>JADMNL010000030.1:170577500-171202500 GCA_016271365.2 Neoceratodus forsteri
CTGCAGCCACCCTGGAAAAAAGATTCGGCAGGCTCAGAGAACGAGAGGCCAAAAAGTCCGCTGACCCAGATGGCCAGCGCGTTTCGGTGCCAACCGAACCGGAGGGAGTGCCCTCTGACCAGGGCGAGACTTCCTCGGGCAAAGGAAAAGCTGGTTCTGAGGAACCAATTCCAGTAAAGAAAACAAGAAAATCAGCAGGTCTGGAGTCCAAAACCCCTTCTCCAACTGCTGCAGAGATAGCAAAAGCTATACAAATTGTCCAGTCACTGTCTCAGGGTCCGTCCGAACCGCCACTATCTGGCAAAAGGTCGGTTCGTCCGGTCCCAGTGGTTCAGAAATATGATATTGAGGAATTTTATGAACCAGAGGAGGGGGAGGATGATTATGAACAGTATGAATGTGGCTGGGAAGGTCTGGGTGTGCCCATTGAACCGGACATCTCCCCAGACAGACCTTTAGAATCTCCCCCTATGCTGTCTGAGTACCCATCTCATTTCATGTTTTACAAAAAAGTTGATGAAACCCTCCAGCTTCCCTTAGAAGAAGCTGTGGATGAGCAAGAGGAGCCTGATCTTGTAGAAATGATGGATATTCCAGAGTCTAGGAGATTGTCTATTACTTTACATAAGTCTTTTAGGAAGCAAACAATTTAAATTTTAAAAGCTCCTAATTCTGTGCCTCCTGTAGAAAAAAAAATGGACAGAAGGTACACATTGTCAGGTCCTGATACAGAATTCCTTTCTCAGCAATGCAGTCATGTTGGGGTAGTTCAGGCTGCTGCCTGTGATAAAGCTAATATTCCCCTGGCTTCACATCCTCCTGACAAGGATTCCAGGAAGATTGATGCCATGGCAAAAAAACAGTATATGGCAGCCTCTCTGGGACTCAGGCAAGCAAATTATATGGCTTATGTAGCTAGGTATCAGAAATCTAGAAGGGATACTGTGATGCAATTAGCCAAGCAAGCCCATGGCCAGCTGGCTAGTGAACTAGAACAGGTGGCTGCTGATGGCATTGAGGCTTCTTAGGTTCAGTTTCATGCTGCTGTGGATGTTAATGATGTTTCCTCTAGGGTCATGGCCACATCTGTAGCTTTTCGTAGGTTGGCCTGGCTCAGGTGTACTAGTCTGTCACAGGATACCCAGACTAAGGCTATGGATTTTCCTGTGGTGGGGAATTCCTGTTTGGGGAGCAGACAGAGAACCACATGAAAAGATAGCTGAATATAGACTACTTACAAGAGTGCCCAGGCTAAGGAGCTGCAAGCCACTCCTCAAAGGCATACCCCAGGGTGGGGTAGGCCTTTTCACGAAGCCTTTTTACCAGACTCAGGCCTCCTCTGCCTAGTGCTCAGAGGGGCTTCTTCAGAAGGCAGAGGCAGGCGAGGGGTGGGCAGACCTGCTCCCACCCCCAGCCTACTCCTGCTGAGCAGGCACCCTGATGGGGTGCCCAGGGCCATTCTCCTTGTACCGGTAGGGGGGCAGGCTGGCTTACTTCAGCCAGAATTGGGCTTCTTTAACCTCAGACAAGTGGGTTCTGGAAGTAGTAGGCCAGGGTCTGGTTCTCAGCTTCAAAAGTTTCCCAAGTTGAGAAGCAGACTTTTCTACCTGCAAGTGCTTCAGAGACCCTTGCTCTGGAAGCAGAGGTCTCATCCTGTTAGCTCTCAGAGCAGTAGAAGGTTCCTCCCTGCACCAGGGCAGGGGTCTGTATTCCAGATACTTCCTTACCCCAAAAAAGACAGGAGAATGGCGGCCCATATTAGATCTCAGATATCTGAACAAGCATCTTTTGAAACCAAAGTTCAAAATGGTAACTCTGGCAATGATTTTACTCTCCCTAAGGCCAGGGACTGGCTAGCCTCCTGGACCTCAAGGATGCCTATTTCCATGTCCTAATCAGGAAGCTCCCATCGAAAGTACCTCAGATTCAACTGCCTCAGGTCATTACCAGTTCAGAGCAATGCCCTTCGGCCTTACCTCTGCCCAAGGGTATTCACAAAGTGTCTAGCAGTGGCTCACTTAAGGAGGCAAAGGATTGCTGTTTTTCCCTATCTAGATGACTGGCTCATTGTAGGCCAGTCCCCAGAACAGGTAAACTCACCTGCAGGTCACCCAGCAGCTTTCACCTCCTGGGCTTTCTGCTAAATCTGCCAAAGTCGGTTCTGGAACCAGTCCAGGTACTCACCTTTATAGGGCAGGATTGACACAAAGCTAGCCAGAGCCTTTCTTCCCTTAGAAAGGTAAGGATTTAGTGGCTCTGGCCTCCTCCTTCACTCTGCAGGTCTCTCGACCAGCAAGACACTTTCTGCAGCTCCTGGGGCACATGGCTGCATCCACAGCTGTTGTGCAGGGAGCAAGATTTCAGATGAGAGACATTCAGTTTCACTTGAGAACCTATTGGTTTCAGAGAAGAGACCCCCTTTCCAAGTTGGTCCCAGTGACTCGAACCTTGATCCTAGCCCTCCAGTGGTGGCAGGATCAGAGCAATTTAAGATTGGGGTTCCCCTTCATTCCCCCTACTCACGACTTGACTCTCACTACAGATGCTTCCCTTCTGGGTTGGGGAGCCCACATGGGCGACCTTTCCACTCAGGGAGTGTGGTCCCCCCAGGAATCTCTGCTCCACATCAATTTGCTGGAACTCAGAGCTGTCTTTTTAGCTCTTCAAGCATTTTCTGCATCTGTCCACGACAAGGTGATACAAGTCAGAACAGACACCACCACAACAATGTGGTACATCAACAAACAGGGGGCACTCGGTCTTCGGCCTTGTGCACCGAGGCAATGAAGTTGTGGTCTCTGGCCTATTCCCTGAACACTTCCCTCATAGCAGTTCATCTTCCAGGAAGGACAATGTCTAGCGATGCTCTCAGCAAGGATTTCCCAGGGCCATCACGAATGGTCCTGGATCCTTAAGTGCTGGGGATAGTCTTTGCCAGATGGGGCACCCCTCAGATAGATCTTTTGCAGCCCCAGACAATCACAAACTTCCTCTGTTCTGTTGCAGGCCTCCAGTGCTGGGCTCAGTTCCCTGGATGCCCTCTTCTGGATTGGGAGGAAGTTTCATGCTTCTCCCCTTCCTCTCCTATCCAAAGTACTAGTCAAAATCAGATCTCAGCCTTGCAGGGTGATTCTGATTGCCCGGATTAGGCCAGGCAGCCTGGTACCCACTCCTTCTGTCACTGACAATCCATCTTCCCTTTGCCTCCCAGGAATCACAACCTGTTGACTTGTGCCCAGGGAAGGGTTTGGTATCCGACCTCAAATCCCTCAACCTCAAGGCCTGGCTCTTGAGGAGTTAGAGTTGCTGATTTACACCTCTCTCAGGGTGTTCTTGAGATCCAAAGGCTTCTGAAAGCCTTCCACTAGGGCTACTTTATAGTTCTAAATGGAAAAGGTTTCCATTTGGTGTGCTGGAAAAATATTTCCCAGAATCTGCTGATTTGCCCATTGTGTTAGATTACATGGTACATCTTAATTCCTTGGGTCTCAGACCAGCTACCCTGAGAGTTCATTTGGCAGCTGTATCTGCTTTTGTGTCAGCAGAAAGTCATCCTCTTTCCTCTCATCCTGTGTTTTCCAAGTTTTTAAGGGATTACTCCATACTAATCCACCCTTTCGGGAACCGGCCCCTGCTTGGGACCTTAATGTTTGCATTGCCCAGTTAATGCAACCCCTTTTTGAACCTCTGTCTTCTGCAGAGCTTAAGTACCTAACTTGGAAAACTGTTTTTCTAGTGGCTATCACTTCTGCCAGACGCATAAGTGAGTTGCAAGCTTTGTTAGTGGAAACTGACTTTATTTCTTTCCACAGGGATAAGGTAGTCCTTAGGACTAATAGGAAGTTTTTGCCTAAGGTGGTTTCAGATTTCCATCTTAATCAATCTATCTCCTTCCAGTATTTTTCACTGATCACTCTTCTTCTGGTGAGAGAGGTTGCACAGCCTGGATGTTAGAGCTCTTAGTTACTATACAGAGCGTGCCAAAGGTCACAGGTTCGAATCCTCAACTTTTCCTTACCTATGATGAAGTTGGGAAAGGCAAACCTGCCACCAAGAGATCAATTGCCAGGTGGATTGTCTCTTGTATCCAATTTTGTTATCAGAAACTGGGCAGAGCCCCCGGTTTGAGGCTCATTCTCGAGGTACAGCTAAGTCTCTAGCTGCTGCCAGAGAGCATCCCTATATTAGAGATTTGCCAGGCTGCTACTTGGAAAGCGGTAACACTTTTACCAAGCATTACTCCTGGATGTCCAGGCCAGGAGAGATGCTCGGTTTTGGCACAGCTATTCTTCAGAGCCTATTCCCTAAGTAGGTTCTGCCCCTCCTCCATGGAGGTACTGCTGTGTATTCTGCTACTGTCATAATATAGCAAGACTTCATGTTGTTTGAAGAAAAATTACTCACCTTAGTAATGTTGTTTCTTCTAATGGAGTCTTGCTATATTATGACCTCCCCCCCAACCTGCCCCTCTCAGAACCTCTACTTGGGTGGGGTGCGGGCAACTTGGTGTGGGCACCTTTTTATGCCCTGTTAGCATTTTTGTCCCCTTTTGGGGCTTTTGGGGTGTGTGTGTGTGTGTGTGTGTGTGTGTGTGTGTGTGTGTGTTTTATTATACTTATGTTTTATTCTCATATGATTAGAATTGTGTTAGTATTTCTGGTCCCCTGACTTGAGTCTTGGGTGTTGGGACCAGCAATGGTTGTTATTATTTAGGTAGCCATTTGGCTAGTGTAGGTTACAGCTTCCACACAGACCTTAGTGAGTTTGGCTCGTAAAGATCTGACAGTTCAGGTTTGAAATAACACAGATAGAGCTGCTTCTTAGAGCTCGTGGCCAAAATTCTATTTTGGAATGGTTTTAACCATTTCACCTCCGGAGCAGTTCTAGAGCTGGATCAAACTGCTACTGTCATAATATAGCAAGACTCCATTAGAAGAAACAGCATTACTAAGGTGAGTAATTTTTTCATTTAGCTCACAGTCCCTTAAAGCCTCAGGATTTCAAGCACTAGATTGCCTGTAACTAGTGCTGCACATTTTGCTACAATTTACAGTCTCTCTACTGGCTTTGAAACCTTATTGTGACACTGAATCCATAACTATACTCACAGTCAGTGGCTTAACAGACTTGCTCTTGCTGGTAAAACTTGACACAGTCTTTATTTGCAAAGTGACTACACTGCTGCACACAGATTCAGCTGGCATTTTGGCAGAAAATCGCTGTTTTGAGCAATTATTACAGTTGGTGCTCACTGTTATCAGTAGCTTTTTGCTGCGATGAAAAAACAGCCTGCAGCCAGTCTTGGAGGCCTCAGAAAGGAAGCGGGTGGGCAGTCATGCCGATCGTCTCTCCGATCACCACACTCACAATCCAGTCAATCGAGATGCGGGTTGAGCCTGATTTTAAACAGCAAAGTCTATTTTAATACTTTTACAGCGCTTTTTAATCACATAGACGCTCCTCCACCAAGCCAGTACACGCACTCCTCTCACACTCCCTCTCGAATGCTGGGCAGTCACTGTAGAGCTGGCTGGGGGCGGGACTGATTGCAGTCTCACCAATCACACGACGCCATGCAGATGAGCCTCTTTCCCTCACGAGTGCTCTTCTCGTCGATTGTTGAGCAGGCAAATTTAAACTGCAAAACACTTTTTTTTTTTTTTTTTTCCTTCGAACTGACTCCACAGCGGGAGCCCATTTCAACCATTTAGCATGGCCATTAACACAGCAAGTCTCTCAGTTTACTAAAAAGCATTTCCAACGTCCAGGGCACAATTTTCCTTTTGCTACCCCTAGTCTTCCACCCTTTTCTTTATCACAACAGTTCTTTAGAAAGCATTTCCAACGTCCAGGGCACAATTTTCCTGTTGCTACCCCTAGTCTTCCACACTTTTCTTTATCACACACAGTTCTTTAGAAAGCTGGCAAAAACGCTGTAAATATTTGATGCAGGACAGGGGCATATTCTTTCAGCTTTACTGCTTCTTGGTAAACAGTTGGCATTTTAACAGCGGCATATGAACCACAGCACACAGCGACACACTAGTTAAACTTGCTTCAGCTTTTTGGGCTACCCACTGCCAGATAGCCAAAACGCTAGCCCCTTGTCCGAGCACCCTTCCTCCCTAAATTAAAAATCCAAAGCGGTGCCTCCATTTTGTAACCCCCTACCCCTTGCCTTTTTGCAAACAACAGGTGGTATGCTGTTGAAGCTGACAGCAGTACCAGGTGGGGACTGGGTTCGGAGAGGACTAGGTTACTCTGCACAAGGGCTTAGGTTTGGCTACTCTGCACAGGGGCACCCAAGTAAATCCGAACACAGGATGCAGTAACTGTAATGTCCAATACCAGGAATGGGATTCTAAAGTGTGGCTTTTATTCACATCCAAACTGAACAAACAAGCATAGACGGACCCCCACGGGGCTACATTCCTGGTAATGCAGATAAGAGAAACAGAACACTTCTTCAGCACTTCAGCCCTCAGGCTCCGGACCCACCAGGCACACAGCCCGGACTTGCACGCTGCTTTGGGTACACAACCCGACTTGTACACTATTTGGGTTTTTCCTGGCCCGGCTCCCCTGCCGGCCACTCGAATCCTGTCCATATGGCAGTGGACACATTTTCCGGTAGCTCCTTAAACCACCTTAGAGCCTTCGACTCCATAAGGGAAATTTCCTTTCAGTCCCATGTCTGGGTACTTCCCTCAGCACTGGCCAAGTGCCTGAGGCAAAGTAAAAGGGCCACAGAGCAACTCCGTAGAGGTGAACCTGGTTACTAATGATGGGGGATTTCCCACCTCTAGCTTCCACAGTCCATACCTGGCCATTTCTCTGGACATTAAACAACTCTTTTTGAAAGCTTGGCAATGTAGATTAAAGGGTAAATGTATAGCACATCTCCTCTACATGTCATGGCTTTCCCCTTGTGCTGGACTTGAACATACTTTTACTTTGGCTTAGCCTATTCCTCTAGGCCTCCCACTGATTCAGCAGTCCAATCTCCACTTTAACAACAGTTCAGGTGAAACATAGGCCCCATGACAAGAGCAGAACTCACCCTTTGGTTGCAGGTGCCCCACAGGTGAATCTTGACAGCTTCTGGTGCCACAACACAACTCAGAAAATAAGGCAGCTTCTTCCCTAGCCGGAACCAGGAGGTTGCCCCTGGAATGACAGGCAAATCTTTTACCTCCATCCCCTGAGGGATGGGGCACAGAGACCAGTATCAGTGGTCTCTACCACTTCAAGAACAACTTACTGTGTTCCTCTTTTGGTGGAAACACACACTTTTCCTTAGAAGTAGCTCTATATCAGAGCTTTAGGCTCCAAGAGCCTGTGCACAGACTGCTGTGCTTCTCTCTTCAAGACTGCTCACACACAACTGTTGCTCTCACTGATTCAAAAACTCCCAACATTCTAACCTAACTCCCATCTGCAGATTCCAATGTGGCTCATGCAGCTGCCACAGTTCTATGGTGATGTCATCCCTCAGTCTCAGCTGAGACTGAGAACAGAGTGAGACAGTGTGAAATCCATTTAACTGGAGTTTCACAAGCTACCTTCCCTGCCTACCACTAGGTCCTACTGGGATTCTAGTAACCCCGGGTAACAGGGGGGTTACAAGTGTATTGGAGATGTGAACGGTTCTCTATGCCTTACAGGCCTTTCGAGAGGACCTGGTGCTGGGCTCTCTTCTAATTCAAACAGACAATATGGCGGTTGTCTTCTACATCAACAAGCAAAGGGGTACTCATTCGTATCCCCTTTGCAGGGAGACGATGAGAGTCTGGCACATTCTGCTGTCCGCAGTGCACGTCCCAGGCATCCTGAACAATCTGGCCAACAGTTTAAGCAGGTCTCGTTCCAGAGTGTACGAGTGGGAGCTCCTACACCTACGTATGCTAAGAGTCACGGCTTCACTTTTCAAAGTGTTTTTTCTATGAGATATACTGCTTGTTTCAAGAAGAGAGTTACATTGCCAGTCTTGTTGATCCATATAGATTTAGATTTCCGAATAAACTCATATGCCTTCTGAAAAAACGAAAGTGCTCATGAATGAGCCTACAGGCGCTTCGCCGCCCAGAACACTTTGGTGAACGCGCCAGGGCTGCAGGCGGGGGGAGAATTAGCCGCCCCGGCTGAAAAGTAATGCTTTGTTAAAAACAGCATTTTCTAGGGACATGGATATGTTGTTCATCCACACTTATTGGCAGGTTCCTTGCCGCTTTAAATCTTGCCGGAAGGTCTTTTAGCTGGCTCCTCCCACCCACCCGGGTGGTAGAAACTCGACTCTGCCCATGACGCCAGATCTTCCTTTACAGCTTGAGGCTCAGGTTCCCTCCTTAACGCCTCTGCGATTAAGACTGGTTCCTAATTCTTAGAAAGTTCAAATCAAAAGTTTTTTGCAAAAGACTTGATCTTCTTCTCCCTCGCGGCTGCGATGGACAAATCGACTCTGGTTTCAGGAGGTGCCCCTTGCGGGCAGAAGATGTTCAGGGATGGATCTGCACTACGCGTCTACTGCCTGGGCCTTGAGCATGACCCGCAGGCCTGCGACTTGTGTTCTTCTTTTTCGGCCTACGTCCTTGAAGACCGTGCTGCCCGATTACAACTGGGGTGCCCGGAGAAAAGAATTCCACCAGTGAAATCTAAAGAGGCCCGGTTGGCGGTGTCCGTGGCGGCGGGCTCGGCGGATCAGCTCGAGCAGATGATCGCCCTCGAAGAGGAGGCGGCGCAGGCCGCTTCTACCTCGGCTGCGGCATTTGTCCCGCTCTCTCTCGGTGCCTCGTACTCGGCTTCTTTTAAGGAGCTTTGTCTGACCCTCTTGACGAAAGGTGAGAGTCCAACTTCTTCAGGACCTTTTCCAGGTCCAAAAGAGCAAAAGTAAGTCTCCTCGGCGCTCTTGGGGAGCGGGAGCATCCTCCACTTGTCGACAGTTGACTTGGTCGACCCCTCAGCTTCGGCCACTGGCTTCACGATATCCCGGTCAGGCCCAGTTGGCCCGAGACTTCGGCGACGCGTTTTGCGATTTTTCTCGACCCGTTAGACGAGTTGTCGGCTGGAGGCTGAGAATCCCTCTCCCGTTCCCCGGTGGGGTGAGGATCCCGTCGGCTCGTCTGTGCCTCGGTTCCGGAGCATTCGTAGGATCGTCTGAGCCGAGGGGAGTGCCGATTTCCGACACTTCTCCTCGCCTTCCTCGGCCTAGTCGAGACTCTCTGTCTCAGTCTCGGACATCCTCAACGGTCAATCGATCCGGCCGCCATAGGCGGTTTCTGGTTCGCACCGCGCAGCGCCGCCGACGCTTCCTCGGACGAGCGGCGTTCAAGGTTGGCCGGAAGTACGAGGAACTCATGTGGCAACAGCTCCTTTTGACCAGGAATAGGCCGACCCAGTCGCTCTTCCCGCCATTAAGTGTTGTCACCGAGCGGCCAAACAACCCCTGCTAGCCGAGGAGCCTGTTCCCAGGCCGGTTGTTAGGCCAATTCCCAGCTGCCCCACCGATTCTGGTGTGAACCTCCGCTTCCACAGCCATTAGTTGGAGCTCACCAAAAATTCTCGGTCGGCCTTGGGTTTGGGCCCCATAGGGCTGTCTGTCACCCACTCCGGCGTAAACCTTGGCAGGTGGGGGGTGGCTCAGGCCGAGGCAGCTCTTTGAGGACTCTTCTGAGTCCGATGATGTTCCTCCCTCTTCTCCAAGCGCATGGACTTGGAGTCCCGGGAGGGCAGTCAGTGACTACAGCCCTTCGTCCTTCTTAGGGTTGCTCGACTATCTCGGAGTCCACCGGATGAAGCTCGAACCGCTTTCTAAACGGGCCAGGTATCCTCACGGAGATTCTGGACTGGAGGTTCTCCCTACGGAGGCTTTTCCGGTGGCCAGTTTACAGGGTCCGGCTTGGAACTTGGTAGCTCTCCTGCTTCCTGCCCTGCGCCGCCAGGATGGCTAGGAGTATGCGCGTCCTACAGGTTCTCTGTCCGGTTGAACACCCCGGCCGAGGGTTGGTTACCGACAGCGTTCTCATGCGCGAACGCCAGGATGATGGATAAACCTCCCGGACAAGGAATCCAAGAAATTGGATTATGCCGGGCTAAAAGTTATGCTGCGCCCTCTCTCGGCTTTCGCCAGGCCAGTTCGCCGCCCTCATGGCACATTTTTCTCATGCCCTGTTGGGCTCCTGGATGAGGTTGTCCTCATCTTCCCCGCAGATCTGCAGACTACGGTCAGGCAGGTGCGGGACCAGGGTAGGGTAGTGGCTAAACAGCAGCTGTAGACTGCGTTAGACATCGGGACTCAGTGTGCCAGGTCTGTATGCCGTAGTGGCTATAAGTGTTGCCGGGCTTGGCTGGAGGGATATCCACCTTTACCTCGGATACCCAGCACAAGTTGGCGGATGTTCCTTTGGGGACTGACCTCTTCGGCCCTGGGGTGGAAGGTCACCTGCAGAGGATCGAAAAGTCCAATGCTACTTTGACCTCGGCTCCTTCTGCTCAGAAGGACAAAGGCCGCAGCCACAGCCTCAAGCCCTTCGTCCTTCTGCACCATGCCGCCTCGCCCAGCAGCGTCAGGGCTAGCAGGCTCGAGCTTGGCATCCCAAACTCATGCTTCAGGGCTTCCTCCAACAGGAAGCAGGAGGTAGTTGCCCAGGAGGTCCCCGCCCGGTCCCTCCTCCAAGCTCGCCCAGTGACGGGCTGAGGGGTGTCACCCCCATCCCTGTCACCTCACCCCTGGTTCCTCCTGTGGGGGGACGGCTCAGACACTTCCTTTCCGCCTGGTCTGCTGTTACCACGGACAGGTGGGTACTGGAGGTGGTGGGAAAAGGCCTACCTCTAGAATTCGAGCAGGCCCCGCCCTGCAGAGCCGTCGCACCTCGGGGGGCCTCGGGGTCTGCAGCCTCACTGGCGGCTCGTCGTGCCGACATCGCCTCCTCCTACAAAAGGAGGTGATCACGGAGGTAGAGGACCCCCTTTAGACCCGGGGTTCGTGTCCAGGTATTTCCTGGTTCGGAACGGACAGGGGTTGGCGCCCATTCTCTACCTACACGACCTGAACAAGTTCCTAAGGTCTCGACCTTCAGAATGGTCACTGGCGCAGATAATACCATCTCTGGAACACGGCGTGTGGTTCTGCTTCTGGACCTACAGGACGCGTGCTTTCACGTCCTATCCGTCTTCTTACATCGGAGATTCCTCCGCCGAAGCAGAGGGATCCTCTTCGAAGTTCTGAGCCATGCCCTTCGCTTATCTCCAGCTCCCAGGGTCTTCACCAAATGCATGGCAGTGGTGACAGTATCTTCTGCGGCGCTCGAGGGTCCGTGTACCTTACTCTGACGATTATTGATAGCAGCCCTTCCAGACGGGAGGTGGAGCGTCCAGAGATCTGGCCCTCCAGGTTTGCTCAAGTCGGGCCTTCTCATCAACGAGGCCAAGTCGGAACTCCAGCCGAAGCAGGTGATCCTGTTCATCGGGCAGAGCTCGACTTCTTCGAGGCCAGAGCACGGCTCGCGACAGGGCCGAGGTTCTTACCTCTTTGCCCAGTCATTTCTGGTTGGGCAATCGCGCCTCTGCCCGGGACTTCTGCGCCCTAGATCTCTATGGCGGCCTGTATCAGCGTGGTCCGTTGGGCACGCTGGGCACATGCGCCTCTTTCCAGTGGGACTGGCTAGCCAGTGGTCACAACGCTGCGATCCTTTGGACCAGCTTAGTGGATAGTGACCCAGGAGATGTGGAACGCCTCCAGTGGTGGACCGCTCCATCCCATCTGCAGGAGGGCATCCTGCTTGTCCGCCCGAGCCAACGGTCTCTCTATCGACCGATGCCTCTCCGATGGGTTGGGGTGCCCATCAGGGGGAATACCGAGTGCACGGCCTCTGGTCCCCGCGGGAGTCCCAATGCCACATCAACCTGCTGGAGCTCCGAGCGGTCCACCTAGCTCTCACCGCCTTTGCTCCGTTTCTCCGGGTCAAATGGTCCGAGTCCAGATGGACAATACCACGACCATGTATTACCTGAACCGCCAGGGCGGACGTGCTCCATGCTTCTATGCAAGGAAGCTCTCTGCATTTGGTCACTCGTGCGCAGCCTGGAGGCGGATCTCCTAGCCATTCATGTGTCAGGAGCCTCCAACACCCTGGCCGATGCCCTGAGCCGGATTGGGGCTGCATCTCATGAGTGGTCTCTCCTGCCGGAGGTAGTACAAGATCTGTTCTCCCACTGGGGCACACCTCAGGTGGACCTGTTTGCCTCCAGGGAGAATGCGAAGCTGAGGCTGTTTCATGCCCGCCCCCCTCAGCAGGGCTCGCTGCAGGGGGGATGCCTTCTCGAGGCTGTGGACCCCGGGCCTCTTTTATGCCTTTCCCCCATTTCCCTTGATTCACAAGGTGCTTCTCAAGACAAGTAGGGACAAGGCGCAGGTGATTCTGATAGTCCCAGACTGGCCCCACCAGTTCTGGTACCCAGATCTCCTCAGCCTCAGCTCCAGGCTCCCGAGGCAGCTTCCAGCTCGCCCGGACCTGCTCTCAGTCAATCAGGGGAAGGTGTTCCATCCGGACCTTCAATCCCTGCACCTGACGGCCTGGTTCCTGAGCGGCTAGAGTTCCAGGCCTTGGGTCTTTCTGATGGGGTCCTCATTGTTGTTGAGGCGTCCCGTAAGGAGTTGACCAAGAAATGCTATGCCTTCAAATGGAAGAGGTTTTCCATTTGGTGTCAGGGTAAGGGTTTGGACCCTTCCTCCTGTTCCTTGGCAAGCATTTTGGACTATTTATGGTCCCTTTCTAGTCAAGGGCTTAGGTCGACGACCCTAAAGGTGCACCTGGCAGCTATCTCTGCTTACCGGGCGGGCCGGGAGCAGCTCGGTGGCGAGGAGAAGGTGGTCTGGCGCTTTTCAAAGGCCTTGATCACATTTCCTCCTCATGTAGAACCTCCACCCGTGATTTACTGCTGGTACTGGCAAGTTCAGGGGCATGCTTATTCGAACCAATGCACAGGTGTGAACTTCTCACCTGTCGTGGAAGACCGCTTCTTGGTGGCTATCACATCAGCCAGAAGGATGGGAGAACTCCAGGCGCCTGCATTGAGTCTCTCACTCTGGTCTTCCACAGGGACAAGGTGTCCTGGCGCCCACCGAAATTCCTTCCAAGGTGGTGTCGGAGTTTCACCTTAACTAGGTGTTGACTCTGCCGTGTTCTACCCCAGTCACACCTCGGAGGTCAATACAGGCTCCATACTTTGACTCCTAGAAGGCGCCGCTATTATAAGGAGCGCATGGCTGAAATTCGGGAGAGGTTCGCCAGCTGTTTGTCACCCACACTGAAGCCGCACTCTGGCAGACCTGCAGCCAAGTGGGACTTATAGGCAGGTGGGTCACCTCCTGCATAGATCTCTGCTATAAGTTGGCGGGCATGGAGCCTCCCAGAGGATAAGAGCTCATTCTACCCACATACTGCTGCATCGGTGGCTGCTTCCAGGGACGTCCCTATCCAGGAAATCTGCAGGGCTGCTACCTGGAAGTCAGCACACACCTTTATTACCCATTACCACATGGACCTTGAGTCACGCCGGATGCTGGTTTGGGGCCTCGGTTCTCCAGTCTTTATTCCCTAAGTAGGGGGTGTGCTGCTTGCCTCCCTCCTCCCGGAGAACTGCTAGGAGTCTGCCAAAGTGTGGATGAACAACATATCCATGTCCCTAGAAATACAGGTTACTCACCTGTAACAGGAGTTCTAGGAATGGTATATGTTGTTCATCCACACGACCCACCCAACCTCCCCGGCTTCGACGCACAACCTGAGCTTCCAGCGGGCCAGATCTGGCGTCATGGGGCGGAGCCGAGAGTTTTACCACCCAGGTGGGTGGGAGGAGCCAGCTTGAAGACCTTCCAGCAAGATTTAAAGCGGCAAGGAACCTGCCAATAAGTGTGGATGAACAACATATACCATTCCTAGAACTCCTGTTACAGGTGAGTAACCTGTATTTTTTTTCCTTCAGCACTCGGGTGCCCAGGTGTGCTTTCTATGTGACTGTGAGGAGCAAAAAACACCAGGATTTACGAGGTGGAAAAAATACCACCAAAGCCTGACAGTGCCCCTTTAATCCTTTTATTCCATATTTTAGCTGGCTGTCATCAGTGCCATCAGCAGCACTCAGTGCTGCACCGCCCTTCTGATGCTGCCACATCATGTCCTCTTGCCAGGGCCTCGCCTGTGTCTGCCTCCGCGTTCCCACGTGTCAACAGGGCATTGCACTCTGAGTGGTAGGCCATTGGCACGTGGGTGGTTCAACAAGTGCCATTCTGCAACACCTTTCCCAGTCCCCCCCACCACTCCACCCTCCCTCGATGGATCAATGTACAGCACCCCTGCCTGTGCTATATCTACACTGGGGAGGGCAGGATGATGTGAGGTTATCCATGTCGACCACTGTGACTGCCCATCCAGTTGTAAAGGGTGCTCAAGTGGCATGATGACCCACTGCTTCACCTCGCCCATGGGGTTCGGCTTATGCCATGAACCCAGGTCCCCTCTCCCACGGCTTGATTACTCCCCCCCCACACACACACACACACTGGTGTCGTTGGTTCTGCCATTTTTTTTTCAAGTATTGCTTTACTGTCAGTGCACTTTATGCATTACATTTGCCCCAGTGCTTTTGCACTGGGGTGTACATAAGACGTAACACGCAGCAGGGTACACAGCATGCTTTTGCATTGAGGTGTACATACGAAGTAACACGTGGCAAGGTGCACAGCATGCTTTTGCACTGAGATGTACATAGGTAGTAACGTGGCAGGGTGCACAGTATGCTTTTGCACTGAGGTGTACATAAGTAGTAACACGTGGCAGGGTGCACAGCGTGCTTTTGCACTGAGGTGTACATGAGTAACACGTGGCAGGGTGCATAATGTGCTTTTGCATTGAGGTGTACATAAGTAGTACCACGTGGCAGGGTGCACAGTGAGGGGAGGTGGGAAACACTACGCTCGGCACAGGCCTTCTGGCACCAAAGAAGTGTAGTCAGCAGGACACCTTTGTGCATCCAGGGGTGTCATTCCAGTGATAATATGTATAAAACTGATTGGCATTGGTGTAGAGGAGGGCAGCCAATATGATAAAGGGCCAACAGGGGAAGACATGTGAAAAGAGACTGGAAGCTCTGAACGTGTACTAAACTGGAGACCAGGAGGGAGTGGGGGACACACTTGAAACATTCAAATACATGAAGAGAATGGACTCATGAACTGTGGAAGATCAGCTGAAATAAGATTACTAGGGGACACAGCAGCAAACTGGTGTGTGTGTGGAGGGTAAATTCAGGAGGAATGCAAAGAAATGGCAGTTTATGAAAATGGTGGTGGTGGTGGGGTGAAGCAAACTTCTGGAGTTGCTGTTTAGTACAAAACCTGTGGTGGAGTTTTCAGAGAGGATAGGTCAGGTATAAGAAGCTGGTGACAGAGGCAGAGGAGTGGGATAGAGGGCACCATAGACATCGCTAAGAGGGCGTGTACCTTCATGATGTGCACATGACATGCTAAATACAATAAGGCCTACCTCCATGCTATACAAATGAGATACTGTATACCATAAGGCCTACCTCCATGCTGTACACACAAGATACCGTATACCATAAGGCCTACCTTCTTTTACTTGGATTTTCAGCTGTGGACTGCAGCTCTGCTGGAACATTGCTGATTGTCTGCTCCATTCACTAGAATCTGCGAGGCACTCTGAGAATACTTGACAAAAATCCACTGTTTTGTTCAGTCAGTGAGAGCGTAGAAGCAAGGCTTTTCTCTTGAGGGCCCACTGGATGAGAGTTGGTGGCTGAACTGATTTCTCACAGCAAGCTTAGCTGTTAGAGAAGACACCAGATAGGACTCAGAGGAGCTACAAGGTGACTGACGAAGGCTGTCGGCCAACAGCAAGGAAAGCTACTGATTGGACGTCTTGCTGAATGACAAGAACATCTGTCTCGTAGAGTCCTGGTTAGAGTTTTCTGAGATTTTTGAACATCATTTTATTCACTAGTCAAGCAGTGACCTGTTTTCCATCAGAGGGATACCTGTTGCATATGCCCGAGCTGTAATCTACATCAGTACAGCAGTACCCTGCCTGACATCAAAGGGACGCCTGCCTTTCTGCTTGAACTGCAACATTTAAGTACTTTTTATTTTGCTCCTCACTCACTTACATTGAGAACTGCCATTTTGTACTGGGCTACAAGGTCTTTTGGGATCCTCAGGTTATTTGCTTTTTCTGGGGTGTGGGGGCTCGGCAGAAACAGCAACTGGGAGCAGCCTTGAAAGGGTGGGGCTAGTCACTTAAAAGCCTGTGCCACTCGCAGGCGCAAGCGATTGAGTGGCGTGAGCGCTGCTCGATGGAGAACAATACTTTCAACTCTGTGGGTGGTTTTGTTGTGCTGTATATCCTTTAGCAACACTCTCAGGTTATTGCTCTAAATTTAACTAGGATATTTTTAATTATGATTCTGTAATGTTTTAAATTTTCTTTTAGATTTTATATTTAGTTTTGCTTTGTTAAACTAGCAGGATGAACTTATTTATAATAATCTTGTTTACCCCTTGTTGCCAAGCTCCTTCTTTATTGGAACCATCTTGGGAGGAGGATTCTGTTTATTGTCTTCTCCCCCACTGTGCTGAGAAATTTCTTTTGCCTAGAGTTTTAGACTTTAAAAATGTAATGGTCCCACTTGCACTTTTTAGGAATGAACTTATTGATATGACTGTACTACACAAAGGGGGAAGGAGATGGGTCCTAGGCTGTTCCTCTATTTTTCAGTCTGTTTTTACTCTTATAGTAAAGCATCCAGGATGTTTACAAAAAAGGACCTGAAATGTCTGCCTCAGGCCTTGATAAGAAGATTGCTTTTGCTGCAGTTGTTGGTTTCTGTATCAGTTCATCCTCATCCTGGTCCACCAAATATGGATAGTGCTTGCCTCCCCAACCCTAAACTTTCCAATCCGTATGCTGCCCAGAGCTCTTCTGCTTTAAAGATAGTGCATCAACATATTCAAAGCTTACTTGCTAAGTGGGATCCTTTTGTTGTTTGGGTTGAGCAGTATAATTTCAGTGTCATCACTCTATCTGAAACTTGGTTAAATGGTAATAGTTTAGATTCTGAAATTTCACTTCCTGGTTTCAGTCGCATCAGGCAGGGCAGGGTAGGAAGGAGAAAGGGAGGTGGATCAGTGATCTGTGTTAGGAACAATCTGAAAGCTGCTCCCATTGACTCCCCCAGAGGAACCTCTGGCTATGATTTAACCACAGTTGACATCCTCCTAGGACTTGATAAACATCTTATTATTAGTTCCCTATATATATTCCTTCTGGATGTTTTAAATCAGGATGGAATTTGGTGATTGAGGCTAAAAATAACCTTCCCCTAACATAGAATGGATCTTAATGGGTGATTCCCATATTGACTGGTGCTCAAATGTAAATAAAGATCTCCAAGAACTTCTCTTGGACCAGGGCCTGCTACAATTAATTACTGATATCGCCAGGCCCAGTTATAAAACAGGAAAAGGTTCAATTCTGGATTGGATAGTAGTCCCCCTCATAAACAAGTTCTTAACTACTAAGATTATGTCAGATGCTTTTAGTGACCATTGTCCCATATATTGTGAGTGATTGGCTAAATCTCGGGGAAGCCCCCCTAGGGTAATTCAGTCCAGAAATTTTAAATGGCTAAACTCCAATATTGTTAATGAGGCATATTAAAACGTTGATTAGTCTCAATTGGAGCCTGTCTTGGATATTGATTCCCTAATGCAAAAATTCTATAATCTTACGCCGGCGACCCGGGTTCGGGAACGGACTCGGGTTGCAGGCGGTCAGCTGAGAAGGATCGAGCATCAGCGGATGCTCTCCTCCCTCAGGGTGGGAACCATGGCGCTTTGGCTCTGCATCCCACCGCAGCCGGTGGAAGCACCGACAGTTGAGGGGATGGAGGCGGCTCCGTCAGCGAGTCGGGGAGAGGGCGCGGCTGGCGCGCGGGGTGTTGACGTGCGCCCTAGCACGCCACCTCTCGGACGTCGTCCCTGGCGACGGGACGCCCTAGGGGCGCGGGACGGCGGGAGAAAAACGAAAACCCCTGGCAGCCCTAGATGAAGGCCGCCCTAAGTCCCCCAGACCACCTGCAGGACAGACCCCGATGTGCGAGGAGGAGGAGGACAAGCACTCTAGGGGCAGATCCCCAAGGTAGGTTGAGGAGGACATGAGCGGACGGAAGGAGGGGGCTCCAGGGGTAGTATGGAGGAGATAAAGAAAGAAAGAAAGTAAAAAAAAAAAAATTCTATAATCTATACTCCTCAACATGCCCCTAAAAAGAAGATCAGGGTTAGAACCTACACAAATAAATGGATCAGTAATGAGCTTTTGAGACTGAGATGTAGAGACAAAGCCCGGATGAAATAGAAGATCACCAAGGATGTCTGCTCCCTACAAAACTATAAGATGTTAAGGAACAAGTGCAAAGCAGAAATTAGGAATGTTAAAAAACAGTTTCTTATATCACAACAAAGGAAATTTGTGGGTAATCCTAAAAAAGTGTCAAACTTTAGATAGCCTTTTGGGCCAGGAACAAAAGGATTCACCCATAACCCTAGAAATTGGTGATTTAATTATCAGTGACCCTAATATTTTCTCCAGTTGCTTTAATGAATTTTTCGGAAATCTGGAAAACTATAGGATACCCCTTACTTCAGCTTTGACACCCAATCTATTGGTCAGTACCCCTCTATCTTGGCCTGAATTTTGCTTTAAGAATGTTACAGTGGAGCAGACTAAAGAATATATACTAAAAATGGACCCTAGGCCCATCGTTGCACATGATAACATTGATTATAGATTAGTTAAATTAGGGATTGATTCTTTTTCTTCTCCACTTTCGCTTATTTTTAACTTTTCGTTACGCTTTTGTACTTTTTCTTCCATTTGGAAAATGGCCACTATTAAACCTATATTAAAAAATTTTATTTATTATTAGCTTTTGGTAACCGGGTAAGTGCGCTAGGCAACAGACCTGCCTATTTTCAGGCACGACCCGGGAGAGCACAGGACATTGGTTACAATGTGCAGAAATGCACAGACATAACATAGGTATACAGGAGCAAAACAAGATATACATTGAGTAGCACAGTAATAGTTACAGAAGGGTACATTTTAGGCATAGATCATAATAAGGATGTAAAATAAAGCAATTAGGGGTACCATAAGACAACTGAGGACAGTAAAGACATCAAGGTTCATAGCCACCTAGACAAGTGTATTGCATGGGAGAACATTAATGTAGTACTCAGGGTCAGACCCGACAGCCTGCAGAAGGACAAAGCAAATTAAGAGCATTTGCATTGGCCAGAGGCTAGGAGGTGGGTGAACAGCGAGTTTTTGAATTCTTGATGGGAGGCTGAAGTTTTCACCATAAGGGGGAGTGAGTTCCAGAATTTGGGAGCAAAATGGGCAAATGCCTGTTCACCCATTTTGTCATGCAAGGTCTAGTGGAGAGCATGGGGGCAGAGAAGACCTGAGAGGCAGGGTGTGTGAGGCAGGAGTCAGGAGGTTGGCAAGATAGACAGGGCAGGGAGGTCTCGAGCAGGAGTTGATAAAGCAGCCCAGGGAGTAGGCTCGAATATCCTTAGGTGACAGCCAATTTAAGCCAGCGAAAGAAGACGTATGGGTAAGACGCAAGCAGTTAAGGCAATCTACAGATGTTGTTGTAGACAGTGTCCCATTTGTGGAGTGAAGGAGAGTTTGCAGCAAAGAGGAGGGGCAGAGCATATTGGAGCTGGGGTAAGAGAATACCTCTCGCAACAGAAAGTCTAGCGGAAGGAGTGAGGGAGTGGCGCACTGATAAGTCTCCAATTTTAGCATTGACAGCACGGGCGCATCTATATTGACATGTTGAGACAGGGTCAAGTGTGGATCCAAAGTGACCCCAAGGTACTTGAAGGACCTCAGTGTTTGAGATGAGGGAGCCATCAAGGCATTGAACCTGGAGCCTGTTGCAAGGGCAGACAGTTTCTTAGAGGATCCGAATAGCATAGCACAGGTTTTTCTAGGTTCAGGACTTGGTGGTTGCTAGAGAGCCAGGTCTGCAGGAATTGGAAGTCATTAGTGAGAGTGGAGTTGATGGCAGCAACCGATTTTGACCCAGAGTAGAGAACAAGGTCATCTGTACATAAGAGTGCAGCTCATGCCGGACATGGTGGGAATATCATTTAGGAAGAGGGAGAAGAGTAGAGGTCCAAGAGTGGATCCCTGGGGAACTCCACGGAGATGTTGAGGGGGAGGAAAGGGCCTTGTGAAATGCCACCGCCTGAGTCCGATTGTCAAGATAGCTATGGAACCAGGAGAGGGCTTGTCAGATGCTCCAATGGATTGAGCTTTTTAGCATGAGCGGATGGTGTACCATGTCGAAGGCTTTAGACAGGTTGATAAAGATGGCCCCAGTGAGTAGGCCACGGTCCATATTATTTCTGATGTCATTTGTAAGTTGTGTAAGTTCAGAGGTGGTACTGTGACGGGCCGGAAACCATGTTGCACGGGTGGTTGAAGATTAAACATGTCAAGGTGAGCAGCAAGCTCATGTGGACTATTTTTTCAAGCAGCTTACTGAGAGTGGGCAGAAGAGATATAAGCAGTAGTTGGACATGAGTTTGACATCACCCTTTTTGTGTATAGGGATGGTTCTGGCAGTTTTCCAGGTGGATGGGACAGTAGACGTACGAATCGAGAGGTTAAAAAGCCAGGTGATAGGTCTGGTCAGCCAAGGTGCATACTGCTTAAGTATGCAAGGATGGATGCCCTCAGGCTCTTGACCCCCGCATGCCGGAAGAGAGTTAAGTAGCTTACGAACTTCAAGGTATGTGGTTGGAGCCAGAAAAAAAGGAAGGGGTGGGAGGGGCAAAGGAGGAGAAGAGGGACAGTCAGGTTGTGGGCTAGTTAGAGTAGTGACTGGTGGAGAAGAAAAGGGCATTGAAGGCGTTGGCAATGGTGTCATGGTTGGTGCAGTGAACACCTTGAATGTTCATGTCAGCTGGATTCTGTTGCTTGTCGTTGCCGAGAATGTCCTTAATTTTGGACCAGTACCTACGTGGATTTGTAGAGGATGTTATTAGTAGGTTCCTATAGTAGGTGCTTTTGGCAATACGAATTTGTCTTTTGCAGTTGTTACGTAATGCATGATAGTCTTCAAAGTCTGCACGGAGGTGGGAGGTCTTCCACCTGGACCAAAGTTTGTCCCTAGATTTGAGAAGTTGAAGCAGGGGGCGTGTTAGCCACTTGGTTACTTTCCCTGCCATCCTACGTGTAGTGACCGGGTTTTGAAGAGAGAGGAGGACAGAGTTGAAATATTCTGTGGCTATGTTAATGTCCTCTGTTTGGTAGAAAGGGGACCAGTCAACCTGGTTAAGGTCAGTTAAGAAGTCCTCATGACTTAGGCGGGAGAGATTAGGAAAGGTTACAGTTTTAGCAGGGAGGGGAGGAATGACAGTGTTCCAGACACAGTAGATGGGATAGTGGTCACTAATTGTGTCAGGTAGCACACCGGCTGAGGCAACATATTCCGTCCTGTTAGTAAGTATCCAGTCAAGGAGGGTGGCACAGTTGCCCCCACGTGAGACCCTTGTGGTTCATGTATGAGCTGGGATAGATTTGCCTTGCTAGCTAAGGAGGATAGGTTAGCTGAGTTTTTCTCGGACCAGTCAAGGTCAAAATCACCAAGGCAGATAATGTCATTCTTGCCTGTAACTGTAGGCAGAAACCCTAGGAGTTCGGTGATGCCTTGTGTGGCATTTTTTGGGAGGATATAAGTACAAAAAATATGGAGTTTCTTTACACCCCCAAGAAGCAGTAGGGAGTGTAGGATTTCACAGTTTGGTAGGAAGGGGTCCTGCAGAAGGGTAATGTTTAGGTGAGTTTTGAAGTAGAGGGCAAGGCCACCTCCCTTTTAGTGCCAGGGACGGTCGTCATGAAGCATGTTGTATCCAGGAAAGTGGCACTGAGAGTCAGGCACTGTGGGCTTAAGCCAGGTTTCTGTGATGGCGAGGGCGTCCGGGACGTTAGTATAGATCCAAGCCTGGAGGTCAGGGAGGTTGGCCATAAGGCTCCTAGCATTCAGGTGGGCGGAAAGTTAGTCCATCGGTTTTAGGGAGAGTGTGGCTGGGGCGTAAGGTTTGCTGAATGGTGAATCATCTCAAATTACTAATTATCGTCCAATACCATTACTAGCTCCACTTTCCAAAGTTTTGGAAAAGATAATTTTGGATCAAATTACAGAATTTCTTAGTGGTAATAACTTACTTTCAGAGTCCCAGCATGGATTCAGACAAAAACACAATACTGAGACGGCCTTGGTGGGGTTCACGAGCTGCATTCAGAGCACTCTTGATAAAGGGCGCTTTGTTGCAACCATATTCGTGGACTTCACCAAGGCCTTCTACCTTGTTGAATATTCTTTACTGCCCTTAGTTTTGTCTGAATTCCATTTTCTCAGGAGGTTAAAACATGGTTTACTAATTACCTCAGCAATAGACATCATTGTACCAAGACAGATGGGATTTTATCTCCTTCTAGGTCTTTTAGTTGTGGAGTCCTACAGGGTTCCATTCTGGGTCCCTTGATCTTCTCGCTTTTTATGAACTCAGCCCCCCAAATTTTCACACAAACATCCATGACACTTTTTATTGATGATGCAGTGCTTTGTGGAATCTCTGATTACCCCATCTCTGCATCAAAGGTTGTTCAGGATGATTTTTCTCATTTTCAAAACTGGCTTATTTCTAGGTGCATGGTCCTGAATTCCACAAAGACCAAATTTATGTTGTTCATGGGACCCAGGATGAAACCCAATTTTTTTATAAATCCAATAGTAGATATTAGAGGTCAGGTTATTGAGAGGGTTAACACTTTTAAATATTTAGGAATCTTGTTGGATTCTCATTTGTCTTTTGAAGCTATCTCTTTCTTATGAAGAAAACTGAATCAAAGGATTGGGCTACTGTACAGGGTTAGACCATTTCTCACAAAGGAATCACGCATATTATTAACCCATAGTTTTCTGTTACGTTTACTTGATTATGGTTTAATTATGTACACTGCCTCGAAATAAAATTCTTGACAATTTGAGGGTTATGTATACCACTGTTCTTAGATTCATGACAGGCTCAGCCTTTCGCAGTCATCACTGTGAACTTATTAAGCTATCTGGCTGCTTTTCATTACAAAATAGAATACTCTACAAGGTTGGGCTATTTCTCTTTAAGGGTACCCTGAGTTTGTTGCCCGCTTCCACATATGCACTATTTTCAAGGGCACTGAATGGGTGTGGAACTAGATCACAAAGCGAGCTAACTTTTTCCATCCCTTTTTTTCTGAAAACTTCTGGTCAAAGGTCAATACTCTACTCAGTTGTTTAACATTCTTCCATTGAATATAGTCAATTGCTCCTCTATCTTTTTCTTTAAAAAGAAATTACAAAAATGGCTCCATGGTTCTGATAAAAGCACGTTTTTAGGTCTGGTATTATTTGTTCTTGTATGTTACTGTATGTCTGATTTTATATATTTTATTGTTTTGTATTTATTGTGTAACTATTATGTCATTTTTTTTGTTTTTTGTACACTTGTCACATATGAAAATGGGCAAACATGCTCTTGTGCTTATAAGTATAAAAAATTAAATGAAATACCTACATGCTATACACACGGGATACTGTATACCGTAAGGCCTACTTCCATGCTATACACACTAGATACTGTATACTGTAAGGCCTACCTCCGTGCTGTACACACTAGGTTCTGTATACCGTGAGGCCTTCTTTTGCCGACACATCTTTGTTTCTAAAAACTTGAACCTGTCAAAAATATAAATGCACAGCTCCATTTTCATATCACGAGCTGATTTGGAAGTTATACTTTTTAAAATGTTTGCTTCCCAGCCAAATGCCCTTTGGGGTAACCCTTTGCTCGGTGTTTATGCACAGAGGTTCTTTGTCTTTTAAATAGTTTTTTATTTTAATGGGTTCACCACAATATATCCCAGGCACACTGCCTTAGGGGTAGCTGGTCCATTCCACTGGGGTGTCAAACAGATGAGGCATACTGATGAGTCCTGGTAGGATGAAACACGTGTCTATGTCTTCTGTTAGCACCCTTTGCAAACTGTGTGGAGGCCTTTCGGCACCATGCAATTCTGCTTAAAGTTGGACCAGCATAACATTCTGTGGTGATTTGCATATGCAGCCCATGATGCTTTGCATTGTGGGGCATGTGTGATTTTGTATTTCTTGAAACTTGGCTTCCCAGCCAAATGCCCTTTGGAGTAACCCTTTCCTCTGTGTTTATGCACAGAGGTTCTTTGTCTTTTAAATAGTTTTTTATTTTAATGGGTTCACCACAATATATCCCAGGCACACTGCCTTAGGGGTAGCTGGTCCATTCCACTGGGGTGTCAAACAGATGAAGCATACTGATGAGTCCTGGTAGGATGAAACACGTGTCTATGTCTTCTGTTAGCACCCTTTGCAAACTGTGTGAGAGGCCTTTCGGCACCATGCAATTCTGCTTAAAGTTGGACCAGCATAACATTCTGTGGTGATTTGCATATGCAGCCCATGATGCTTTGCATTGTGGGGGCATGTGTAATTTTGTATTTTTTAAAATGTTGCTGTATAAATGGCTTACATAAATGGCTCACTTGTCACTTTGCCCTTTCTGTGTTCTGGGTCTCATTCTCACATGCAAGAATAAGTAAGGAGTACGGCACAACAGGGTATACTGTGATTTAACTACACACCCTGGGTGAACTGTGAGGCGCAGGGCAGAGCCGAATGTTGTTATGGTTCACCACACACCCTGGATTGTGTTACTGCACTTGACATATAAATACGGGTCCATCGTCTCAGTCCCATCTCATCCTGTTACCAATGAAAACAACAAATACAAAACTCAGATCTGTTGCAAATATGGTTATATCGCTACAGTTCATTGCATATCCACTATGTAGTTATATTACATTAAGTGTGAGTGAAAAATCATATTATTTAACACTACACAAAAGTCTTCCCTGATGACTTACCCCGGTTCTTCTTTCCTATGTATAATGCACATCTGGGTCTCTACTGATGGGACAGTCGGCAGGGAATGCCAGTAGATGAGGGGTTACGAACATACGAAATTTGTCAGCAGATAAAGGCCTAGAGGTCTATCAAGTCTGCTCGAATGTGCGCTAGCACCTATTCTGCAGCTGCCCTCCCTTCCACTCTTCCCCTTCATTAACCCTCCCCCTTGTCCTGTCCCATCCTCGTTTGAAGCAGTCCACTGTTCTGCTGCATACCACTTCTGCAGGTAACGCATTCCACCCAGCCACCACCCTCTCTGTAAAAAGTGTCTCCTCATCTCCCTCCTGAACCTTCCTTGCTCAGTCTCATATCATGGCCCTGGTGGCCCTCCCTCCCTTACTTTGAACAGCCCCTCTGTACCCGTCTTGTTTATTCCTTTCATGTATTTAAAGGTTTCAATCATGTCAATCCGCCTCCTCTCCTCCAGTGAGTACATGTTCAACTCCTTCAACCTCCTCTTGTATGATAAGTCCCCAGACCCTTGATCATCTTTTGTCGCCCTCGCTGCACCACCTCCAGTAACTTAATGTCCCTCTTCAGACATGACGCCAGTACTGCACGCAGTACTCCAGGTGTGGTCTAACTAATGACCTATACAGTGGCAGAATCACCTCCTCCTCCTCGAGGATATACCCTTGCAATACAACCCAGCATTTTGTTGGCCTTTGCAGCTGCCTTCCACACTGTGCCGAGTTGTTCATTGACCCTGTAATGAGCACACCAGATCCTTCTCCTCCTCTGTCTGGGCTAGCTGCACTCCCCTAGCTGGTAAGTCCTCCTTGGTTCTTCATCCCAAAATGCAGTACCTTGCACTTTTGGCATTAAAGCCCAGTTGCCAGGTGTCTGACCAGGTTTCAAGCTTGCCAGATCATCCTGCAGCCCCTGCCATCCCTAGGTCATCCACCACCGCCAGCCTTGGTATCATCAGCAAACAGACTGATCTTGCTCTTGCTGTCCCATGATATGTCTGCAATGAATATCCCAAACAACACTGGTCCTAACACCGAGCCCTGTGGACACCGTCGTCACTGCCCTTGGGTGTGAGAGCTCCCACCCACCACCACCCTCTGTTGTCTTCCCCTGCAGCCAGTTTCCTACCCATCTCACCAGCTTTGCACCACGCCCTGTGCCTACTTCCTTCCAGCCCTTCCATGTGGCACCGAGTCGAATGCCTTACTGAAGTCCAGATACAAGACATCCACTGCATGGCCCCTGTCCAGTTGCCTAGTTACCCAGTCATAGAACTCAACCAGGTTGGTTTGGCAGGATCTGCCACGTATGAAGCCATGCTGTCTGCTGTCCTGTAGTCCTTTGGCCTCTAGGACGGCCACCAGCCTCTCCTTCAGGATAGTCTCCATTAGCTTACCCAGGGTTGGCAGGGAACTTCCATGTGTGGATGGGAGACTGAAGGGACCAACAAGGGGCTTGAACAAAATGTGGTTCTCGGTGATTTACAGTGAAATGCAGCACAAAGACGGAAGTGACCTAAAATATTGTTGCAGCCCAGACTGAAATATCCACTTTATAGATGTCTAGATTCTTTTTTATTTAATTCTTTGCATAACACAATTTTCTTTATGTGCTTGTAATGTAAACTTCAGATTCTGATATTTTCATTTAGTTTGTTCTCAGACTCACTATACATTAAAAGATTGTATAATTGTGATCATTGTAAAATTGTTGAAAAATGAATAAACTTCTAATTGAAAAAAAAGACAGAAGTGCAGAGTTAGCCATGTATATTGTCACTCCGCAGTGATGTAACCTGAGATGGGATGTCTTTACTGTTTCAGCTTTTGTTGGACACGCATTCTCTGAAGACTGTCCTGCTGGACCTTCCTTCGATTGGATCCCAGGTGGTGAGGAAAGCTCCAGCCAGCTACACAAAAATAGTTGTGAAAGGCATGACTCGGGCGGAGATGATACTAAAGGTTTGTATTTTGTTTGTTTCCTTTCCAATGGCATTGCAGTAATGCAGCAGTCTGCCACAGCTACGGGTCACAAGGACTGAGCTAGTGTTTATGGTATCAGCAGTTTGTGCTGCTACATGTGACACCAGGACTCTGGTTCGAGCCCAGAATCTCCTACTGGGAGCCAATGGCATCATGAAGGTGAATCGCTAGGCTCTTTGGGAGAGAGGCATTGAATCATTCAGTATTCATGCCCCCCACCCAGCTGGCTGACACCCCCCATCAGCTCCAACCTGGGATTCCAGGGCTTAACCCCCTTGCATCTGCAGTGTAACCACTCACACACACACACACACACACAACTCTAGCAAGGGATTTCTGTCTCTTCTCACCCCCAGGCTCAGTATGGGTTACAGGCTCACACCACTCCAGCTAGCTTCAGCAGTGAGCTGCAAGGCTTTCATATCATCAGCCAGCTCTAGCAACCCCAATCTGGCTTCAGTGTGGGATTCCAGGGCTGTGTTCAGCACCCACCGCAACCAGCTTGCTCCCAGTGAGAATTCCAGCCCCCACCCACCCACCAGCTCTAGCACACCTCCCAGCCAGTTCCAGCAAGGGATTCCACAGCTGTGCCTCCACCACCACCTCCAGCTGGCTCAGAAGGGATTCAAGCCCAACCCCCAGCCAGCTTCAGCAGGGGATTCCACAGCTGTGCCCTCCACCACCACCTCCAGCTGGCTCCAGCAGGGGATTCCACCGCTGTGCCCTCCACCACCACCTCCAGCTGGCTCCAGCAAGGGATTCCAAGCCCAACCCCCAGCCAGCTTCAGCAGAGGATTCCACAGCTGTGCCCTCCACCACCACCTCCAGCTGGCTCCAGCAGGAGATTCCAAGCCCCAGCTCCAGCAGGGGATTCCAGAGCTTTGTTTCCCTACCCCCAGCTGGCTCTAGTGAGACATTCCAGCACCCCCCCAACTCTAGCCAACCCCTCTCCTCCATCTGACTCCAGCATAGGATTCCGGAGCTGTCTCTCTCCACCCACTCCCACCCCAGCTGGCTCCACCGAAGGATTCCAGAGCTGTGTCTCTTCCCCCCCACCCCCAACTGTCTCTAGCATGGGGTTCCATGGCTTGCCTCTTCCCAATTCCACCTGGCTCCAACAAAGGATTCCAGATCTGTCTCTCACACCACCACCACCACCACCACCACCACCACCATCAAGCAGGCTTCAGCGAGGGCACCGAAGAAGGTGCCGCGCGACTAGGAAAGTCCAACCGTCCTACCTGGTCGCCCAAAGAGCCCGAAGGCCCACGAGCGACCGAGCCGGGCAGCTGAACCAACCTCCGAGCCCATTGCTTCATAAGAGTGACCCACTGATGAAACTGCTCATCCGAAGACCTACCTGTGGGCGGGGTAGGGCTCCGATGTCGAAGCCGTTGACTACCTGAAGCAGAGGTTGGTGACTCCGAAGGAGGAGACCGGTAACTAGCCCCGATAACCGAACGTCTATGTGTAGACATATC
Organism: Neoceratodus forsteri; assembly: GCA_016271365.2. Taxonomy (NCBI): domain Eukaryota; kingdom Metazoa; phylum Chordata; order Ceratodontiformes; family Ceratodontidae; genus Neoceratodus; species Neoceratodus forsteri. The sequence continues at coordinate 170,606,065 of JADMNL010000030.1, forward strand.
AGAGGGCGACCTCGAGTGATGTCTTCTCTTTTTTGACCTGTGGGCGAAGAAGAGCTCGAGGCTGAGCGTTGCCGAGATCGACCATTTATTTTATGCTTCATGAGACCGCTATCCCGGACATTGGACTGACCGTTGTCAGACCCCGGAGAAGACGCGGACGGACCCAGCCCGACTGACTGAACAGCTTTCATACGAAGTCTCCCTACCGTCACCTGACCTGCTCATGGTAGACTCCGTCAATGTAGGCTGAGACTTATTTATTTTATTTAAAAATAAGAATAAACTTAAGCGATACTGTATCAAGATAATACTACAAAATAATAAAACTGAAAACTATGCTGCTAGTTTGAAGTTTGACTCCCGAAAGGCGAGCGACGTCGTCACTGAAGTGCACTCGACGGCGGGAAAAAAGGTACTGAGGCGGTTGGAGGTCGACGCCAAGATAGATCGGCACTGCATGAGCTAGGCTCGCGCACCGTTTCTGCGGCGCCATCTCTGGGCGCTGACCCTCCAGCAAAAAGTTTGCTCCCGATGGGTCCTAGTGCCTCCGGCGCAGGTCCCAATAGTGTGAATGAGTGGTGAAGACTCGTCCAAGAAGATCAAGAATTACGGTAGGTACGTAATTTTCATGTCTGGTAACCTCCCTAAACGAAAAGTGCTCAAGTGTGAATGGAACCCAGCAACCTGTTTAAGGGGGGTTCCCTTCCTGATCCCCTCCCTTCACCAAATTTTGACTAGAGATGCTTTGGGATGGGCTAGGGGGTGCATTTGGGGCCCCATCAGATGCAGGGTACATGGACCACAGTGGAGAGCACCCTGCACATAAATATTCCAGAAATGTGAGTTGTCCTGTATGGTCTTCCAGGCTCACTTGTCCCCGGGTCCTCTGTTAGTACAGATGGACAACATCAGTGTGATGCATTACATCAACATACAAGGGAGAACTCAATCTTACCCCCTGTGCAGGGAAGGAATGAAGTGCCCAAAATGTATTGGCAGATATGCTAAGCGGGTCACAGTCCAGAATGCACACGTGGGAACTGCTGACTTCAGTGGTAGAAGAACTGTTCGACAGATGGAGTCGTCCAGAGTTGGACCTTTTCGTGTCCCCATACAACACAAAACTGCCACATTTCTGCTTGCTTCAGGGCCTGTAGTTTTCTGGTGAGACACATTGTCACTCTCTTGGAATAGGATGTTTTAACCCCAGTAATACTCAGGTATTCATAACTTTCTGCAGTAAGCCTTCTAGGTAGGACTGCCCGGAGAGAATAGAACATATGCAAATGATGGAATTATTTCTTTCAAAGTCCTTTCCAGTAACAAGGACTGTGTTACAAGCACTCCAGTGGCGGAAGGAGGAACCCAACCTAAGAGAAGGGGCCCCTTTTCAGAGAGAGTTTCCGTCAGTTGTTCTCACAGCAGATGCATCTCTCCTGGGTTGGGGTGCTCATTTAGGGGATCACACAACCCCAGTGGCGGAGCTGGGGGGGCTGGGGGGGGTTGCCCCTCCTGGTTGCCCCAATGTGTGTAGTGGTGCCCCACCACTACCTTTATTTACTGTTTATTGCCCATTGTGGAGCCTATGACTGACTGAATGCCCCTCCCGGCTCCCAAACGCTCCCAAACTTGGCTCTGCCACTGCACAACCCAATGCACCTGGTCAGCTGCAGAGTCCCTCCAGTACATAAACTTGCTAGAACTCAGAGCTGTGTTTCTGGCACTAAAAGCTTTTTCAGCACTGGTACAAGGGAAGGTGGTACAAGTCAGAATAGACACCACCATCACCACAATGTACTACATAAACAAGCAGGGAGGCACCAGGTCAGGTCCTCTCTGCACAGAAGACATGAAAATCTGGACCTTGGCTTATTCTTTGGGAGTATCTCTGCAGGCAATCCATCTGCCGGGAAAAGACAATACCCTGGTAGATGCCTTGAGTCGAGTCAACCAGGCCCATCACAAGTGGACTCTGAACAGGCAAGTGGTGCAAGTGATCTTCAGGAGGTGGGGCACTCCAGAGATAGACTTGTTTGCATCCCACCAGAACCACCACCTGCCACAGTATTGCTGCAGACCACCAGATCAGGGTCAGGGAAGCACCTGTATGCCTTTCCTCCCTTGCCTTCCCCCTGGTATTCAGGGTGCTGCTCAAGATCAGACCCCATTCAGCATCTCTAATTTTGATAGCTTCAGACTGGCCCAGGCAGCCATGGTACTCTCTTCTGCTCTCCATGTCTGTAGCCAAACCAATACACCTTCCTCAGAGGCACAACCTGTTAACCTCCAACCAGGGAACCCTGTTGTACCTGAACCTCAGGTCTCTCAATCTCAAAGCCTGGCTCTTGAGGACCTAGGATATGCTAATTTACACCTCTGTGATGCAGTGTTAAACATTCTGAGAGGGTACGGGAAGCCCTTCACTAAGAAAACCTATTCTTCAAAATAGAAAAGGTTTTCAATCTGGTGTTCAACTAGAGAATTGGTGCCAGTACAGGCTGGTGTATCAGCTGTTCTTGACTGCCTCTCTCATTTACATTCCCTGGGACTGCAGCCCAGCACCTTGAAGGTTCACCTGGCCACACTATCTGCTCACATTTCTGCTGGAACAAGGGTAACAATGGCCTCAGAACCTATCTTTAGGAGGTTCTTCAAGGGTTTGGCCCATTTTCTTCCCCCTCACAAGGAACCAGTGGCAGCATGGGACCTCAATGTGTGCATAGCTAAGCTCATGGGGCCTCCTTTTGAGCCCATGTCTTCAGCTCACCTAAAATATGTCATATGGAAACAGTTTTCCTAGTGGCAATGACCTCTGCAAGAAGAATCGTTGAGCTTCAGGCTCTCTGCATTGAACAGGACTACATTTCATTTCACAGGGATAAGGTAGTCCTGAGGACAAAAAGAAAATTCCTCCCCAAGGTGGTTTTTGATTTCCATTACCCTACCTGTCATTTTCACTGAGCACTCCACTTCTGGTGAAAGAAGACTTCACAGTCTGGATGTCAAGAGGGCTCTCAGCTACTACATGACAGCCACTAAGGACCATGGGCAGGACAGAAAACAGCTGTTCCTGACTTATGGGGATGTGAAAAAGAGTAATCCAGCGTTGAAAAGATCCATTTCTCGATAGATAGTTCAGTGTGTCTAATTCTGTTACACTAAAGCTGGTAGAGAGCCCCCAACAGGATTGAGGGCCCACTCTACAAGAGGGACAGCTGCTACCTTAGCAGCTGCCAGAGATATTCCACTGGTAGATATCTGTAAGCTTTATGAAGCACTACAACCTGGATATGCTAGGTTTGGCACAGCAGTCCTGCAAAGTCTGTTTCCAAAATAAAGTTATGTGCCCATCTCCAGTGGTACTGCTTTGTAGTCTACAGAAAGCTGTGGACATGGCCTACCTAGACTTTAGCAAGGCATTTGACACAGTCTCACACAAAAGATTAATATACAGGTTAGCCAGCCTGGGAGTGGGTCCCAAGATGACAGCTTGGGTAAAGAATTGGCTGGAGAATAGGACACAGACAGTAATAGTAAATGGAGTCCACTCTGAAGAAAGGGGGGTTACTAGTGGGGTACCGCAGGGTTCAGTATTAGGACCGGTCCTCTTCAATGTCTTTATAAGTGACATTGCAGAGGGACTGGAAGGAAAAGTATGTCTCTTTGCAGATGACACAAAGATCTGCAACAGAGTTGATGCACAAGGTGGGGTGGAAAGGATGAGAAGGGACTTGCAAGTTAGAGGAATGGTCAAATGTATGGCAGCTTAAATTCAGTGCTAAGAAGTGCAGGTAATGCACCTGGGAAACAAAAACCCAGGGGAAGAGTACACAATGGGGGGTGAGATACTAACAACAACAAAAATGGAAAGGGACCTGGGGCTAGTCATATCAGATGACCTAAAGGTGGGCAAGCAATGTGAGAGGGCAGCAAGGAAGGCTGTGGGGATACTGGGATGCATAGGGAGAGGCATCACCAGTAGAAAACAGGAAGTTATTATGCCTCTGTACAGACAGCTGGTGAGACCCCATCTGGAGTACTGCGTGCAGTTCTGGAGACCCAATCTCCGTAAAGACATAGGATGGAAGCTGTCCAGAGGAGGGCAACTAAAATGGTGCAGGGTCTGCACAGGAAGACATATGAAGAGAGACTTAAGGAGCTTAATATGTATAGCCTCGAGAAGAGGGGGGACATGATAGAAACTTTCAAGTACCTCAAGGGAATAAACAAAGTCAAGAGGGTAGCATCTTTCAAAAAAGAGCTGCAAGAACAAGGGGCACAATTTGAAGATAGAGGGAGGCGGCTCAGAGGTAATTTAAGGAAATATTTTTCACAGAGAGGTTGTGGATGCATGACGGCCTTCGGAGAAGGTTGTGGAGTCAAAAACAGTGGTGGAATTCAAGCATGCATGGGACAGTCATAAGGCAATTCTAGAGGGTGGGGGTACGCAGAAGTAGGCTGCTGGTTAACTAGGATCTGCAGCTTATCCATTAGGTAGGGAAATGGGCAGACTGAGTGGGCCAAGCGGTCCTTATCTGCCGTCAAATTCTATGTTTCTGTGTTATGACTACCTGAGTATTACTGGAGTTGGAAGAAAAAATTACTTACCATAGTAATCTTGTTTTTTCCCAGTGATACTCAGCAGTGTTGGGTAAGTTACTTTTTCTATTACTTTTGAAAACGTGTTCCAGAAAGCTCTGTGCCGTCACTAGCAAAGATGGAGAAGTAGTGGAAGATGTAATACACCTTACAGTTACATTTACTTATGTCTTTTTATACAAAAGAAATATGGAACTGTAACTGATTACATTTATTTGAAAGTAACTAACCTATTACTTTCAAAAAATGTAATCTGTTATCGTTATTTATTATTTTTGTATTAAAAGAAATAAGTAACTATAATTGTATGGTGTATGACTTTTTCTAGTACTTCTCAATCCTCGCTAGTGACTGCACAGCGCTTCCTGGAACAAGTTTCCAAACATAATAGAAAGTTATAGAAAAAGTAAGTAACTTACCCAACACTGATACTCAGGTATTCATAACTTCCCACCCTGCCTCTCCTTCCTTAGTCTCTGCACTCCTGCATGCCGTGCTACCAGAGATAAAAGTATATGTGTGTGTGTATGTATATATACACACACCACATTTAAGTACAATTTTTGGCAAATAGGGTTCACGTGTTTTGCCCCTCTTTTCAGGTGTTTCTTACATTTTGGTGTTTCTTTCAATGTTGTGTTCTCCCTCCAGTTGGAGGTTTTTATTAGGAGGTATGGGGTATTTCAAATCCTAAATTATATTGATCATTAATACTTACGGTCTTCTAGTTCCATGAGCCTGCCTTTCCAGGCTTCTAGGAAAGCTGAGGAGTTTAGAATACTGGCTGTTAGTACAGGGCAGCACTTGAAAAGTTTTCACCTGCAAAGAATTCCATCATTTGCATGTGTTCTATTCTCTCCAGGCAGTCCTACCTAGAAGGCTTACTGCAGAAAGTTATGAATACCTGAGTATCACTGGGAAGAAACAAGATTACTATGGAAAGTAATTTTTTTCTTCTGTACACCTTCTGTCTAATTCAGAGTGTGCTACTCAAGTTCCAGATGGAGGGGTCAACTTTGATCCTCACTGCTCCCCATTGGCCATGTCAGATCTGGTTCCCTATACTGCAACAGCTGGCAGTGGAACCACCAGTACCCCTGCCCTTATGCCAGGTCCTTCTATCACAAGAACAGGGAACCCTGGTCCAACTGGACCACAGATCTCTTCATCTTCATGCATGGCTTCTGAAAACATAGCCATTGCTAGGTTTGGAGTTTTCCAAAAGGTAGCTAAAATGTCCTGGTGGCTACCAAAAAGCCTTCCACCGGGGCCATTCATTCCATGAAGTGGAAGCAGTTTGCTTTGTGGGCAGCTTCTCATCTCTTAAATCTGTTTACCTGTCCAGTAAATCAGGTTTTAGAGTATCTGCTGTCCTTGTCAGAGGCGGGCCTATGGTATTCCTCTGTCAAAGTGCTCTCGGCTGCAATTTTCAGCTTTCCATGTGCCTGTTGAGGGTCATATGGTTGCACAACTGGAGGTGACCTATATGTTTTTGAGAGGTATTATGCACTTGAAGCCTCCCATCTGCAATCCAGTCCTGACTTGGGACCTGAGTTTTGTTTTGGAAAAGCTTACTTTGTCTCCTTTTGAGCCGGCCGTGACATGTGGCTTACACTTTCTTTCTTGGAAAGCGTTATTTTTGGTTGCCTTTTCTGCTACTCAGAGGCTCTAATATGAGAGCCTCCTTGTTTGATTTTCCACAAAGACAGGGTGTCTACTCTGCACATTTTCCCTGACTCATCCTATGCAACGCGTGTGAGGAGAAAGAAATGTGATGCTATGAGGGCCAAACTTAAGGCTTTGGGGGGTCGCTCACTTGCTACTTATGCCTGCATGCCTTCATATTGTATACGGCGGACATACCTACCAATTCATTGATGCTTCCAAAGCAGGGAAACGTGTGGAGCAAATTGCCAGGGAGTTTGAAACAGCCAAGAGACTAGCAGAAGACGACTCATAGGAGGTAACCTGATTGGCGGCTACTACAGCTGCATACCGTGGTTCTAGAATGGGCGAAGTTGGCTAACTGACTTTGTAACATGGCAAAAAAGAGAAACGGCAAATAAGGTAAAGTCATTGGACAAAAGGCACCACATGATCAAAGTTGGAGCAGGGATTAATCACTGGTAATGCTTGCTCCAACTAAGTATTAATCACGGGATCACCAGGTCAAGGGTTTAGCACCAGTAGCTATCACAGCAGAAAACGCTGTATATCCCACAATGCAGCAGACGACATAGAAGTAATCGCGCCGAAGAACTAGTATCTGACCGCGGCAATACAAAAGCAAAGAGTTCCAGCAAACAGAACTTTAAAAAAGCAACAGTAACAACATCAATACATTTTACTCCGTGAAATCCACTTGTGAAATGTTAACAGTCTGGATTCACAGAAGTATATAACTAAGAGTGTTGTGGCGCGTGACACTGCCGCAGGCGCTGTATATGAAGCAGAAATGTTTGAAACGAAATAAACACCTTTGTAGAACCATAGATAATGTGTTCGGTCTCCGTATATTTAACAGTACCACACATGAAGATGAATACTTATTGTCAGTAGTATTACAAGCATTAATCCTCCATGTCTGCTTCAACTGGGAATTAATGCATGGTTGGGTGGTTGTAGGCACTCGACCTTGGCCTCATTCCACAGCCCCAAAACCATGCATTAATTCCCCAGTAGAAGCTCTCCTTCATCAAGGATTAATACTTACTTATGTGTATTCAAGTTTATTTATTTTCCATATGCTACACATTTCCTAGTTCTGTCCCATGCTGGAAATGGTTGCTTGCATGTTATGGAGTTAATCAACAAAGGACTTTATTTCATGGACTAATGCTGTTTGCCAAATGGTGATCTGTTTTGGTTCAACTGTGTTGAGTGTTTTAGAGTTCTCCTGTATTTGTTACATCCCCCTTGTAGGATAAATTTCTGTTTTTAGGCTTTATATCATTTAGCATGATGTCAGTGCTCCACACAATGGTCTTAGAGCCAACAAATCAGTTATGTGCTCTGTTTCATATATAGAACAGTTTATCACTGTTATAGGTTTTTTCTGTTCTAATGCTTTATTGAAGTTCATTTTATCTACTGTATATAGAGCCCCAGTGGAAAGAGCTACAGTATAGGGAGTGCCTATATCTTTTATTTTATTAGAATTCACATGTTTGGGATGGGATCACATCACAGCGTAGGCTTGATTCTAACATTATGCTTGAAATGTAATTATTCATGGACTGATCCCATGCTCTTTTAAGGTGTGGTAAATCTTGTGTTATCTTATCCGTTTATCTGACTTTTAGATATAACCCCCTATCCATAAGTCAGATTGTTTCAGACTAATTGTTTAACCTGTTCCATTCGATGGATATATTCATTATATATGATGTCTGGCATGAAGTCTTTGTATTTTATTGTTTTCTCTTGAAAAGCACTAAAATATGAGTAAAAAGAAAAGACAGTGTTTTTATGTACTAATCCTAAACTAAGGTGGTGTCTGAGTTTACTTTAAATCAAACCATCCGCCTACCAGTTTATTTTCCTGAGTATGCCAATCCAGTGGAAGCATTGCTTCATACTTTAGATGCACATAGAATACTCGGGTACCATACACATCGCACAAAGAACTGCAGGAAGCCCTCACATCTTTTTGTTTCATTCGCCCTGGGAAAGAGGGCGCTTCACTTTCTAAATGGTACTTGTCCAAAAGGTCATCAGACTGTATTACTTTTCGTTACAAGAAAAACAGTAGGGAACTTCCTGGGGTTGTTCATGGTCATTCCACTAGAGGTATGGCCACATCTGTTGCATGTTTCAAAAAATGTGTCCGCTGCAGAGATCTGTGCAGCTGCCACCTGGAGTACTGTCCATACCTTCCCTAAACGCTACAGTCTGGACACTGTCTCTTGAAAAAGGGCCAGCTTTGGCCTAGATGTGCTTCAGGGCCTGTCTTCTTAGGCTTGTAGGCTCCAGTCACCCAGACTGTTTATGGTCAGTACTGCCTGGCACTTGTTCCATAGGTGTGGCCTGATGAAAGAGATACTCTCGAAGAAGATAGAACAGTTATATACTTACCGTAACAGTAGATCTTCGAGAGAATCTCTTTCATCAGGCCATGCCGTCCCACCCTCCTTGCCCTATAGGATCCTGTGACTCTAGTGAGTGCTGTCTCCTTCTCTGTGCGACTCTACCTGCTGTTCTCTGCCTCGCCTGATCAGCAGAGCCCTAGGTTCTCTCCTGGTTCCCTACAGGGAGGTCCTCCAAACATGATCTCTGGCAGGGAACTGAGGAGGGAAGGGGTCGCCCGTGTTTATGTAGTAGCCTTTTGGATTCTTTGATAACTTTGTTTAATTCTTTCGCTGTAATTGGGGCTTCCAGTATATTTCTTTGAGTTTCTGTTAACGTTGGAAAAGATAGTGTGTTAAGAAATTCCTCAGTGTGCCTTCGCACCTGTCCTTCATCTAAATCCTTTTTGTAGAGGTGCTCATAAAAGTCTCTGAAAGTGTTTGCTATGCCCTGGGGAGTTACTTGGACTATGTGTGCGCTTTTACTATCTGTAAACCTTGTTACTAGGCTGTCAGCTTCCGCCTTCCGAAGGCTGAAGGCAAACAGGCATGAGGCCCTTGCCTCCTATTTCATAATAGTTCTGTTTAATGTACCGTAGTTTTGCTTCGACGCTTCTGTTTAGTATTTCTTGGAGCTCCTTCCTTCTCTTACTTAACTCCACTTAGGTGGCTCTGCCCCTAGTTTGCTTATGTCTAGCTTCTAATTCTTTGATCTTAGCTTCTAAAGCCTCTAATTTTTCCTTCATTTGCTTGTTCTTCGCTGTAGCTGAACTGATAATCTTCCCCCAGACCACCGCTTTAATGATATCCCATGCTGTCTGCTTCAACGCTACACAGTTTGCATTGTGCCTGTACATTTCTTCAATTTCTTTTGCCACCTCCTCACAAAAGTTTGCCTCATTGAGAAGGGACATGTTCAGCCTCCAGACTGTAATTTTGCATTGTTCTGATTGGAATTCCAAGTGATATGGGGCATGGTCCGATTGGATGATGGGATAAATGTTCATGGCTCCAGTTTTGTGTAATAGGTTTTGGGGGTTAGAAAGAGGTCTGTCCTGAAGTAATCTCTAGCATGAGAAAAAGGTATAGTCATGCTCTGTTTCATGTTGAAACCTCCAGACATTTTTTTGTTTAGTTGTTTAACCAGGTATAGCACACTAAGCTGAAAGCTTTTTTACAGGAGCGACCTTGGAGCACAAGGAGGTTAAGTGACTTGCTGAGGGTCACACAGTATACAAGTGGAAGCTTTGGAATTCAAACCCAGGTCTGGTCTGCTGGATGTCACCAGATCTGCAGCTCAGAGCCTTAGACCACTGCGCTATACTGCCTGCCATTTTCATATCCCATTTCCGTAAGTAGGGCTGGGAGGGGTTTAGCTGTTTGCCTGTTTGTTTCAGAATTTTGGGGTGACCTATTTGTCAGTTATTTACGCTGTTCTGGTCTGTTTTCCCCCCCCCCCCACACACCTTATGGTGTTGTTGCCTGGAAGCTTTGCCACCTTCCCTAGGGACCTGTTTAATGCCCCCGCTTTCATGTTACCGTGTATAAATTCACAAAATGTATTCTTTCCCTGGATTTGTCCCTCTATTATGACTTGACTGCCTTCCATCCCTACCTCAGTGCATGTTATTTCAAGGGGTACTGTCTTGTGTACTAAAATTGATACCCCAGGCTTTTCCCTCTTGGATGTGATGTGGCCACTACTTGCCCTACCTACCCCCATTTTAATTTGTGTGATCTTCCCTGGTCAATCTTCACCATTCATTACTGTTTGTTGTAAGCCAGATGCGCACACCCGCCACGGGAACTTTTTTTTTTGAGGGAGGAGTCTGCGCTGATGGTGCTGCCCATGAGCCGGAGCGCACGCATGCGGCGTCTGAGGGCAACCATTAGGCGCTCGCTCCTTCCATCTCAGTTCTGTTTTCCCGCTGTCAAGGCCATACCTGCTACAACTGCTGTGAGAGCATTCTACTGTGCCATTAGGCCTAGTTGAAATTGTCGACGCTGCTTCTTCATTTCCTTCATCCCGGTTCTCCGTCCCAATGCCGTTGAAGCTGGTAAGACCATTTCTTGGCTTTTTTCCAATGGCGCCGGGATTTATTGCTGTGTTTTAGTTTATTTTGCATCATGTGCAGTTCGGAAGCTAAACACAAGTCTAAAGCGGGCCGCGCCCCCATGCATCAGTGCTTCTGTGGCCGGCACTTTTGTGTTATGGACCGGCATGATGTTTGCCTTCAGTGCCTGGGACCCAACCACTGTATGGATCGATGCGATGCCTGTTTTTCCATGGACCGCCGTGTACTGGAAATCCGCACATTCAAAGTCAGCAGGGCTCTGCTTGGAGGATGACGTTGCCCTCAGGCGTCCCATGCCAGAACTTTAGACCCTTCCTCCAGGTCCCCTCCCGGGTCTATATGACCCGGCGAGGAGGAGGCCTCCTCAGCTTCTAGCCGTGCCGAGGAGGAGGCCTCTTCCACGGTGTCGGAGGAGTGGCGTGGCTCCTCCCAGGGTTGCGTTGCTGACACCGCCCTGGCAGTCAACTTCTCCGAGGTGCAGGCTCCCCAATGTCACGGCCCAGGGTTGCTGGGTCTGACACTGTCAGACCCTCGACGCCACCTTGCGGCGCTGTTTTGGATCCCAGTGCCATTCATGGTGCTGGTGATCGACGGGGTGCCAGGTGCGGCACCGGTCTGGATCTTGCCGCCATTCACAGCCCCGGTGCTTTGGGCGACTCCTGTGGCGGCACCGTTTTGTGTTCCGGTGCCGTGCACAGTGCCGGGGACTCAGCTGAGGCCATTGGCAGGCTTGCACTGGGCTCCGGGGTTGTGGCCAGTGTGGCGGACCTGACTGGCGCCGTTGGTGCCGTATCCCGGGCAGGAGCCGTTCGCGGTGCCGTCTCCAGAGAAACTCCAGGGGTGGCTAGTACTGAGGTCCTTCTGGATGCCTCCTCTTCGGAGGGAGACAACACAGACTTGGATCTGGGCTGGCTACTCGATTCTTCAGGATCGGAAGTCTCTGTGGGACCATGGTGTCAGGCGGCCCAGCATCCCTATCCCTGAGTCTTCGGAGTAACCTACTCCCGACAGTCCCGCAGCCAGGGGTGGCCTGGGGTCTCTTGGGGGTGGTGGCTCTGAAACTGGGGAGGGGGTTTTATCTTCTGAGGGGTCTGCGGCAGCTGCCAGTGTTGATGCTCCTGTGGCCCCTGGGGGGGTGTAGACCCATGTTTCTGTGGTCTCCCTCGGGGGCCTACAGACCAGGGGACTTCCTCGCTGGTGTTGAGGAAGAGGGCAGTCTGAGGGGTTGAGAGGCCAGGGTGAGGGGTGGTGGCGTTCTCCTGCCATCCTGCGGGGCGCAGGGAGGAGCCGCAGTGCTGAACCTCGTCTCTCCTTCTCGGGCTCCAGGATACCCTCGGGTGGCAGTGCGGAGGGTTGCCCTTCTGAACACATGCAACCCCAGGCATGTCACAGGGGAGATTCCCCATCTGGGTTCTTACAGAGTTCGCATCCTCAGATTTCTTCTCTGCAACCTAGTTTTATCTCAGGGATCCTTCCAGTGCATGGATGAGCAAATCTTTCACCTGTCCCCTCTGCCTCAGGAGTCTTCTGAACAATCGAGTTCCTCGTCCTCCTCGACTCCCTCTTCAGAGGGAGAGGAACCCAACATCCATCTATCTTCCGATGCTGATTTCACTGAATATCAGCATTTCCTTTTCAGGATGGTTCGGGATCTCCGTATCTCGTACGTTCGCAGGGACAATACTGAGCGACAGACGTGTGAATTCCTCAGCGAGTTCAGTGTCTACCACCTGGTGGTGCCATCCTGACCTATTTCCTTCCAGGAAACGTCTTTCCGCACCTGGCAGTCTCCAGCTGACCCTTTTCCAGCCCCGGCAGACTGCAGGAGGACGTATGGTGCCCCTCGTGGGTCTCTAGGTTCTCTCCCTCACCCTCCTTCAGGTCTGACATCCCTAGACACTCTCTCCAAGCTTCGGCGCCTGACACACGACTGACCACCGGATCTGGATTTCCTACAATTCAACCGTTGGGGGCGAAGGGTTTTCTCTTCCACGCATGCGTTGACGTGTATCTTGTCACATCAGGCACACCATGCTGCCTACAGCAGGCACTTGTGGTCAATGCTAGCTCAGATGCTAGCATTACTGCCTGATTCAGAGCAATCTCGACAAGCCATTGCCCTCTCCGCCATACTGTAGGTCTGGAACTGGCAAGGTGCCAAGCAAGGACATCTTATGACGCCAGTGAGGTGGCTGCCAGGTTTGCGGGGACAGCGATCTGTATTAGACGGACGGCATGGCTTTGTCTATCAAGATTGTCACTCCAGCCTGGCGTAGGGTGATCCGCTCCGCCTTCCAGGCGACCCATCTTTTTTTCCAGCAGGGCTAGGAGGATTCTTCAGGGGCTTCCTCTGTCCCCTCGTCTTCAGGGGACACCTTCTAGCTCTCCTCAGCCTTAGACTTTTCAGTCTAGTATGGCTAGGGTCTCCTCCTCCTGTTTTCCACCAGCAGGAGACTGAGGATCCTGTTCCCTCAGGGCTGTGCTAGGCCCCCTTCAGGGGGCTTGGTACTCACTCAACAGTAATGAATGGTGAAGATTGACAAGGGAAGATATGAAACTTATGTACCTACCGTAATTCTTGATCTTCTCTTGTATCTTCACCATTCATTATTGAATCCCGCCCACCTTTCCTGCATGGGCCTCATTTCTTGGGCGTGTCTCCCGCCCTGCTTACCCTCCCCCCTCAAGGCCAGTTAGGGGCTGTCCCCCTGGTATTTCAGGACCTTCGGTTCCTTCTCTGAAGCCACAGAGGGTTCGACCTGAGAGGAGGGAGAGTAGAGCTTTGCCGTTACCTTCGGAGGGAACTCTTTCTGATTCTCTTTGCTGTGGTGTCCCCAGAATTGGGGCTTCTTCATATTTCAGGAGTTTTTTCCTACGGCTTGTACTTCTCAAGACACTCCTAGGGAGTCAGAAGGAGTTTCCTTCCCTGTCTCTGTTTGTTTTCCACGCAAATATGTTGTGTCCTTCTTGAAGGGGCTCCTATACTAGTACTCGGTCATGTGACTGTATACTCATTTTTTCCTACACCTAGTCGGGGCTCTTTCCTCTTCAGAACAGATAACTTTTCCCCTTTTGGGGACAATCTGTGAGCTCTCGGGTTGAGTGGTGGTTAATTGGATAGCTGGGTGGAAAGGGAAATCTGCCTTCTCGAAAACAAGCTGTACAGATGGTTCAATTGAGCCACCTAATAGCAGCCATTAGCTGGAGGGATCCTTGCTCCTTGTCCTCAGTCCTTTTAGGACTAGTAAGCTCAAGCCCAGTGGTCATGGCAGATCCCGCCCGACTATCCTTCTTCTTCTTCTTTTCTCTTCTACCCTTATCTTTCCTCCCTCAGAGCCGCCTGAGGAGTGGAGGGTCTCATGCCCCTAGGATAGGGGTTCTTCTTTCTGTCTCCTCTCCGGCTCATTCCTTTTCCTCTTTTTTAACTTTCTTTTTTTTTTTTTTCCTCATTAATTTCAGTTGTTTTACTATTTAGGACTCACAGAACAGTATTACAGTTAATCATCATTACACATCTGCAGGAAAGAATCTATTACAATAGTTATTGTCTACACAAACATTAAGTATACTATTACTCTTATGTAAGAGAAATATGCAAATATGTGAGTCAGCTGCCATTATATGAGGAGGAAGGCTTACAATGTTACTAAGGAGGATCCCCCCCCCCCCTTCATTAACATCTCTATGGTACATAAACTGTAGCAGTGGACTATTACAGAGTTAGAATGGGGGAGGTCTAAGGGGGTCAAAGGACTGCATCATCTACACTCAAGAACTAGTTAAATCAGGTCCTAACTCTGGGGCCCCGGAGATTAATCACCAGGAGAGAGAGGGCCATGGGCTGACCGGCAACTCAAGAACCACCAAGAGGAACCAATTGTTTTGAGAAGTAAGCTCAAGGGGGTTTGTCTGGGCAGATTTGTGCAATGCTCAGGAACCAAATGTTCCAGCTGTTCATCAGTTCTGGTACTTTGTTTTGAAATCTGGTCGTCATATGTTCCAGTTTGTATATATCATCTACAGTATCTTCCCAGGCTGGTATAGTAGGGGGATCTGGGCACAGCCATAACCGTGTGATGCATTTTTTTTGCAGCGCTCAGTAGAATATTGAGAAGGTATATTCAATGTGGATCTTTAAAATAAAGAGGGTAATGTAAAAGAATCCCTACACCTGGGGAGAGACTACTAGGCCCGGAAAGAGATCCAGGATCCTATGTTCTATCCCCAACCAATAGGCTGTTAGTACAGGGCACAGCCAAAACATATGTGCGTGGGTGGCCACTTCACAGCCGCAGTGTCTCCAGCAACTGGAGTCCCCTTCTTCTGTGTACTTGGCGGTAATCTGGGGAGTGCGAAAGAATCTGGAGACCACTTTCCATCAAAATTCTTTCCAGATGTGAGAGTTAGATATCTTATGTTGTCTTCGCCAAATTCGAAGCCAGTCTTAGTTCAACCTGGAGTTCAGCTTTCTAAAGAAATTGTACCAGGTCCATAGTATGGGAAGGGGTTCCATGTAGGGCCTTGTCGAAGCGAGATATTAAATGGCTACACCCCCCCCCTTCCACCTGGGTTAATAAGGAACATAAAGGAGGAATAGAACGGTCGGTAACATTCAACCCACTTCTAACATCCAGAAAGTGGCAGATCTTTAGGAACCGAAAGAAGTCCCTCTGACTCAGGGAGAACTCCTGCTTGAATTGTTCAAATGATTTAAAAACATCCCCATCACAAAATTGATAAGGATGTTTCAGACCCTGATGAGTTCAGTTGCAGAATGTAATGTCTAGTTGTGCCAGGGGCCATTGTGGGTCTTCCGCAGGGATACCAATCCAGGTCAAGAGAAATTTGTTAGCTGGTCCAGCCAGAAACCTAGTCCTGCACTGGAGAAGCCCCTTAGTGAAGCTGGAGCCAATACACAGCCGGGTAGTATTATGGGGTTGGAACACTAGGGAATAGGGGGGTGAGGATATAGCATGCACCAAGCAGGAAAGGAATCTTGGGGTTATCATCTCTGATGACCTCAAGGTAGAGAAACAGTGTGACAAGGCAGCAGGTAAAGCAAATAGGATGCTGGGATGCATAGGCAGGGGCATCACTAGCAGGGAAAGGGAGGTCATAATTCCACTATACAAGACACTAGTGAGGCCCCACCTGAAGTACAATGTACAGTTCTGGAGAACTTACTTACGTAAGGACATAGACAGGGCAGAGAAGGTTCAGAGGAGGGCAACAAAGATGGTACATGGATTGCATCACAAGTCCTATGAGGACAGGTTGAAGGAATTGAATATGTACTCCCTGGAGGAGAGGAGGGAGAGAGGGGATGTGATAAAGACATACAAGTATCTTACAGGGAGGAACAGGATGCAGGAATACACTATTTTTAAGTGAAAAAGGTGTTCTAGGGACATGGATATGTTGTTCATCCACACTGTCTGGCAGGTTCCTTGCCGCTTTAAATCTTGCCGGAAGGTCTTCAAGCTGGCTCCTCCCACCCACCCGGGTGGTAAAACTCTTGGCTCCGCCTCATGACGCCAGATCTTCCTTACCGCTTGGAAGCTTGGGTTCCCTCCTTAGCGCTCTGCGTTTAGACTGGATCCAAACTCTTCGATTCACCCGAAAATAATTTTAAAGTTTTCTAGACTTCGGTCTGCTTCTTCCTTCGTGGCTGCGATGGACAAATCGACTCCGGTTTCGGCGGTGCCCATCTGGGCAGAAGATGTCCTGGACCGATCCGCACTCCGCGTCGTCTATTGCCTTGGGCGGCCACCAATCCAGCAGGCTTGCGAGAAGTAAAAGTTCTTTTTTTCGCAAACGCCCTCAAGACCATATGCCTGCCCGCCTCCAACTTGGGCGCCCGAGAAATGTTATCCGCTGGTGAAGTCCAAGGAGGCCTGTTGGCGGTTTCGCGCGGCTGGCTCCGGCTGAGCAACTCGAGCAGATGATCACCTCGAGAGGTGGCCCAGGCCGCATCTTGAACGCCATCCTGGTCGCGGCATTTATCTACTCTACTCGGGATCCTCCTATACAGCTTCTTTTAAGGACTTTGCCAATCCTCTCCACTAAGGTGAGGGGCCGCCGGTTCCTCCTCTCGGTCCGAAGAAGGACTCGAAGGGTAAGTCCCACCGTCGACGTTCTTGGGTCTCCCTCCCCGGACAGTCGACACTCGACTTCGGTCGAGGTTGCGGCTAAGGCCGCTGGCTTCACGGTGTCCCCGTCAGGTCAGCTGTCCAAGACATCCATCGACGCAGTCGAGATTTTTCTCAACCCGTCAGATGGACTGTCGACTGGAGAAGCCGACAACCCTTCTTCACCGGTCCCCCTGGTGGAAACCGAGGACTTACCTGCGCCTCCTGTGCTGAAGTCCCCAGTTAAGGCTCCCGAGCCGAGGGAAGAACGGGTTTCCCCTGCTTCCTCCCAGACCCACCGTCGGAAACACCGATGGTCTCGGACCTCGTCTCGGTCCAGCCGATCCTGCCGGCACCGGCGGTCTCAGTCTCGGCACCGAGGAAAGCAGCGGCGCTGCTCATCCTCTTCTTCCTCCTCGGAGGAGGAGAGGCTTCGGCACAAATTGCATCAACGCTACGAGGACTTAATGTGGCAGCAGCTCCTTCTGTCCGGGAACAAGCCAACGCCGTCGCCGTCCCCGGCCATTAAGTGGCTGTCACCTGAAAGGCCGAAACAACCCCTCATGGTGGTCGAGGTGCCCAAACCTGGGCCGGTTGTTCGGCCGAAACCAGCTGCCCCACCATTTGTGGTGGAATCTCTGCCTCCACAACTGAAATCCGGGGCTCTGACCAAGGATTCTCAGTCAGGTCAGGGACTGCCCAACCGGTTGTCGGTCACCCTCACTCCCGACCATCCTTGGCAGGTGGAGGGTGGCTCAGGCCCATGGCAGCTCTTGCAGACTCCTCGGAATCTGACGACTCTTCTCTGTTCTCCAGGCCCCTTGACCTGGAGTCCTCTGGGGACAGTCATGGACGAGAGCCCATCATCGCTCAGGGTCTGCTTCGGCTCATCTCGGAGTCCACTGGGATGCAGCTCGAGCCTCGTATCCAGCGGGCCAAGTATCCCCTCACGGAGATACTGGACCGAGGGGATTCTCCACGGAGGCCTTTCTGGTGGCTGAGGCCATTGTTGGCCCAGCCTTGAGTTATGGCAGTGGCGGCTTCTTGTCCTGCTCCTTCGGCCAGGGTGGCCTGGAAGTATGCGGTCCCTACCGGGTCTCTGTCCAGTTTCTCGGAACACCCCTCTGCGGAAGGGTTGGTTACCAACAGCATTTTCCAGCGTTCCGGGAATGCTAGGGACGTGGACAAGCCCCCCTGACAAAGAGTCCAAAAAGCTGGACTATGCTGGGTGCAAAGTATATGCTGCATCCTCCCTCGGCCTCCATCAGGCCAGTTCGGCCGTACTGATGGCGCACTTCTCCCACGCCCTTATGGGCTCCCTAGATGAGGTGATCCCTCATCTCCCGGCTGATCTGCAGACTACGGTCAAACAGGTGCGGGATCAGGGAAGGGCAGTCGCGAAACAGCAGCTCCAAACGGCTTACGATATTGAAGACTCCTGTGCCTGGTCAGCAGCGGCCGCAGTGGCCATGTGCCGCAGAGCTTGGCTGCGGATCTCCACCTTTACGGCAGATACCCAGCACAAGTTGGCAGATGTCCCCTTCCTGGATACCGACTTGTTCAGGCCTGGGGTGGAAGGCCACCTCCAGAGAATTGAAAGTCCAATGCCACCTCTGGACTCCGATCACGTCTGCCCAGAAGGACAAAGGCCACTAACGGCAGCATAAGTCCTTTCGCTCTTCTGCCCTTGTACATCCGCCCAGCAACACCAGCATCAGGGCCAGCAGGTTGCACTTGGCACCCCAAAGTTGCCCGGCAGCTTCCTCCAACAGGAAGCTGGGAGGAAAAGGCCCAGGAGGTCCCTCGGCCAGTCCTTTTCTCCAAGTTTCGTGCTCAGTGACGGGTTGAGTGTCACCCCAACCCGTCGCTTTCCCCTGGCTTCCCCCATGGGGGCGGCTCTGCCACTTTCTTTCTGCCTGGTCCACTATCACCACGGACCGTTGGGTGTTGAGGTGGTAGGAAAGGGTCTGCCTCTGAGTTCGAGCAGACCCCGCCTTCCGAGCCGTTACCCAGGAGGTTACGGGTCCGGAGCCTTCTGTCGGCCCATGTCGAGCTAACATGCCCTGCTCCTCCAAAAGGAGGTGATCAGAAGGTGGCGATCCTCCACCAGACCCAGGGTTTGTGTCCAGGTACTTCCTGGTCCCAAACGGATGGGGCTGGCGCCCATTCTAGACCTGCACGACCTGAACAGGTTCCTAGGGTCTCGAACCTTCAGGATGGTCACTCTGGCTCAGATCATTCCATCCTTGGAACAAGGCATGTGGTTCTGTTCTCTGGACCTCCAGGACGATTCTTCACGTCCCTGTCCGTCCATCCCACCAGCGATTCCTCTGCTTCAGAGCAGAGGGTCCCCTCGAGTTCTGGGCCATGCCCTTGGCCTTTCTCTAGCTCCCAGGGTCTTTACCAAATGCATGGCAGTGGTGACAGCATTTCTGCAGCGCCGAAGGGTCCAGATGTACCCCTACCTGGACGACTGGCTGATTGTGGCCTCCTCCAGACTGGAGGTGGAGTGGTCCAGGGATCTGGCCCTCCAGGTTTTCTCTCAAGTTGTCCTCCTCATCAATGAGGCCAAGTCGAACTCGTGCCAAAGCAGGTGATCCAATTCATCAGGGCAGAGCTCGACTCTCTGCGAGCCAGAGCACGGCTCCCAGCGGACAGGACCGAGGTTCTTTCCTCCTTTGCCCAATCATTTCAGGTTGGGCAATTGCGCCCTGCCCGGGAATTCCTGTGCCTCCTGGGCCTCATGGCAGCCTGCACCAGCGTGGTCCATTGGGCCCGTTGGCACATGTGTCCCCTACAGTGGGGACTGGTCAGCCAATGGTCACAGTGCTCCGGTCCTTTGGCTCAGCCAGTGATGGTGACCCAGGAGATGTGGAATGCTCTCCAGTGGTGGATCATTCCAGCTCATCAGCAGGAGGCCATCCCATTTGTCCACCCCAAGCCGACGGTCTTTCTATCGACCGACGCCTCTCTGATGGGTTGGGGTGCCCATCTGGGGGAGCACAGAGCACACGGCCTCTGGTCCCTTCGGGAGTCCCGATGCCACATCAACCTGCTGGAGCTTAGAGTGGTTCGTCTAGCCCTCACTGCCTTCGCTCTGTTTGTACGGGGTCAAGTGGTCCAGGTCCAGACGGACAATACCACGACCATGTACTACCTAAACCACCAGGGTGGGACGCGCTCCATGCCTCTGTGCAGGGAAGCTCTCCACACTTGGTCCCTCGTGTGTAGCCTGGAGGCGGATCTCCTTGCCATCCATGTGGCAGGAGCCTCCAGTACTCTGGCCGATGCCCTAAGCCAGATAGGAGTTGCGTCCTACGAGTGGTCTCTCCTGCCGAAGGTAGTACAAGATCTGTTCTCCCACTGGGGCATGCCTCAGGTGGACCTGTTTGCCTCCAAGGAAAATGCGAAGCTGAGGCTGTTCCGTGCCGGCCCCCCTCAGCAGGGCTCGCTGCAGGGGGATGCCTTCTCGAGGCCGTGGACCCCGGGCCTCTTATACGCCTTTCTCCCATTCCCTTGATCCACAAGGTGCTTCTGAAGGTGAGGAGGGACAAGGCACAGGTGATTCTGGTAGCCCCAGACTGGCCCCGCCAGTTCTGGTATCCAGATCTCCTCAGCTTCAGCTCCAGGCTCCCGAGGCGGCTCCCAGCCCACCCGGACCTGATCTGAGTCAATCAGGGGAAGGTATTCCATCCGGACCTTCAATCCCTGCACCTGACGGCCTGGTTCCTGAGCGGCTAGAGTTCCAGGCCTTGGGTCTTTCCGACAAGGTCCTCAATGTTGTTGAGGCTTCCCTTAAGGAGTCGACCAGGAAATGCTATGCCTTCAAATGGAAGAGATTCTCCATTTGGTGTCAGGATAAGGGGTTGGACCCTTCCTCCTGTTCCTTGGCAAGCATTTTGGACTACCTGTGGTCCCTTTCTCAGTTAGGGCTTCGGTCGACGACCCTTAAGGTGCACCTGGCAGCCATCTCTGCTTACCGGGCACGGGCCAGGAAGCAGTCGGTGGTGCTGGGAGAAGGTGATCGGGCGCTTTCAAGGCCTTGATCACATATCCTCTGGTCACGAGAACCCCACCTCCATGAGATCTACTGCTGGTATTGGCTACGCTCACGGGCAAGCCATTCGAACCGATGCACAGGTGTGACATCTCTCACCTGTCATGGAAGACTGCCTTCTTGGTGGCCATCACGTCAGCCAGAAGGATGGGAGAGCTCCAGGCGCTTTCCATCGAGTCTCCTTATCTGGTCTTCCACAGGGACAAGGTTGTCCTATGCCCCCACCCGAAATTCCTTCCGAAGGTGGTGTCAGAGTTTCACCTTAACCAGTTATTGACTCTGCCAGTGTTCTACCCCAATCACACCTCGGAGGCCGAATATAGGCTCCATACTCTGGACCCTAGAAGAGCGCTCGCTTATTATAAGGAGCGGACGGCTGAAGTTCGGGGAGAGGTTCGCCAGCTGTTTGTCACCTACGCTGAAGCCGCACCTGGCAGACCTGTAGCCAAGCAGACGATAGGCAGGTGGGTCACCTCCTGCATAGATCTCTGCTATAGGTTGGCGGACATGGAGCCTCCCAGAGGGATAAGAGCTCATTCTACCCGACATACCGCTGCATCGGTGGCTGCTTCCAGGAACGTCCCTATCCAGGAAATCTGCAGGGCTGCTACCTGGAAGTCAGCACACACCTTCATTACCCACTACCACATCGACCTTGAGTCACACCGGGATGCTGGTTTTGGGACCTCGGTTCTCCTGTCTTTATTCCCTAAGTAGGGGTGTGCGCCTTGCCTCCTCCTCCCGGAGAACTGCTAGGAGTCTGCCAGACAGTGTGGATGAACAACATATCATGTCCTAAATACAGTTACTCACCTGTAACAGGAGTTCTGGAATGGTATATGTTGTTCATCCTACATTTCCAACCTCCTGACGACGCACAACCTGGCTTCCAGCGGGCTAGATCTAGGCGTCATGGGAGGAGGCGAGAGTTTTACCACCTGGGTGGGTGGGAGGAGCCAGCTTGAAGACCTTCTGGCAAGATTTAAAGCAGCAAGGAACCTGCCAGACAGTGTGGATGAACAACATATAGCATTCCTAGAACTCCTGTTACAGGTGAGTAACCTGTATTTCCAGGACTACAGGGCATGGGATGAAGTTGGAGGGAGGATGATTCAGAGGAAACGTGAGGAAGAATTTCTTCACAGAACAGGTGGTGGACAAGTGGAACACCCTGCCAGAGGAAGTGGTGGGGGCTGAAACAATCACAGGATTTAAGAATGCATGGGATAGACATAAAGGAATTCTGGAGGTCAGGGTTAAGGGACAACAGACTTCTAGGAAAACATAAAGTAAACTTACAAGCTCAGATGGGCAGACTGGGTCGGCCGTAGGCCCTTATCTGCCGACATTATCTATGTATCTGTGTATCTAATAATTTAATGGGTGGTCCGCCATAGTCCTTTCAACCCTGAGCTATGGCACAGATTGGGTTTGGGGGGGAGAGGAACCAGGTCGTTATATGTGTGAGTAGAGCCGCTAACTAGTAATTAAAAATACAGGGCATAGCCAGGCCTTCCCTATCCTTAGGGCTCTGAAGTTTGCAGGTGCTACTCTAGGTTGTTTATTCATCCAGAGGAGCCTACTAACTGAACAATCCCATTCTTGTATATCTTTGCCCGAGAGAGGTATTGGGATATTTTGCATTAAGTACAGTATTTTCGGGAGGGAATTAATCTGGATAGACTGCACCTAGCCAACAGGGAGAGAGGGAGCGGAGTCTATCGCTCCAGGTCGGATTTAATTTTTGTGATAACTGGAGTGTAATTGATGGAGTAGAGGTCTAAGAATTCCCCAGGAATCTTGATTCGTTGGTATGTTATATAGGGTTTGTCTCACTTATGGGGGTATCTCTGGGTGAGCTCAGGAGGCAAAGGGGGTAATATAAGTAAAACTTTGGATTTATTTGGATTTATAGTGTAACCTGTAAGGCCCTCTATTTCTTATAAAAGAGTAGTGAGGGTCCATAAGGATTCCTCCGGATGGGTAATAGAAAGAAGATCATCCGCGTAATAGGCTACTTTGTGAGAAATTTTATACTCATGTAGACTCGGGGTTTGACGAAGAAGCTGGGCAATGGGCTCCACAAAAATGGCAAACAAGTAGGGGGACAGGGGGCAACCCTGGCATGTACCCCTGAAAAGTGGGAAGCAGTCAGAATGCGATCCATTCAGTCTCACCACTGCCTCTGGGTCAGGGTACATTCCCTCGATGATATCTAAAAGCTGCCCAGGGAAATTAAACTTTTTTAGGATGGCTTGAAGAAAACCCCAGGAGACCCCATCAAAAGCCTTTTGGCGTCTAGGCTGAGGATCACAAGGGGAGATTTCGTTGACATGGTGTGATCTGTTAAATAAAAGGTACGCTTAATATTATCAGTGGTCTGTCTGTCTTTGATGAATCCAGATTGCTCCGGGCATATCAAAGTAGGGAGGATATGATCAAGTCTATGGGCCATTATGCTGGTATAAATCTTATAATCTTGGTTGAGTACTGATATGGGGCGGTAGGAGTCGCATAAGTGTGGGGGTTTCTGTGGTTTCAGAATCACCGAGATCGTAGCCTGTCTCCAAGAAACCGGGAAAGAAGATGTGGTATGGCCTGCTCGCAAAGATTGGAGAAGGGGGGTTTGTATCCACTCCAAAGTACTTTTGTAAAATTTGGGACCAAAACTGTCAGGTCCTGGGGATTTCCAATTTTTAAAGCCTTTAATGGTAGATTGGAGTTCTAGATCAGTGGGCGGGGCTACTATTTGAGACTGTTGAGATTCTGAGAGAGCGGGCAGGCGAAGTTGGGCCAAGAAGGTAGATATTTTGTGAGGTTCAGGCACCGCCTGAGATGAATAAAGAGACTGGTAATATGACTTAAATGTTTCAAAGATCTGACGGGTAGAGTATCGGATTTGTCCGGAGACAGGGTCCTTGATTTTAGAGATAGTACATTGTTGTATCTGATTTCTCAGGCGGTATGCCAGGATTTTGGAGGCCTGGGCCCCGCCTTCATAGTAGCGTTGCCCTAGCCAAGCCAGGGCCTGCTCTGTTTTAGCCGTCAATAGGCATTGTATCTCGGCCTGTGTCCAAGAGATCAAGGGGAGAAAATCAGAGTCTCCTTGCATGTGTGCCTCCTGAAGAAATCTGAGCTTTTCGTGCAGTGCACGTAGTTTTGCCTTGGCCTGCTTCTTCTTGTGAGAGGCGTACACGATAAAGTGACTTCTAATAAGCACCACTTTAATTGTGTCCCAGAGGGTCTGAGGGGAGACCTGAGGAGAGGCGTTGTCCTGGAGTATCTCGGAAATTCTTGCCTCTAAAAATTCCCTGAACTTCCCATCTCGGATTTAGGATGGATTGAATCTCCACTGGGAATTTTTTCTGTCCTTTTTAAGATTAAGTTCTAGGGTAATGGGTGCATGATCTGATAGGCAGATGTTGAGAATATCAGCTGATCGTACCAAGTCTATATATTCTTTTGCAATGCAAATGTAATCAAGTCTAGGATAATGCTTAAAGGCATTGGAAAAGTAAGTAAATTTTCGTTGTGTCAGACAGAGCTGTCTCCAAGTGTCTGTCAGGCCCACATCTCTAATCAGGCGCCTGAGATGTTTCTGACCGGAGGATTGTGTGGAGGGGGGTGACACAGAGGAGTCCAACGAGGGGTTAAGATGATAGTTGAGATGTCCTCCTAATATCAGTATCCCTTGTTGCCATGTCAGGACAGCATCGATGAGTCGCTGAATGGTGAAAGCGTCGGAACCCAGGGGGATATACACAATACAAAGTGTAAGCACCTGTTGGTTTAATTGGACCACCGCAAGCGCCAATCTACCCTCTCTGTCCAAGTATTGGTCTATAATCTGTAATTGAGAGTGTCTCTGGATCAGAACAATAGCCCCCCTTTCTTCGTCCCCTCTGATAAGAGGACTCCACCAGTGCCGAGAATCTGAATTTAAGCAATTTCTGATGCTCAGACAAGGAGAGGTGGGTCTCCTGTAAGAGAAGAGCATCTGGGTTTAATTTCTTAAGTGCCTGAATCATGCGGTAACTCTTGATGGGGCTGGCCAGCCCATTGACATTATGGGAGACAATCTTAAAGGGAGACTGCATGTCTAAGTCTTTTAGTAAATTCCATGCAGTCCCCCGAGTCCCATCCCCCCAAGAAGTCCCAAGTATCGAAGGCATGGATTTCCTGTACAGTGTAATGTTTCCAAACTGTATAAAGTGCAGTGTATTGGTGCTCTGGGTCCAATGGGGTAAGGCAAGAGAACATACTGTTGACTACTGGGGAATAACAATAAGGCCAGTTAGGCCCAACTATGATACAATATATTCTGCATGACAATTGACTAACTAAGGGGTAACAGAAATGCCAACTGGGTGTGACTGTGGTACTATATAATATGGATGACATCTCATAAAGGAGATGAAGAACTATATACAGACCCCAATGAAGGGGGTTCTCTGTGACTTTCAATAATGCTTGGTCAGATGTGACCCGCATTACGACATGTCTACTGACTGTCCGTAGGTGGGATCCCATTCAACAATGTGGAATGGGACTGAGGGAAAACTCTTGCCCCTAAGGTGAAGGAGGGGAGGGTATGATAAGGGCAACATATATCATGGGGAGCTGTAAAATAAAAAGGAATGGGAGAAGGGGAATATGAACTGGGAGAAAAAAGTGCTGTTCCGTCAGGGCCTGACTCACAGATGGGTTAGGAGCTCATGGCCCACCCCCCAATATATAGTAGGGTGGGGGATAGATGTTATAGCATGATGTATCCCAGAGATATTCATATCATGAGGTCGGAGTACCCTGTTTAGAAAAGGGGTGCAAGGACCCACAAAGGCATCCCAAACTTCTCCCATTATTACTAGGCATGCAAACCAAATAGAGGGCCAAATACCCCCAATCTCCTAATAAAAGGAGGGGAAAAAAGTCTCAGTTGTAGTCGAGAATCAGTCATAAATGAAATCTGTAAGGAGAACAGGTCCAAGGATCATGTCTGGTGAGAGTTCAGCAGGGGGTAGTTATCCGCCAGTTCCAAGGCAGGTAGAGAGAAGAAGGAGGCGTTGATGATGGATAGGTGAGATCCAGTGGGAGAACTAGGGGCTACTGGGGTCTCCCCGCACATCCCAACCAGAGTAAAGTGAGAGAAGGACACCACGAATGGGGAGGGGGCGGTGAGGAGGGGAGGGCCCCAGATCGTCCAGGATCACCGGCTAACCAGACCGCACCACACCAAAGAAACTAATGTCGATCTCAGAGTAGGCGATTTTTGTGCAAAAATTTCTCGCATAGGGAGGAGGGTGCCAAAGGGGCCAACCACCAGGCATAATATACATTTCCCCTCTCCACATCAAGAATCAGGACAGATAATGCAGACATCCCAACCACCCGAGAGCCCTGAAATCAAGCCCCAGGCAGTGCAATACATTATTTCATAATGCTACAAGAATATGAACCTGTAAGTGTGGTCAGGTATCGCCAGGCCGCCCAGGGCCGAGGAGACCTCTGAGCCATCCCCTATTTAGCGGGTTTATATAGTGCATCCGGCCTCTGTTCAAAAAGGTGACTTAACCCCAAGTCCCGGGGAGGGTTCGGAGGCCTGGCCAGATGGAAGATGTCCGACCTAGGCCTACCCACCCTATCCCGAGCGGGGAGAATGCCTGAGGACCCCTATTTAGTGGGACCCTAATGAAATGAACATCGCCAGTATTGTATAAGGCCATGTCAGCCCCGGGCCAATATCTTCCTGTCCCAGGCAACCCAGCGACAGCCCACATGCTTACAGTGCCCATTCCAGGCAGCATTACTCTCAAGCTGTTGGATGCATGCCCCTATCCAAGTCTCGACATCCAGTGGGAGGAGATAGCCCAGGAGCGACAGCCCTCCGCTCACCTCCTTGCTCTACTTTGGTGCTAGTGTCCGGGCAGGACTCTTCCCCCAAACCCATCAGCCTATCCCCTGAGCATCCCCAACCCCCCAAAGCTGGAACAATAGCAGAGCCATCCCCTGACCCTCCAGTAAATTTCCCGCATTAGTACTCACTGTGGCCACCAAAGTAATATGTTAGATTAGCTGGATTGCCTGGAGAACTGGGCCAGCATTTGTTTAATCGAGTTTATAGTGACTTGCTGGTCCGGTTGTGTTCGGGGAGAAGGTGCTCTAGCGAGACCACGATCATCCAAAGATCTCTGGGGGAGACGCACTGAAGTTGGCAGGGTGTAACCATGCTTTTTCAGATCCACACAGGCATCCTCTGCACTTTCATAAGTTTGCTGTCCCATTGGAAACTGAACAATTAACTTGCTAGGATAAGGGGTTCAAAATTTGAGTTTTTGTTGCCTTAACAGTGGGAATGGGGGATGTACGACCTCCTCCTCTGCATTGTGTCCGGGGCGTAATCATTATCCACAGAAATACGGGTGTCACCATGAAATTGATTTGTCCCAGGTCTGCCTCAGGATCAGTTCTTTTGTCTGGAACCGAAGAAATCTGATGATGATAGATCTCGGTCGAACTGATGACTGTGTGAGTTTCAGGCCCAAGGCCTTGTGGGTTTGCTCAGTTTCAAGGTCTAGATCTGCGTCTAACTCGAGGGACTCCCCAAGGAGGGTGGTCACATAAGAATGCAGGTTTGTGCCCTCACTATTTTCAGGGACCCCATACAATCTGAGGTTATTGCGTCAATTGCAGTTTTCGGCGTCTTCCTGGTGCTTAGCCTTGAGCTGGCAGAGGTGAGCAACCTGATTAAGGGTATTTTGAAGCTGGGAGGTAACAGAGGCCTGCTCTTGCGAGCGTTGATCCAAGGAGGTAACTCTGGTGTGGAGCTCTGTGAGATCTTTTTGGAAGATTTCTTGTGTCTGCTTGAATGAATGAATGAAAGTCCATTTTAAATTCTTGAAGTTCACTTAAAATCTTGTCTAATTTAGTATCCATTTTGTTCGACTGTGCAGTCCGAGATTTGTTTTTCCTGCGTGGTTTAGTGGAAGCTGATTTAGTAAAAAGTTCAGCAGCCCCTGAGTCGGTTGCGTCCCTGTCAGAAATCTCGGTCTTCGGTTGGATTGCAGCAAAACGGTTCGATCCCCCTCGAAGTTTGCTGGATGCCATATACTCTCAATGTGTGAGAAAGTTGCAGTATTTATTTGATGGCAGATTTTAGGGTTTTTAAATAGGGGAGCAGGCCGGGAGCTTGTGGGCTAGGCTGCCATGTATCCGGAAGTTGCACCGGAAGTCTTCTTTTTTTTTGTTTTGTTTTTTTTACTTTCATTTTATTAGAGAAAGATCAAGCATTGACAAAAGTTACACAATACCGTAACTCCCACAAGGGGCGACATATGTAAATTGACATTTCAAACAGTTCCAAAGATAACAAGATGCTTGCTCCAGCATTTTTCCTTGAAGTAGTTGGACAAGTCCAAAAATAGAAAGGTTATAAAAACCAAAAAATAAATAAATAGAGCTGCTGTCCTACTCACCTACTCCCTCAAATTATTGAGCATTAGTTGATTAGTTCTGCATCTCAGTTTCTTATTCTCTGTTTATGCTATAGTTCTTGGCTTGAACCCAAACCCAGGGCATATTTCTCTATCTGTTAATCCGTGTTCTGTGCCCGTATCAATCTGGGGGTCAGAGCCTGCAGTGTTCTTCTCTAGGTGTAAATTACTAGTATACATTTCCCATCTGGTCCATCTGTTTATAAATTGGACTTGTCTGTGCTGCACTGAGAAGGTGATCCTCTCCATTTCTTGCTTGGAATGCACAGTGTTGATCCACTCCCTCACATTGGGGCCGTCTTCTTGTAGCCAGCGCCTCGTTAAGGCCTTCAGTGCCGCAGCAATCAAAATTTGCCATAAGTGTATGGCCCTCCTTCCCCTTAGGTATCCTGGTTCAGCTCCCAGTACTAGCTGTTCCGGCTCTATGGTCTCTGTCCCTTCAAAGACTGCTTTCAGATGGGTTATTATATTTTCCCAGTAGGGCCGAATTCCCGGGCAGTGCCAAAAGATATGAAAATGTCCCGCTGAATTCTCCTCACACCCCCTCCAACAAGCTGGCACCCCATTTGACTTGAATTTTGCCTGTATTTTGGGGACCAAGAAGTACCTAATCCTGATTTTCTACATTTATTTATTTTTTGTTGACCGGGTAAGTGCACTAGATAAATCTCCCTATTTTCAGGCACGACCTGGGGAAGGGGGATACAGATGAATGCCAACTGACCTTGAACCAGATTAAGCTTGGTGGTGGTATTTTTAGTGAATGGGTGGGAAATTTGAACAGGGCACTGGGGAAATTCCCCTGCTCTTTTCGAGAAGTGCCATGGGATCTTTAACATCCACCTGAACTACCACCAATCCAGGCAGATGGGACCTCGGTTTAACATCTCATCCAAAAGACGAACTCCCTCCAGGTCGGAGAGGAGGTTGTGCCCCAGACCACTTTCCAAATTTTGTCCCAAGCGGCTTTTTCCAGCTCTATTCCCATCTCCCCTTCCCATCTTTTCCTTATTTGATTTGTATCGTGACCTTGATCTGTCAGGAAATTTAAATATAGGAGTGTAATTGCTCCCCTTCCCGTGGGTGAGGTCCATATTTTCTCGAAGGGCAGCAGGGGGAAATCCAAACCTTTCCTGTTCATTTGTTTATTTTGGGCAGAGTATATCCAGTTCCTAATTTGATGATATCTAAATCTGTCCTCCGGCACCAGGCCAAAAAGCGTCTGAGCTGCCTCAAAAGAGATAGGGGTACTTCTGCTCATAACTTGCCATGGTGAATGAAGGCCCCCGGATGCCCTTCGCCTAAACCAAGGATCCATCCTTGCGGGACTAAATAACTCATTCCAAGCCCACCATCCATATCTCCACATATGGTGAGCCGTCCCTCCTTTATTGGTTCCACACCTCCATCCCTCTAACACTGCCTTAATTCCCACCGGAACGGAGTGTCCAACCCCCAACTGCAGTTGCCAGTTAAAAGAAACAGCCTGTAAGGGGAGTCGAATACTTGGTGTAATTCCATGGATTTCCAGTGGGCAGTATATCAAGGGTGGTGCCACACTAATACTACTTTCATCTGGGTTGCCGCCCAATATCCTGGCAAGTATGGGACCACCAGGTCACCTTCCGCTTTAGGCAGGTACAGAATTTGTCTGGCCACCTTTGGCCTATTGGTACCCCAAATAATGGACATTAACTGTCTTTACTAGCCCAACAGTGTCCGTATCGGGACCTCACAGGGGACACTTTGAAAGAGGTACAGCATTCGTGGGAGGATGTTCATTTTAACTGTTTGGTCAAGGGATATCTCTTTTAGTTGGATAGTGTAGTTATCTTTAAAAAGAGTTGCAGGGTTCACTCCCAGGTATACCCCGCAAGTATTTTAATTTATCCAAATCTCATCTCATGGGATATTTTTTCTGGGTATCCAAGGGGACCTGAGAGGTGCCTGTTAATACTTCTGTTTTGGCTTTATTTAGCACATAGCCTGATATCTCCAAAAACTGATGTATCTGTTTAAATACTTCTGGGATAGAGGTCTCAGGATTGGCCAGGAATAAGGTTATATCATCCACACACAAGCCTAGCTTGTGTTCGAAACCACCCAGCTCTATACCCCGTATCTCTGCATTCGGGCAAATTGCTTGAGCCAGTAGCTCCACAAAGATGGCAAATAGCATGGGCGAGAGGGGGCATCCCTACCTCATGCCGTGTTCCAGCAGAAATGAAGGCCCTATGTGCCCGTTCACCCTGACGCAGCCATTTGGTCTGTCATAGAGCCTATGCACCAGCCTCCGAAATACCTCTGGGAAGCCAAAGCCCTCCAGGGAGGCCTGTAGGAAAGGCCAAAGCACCTTATCAAATGCCTTCTTGGCATCCAAACTCATGACCAATGCTGACTGCCCAGACCTTCCCAAATGTTCTGTAATGCTGACCGTGTGACGGAAGCCATCCTGCGCCTGTCGGCCCAGGACGAAACCTGTCTGATCTGCGTGTATCAGCTGGGAGAGGATGTTCTCCAGGCACTCAGTCATAATTCCAGCCAAGATCTTATAATCTGTATTCAAGATGGAAATCGGCCTGTAAGATGCACATAATAAGGGATCCCTGGTGGACTTGGGCAGGACTGCTATAACGGTGTGTCTCCACAAGGGTGGGATCATCCCATCTTCTGACAGCAGGGAGTTGTACGTTCTGTTTAATATTGGGATAAGTTGTCCCTTAAAAATCTTATAAAATTCTGCCGGGAGCCCGTCCATTCCTGGGCATTTCGCTGTCTTAATAAGTAGGATTTCTGCTGTTATTTCTTCGTCCTTTATTGGGGAGATCAAGTGGTTGGCATCCTCCCTCCCAATCTGGGGCAGTTTCAGGGCCCTCAAGAACTGAGTAATCTTTTCTGCCTCTGGAACTGGTTCGGCCTTATATAATTCCTGATAATATTCCCTAAAAATGTTCGCTATATCTACTGCACTCTCCTTGTGCTGTTTTGTCTGTGGGTGGCTTATCTTATGTATTGTGGCATGTGCTTTTCTTTGTCTCAACCTGCTAGCCAATAGGCGTAATGCCCATGGGCCCCTTCATAATATTTCTGCTTTAAGTAAAGCATATTTTGCTCCACTCTATAGTCTAATAGGGTATTCAGTTCCCTCCTACAGGATTGCACCTCTTTTGCTTTGGAAGTATCATAGCGTACTTTAAGGGAGGTCTCCAATTCCCTTGTCTGGGCCAGCAGAGCGACCCTTTTAGCTTCCCTTAACCTTTTATGATGGGCAGCTAATGCAACGAGTCTCCCCCTGACCACTGCCTTTATTGTGTCCCACAGTATGGAGGGAGCAATCTCCAGTGTGTCATTTGTCTCTGTTATTTCTTTTATCATATCTTGTACCTGTGTCTGTGTTTCTTTCCCTTGTAGAAGCGACACATTGAGGTGCCAAAGAGTTCTTTTCCTGGATTGCCCCAACTGCAACTGTATGAACACCGGGGCATGGTTAGAAAGATTTGTCTCCCCAGTCTCCACCTTCCTTGTCTGATAAACATTTTCTTTTGGAATTATAAAGTAATCTAATCTTAAATATACTTTATAGACTGACGAAAAAAGGTATAATCTCTTTTCTGACCACTTACCTCCCTCCAGGCATCTATTAGGCCTAAATCTGCTAACAGCTTGTTAACCCACAGTGCCACTTTCCTATTAGCTCTCGGAGTCACCAAGGAGGAGTCCAAGTAATCATTTAGAGCAAGGTTTAAATCCCCTGCCATTATTAACATACCCTCAGACCACTCCACCAATCTCATGAACAGCCTCCGATAGAAGTTATAATCTGAGCCTGGGAGTGCATAATTAAAGGCAATTGTGATCATCTGCCCGTTGTAAATGCCTTTTAAAGCTGCCAGGCATCCTTCAGCATCTACCAAGTTGTCACGAGATTCAAATGTCACCCTATTCGGCACTAACACCACCGTACCCCTACGACACCCCTCTCTATAGGAGGAAGCAACCACCCTAGTGAAGCCAAATTTACTTAGCTTCTCATGCTCTACTTTAGAGAGGTGGGTCTCCTGAAGCACACAGAAATCCGCTCCAGACTTTTTGATATAGGAAATGACTTTACTCCGCTTAACTGGGTTCATAAGCCCATTAACGTTAAGTGAGAGCAAGGTTGAACTAATGGTAGCCATTGAAGCATGTTCTACTTTTCCCCCTTTTCGTTTTCCCACCTGTACCTTTAGCACTGCATACAGTGAGCGGCGTACAGTAGGACTAGCAGCGTCAGTTTGTAAAAACATTTGAACTCCATAACGTAATATTACAACAAAACATGTCTTTAAAAAGACTAACCAGGGAAACGTTCACTAAAAACAAGAATGTAGGGAGATGGGAAAACAAGTGAAGAGAACTGGCCAACCTTTCCCCTCTCTGAAGAAAACCCCCTTACTAAACTTGTGAATACGACTTCCAAGGTGGAAGGCCTAGAAGTCCTAGGCCTTTTGGCCCCTCCCTTTGTTACATTTGGGAGGAGCAGAAGGGGTTACACTGCCCCAACTAGTAAGCCGCCCTTCCTAAGTCCACACATACCCAGTGGGGCTCAAAATAAGTAAACACAGCCAATGGGTCAGAGCTCCTGAGAGAGCAACTGAGGGGTTTATAGAAAAGGCTTCTCCTCCTCCGACCCACTTTAATTGTAGAGTTGCTCTTAAGGCTAGCTGAGTTGGGTCACCTCACCCTTCCCCACCCCACGATTATGGGGTGTGGTATGAGCGGGAGCATCGATCAAGCCAGCCCGACCTTCTCCTACAGATCCCCTTGAAGGATCGATAAGACCCCCCCCCAAATCGACAGTGAAGAAAACTCTGCAGTTATTGAGTGTAAGCTCTCCATACAGATCCCCTCACCCGAAAAGATCCAGTTGATATAAGATCAGATTCCCCCCCCCCCCGACCACCACCCACAAGAAGACACATCCCCAGGCCCTCCCAGCAACCAGCAGACTTTAGCTATTGAGTCTACTCTAGATTTTCACAAATAGTTTCAATGTCCAGATGCTTTGTTTTGGTCGAGAGTTCCCTTTATGGCCCGCGATCAGCCTGTTAGAGGCCCCCACATCCATTCTAGATATATCAGGTGATTGCTGCAGTCTTGGTGCCGATATCGCTGCCCAGGGGGGCGTGGGTAAATTCAATAGGACAACATTCCTTTGTGTACTGGGGGGGGGGCAAAGGAAGTTAAGGGAGGGACGAAGGGGAAAGCAGTCAGGTTGATAAAATCTATTCCCCTCCTTAGATAACTCCGGGGAAGTATTGTCCGCAGAGAGTCGCTACCACTCAAAAAATTCTGAATTTAAGCAGACAAGAGACTCACATGTCCGATTCGGTGGGCTAGTAAATAGAGTAGAAACCCACTTTCTCCATCTGGCATTCAGTCTTTTTCCAAAGATGTTAAGTCCTGCTCAGAAATTCCTGGAAGCTTTTTAATGAGATCCCGGAGCAAAAAAGCGGACTGGGATGCCCATTGGTATGCTGAGGTCTTAGCTCGTCTGGCGGTCACCAGTTGCCATTCACTTGTTGCCTCCTTTCTCTTCTGCTGCGTTTGTGCTTGTACTCGGAGTTCAGGCACCATCAGGCCATGTTTCTGCATTGCTGCCTTTGCTTCCTGCGGCATTTCATACATCGCAGGGCCTTCAGGGGGTTGCGGTCTGTTTCAAGACCGAATTGGGCCTAACCAGTATACCAGTTGAGGAGGCTGGTGTGGGGTGCAGGAAACTCTCATCTACCGTCCACCAGGTGATGAGAAGCTGTTCCTGCAGGAAATAGCCGACTTCGCCGCCAACATGGCTTTGGAGTCACCCAGACTGATGGTTCTGGGTCGACGACGAATCTTCACTTTTTGGTCAACATTTCTTCCAGGTGATGACATCTCTGGGCTTCACACAGGTTGTTTCCTCAGCTACGCACAAGGGTGGTCACTCTCTTGTTTTGGTTTTTCTCCTGGGAATCGAGGCCTCCAACTTAGTGGTGGAACCAGTCGGTTGGTCCGACCACTACTTGGTTGGGTTTAATTTTTCAGCTCCCCTGGGCAGGTCAGCCCCTGTGGAGTTCGTCAGGTACCGTCCTTTGTGGGATGTGGTCCCTGAAGACCTGATGGCGGTTATTGACCTCTCGTTGTTGGATCAGACTTGCACAGATCCCGAGCAGTTGGTCGCAGCCTATAATGGGGCCGTATCCTCCGCTCTCGATCTGATTGTTCCTATCCGTGTTCGCCCCCTCCTGCGTCGCCCTGGGGCTCCTTGGTTTGATGGGGCTCTACGGGAGTTGCGGAGATTGGGGCGTAGGTTAGAGCGTCGTTGGAGGAAGTCTGCCTCTGATGCTGACCACCTTATTTTGTTAGAGCGTTATAAACTTTATCAAACAGAAATTTCCCGTAAGAAGGCAGAATTCCTGTCCAGGGAAATTTCTGTCACACGAAATCGACCGGCTCAACTCTTCAGAACTGTTGACAGGCTGTGCAACCCAGCCTGTCAGCAGTTCCATCGAGTTTTTTCACAAATTGAGTATGATCAGATCGCTGGCAGGAGTGCCACCAACTTCACTCTAAGGGGGTTGCTGTTGATCGGTGCTTTGACACAGAGCCTGGAGTTTCCTGGAGTACCTTTGACCTGCTGGATTTCATAGATATTATGCGGATTGTCCAGGAGATGTATCCCACTTGCTGTAGTTTAGACCCTGGCCCTACTTCCCTGATTTTGGGTTGTAGTGATATTATCGGCCCGATCTTAGCTCAGATTGTCCGGTGCTTTCTGGATTCGGGTGAGTTCCCTAGCTCCCTGAAGGAGGGGGTGGTGACCCCCCTTCTGAAGAAAGCTTCTTTAGACCCGGAGAACCTAGCAAACTACAGGCCTATCTCTAACTTCCCTTTTGTGGGGAAGGTTATTGAGAAAGTTGTGGCTGCTCAACTGGATAACCATTTAACCATCCATAATTTATATAAACCTCTCCAATCAGGTTTTCGTAAGAGACTTAGTACTGAGACCGCTCTGGTTCGGGTGCTCAATGATCTCCTGATGGCGAGAGATCGGAGACTCCATTCTATCTTGGTTCTCCTGGATTTATCATCAGCTTTTGATACTGTGGATCATGAGGTTCTGCTCGAACGTCTGAAGTTTACCTGTGGGCTGTCTGGCACAGTCCTCAGATGGTTTTCATCTTTCCTCACTGGTAGAATGCAGAGAGTTGTCTCTGGTTTATTTTCATCTGGGGCTTTCTCACTGACCTGCAGGGTTCCTCAGGGTTCGGTGCTGTCTCCCATGTTATTTGCAGTATATATGCTACCCCTCGGAGACATTGTAAGACGGTATTGGCTGAGGTTTCACTGCTATGCTGATGATACCCAGCTCCACCTGTCTTTTGCTCCTGACCAGGTTAGTGCTGTCTCAGTACTGAACAGCTGCCTCATAGAAATCCAAGATTGGATGAATACCAGCGGTTTAAAGTTGAACCCAGGAAAGACTGAGGTTTTGGTTGTGGACCCGGGTCGCAGGGCAGAGGGGTTGAGGACTGGGCTTCCTTCTGGTTTAGTCTTGGGGGAGGCCCATATTCTCACCTCTGAACGGGTGCGTAATCTGGGAGTGGTGCTTGACGACGGCCTGACTCTTCGTCATCAGGTGTCGGCAGTCGTCAAGCTGGCCTTTTACCATCTTAGGAACATTGCTAGGATTAGGCACCTTATTCCATCCAGTGACCTACCTGTCTTGGTCCATGCCTTTGTGACATCGCACCTTGATTATTGCAACTTCTTTTACCTAGGGCTTTCTGGGGTTGATATCCGCCGCTTGCAGCTAGTGCAAAACCCGGCAGCACATTTGTTGACTGGGGCATCTAGAAGATCTCATATCACCCCTGTGCTGCACGATCTGCACTGGCTGCCTATACAGTGGTGGATCACCTTTAAGGTAGGTCTTTTGACTTACAAAGCCCTACATGGATCGGGCCCCGATTACCTGAAAGAGCTCCTGGTTCCTTACACCCCCTTTGCGACAGCTCCACTCGGCTGACGAGGGTTTGCTAGAGATTCCAAGGGTTAATCTAAAGTCATCTGGTGCGCATGCCTTTGGGTTTGTGGCACCTACCCTCTGGAATTCTCTGCCCCATCAGCTTTGGGAGTGCAGGACGGAGGGGAGTTTTAAGCAGGCACTCAAGACTTTTTTATGGGGAAAGCATTTTCGGTATTTTCCTGATTTTATATTGTATGTACTGTGTTTTGTTTTTATGTGAATTGTACAGCGTCTTGAAATGTGAAAGGCACTTAAACAAATAAATTGTATTATTATTATTCTGCCGAGTGTATCTTAATGCGGGCTGGATACAGGGTTTGGATCCGGATTTCTTGCTCCTTAAGCACTTTGATCGAGGGGACCATATGCCAGCCTCTGGCACTGGATCGCAGTTGGGTAGTCTTGATTGAGAAAAAGACAAGAGTCCAGATACTTGACTTCTTTTTTCTGCCAGGCATGACGAAGGATGTCCTCCTTTACACAGTAGCTACTGAGCTTTAATATCACAGATCTTGGTCTAGCTTGGGTCTGGGCATTAAGGCCCTATGTGCCCTCTCGATGCATAAGTCGTAAGTAGGGGGGAGCTCTAAGATATTTTTGAGTAGATCTGTCATAAATTCAGCCATAGAACCTGTCTCCGCGCCTTCTTTCAGGTCATGTACCTGCAGGTTATCACGATGGGAACGGCTCTCCAAGTCAACACACTTCTGTTTTAGATCTATTGTATGGTAGCAGAGGGCTTGCACAGTTCTTCCCACGTGTATCAGGCCATCCTCCATTTGAGAAATGCGGTCTTCAGTTTGCTGAACCCGCCTCTCCACTTTTGACAGCTTCTGATTTAGGATCCCAAACTCTGCTTTATTTTCGGCTCTCATTTCCTTTATTTCTTTCAGAAGAACATTGAATCTACATCTCGATAGCCTGTCCGTTTCCTCGTCGGTGTCATAAACGGTGGCATGGTCGATTGCTCGTGTTGGGCCCACTGCGCCAGCGGGCGAGCTGCTTCTATATCCCGCTCCCACCTTGTCGCCTTTAGCTTGCTGCGACCTCACTCTCGAGGCTTTATCTTTTGGTTGCCCTTCCCCCCCAGACATTTTGGTATATTTAACTGTTTAAATTGTTTAATATTTGTTTTTTTTTCTACGCGGGTCGGGACAGAGTGCTTTCTCTAGCATCTGCACTGAGCTGTGGCGGAACTGGAAGTCTCGGCTTATTCCTTTTTCAGTTTATTTCCTTTTCTTTATCTATCCCTCGGCTTCCTTGCCTCGCTCTTCTTTTTCCTAACCTATTTTCGCCTCTCTGGCTTTACAGAACTGGGATGGAGGAGGAGTCTGCGGAGCCTAATAGCCGCCCCCTCGCGCACCAAGTAGTACGTTCTGCTCGTGGGCATGCCTACTCCACCCCCCCCCCAAAAAAAAAGCTCCCATGGCTGGTGCACACATCCGGCTTACACCCAACAGTGATGATCAATTGTGAAGATACAAGAGAAGATCAAGAATTACGGTAAGTACGTAATTTTCATTTCTTTCTTCTATGGGTGTGTTTCTTGTGGAAATGCAGTGTGACACTTCCTTTTCTTTAATTCTTCAAAAATTTGGGTTCTTTTAGCCACCGAGTTAAGCCCCTTTACATTGTAGGATATTACATTTAGACTAGTCATGGTGGCTTTCTGCATATCTACAACTGTCCCATCCCTTCTTTGGCTTTTTGCCACACCTCCAAGAGTTTTCCCTGATTTTCAACAGAGATGATTTACTTCTAGTATAGTTGGATTCCCACCCTGCTTGAACCTTTACCTTAATCCCTTTGCCTGAGAGGAATCTGAGAGAGAAACAACGCTGAGTAACGATACTTGCAACATTAGCCATAATAAGCAACCGTGACAAACATGGGTAACCAATAAATGACCACAAAACACAACTTGTGAACATGTTTCAACGTGCAGATTTTTACCACAGTGGCTTCACTCAGTCCTGTCTCAAGGTGACTTTAGAGTATGTGCCTCAGTCTTACTTCAGCTGGGTTGGGGTCCAATACAATAGGGACCCCGCTGTCCAGATAAATACCTGAACCTGGGTCTCACTTTCTCAAAACACGAGCCTAGCTGTACTCTTCACAAACCAGTGGTGGTTTCATAGGGAAAGTCGGTGTCCTTTAACCCCTACTGCACATCTCTCGACTGTCCCCCACATTGTTAATACATTCCATCAACCTAGTGTAGCATCTAGAGCCTCCTACCCCCAACAGAGTATCCTAATGTGCTTCTGTTCAGCCCTCATCTGTCTCTCCCCCACCCCTGCCACGGCAGTGCCCGGTGACACTTCAGAATAAGGATCCATTATTTTTGGCTGAGCCCAGACCCGGGAGGTGACCTCAGGGGTACGTCATTTATTTCAAAAAGACAGACGGTTCTAGTGTGTGGTCTAGATAATTTCCCCCCCTGTTCCCGTTGATCCACCAGACTGCAGGACCTGTAGTCTGGCCCAGTGGTGCTGAGGGTTGAGGCGCTGGGCACCACACCTCATGCCACTCCAGTGACCCGGGTTCGGGAGTGAGCCTGGACTGCCAGGGGTCGGCAGGGGGGAAAGAGAGAGAGGATCGAACTTCCAGAGGACAGCTGTCCTCTCTCTGGGGACAGCACTGTATTACACTACACGACACCGCACTACACAGCACAGCACTACACAACATGACCCTACACGGCACTGCACAGCACTACACTACAAGGTACTACACAGCACTACACTACACCGCACGATACTACACAGCACTGCACTACACCGCACGATACTACACTACACCGCACTGTACTACACTACACCGCACTGTACTACACGACACTGCACTACACAGCCCAGCACTACACAACATGGCATTACATGACTCTACATGGCACTGCACAGCACTACACTACAAGGTACTACACAGCACTACACTACACCGCACGATACTACACAGCACTGCACTGTACTACACAGCACTGCACTACACCGCACAATACTACACTACACAACACTGCACTACACAACTTGGCATTACATGACCCTACATGGCACTGCACAGCACTACACTACAAGGTACTGCACATCACTGCACTACACCGCACGATACTACACAGCACTGCACTGTACTACACAGCACTACACGATACAACACTACACAGTATTGTAGTGTACTGCATTACACAGCACAACACTACACAGCACTGCAGTACACAACACAGCACTACACAGCAGTACACTACATGACACAACACTACACAGCAATACATTACACAGCAGTACACTACACGATATAACATTACACAGCATTGTAGTGTACTACATTACACAGGACAACACTACGCAGCACTGCAGTACACAACACAGCACTACACAGCAGTACACTACACAACAGTACACTACACGATACAACACTACACAGCATTGTAGTGTACTGCATTACACAGGACAACACTACGCAGCACTGCAGTACACAACACAGCACTACAAAGCAGTACACAGCACCAAACACCATTGTACTACACAATACAGCCTAGTACTGCACAACATAATAGAACATTACACAGCACTACAGTACACGACATTACACTACACACGACACTGCACACCGCAACACTACATGGCACTACACTACACAACACTGCACAACACAACACAACCCAGCACTGCACACGTGACAGAACACTACGTAACATGCCACTACACAGCACTACAGTACATGACACTACACACCACAACACTACACAGCATTGCACAGAACTACACTACACAGCACAACACTGTACAGCACTACACAGAACTATATTACACTACACAGCACTACACTACACAACATGACACTGCACCACACTACATGACACTACACAGCACTGCACTACACTACACAACACTACTTGGCACTGTACAACACTACACTGCAGGGGTGTGCCTGACGCTAGCGTCTGCATTAGGGCTGATGTTCTCTAGGCACACCCCTAATGCTTGTCAATGTGTGCAGGGTGGGGGCGGGGTATGTTAGGGTTGGAAACCCTAACACCCCATTTTCCTGCTTTTGTCACCTTAGTAATAACCCTAACTGATGCATTAACAAAGTTTTTTTCAATTAATTTCCTTACTTTTTCAGATAGTATAATCATCCTTATCTGTCTGTGGGCACTACGCGCCCATCCCTTTAAAGATGCGTATACTGTATGTATGTATGTAGCCATGATAACTTTATTTTTTCACATTTTGACCCCAAATTTTCAACAGTATTCTTATCACCCCACCTCGTAAACTCCATAGGTGAAAATTTCTTAATCCATGGCAAAATGCCATTCCCCGCCACAGATGCGGAAACTTGTTTCGGACAGGATCTGAGAAATGACAGCTGTACGGTTTATAAGGTGGTGGGAAACAATGGCTTTGTTGAAAATCTGGAGTGAAAATAAGAAAAACTGGCAAAGGTACACGAGTGCATAGAAAAAATGACCGCGCATAACTCGGGTATTTTTGCTCTAAATTTTCAACATGAGCTTTTTGGGACCCCATCTCATGAACACTGGCACTGTCCTTTTGTTACTCGGTCTCAAAAGATGATTTCGTGCAGCGTCTGGGAAAATCACCTTATGGGTTCAATGAAGATGATTTCGCATGATGACCGCACCATTCCTCGCCACAGGTGCGAAAACACATTTCGGGCAGGATGTGAGAAATAACAGCTGTACTGTTCATGAGGTGGTGTGAAAAAATGCCTATGTTGAAAATTTGGGTGAAAATGTTAAAAATTGACAAAGGTACACGCGTACGTAGGAAAATTTCAACAACCACGCATAACTCAGGCGTTTTTTGGGTATTTTTGCTCCAAATTTTCAACATGGGCTTTTTGGGATGCCACCTCATGAACACTGGCACTGTCATTCTGCTACTCGGTCCCAAAAGTTGATTTCGTGCAGCGTCTGGGAAATCACCTTATGGGTCAGATTAATGAAACGACGGCCCAGAAACCTCATGTTGAAAATTTGGTGCAAAAATAATTTAAAATGGTCAAGGTTGCGATATCAACATAAGTTGAAAACGCCATTGACAGCCAATATACGGCACTTAAACCTTGATTCTTCAGTTCGCGGTTCAGCTTTGAAGAGTGCAGACATGTCCCGGTCCACAGAAGATGAAACCCGATGACCTCTGTTGGTAAGTATAGGGCAAGGGAGGGTGTGGGATGGTGGGTGCTCAGTGGGAGGGTCCGAATGGGGGAGATGACGAGGGACCGCTTTCTTGTTTACAGGGTTTAAAAAAAAAAAGTGTCGGGACTGTTTTCTTTTTTACAGGGATAAAAAATGTTTGGGGGCACTGGGGTGGGCTCGTCAGTGTTTCACAGTGGTGGGGGGTAACATGACTAGGAACACTGGGAGTGGGCTTCCCAGTGTCCCGCACTGCTGGTGACGTGGAACCTGACTGGGGACACTGGGAGTGGGCTCCCCAGTGTCCCACACTTCTGGGGAGGGAATCTTGTACTGCCAACACGGGGATCGGGCACCCCGATATCTGCAAATAAACACAAGGGACTGGGAGAGAGTGGGGGGCATCTGACACTGGGGCGAGCATCCCAGTGTCCGATATTCTGAATGGAAATGGGAGCATGGTAAAACAGAACTGTGTGAAAATATGCCATGCTCCCTGCAACACCATTTGACCTAGTCCTGAAAACAAGATGCTGCTCCACAAAAACAAGTGTTTTCGCACAGGACATCTATTTTTCCCCATAGGAAATAATGGGAAATTTTAAAATTGAGTAACTTTTGAGCGGATTAATATTGTTTCACCAAACCTTCAAAAGGCACATCTGTGAGGCAAAGGCTTTCAACCATGAAAATTTCCAACCACAACCAAAAGCCATTTCCGAGTAATGGCTGTCGAAAGAACATCCCAAAAAACATTAAAATTTTGCATTTTTCATCACTGTATCTAAAAAATCGCAAAAGGGATTCACAAGAAATTTGGCACATCAAGAGACCAGCCCCTAGCGGCAAAGCATGCCAAATTTCATGCAAATCCGTTGACAGTTGCAAAGTTATTAAAGTGGAAAATTTTCAGGTCACTGGAGCGCCGGCCGGGAGGAGAAGGCTCAAGCGTCTGATGACTGCTTGCCTTGTCCCGAGGGAGGGAGGTAATACGGCTCGCTGTGTGCCGCCTCCTGGTGGAGACCGGGAGCATGACAGTTCAGTGAGCCCTGCTGAATGTAAGGGGTGTGGTGGACGTCAGCATGTGCCTTGACATCTGTGGATCTGTGGCACACCACGCCCCCAAGGGAAGCAAATTGGAAAACTGCTTCTCGGATGGCCAAATGATGGCCACCAGCTCCTGCTGCCGCGAGTGCCCTGAGGCCCTGAAGCCACCTCAGCAGCTGTCAGGGATCGAACAGGTAGTGCGCTGGTTGTCCTCCCTGGTGCCTTCCCCCTCGGAGGAGAGGGACCCATCAGGTGAAGGGATACACTGGGCCACCCCTGGGATAGCTGCAGTATGAAGTAGGTGGAGGGGGTTGGGGCAAGGGTGTCGGTGGGGTCCGTGGCTGGCCGGAAGGAGAGGTGAACCGAGAAGCCTAAGGAAGGAGCAAAAAAAAAAAAGTGCAAAATTTGAGGTTTAATATTAAACTGCCTGGTCAACCATAACTGTACTGGCGCTACCATGCCAGTATAATACATATAGACAGACAGTATCTATCTGTCCTATCAGCAGTATCTCTCTACAAACAATATCTGTCTAGGGGAGATATGATAGAGACCTTGAAGTTCCTTGAAGGAATTACCAAGGTAAGCTGTGGGGAATTATTTACCCTGAATACCAACTGGAGGTTACGTGGTCACAAGTGGAAATTAACAGGAGGGAGGTTCAGGAGAGACATGAGGAAGTACTTCTTTACAGAAAGGGTGGTGGGACCTTGGAACAGTCTGTCAACCAAGGTGGTGGGTGCAAACGCATTCAGGGAATTCAAACAGGCATGGGATAGTGATTGTATGGGGAGACAAGATCAGGGAGGAGAATGGGGATAGGGTGGCGAGGAACAGTAGGTTTCAGGGATTATAGGGAGTATGGGCAGACTGGATGGACCTATGGACTTTTTCTGCCATCATGGTCTGTGTTTCTGTTTTTTATCTATTTAACTATCGGCTATATCTGTCTACATAAGACAGTATGTATCATCTGTGTATGTATATCTCTATACATACAGACAGTATGTAGCTGTCCATTTAAATTTTAACTTTACTAGGGCTACAAAGAGTTAACTCTGCGACTGTGCTCTTTGCAACCCATGTCTAGGGATTTATTTCTAGTAGGCCGCCAGACATATTAAACGTAACTGTTTCCATTTGTAGCATGTCTTCAAGTTAAACTCTCATTTGTTTGAACCATTGTCTCTCTCTGCAGTGTTTAGCACTGGATTCATTTTTGCAATAATCCCATAATGTCACTGGCCTGGTGCTGATGGTTGAGGCGCTGGACGCCACACCTCACGCCATGCCGGCGACCCGGGTTCGGGAACGAGCCCGGGCTGCCGGGGGTCAGCTGGGGGAGAAAGAGATTGAGCGTCCAAAGGACTGCTCTCTCTTTTCCGGGGAGGGCTGGGGAGATGATCGCTCAAGGGGCGACCTCTGGCGGAGGCTGGAAGTTGCCAACAGTAGCGTTGTGGCGTATGCCAGGGGGGTGGAGCCGCGGCAATATGTTGCCTTGGCAGCTGGGCTCCACAAGGGCATAACCAAGCAAGAACCCCCTTCCCGATAGGTGGCGCCTCCCTCAGACCCACACTCCCGTGGTTGGGCGGCTCTCCCTCATCCTGTCTCC
Organism: Neoceratodus forsteri; assembly: GCA_016271365.2. Classification (NCBI taxonomy): domain Eukaryota; kingdom Metazoa; phylum Chordata; order Ceratodontiformes; family Ceratodontidae; genus Neoceratodus; species Neoceratodus forsteri. Next base: position 170,650,348 of record JADMNL010000030.1, read on the forward strand.
TCCCGGCCCGGTGCTCAACCCTATAGAAAGAGCACCCCATGGGGCAACCTTCCCGAGGGTAGACCCAGGGATGACCGTGTCGGGAGGAGAAGTCTGGCCATGCAAAGAGGTAGAGTCCGTGGTGTTGGGCAGTCGTTGGAGTGATTTCTGGGGCACAAGGAGAGGGTGCAAAATACAATTTGGGGAAAAAAATAACAAATCCCATAAAGTCAGTGTTCAAGACTGAAAGTCCTGTACCGTCTCATAATGTCCACAGGTTTAGACTTGGAATTGGTGGAGACCACTTATTAACTAATCAGTGTGACAGCAGTAAAGAGGAGTGGATAACGTGGGCATCATCCCTGATCCATGTTGGACAAGCACTAATTGCCTGATGGTGAGACGGAGGGTGTGTGCGTGTGCACCAACAGAGTCCCTCCTCACAGAGCAGAGGTTGAGTTAGTTTATGTTCACAATATTTAAACAAACAGAAGACATTGTCCACCTGTTGGGGGAAGTGCTAAGAGTGTTTGTTCAGTAGTCACAGGATAAGATAATGTCGATCACTGACAGAGCTGATTACCTATGTGCCGTGGGGTGTTTGACTTCACTTGAACAAACATTAAGAGTTGGACAGAAGGGACCTTGGGTGTACATTTCACTTAACAATGACACTTCGAACAGCATGATTCCCCCCCAGCACCTCAGCCAGCATCATAAGTAACCTGCTTCCGACTCACAGGCAAGAATGCTACCACTGACCCACAGACGGATACTGTGTCACAACTTTTGCTTTTTTAGGCCTGTTGTACTGTCAGTCCTATCAGACTTGCTCTGTAACTTGGAAACATACCGTTTCAGTGAATAGAGAGCGGTTCCTTTCATTGGGGCATGCTACACTACAGTATTGCATCTGTGTTGCAGTGAAGGGGGAGATGGTGTTTAGGAGTTTCTCTGAGATGATTAGTGTTGGACAGTAATTTGTCAGCACAAAGGACCCCCGTGCATGGCCAGTCTTGTGCCAACCCTTCCCACAGTTGCAGTGGCACTGGAACCTGCTGACAACCCTCCGCAACTGAAGTACCGGCCTTCCAGCACGCTGTCACCCGGCCACCACCTCAACCTGGCCAACCTTCCAGCATGCTGTCACCCAGCCACTACCTCAACCTGGCCAACCTTCCAGCACGCTGTCACCCAGCCGCTACCTCAGCCTGGCCAACCTTCCAGCACGCTGTCACCCAGCCACTACCTCAACCTGGCCAACCTTCCAGCATGCTGTCACCCAGCCACTACCTCAGCCTGGCCAACCTTCCAGTGCAGTGACCCAGGCTCGCTCCCAAACTAAGGTTGTCTGCACAGTAGTGCAGCGAGCTCCCACTGGGCCATTGGCGCACCTGCATTTTCAGTTTTTAAGTGATTTCTCACATTCCAGTGACAGGCTAGCTACAGTTTGGATACTGACTGATCAGCCCTTACGTTCAATATGTTTGTAGATCTATAGTCTTATTAGTGGTTTAATAGCTATTATTTTGTGTGCATTTCTATTATCTTTTAGTTCATTTTTAATAACATAAGTGCACCGGCCATGGCTTTGGCTTAAATCAGCTACACTGCTCTTTAATCAGGTGAGATAAAAGTGCCCCAAGTTTACATGTGCATCACTCCCTGCTAAAGAGGTGCAGCCTCGAAGCGCTGCAGCTGTTTGCTGCATCGGTGGAATAGTTTAACTTGCACTCTTTTTCAGTAAGCTTCCTTCACCTTGTTATATCCTAAATCGAGTGCCCAGCTCTTTGCATCCTGTATTCCTGGGGGAGGGGGTGATGGAGAAACATTGCCCCCCCCCAACACACACCCACACACACCCCAAACAGAGTAAAACAAGCAGTGATTGTTCTTCCAACAGCTTGCTCCGTTCCCCCAGCAGCTTCTGCCTGAAAACGGCCACTCATGTGAGTCAGTGTATAGGTAACCTCAGTCAGGCCCCCACAGGGCTTTTACTTGGCACTTGTCCAAAACCATTCCTAAGTAAAAGCAGTCAGCAAAAGAAAAAGGCCTTTGGATTCCAGACAGCTCTGAAAGAAATCACGTGGAAGCCCCTTTCCGCTCATTCCACTCTCTTGGGTTGTGTTTTTTTCAGTTCATAATCCTCTTCCTGTCTTAACCAAAAAGAAATCTGTGTTACTCTCAAATGTTTTGCTTTGGGGAACATTTTTGATGGCGTGTAATAGTCTCTGCCTTTTTTCTTTTGTTTCTTAACAAAAAATGACTTTGTTGCTAGCAGTAGTGTATCGCATTAAGTGAAAAAAACATTTGCCAGTCTTCTGTCTTACAGAATTACTGTGAAATGCCCTTACCTAATTCATAAATACTACACTGAGCACGCTCTCTGTAATGTTATTCTTAGGGGTCGGGCCCGCTTCGCAAATTCTAGTGAAGAACATGGTATAACAACCAGGGTTTATATTTAAGCATTAAGGTATGGCCCAAGGTGGTTTATCATCAGGTAATCATACACCCCCAAATCCTAATTCAACAACCTGCATAAGGCTTTCCTTCATCTGTCCCGGGGGGGGGGCGCTGAAAGTAAACCAGACTGTAAACAGGAACTCAGAGCCTTGCAAAAAAGTTCAGTGCCCCCCTATAAAAATGTAGCCTACCCCTTCCCTGAGTGTTTAGTCGACCCACCCTATGAAAAATTTGAGCCCCCGCACAACAGACAAATTCAGGAGGCCTTACCACAACCACACACACAGAAAAGTTCACTGTGCCTACCCTGCAAAAGTTCAGGCAACCTCCCACAGAAAAGTGAAGTGAACCCCACCCTATGAAAAGTGGCCCTCCCCACCCTCCACTAATACTGAGAACCCCATCAGATAAGTGGTATAATTTCCTGTAAACAAACAGGAAGCGCCCCTGCTTCAGTATTATTGAGCCAGGGAGCCTTCCTTTATCCCACGTAACTGCTGTTTCAGTAGCCCTGTTTACATTGCCACTCGGGTCAGCATTGCAGTCAGTGTTGGTGCTCCCCCGACCTCCTGAGCCTAGTACTGATTGAGTTTACACAGCCCCTCTCAGTGCCGGTACAAGAAGCGCTGGAAAGAGGTTGCGAGTCAGAGGAGGCGCTGAGAATGCTGGAAAGCCCGGAGGAATACTGCAAGGGTCCTTTCTACATCGCAACAAGCGGTACAGCCTGTCCACATGGCTGCTTACAGCTCACTCTGGAACACAGTCTCAATTCTGCAGTGGCTCGAGGACACAGCTCACTCCGGAACACAGTCTTAATTTTGCAATGGCTTGGGGAGAGGATCATTGAACGACTTACAGCGATCAGGCACATGTCCACCCGGCAGCATTTGTACTGCAGCAACCCGTGTGGTCTGGTTACCGCAATGCACATGTAACAATATAAATGTCCCTTTTCACAGACGGTACCTCACTTGCTCCCTTTGCCAACTCCTTAAAGTAGCAGTGCTACAAAATTGGGCAAAAAATGTGACCCTACCATTTTTTTTTTTTTTCACAATAAGATTCTAGACATCTTCAGGTTTTATTTGGTGATGAAATGTTCTACTTCTACCAAAATCTTAGTGTTGTATAAGTGTTTTAATGTTGTTTTGTCAAAGAAAAAAAGATGGCCACCACATTTGGCTTCGAAATGCCATTGTAGACCTGGTAAGGGTTAGGATCAGGAAAATAAAAAATGAATCATGGTGTGCAGCTTAAGAGTTACATAGAAAAGTAGATTTTGCAGGTATGATAATATTTATATTAATTGTAGTTTAAAGGAGTAGTCCACCCAGAATTTGCAAAAAACATATGTTATGCAGAGTGTTTAGATATGTATATTAAGTCCTAGTGTGTCCTTCCCTCTGTCTCCTATTAAGAGTTTTTCCTAAATTAGCCTGCCAGGTGTATGGTAGTTTTACGACCCCTGGGGATCTCCATCACATATAGGTTTATTGGCTTTCCTTCTCCTACGATGCACCCTGTCTCATGTGACACTGATGAAGCCATACCCTTAGATTTAGCATGTGCACTGCTTTAAAATCAGTTTAAAATCAGTTCACAACAGCTGGTAACTGTTCTTATCCAGAGAGCACAAATGGCAACAGTTTAGCAGATACAGCAGGGACCGGGGGACATGATAGAGGTCTTCAGGTACATGAAGGGGGTAAATAGCGGAAGAGCAGTCAGGGTGCTCCGAAGTGGAGGCAACTAGAAGGCATGGGTGGAAGCTGGAAGGGGGAGATTCAGGGGAGAAAGGAGGCAGTGCTACTTCACTGAGAGGGTGGTGGAGCCATGGAATGCGCTGCCCAGGGGGGCTGGTGGAGGCAGAGACGGTGGAGGGGTTCAAGAGGGGGTGGGACAGGTACAGGGGAAGGGTTCTGGAAGTAAAGTCCTGTGCAGCGAGAATATGCGGGACTGGGAAGGGAGAAGCCAGAGAGGGTGAGTGGGGGCAGCAAGATCAGCTCTCAGGGTGGGGGCTGACCAAACGAGCAGACACGAAAGACCGTTAGGCCTATTCTGCTGGCATTTTAGTATGTTAGATACCTGAGAGCCAGCTAACTGGGGTTTCTATAAGACAACAGCTACTAAATAGCTCTAATTCACTATTTTTGTTTTCTGTGTGCATCAGATCTAGCTAGCAGGAGTGTTTTAATTTTAAAACTTTAAATTTTATCAAACTATACACAACCATAAAAACACAGAAACTGCCCAGATAATCAATGCTACCTATAATTAATAAAGACTCTAGCTGTTTTCTTACAGAAACCCCACTCAGATGTCAAGTATTTGCTAAACTGTAAATGTAGGTATCAGCATTCTATTAGCAGTTAGTGCTGATTTTGCTCTGTGACAAGATTTTCGTATTTTTTTATTTATTTTTACAAATGAAGTGTATGGTATGAAGCTGCAGCCTAGAAACTGCAAAATACTTTGAAGTCAGCTTTTCTCCTGCCTGTGGTGTGGCATGAAAGCAACAGGATGACAGTGACTATTTCAGCTACACATTTGATTCCATTTTGCAGTGGTTCACTGCACCACACATTTAGTGTATCACACTTTGTCAAATAATAAAACAAATATTCTCCAAACTAAATAACTCACACATACATATTTTTTATACTTTATTAAAAAGACATTTCACATTTGTAACAAAAAAACAAACAAAAAAATAAATAAATGAAAGTGATGTCACAGAGCAAAATCAGCTCTAACTCCCAGTTCCTTCTAGTAGAATGATAGTACCTACATTTATGGTTTAGCAAATACTTGAGAGCTGAGTAGGTGTTCTGTAAGAAAACAGCTACAGTCTTTACTAATTATAGCACTAATGATCTGGGGCAATTTCTGTGCTTTTTATTGTGTGTAGTTTGACGAAATAACATTTTAAAATAAAAACACTTACTACTGCTAGCTCGACCTGACACCCACCAAAAACACAAATAATGAATTAGAGCTATTTAGCAGCTGTTTTCTTACGGAAACCCCAGTTAGCTAGCTCTCATGTATCTGCTAAACTGTAATTATTGCCATCTGTGCTCCTTGGGTAAGAACAGTTACCTGCTGTTGTGAATTGATTTTAAACTGATTTTAAAGCAGTGCACATGCTAAATCTAAGGGCATGGCTACATCAAAGTCACATGAGACAGGGTGCATCGCAGGAGAAAGAAAGCCAATAAACCTATTTGTGATGGAGATCCCCAGGGGTCGTAAAACTACCATACAGCTAGCATGGGTAATTTAGGAAAAACTCCTAATAGCAGACAGGGGGAAGGGCACACTAGGACTTAACATACATATCAAAACACTCTGCATAACATATGTTTTTTGCAAATTCTGGGTGGACTACTCCTTTAAACTGGCTTTTTGGAAAAAATGTTTTTTGTTGCACTGCTGCTTTAAAGTAATATCTCGTTTTCAGTGGGTTTCTGCCTTTACCCATTTTTGCAGTTTGGTAAACTAAAGCATAGATGAGTCACAGAGCAAGTACTGGGCTCTGGAGGGGATTACAAGCCCCACCACATTGTTTTCAGATGTCTGCTTCCAGGGAAGGGGACATTCACAGAACCTGATCTAGAAACTTTAATAGACTTTGGCTGGACCACTGGCACAACTGTAGCGCTACCACTCGCGACACCAGCAACCCAGGTTCAGGAATGAGCCCACGGAGATGGAGAGCCAGCCGGGAAGGGGAAGCACAAGCGTTCAACGGACAGCTCGCTTCCCCTGGGAGGGAGGGGGGATGACGACCCGGTGCTGGCTTGACCTCTGGTGGAGGCCAGAGGTACAGCAGCCCAACGCCACACAGAAGGGGAGGAGCACGGCAGGATGTCAGTGTAAAGCGTCTAGACACCATGGCGCAACCGCAACTCCAGGGGCTAAAGGGGGGAAAATCGGGACTTGGCAGAGCACACTGGCAGAGGAAGGTGCCCCTCACCACTCAACCTGCGGGGCTACAATAGGGGGCCCAATGAAACAAGAAGGATTTGGGGGTTCCTCCACCCCAACCCCACCTGGGGGGATAACCGAGGCTACATGGGGTGCCTGACCGGTGGATCGTGGGTGGGTGGAGCTCTGATGGGTATTGGGATAAATAGCAAGAAAAAAAATAAACTTCAATAGACTTTGCATTGTTCATCTCCTTCAGGTTGTAATGGCCCCTCATGAGCCACCTGTAGTGTTTGTGGATAATTATATCAAACTCCTCGCTGACTGCAACACAGAGACTTTCCAGAAGATTCTGGAATTGAAGGTAAGAAAAACACTCCCCCTCCCTCTTTGTCTTCCACAAATCTCATCTGATGCTGCATTACAGTTTTAAACAACAAAGTAAAGTGTCTATCCTTCTGTATTCAGATTTGTTTATTTTATTTATTCAATTTTTGTTGACTGGGGAAGGAGGGAGGGCTAGGCAATTCTGCCTATTTTCAGTCTCATCCCAAGGGGGGGAGATACAGATGGTAACCAACTGACGTTGAACCAGATTAATCTGTTGGTATTTTTAGTGAATGGGGGAAATTTTGCCAGGACACCGGAGAACTTCCCCTACTGTTTTCGAGAAATGCCATGGGATCTTTAACATCCACCTGAACAACCATCAGAACAGGCAGACAGGACCTCTGTTTAGCATCTCATCTGAAAGACGGCACCTCAGAAGTGCAACACCCCCTCTCATGCTGCACTGCAGTGTCAGTACTGGGATTTAACCCAAGTGTCTGATGTGGGGCTTGAACCCACAACCTTCTGATTTTTCAGCTTCAGGCTAGTGTGCAACCTGCTGAGCCACTGACACATAGATGCTGTGGGTTTGGATGCTTGGGTTCGTTCTTGTGCCTGGATTCCAAATTGCTGAACTTTGGAAAGTGCCTGAGTTTTATCCTGTCAGGCTGGAGCTTCAGTCCAGCACCACTGAGCTGGAGCCATATGAGAGGCATGGCAGGGGTGGAGCCTTACCTCTGCCAGTCGCTTGGTACAAGAACATTCAATGCACGCCTACCCCAGTGGGGGATTCTAGGGACTGCATGCCATTATGTTATTTATTTAATTTTTTTAATCGTCATTCTTGCCTCACCTGATCTCTTGCGGGTATCTTTCTCTCCCCATCTGATTACCCTCTGACATCTGACCACAATGATAGTACTATGTTTCCACTATGGGGGGGGGGGGCGCAGCCTCCTTCACAACTGATGTTGGTCATTGAAACTCAGCAGGTTGCCATACCCCCACCCCTTTAAGCTGGCTGTTCTGTGATGGCTAAGCTTAGTGAGGGGAAAACTTTTTTTTTCCCCGCAGCTATTCGTTTTTGCTGCTGGCTTTACATCCAGAGGGCACCCCAACCCTGTCTTCTGACGTCCACCATCCAGCACTGACCCGGCCCCAGGGCTTGCCCTCCCCCTGGCGTGGTCAGCAGGGTTCCCCAACCCCACCGGAGACCAGATTCAACGGGTCAGTGCCGTGGCTGGCCGGGAGCAGAGCCTGTGAGGCACCCTCCATCACACTGCTGCAGCAGGTGTTTTTCTTTTCCTTCCACTAGGGGTCGGGGCGTGCAGTGACGCCTACGGAGTGGAGCACGCATGCATCCACACACGCTCCCCTCCAAGCGTCTGCCCTGACTCCTCCCTTGTCCGCAGCATGGCAGCTGTGTCCCCCAGCCTTCTCTAGGGGGCAACCAGGTGCCGACAGCTGACCCCCCAGAGAAGGAGAGCAGTCTATCAGACACTCAGTGCTTCCCTGCCCCTGCCGACCCCTGGTGGTCCGTGCTCATTCCCGAACACGGGCTGCCGGCATTGCACAAGGTAAAGCGACCAGCCACTCAGTGCCACTGGGCCAGCCAAGGGGAAGACTTTTTAGGAAACGTGAGGATGTGTGCCCTCGTGGTTACAGCACTAGCTTTGGAACCAGAAGGGCCAGAGCCAGATACTCACTGTGACACCTTGGGCAAGTTTCTTAACCTCCCAGTGCTTAAATCCACCTAGTTGCAGAAATGGCTAGACATAGGACCCCAGTGAAAACAAGATGTTGCATCTCAGTTGGGCTATCCTGCATAAGTAAATTGTAAACAAACAAAAAAAAGAAAAAGCAGCTGAAAGCGTAAGATAGTAAGCATGGTGGCTTCTGATATGAAAGGGACTGCTCTGGTGGCTCCACAGAGCCAAAATCCATTTCTGAAAATGTGCATATTTGGCAGGTTGACTTGATGGCAGGTACTAATGATGGCTCATCATTACAAACATGGCTTGGGAAAGATGTAAAACCGGATTTATAACATGGTGGATACCGTTCACTATCCACATCTGGCAGTTCTGCTGGAGTCAGCTGAGTGATCAGAAGTCTTCACCCTCAGCTAAAATTATAAGGGGTATGGGGGGGAGGCAAAGGTTAGGAGGAGAGACTGGATGCCCACAGCATGTTCACCACGGAGAAGAGGTGAGGAAGGGGTGTGATCTCTGTTACCTCATATTGCAGGGTGTTGACGAGGTTGAGCACAGATAGAAAAGTTCAGAGATGGTAGATTTAGAGGTAACCTTAGGAGGCATTTATTCTCCCAGGGGGTGGTGAACCTATGGAACAGTCTATGAGTGGACATAAATTCAGTACAGGTGATGCCATAAGGTAAGCCTGGACACATTCCTGCTTACCAGGGGAATCACAGGGTACCCTGGGTAGTAGGGTGAGTAGATGGGTGGGTGAGAAATCCTTATAAATTAGTACATGTTCACACAGCAGACTCATCGGTTCCTTCTTATGAAGCGGGTGCGGGGTGGGTCTGATTAACCTAGAGTCCCTTCTGACCTTATATTTATTACTATGTTACCCACTGGGCCAGATTCTCCTTAGATTATGTGCTACTTGACCCGTCACCTCTGACTTTGCCCCAGTACTCACTGCCTGTCCTCTTGTAAAATGCCCTGGATGTATTCCTCCAGGGGGTCAGCTGGTCCTGGGAAGAACTAGTAAAATGGAATGTGTGCTGCTTTTTGTTTTGTTTTTTGTGGCTTTCAGCATTCCATTATCTGTTGTGTCTGAATGATTTGTTTTTAATAATGTCTGGTTCCTTTTCAAGGTATGCCTCATATAAATCCTGACTCATTGCTTGTAACATTTTTCAAAGGCAAAAGTACAGTGCAGAACCTAAAAACCAGGAGGGCGAGGAAGGGACAACTTAATTGTACCTGTACGAGATAAACAGAGTGGATTTCCAACGCATTTTCAGGTTAAGCAAGACCACAGCACGAGTGGGAATTCATTGAAACCGTCAGGAGGAGGAGTCAAGAAAGATGTCTGCAAGCACTTTCTCACCAAATGAGTGGTGGATAAATGGAATAGACTACCAGAGGAAGTGGTGCAGGCTAAAATGGGAAGGGGGGGTGTCAGGGTAGGGTGGGATAGGCACGTGGCCATGATAAGAGGGGAGCGGCAGAAGTAAGAGAGAGGGGTAGCCACTAGGGCCTTCTCTGTGTAGCTAGGTAGGGTGGGCAGACTGGCGGGGCCTTTTTCAACTCCTGTGTACTTGACTGATGTTTGTGTATGCTTCTTCTCTCACAGGGTCTGAAGAGAAGTGAACAAAGTAGTATGTTGGAACTGTTCCGTCAAAGACTGCCAGCACCACCTTCCGGAGGGGACAGCACCTCTTCCATGTCACTACCTACTCCAACACCTGAACAGGAGTCCTCCAGGATCCGCAAACTGGAAAAACTCATTAAAAAGCGTCTGTAACAGTAAACACTGGGGCTTGTATGCCGCAGTAGACACATCCGCTGACAGTCTGCATGGCACAACATGCCTCTGTATGTATCTGTCGTAAAACAGGTACCTGTGTACAGCCGTCACTCCTGTGTAGTTCTTGTAGCGAGTTCCATGAGAATTAAGCTGAAATATGTTGGGTCTGTGGGGGCAGATTCCACAGCTCTGTTCTGAAGGGTGTCTTCTGGCTTCCTGGTACTGTAAAGCGCTGACTTTGTAAGCTAAGTGGAGCCATGACGAAAGGGGGTAGGGGAGGGGGGGTGCTTCTTGAATGAGCCCCTGTGTGAGCCTATCAAATGTCATTCAGAGCGCTGAAGTGAAAGGGGCAGTCATTCTTCGAAAACTAAAGGGAATGGAATACTTTGTCCTGTTTCTTGTCATCTATGTTTACTTGACTGAGACATTACAAAAGTGGATGTATTGGAGGAGAGACCATTCCTCACAATGGGGCATCAGTCATGTGTCCTGACGCCTTTCTGTATATTTATACCGACATCATTCAGTCCTGTTTAAATGTCGGCAATGACCACTCTGAATCCTAGATTAATCTAGCTTGCAACTGCTGTATTTTATTCCCTTCTCCCACTTGATTGCTCCGTGCAGCAGCATCTGTGATAACCTAGCAAGTTGAAATCTACGGGGGCATTCAGAAACGTTTACACAAGGCAGTTGGTGTCCTGTTGTAAAAGTGGGGTCTTGCAAGGATGTCTTGTGAGCAGCAAAAAGAAATAGTATTACTCCCAAAGAAGCTCTTGAAACGTGACTTTGGATCTTTGGATCTTCGGATTTCACAGCAAGGGCACGTTTAATCCTCCCCAGCAAACAACATAAGCAGTTATAGTCTGAGCCTGCTTGCATTGGCAGCACTGTAGGCCACACCCTTAGCCTTTTCAGCATTCTGCCACTTTTCTCCCCTTCATACCTTTTCTATAAGTTTCCTTTTGTATTGTGTAACCCCATGACCAGTGGGGGACGGGATATTGATTCAGACACCGCTGTTGCTAAAGAAGTTAATTGCAAAACCAGGTCTTGCAACAGGTTTTTGTGAACTTTGTGGAAACAGCAAGTCCAGATACACAGTCAGACGGAAAGGTGGGTCTAGCTGCAATAATGAACTATTTAAATTTGTTTCCAGTCCATTTGTACCTAGCATGTAGCCATTACGCATTACTAATTCTAAAATTGAGAAGAGTGCAGTCCACAAAGCTTTATTTTGGTAACACTGAGTGATGAACAGTTCCTGATGAGCCCTGCACCCATACGAAAAATGCCAGTAGATACAGGCCCTAAGGTCTACCGAATCTGCTCGAGTGTGCAGCTATTAGGTTTTTTTGTACTCTGCAGCTACCCCCTTCCTCCGTACAGTAGTGACCTTCCCTCTAACCCTGTCCCACCCCCTCTTAAAACTGCCCACTGACTTTAACGATACCACCTCCTCCAGCAGTGCATTCCACCCAGCCACCACCCTTTCCTTGAAGTAGTGTCTTCTCATTTCCCTTTTGAACTTCCCCCCTTCCAATTTTAGAATGTGCCCCTGGTGTCTCTTCTCCCTTTACTCTACAAACCCCCTCTGTATTAACCCTGTTTATGCCCCTCATATATTTGAAGGTTTCTCTCATGCCCCTCTATCCCTCCTATCCTCCAGGGAGTACATGTCGAACTCCCTCAGTCTGTCCTTGTAGGGTTTGTCTTCCATTTCCACGATCATTGTGGTTGCTCTGTACTGGACCCCTTCCAGTAGCGGGACATTTTCTTTAAATAGGGAGGCCAGAACTCCATGCAGTACTCCAGGTTTGTTCTGACTAGTGACCGGTACAGTGATAGGATAACCTCCCTCCTCCTTGAGGTGATTCCCCTGGCAATACATCCCAACATTTTATTAGCCTTAGCTGCTGCCTTCCTGCACTGCTTGGTTCATTTGCCCTGTGATTATTGCCCAAGGATCCTTCTCCGTAGTGGTTAACTGCCCCCCAGCCAGTAGCAGAACATTTGGTTTTTGGCTCCCAAGTGCATAACTTTGCACTTCTTTGCATTGAAACCCAGCTGCCATGAATCCAACCATCATTCAAGTTTATCCAGGTCCTCCTACAGTCCTAGCCACCACTCTGTGTTGTCCACCACTGCACCAGTCTTGGTGTCATCTTCAAACAGGCTGATCTTATTGCTAACTCCATCTGCGATGTTGGCAATAAAGATGCCAAACAACACTAGACCCAGCATGGAGCCCTGTGGAACCCTGCTTGTTACAGCTGTTAGAGTTGAGAGTTCTCTCCATACAACAACCCTCTGCTGCCTATCCCGCAGCCAGTTTTTGACCTACTCCACCGTCATCTCTCCTACCCCCCCCCCCAATGACTCAGTTTGCTAGTCAACCTCCCATGTGGCACCAAATCAAAGGCCTTGCTGAAGTTCAAGTACAGGACATCCACCGCTGGGCCCTTTTTGATTGCCCTTGTTACCCAGTCATAAAAGTCAACCATGTTTGTCTGGCAAGATCTACCCGAGACAAACTCATGCTGCCTGCTATCCTGGAGACCATTCTCCTTCAGAATGGCTACCAGCCTCTCCTTGGGGATAGACTCCATGAGCTTCCCCACAATGGAGGTGAGGCTGACTGGCCTGTAGTGCCATGGCTCATCCTTGGGTCCACTATTGTGGATGGGCACCACGTGCGCCATCCTGCAGTCTTGGGGCACGCAACCAGTCCTCAGGGAGGCACTGAACAAGTCTGCCAGCAGTCCTGCCAGGACCTCTGCCATCTCCCTTAGCACCCTGGGGTGGATGCCATCAGGACCTGGTGCCTTATCCACTCTCGGGGCTCTAAGACCTTCTAGCACTCTGCTCTCTGTGATCCCAGTTCATTGTTTTTGTGGCGGCCTATATGGTATGGTAGGGACTGGGCTTCACTGTTTGGAGCCCCAGAATTCTATGCTGGAGGTCAGGCACATTGTGGCAGTAAAGCGCTTGGCTCTTAGGGAGGTTATGGGCTGACTGGCATCCACGTCATCTCCCCCACAGCCAGTCGACCAAGAAAGCAGCCATCCATCCACCCTCCCAGCTGCAGGAAAGGTGTGCATAGAGAATAATTAACAACAATGACTGGGGCACCAAAGCACTTCTGTGACATCATGGTGTCACGAGAGCGAAACTTGATGGATACAGGGGTGTCACAAAAGCCCCAGGGTGTGCAAACCAGCCTGTTCATAAAACCGTGGTCTAAGCTGCCCTGATTGCCCTGCGGACGACCCAGGTTCAGAAGTGAGCCTGGGAATCCATGTAAGGAGGTAGGCCAAGGTTGATACAGCCACTGCTCAGCAGTATGTCTAGGCCGGGGAGGGTTGCCGGCAGATTCCGCCACCACTGCGACCCCTGCGTCTGGGGCAGGGAGCTTGCTCTTGCCACTGAGCAAGCTGCAGCTCTACACCATCCCCAGCAGTGGAGGAGAGAGGGGAAAACTCCAGCAGCTGTCTGAATGATGGCCAGGTTTGGCCTGTTCAGAGTATATCCCTGAGGCAGGCTGTTGGCTAGGACAAAAATCACTATATAAGTAAAAACATGGTGTTAAATATTTTGCATAATGAAAGAGTAATTGTGTACAAATGGATATCAGTAAAATGGTGATGTTCTTCATTTCACATATTAACTGGAGTCCCACCCCCAAAAAATGTTTTTACTTTGGCCGTTTAATGTTTATATTTCTAATCTGAAAAAAAAAAACTCATCTACTATATAACCTGCCCATCCAATGTCATAATCCTCTCTAAATAAGTTTGTTGTTTTTGATTTTCCTTTGAAAGTGGGTCCAGCACTAGTAATCAGTCCTCACGCCATACCACCCATCCCTGGGAAGTTCCAAACAAGTTATCATGCTCCCCCCCCCCAGGTCCATGGGTGCTCTGTTTCTTCCCTCTTTGAGGCTGTAAGTTACCCAGACCCAGACAGGACCAAGGCGCCCAGCACATGACCAACCTCCAGGGCAAGAATCAATGTCCGATGTCATAGGGAGCCCAAGACAGACTGATCCCTGGGACAAGAATCAGCATCTTTCGATGCCTTAGGGAGCCTAAGACGTGACTGACCTCCCAGGGCAAGAATCAGCAGCTTTCAATGCCCTAGAGAGGAATGTATTTTCCTCAGCACAGTCTCTACTAACGATTTTGGTGCATCAAGCTCATCTAGCAGCTTACCAGCGCCGCATTTGGTTGCAAATACCATTCTCTGTTATCTGCCATGCCAGATAGCAGGGTCACCAGATGCACCATAAATGTTTCCATCAGGGTCTTAGATGCAGGATGATATCAGTCAAGGGCATCATATGCATGTCAGCAAGGTGATTTCTAGAACAGTTGGGTCTTCCGTCTGTATCAGGCCGATATCTTGGCTTCCTCTCTCTCTCTTAGCTAGCACTTCTGGCCAGTGTAAGGTGCTCAACTCCCATTTCCAGGTGGCACCTTTTTCCTCCCTGTGCGTGAGGCAGTAGTTGTGAGAGGACCTTCCCGCTCCTATATCCCAGGACCCACCACCACAGCCAGATCAGTCAGTGGTTCCTCAGGACCAACAACAGACCCCTCTCTGAGGTGGTCTCCTCCATGCAGAGGACTGAGACTGTTCTATAACTTCAGGGTGAGCAGGCTCCTCCCTTACGGCAGGGAAAGCTTGGTACACAGGACCTATAAGTTGGGACTGCATTGAAAACACTGATTCTGGGAAGATATGAAAGTTAAGTACTTAACATACCCGGTGATCTTCCAGAATATCTTCTCTGAGGAGTACCACGATCCACCCACCATCCAGGCCACTGGACTGCTCACCCTTCTCCTGCGCACACCCTACCTGGCCAGTGCAGGAGTCCCCCCCCACATCTACATACTGTGGGTGGGTGGCTATATGCAGCATTGTACCGTGTGATGTCCTGACCCCAACCTGGCAGCACTTGTTAGTAGCTCTGTCAGCGTCTTAAATTATGCCGGGACTGTTCCTGAACAGATGAATGGGTCAGGTTGTGGAATGCTTGCATTTTCTGCTTGGGGTGGACCCCCATAGCTCCTCTCGCAGGGTGAGGGCACCAGGTGTCGGATGTTTCAGCTGGCACTATGTACATATGATGACTGCATTGACAGTATTGTGCTATACCTGATCCTACCTGTATTTCATTGGCTGTGGGCCCCTTGTGGGAAGCAAGCTGAGAAAGGCAGAGTTGCACAGGCTGCTTTTATTCTGGTGGATTTCTCAAACCCTTCGCGGTTGCTGTAGTGAGCCATTTCCACTAGCAGTCATGCTATTCACAATTTTTGCCCCTTAGTGGGCCAAAACTTCCAGATGAATTCTCATCCTTAAGCAGGAGAGAAGATTTAAAACCTGTTATATTTCACTTCTACTAACTGGAGTAATATGTAATAGCTTCATAAAGCCACTGTTGGGTGTCTCTTATGGTATATAAGAGACTCCTCTCATAAGGTTTGAGCAGTCAGAACTTCTCTTGGTCCTCTCATCCAAACCTAACACTCATTCTACCATAAGAGACACCCAGTAGATGCCCTATTAAAATATATTATTTAGACACAGTTCAGATTTTATTTAATTTTTTTGTATTTATCTCCCCTCATTTCTTACTACTGATGACGTTTGCATGAAAACTGAAGCTTTGTCTCGAACTTCTCTCTCCTCCTCCTCCAGTTCCCCACCCCCACGGAAGTCATAACACTCTTCCAAAGCAACAGGTTGTGATGTTACAGAGAATTATGACCTTAGCGGAGATGAGCACAGTAGGGTGAGTTGAAGTCAAGAGGCACAAAGAGTTCTCCTTCATGCTGGAAAATTGTATTTCTCTCCCACTTGTAAATCAGGATGGAGCCCTGTCATCACTACAAAAACACTTATTACTGGTTATAAGCTATATTGTGCAACTGTCATTCGTAGGTTTCTGTCATGTTCCATGTTATTCTGCGAACCCCTGAAAATACATTTTGCACTTGACATTCATACCATAAATCTTCTGAGCTGGGCAACACGAGGGACTTGCAGTGTTTTTGACTGACAGTTGTCATGTTATCTAAGAATACTGTCCACTACAGTTTGGGTTTGCATTTCTCTAATTCTGCCCTTTTGTTTGCAGTACTTTTGTTACTGTAAGTTAAAGATTCAGTATTTGAAAAAAATGTGCATCATATAAACAACTTTTAGTGAGGGAATAAAACCTAAGGTGAAACTGTCATATCTCGTTTATTGCCTGGGGTGCAGCTATAGTACAGTATTTTTTGTGGCTTTTTTTGTTAATATTTGTATTCTTTCTCCCCATGAGCTCCCGATTGGCCCTCCTTTTGTTCTCTGCTCTCCCCAGCCCCATCACCCACCTTCCTGAGGCCGCATCTGCTTGCTCCTGTGGGATGACTCCTCACAGGAAGGGCTACCTGGGGCCCACCACCCCAGACAGAGTTGAGCTCATGAGGGAGTGAGAGCCATGATCAGTGGTGCGGGGCCTGCAGCAGGGCGACGGGTGGCATTCTGCATAGTCAACATTTTTTCCACTTTTTCTCCCCGCCCTTGAGCATCCGTGAAAGCTGTAAGAGGCCTCTGAATCCCCCCCTTCCCTCAGACACTGCACAGCTGAAGAGCTGTCATCAGGGGACTGCAGGATTCACAGAGGGGCTGCAAGAGGCCTCGGAATCCCCCCCGTCCTTCCCTCAGAACACTGCCCAGCTGAAGAATTCTCATCAGGGGACTGCAGGATTCACAGAGGGGCTGCAAGAGGCCTCTGAATCCCCCCCTGCCCTTCCCTCAGAACACTGCCCAGCTGAAGAGCTCTCATCGGGACTGTAGGATTCACAGAGGGGCTGTAAGAGGTAAAGCCTCTCTCTCCTTCCAGCTTACTTTCTGAAGGGGTGCATCAGAGCGATGATGATGCCCCCGCCCCCCCCCCGATCGTGGCTCCAGTCTGTACTGTCACCTGTGGTCACCTAGATGGCAGTATTACGGCAGAGACCAGATCAGGATACATAATTTATGCTAATCTCAGGTCATTTGAATAAAGGTATATGACAAATTATGAACTCTAACAAAGAACATAGGCTAATTATGTTATGGAGTAGCTGGGAAGGATCATAGGAGGGGAAGTCTGTGAGCTCTATATAAGGATTGACTCAAACATAGATAGGTTGATAGATTCAGGGGAGACAACATGAAAGCCAGAAGTTGAAAGTTTCAATGCCCTCTGAATCAGTGGGGTTGTAACAATTATTAAAATGGAATAATACAATAAATATACCACTGTGGACCTCAGCTCTTCCCAATATATGGTGCTGGCCTTGATGATGTAAAATTATATCTACCCATGAGGCAACTTGTAGAAATAAGTTGTGGGGTGTGGATTTTCAATGAGTTATGGATAACTTTCACTTTAGGTCCTGTTTAAAGAATCAGTATATGATGATGCCCACAGATATATTGGGAAGACATAATAGACCAGTACTGATGAACTACAGAGCTATGACAACATACAAGCACAGGTCTCTAATTCTGACACACTGGTCTCCATTTTAGTATTGAGATAAGACAATTGTGATCTAAGGGGGGCAAAGGGAAGCACACTCCTTGAACAATCTCTAAACACGGTGTTCAGTTAACTGTTTTCTGGTATGCAGCCTAATGTCGTCAGTCTTAATTTTAGTTTTCATTTATTTTTCTTTCTTGGTATTTTCAATTGGACTGTATTTAACCCAGAGATAGCGAACTTTTCTTATGTTGGGACTCATACAGGGAGCCATATATCGGAGACTATCCAATTTTCCCTCATACGTACACCAGTACCCCACCATTGGAGAACACTGGGGCAAGTACATAGGGTGTATAACTGATTACACTCCCATCTTGAAAGCCAGTTTGTATATAGTTTTAGTTGGTACACCCACGTTGGCAGAGTACCCCTCAACCATAGTGGAAGTTGGTACCTTAGCTTGTGACCTGACTCTGGGAAGGGCATGGCAGCATTGTTACTAAAAGTTGGCTAGAAGGCACCCCGTTGGGGCCAACAGTTTATATATTTTCCTTAACAGTCACAGATTACAAAAACAAAACATAAGCCAAAACACAAGGACACAAAAGGTGCAATGGAATATGTTTATTACAAACTACTTGCACATTAACAACCAAACTTTACTATGCTTGTCCAGCTATGTGATACAAATGTTATCAGATAAGATATTATTAGCCTTGCATCATAGTTATAGGCTACAACATGTAAGAATAGCAGTGACACTGCTTCTGTATGACGAACGAGGGAGAAAGAGGGCAGGGGGACGTAGGGGTCACAGGCCTGAGCTGAACATATCCCAAATATTGACGAAACCAAGATGGATACGGTCCTAGTGAAAACATTATCTATGAATATTAATGGCATAAACAACCCTGTTAAAGGATCTAGATTATTTCAATACCTACACAGACATCCAGCAGGTATGTAGTCTATCTGCAAGAAACCCATTTAACAAGTGCAGAGCATGCTAAACTAATGAATGGTAGACGCTAGCGGGCGTATGAATCTGCATATAAGAAGGAGAAAAGAAGGGGTGCAGTTATTCTCATGCCTTATAGTACACTGTTTCAGAATAGTTATGATGTTACCTAGGGGCGCTATGTAATAGTACAAGGCAGGTTATACGAACAGGAAATTACGATGGTTAGTATATATCTCCCACCCCAGACTACAATTCCAGTAATGCGTCAGTTTGTTAACCACTTGATAGATAGGATGCAAGGACAATTGATAATGGGTAGTGACCTAAACATGTTATTAAACCCGGATATGGATACCACAAACGCCATAAGGAGCAGGTATACTTCAGTGCAAAAATATTAAAAAAAAAATACAGCCCAAATGGGCATACTAGATGTATGGCACATGTTATTCCCCATAGGCCCGCTGTACACTTTCTTCTACTCATGATTTGGGTCATATTCTCATCTGGATTATTTTCTCACCACCTGTGAGCATTTTGCCGAATTCAAGACATGTCTCAAACCCCTTGGGCTTTGTCAGACCATACTCCAATTATGTTAAAGATTCAGATGGTCAGCCGGCCCAGTGGCGCAGAGGGTTGAGGTGCTGGTGCCTTACCTCGGCCACGCCAGTGACCTGGGTTTGGGAACGGACTCGGGACATCGGGGGCTGGCAGGGACAGGAGAGGATCGAGCGTCTGTTTGACTGCTCTCCTCTTCTGGGGTGGGTAGTGGGTGGTTGTTGTGCTGCAGCGGCCTCTGGTGGAGACCAGAAGCACTGCAGATGCACGTAGGAGGGATCAACTGGAAAAAGCAGAAATACCGCTCCACAGTAACCGGATGACGGCTTCCCAGCTCTCTGAGGTCATCTAGGTCCTACCAAGCTCTCCACCTCAGCAGCACCCCCGGCGCCAAGTGTTGCGCTGGTCTCCCCCCCCTTGGCTGGCTTCCCCCTCAGAGGAGACCCATCAGCCAGAAGGGTTACGGCTGAGGTTACCCTGGGGCTGGCTGCGATTTGAGTGGAGGCGCCGGAGGACGGATGGGTTGAGGTCAGCCTTGGTGTTCAAGGAGTGGCTGCCGGGAGCACATAGGAGGTAAAAAAACTAACAAAAAAAAAAAAAAAAAAGATTCAGTTGGGCAAACAACCTAGGAAAACATTATGGAGATTTAATGTAAACCTTTTGAGAGATGCTGAATTTAAAAAAATTCACGAAGAAAAACAAATACAGACAGAAAATGAGGGCCTAGAGGTACCACCTGCCTTGTTATGGGATAGTATTAAAACTGTCTTAAGAGGCTCAATACTGGAGTACACAACAAGAAAAAAAAGCAACAGGAGACAAAATACATAGATCTTACTCAGCATCTGGACTTCATAGAGACTTTGTTGACTGCAGGAGTCAAAGCAAGAGATACAGAAATATATGAATGAGAAGATGGTTCAACAAAAAGGTGTTTTTACGCCACTATTCTTATGTAGGGTGGAGCCAGTGGCACTAGAATCTTAGCCAGACATATCAGACAAAATCAAAAAGCCACTACTGAAAATGAAAGATCTAGAAACAGGACATTACACAAATAAAATAACAGAAATACTGAGTATTTTTCAGAATTATCATCAAAATTTATATAGTGGAGACACCACCTACTGAAGATTCACAGAGGTTCTTCTTATCCAAGCTACAAATTCCCAGACTAACGACACAACAAATAGAAAAATTGGAGATGCCCATTACGACTGAAGAAATTAACAGAACCATAACTAACCTTAAAACACAAAAATGCTCATGCCCAGGCCCAAATGGGTACTCCTCAGAATTCTACAAAGTGTTCAGGAAAGATTTAATACCAAAATTAAAGACATAGGGGAAGGGGCTTTTCCATCGGATACGTGGCGATATGCCACGGTATCAGCTATACTTAAACCTGGGAAAGACCCAGGGCAGTACCCTTTTATAGACCAATTTTGATCTTAAATGCCAACTATAAAATATATACTACCTTCTGGGCACACCAGTTAGATAGTCTACTTCCTGACTTAATCCATAAAGATCAAGCAGGTTTTGTTAGATATAGGCAAACGTCAGACAACATCAGATAAACCCTTTTACTTATAGACCATGCAATCAGAAGGCAAATCCCTTTAGTCGCATTAAGTTGCGATACAGAAAAGACCTTGACAAAGTGTCCTGGACTCTCCTGTGGAACACAATGCGGATCTTTGGCTTCCCCCAAACCTTATGTGATATATTGAAAGGTCTGTATGAGTTACCTAAAGCATATGTTAGGGTTAATGGTACCCTCACATCCTTAATAACACCTAATGGGGGACCAGACAGGGCTGCCTCCTCTCCCCCCTTATTGTTTGCCCTTTATATCGAGCCTCTGGCAGTAGCCATTAGACAATGCCCAGGAGTAGAAGGCATACCAATAGGAGGTCATGAATTTAAAGTAGCCCTGTTTGCAGATGATATCCTTATCACCTTGCTGAACCCGGTGGAATCTGTCCCAGTGTTGTGGAACAAGATCCAGGAATTTGGATCCATATCGAGCTTCACACTAAACCTGCTCAAAACAGAAGCACTAACTTACAATTATACCCCACCTAAGAAAATCAGGGACAGATTCCCATTTAAATGGCGAGGCATAAAAATTAAATACTTAGGGGTTACCATACCAAAACCACTAGGATCTCCTTGTGAATGAGCTTGCTCAGTGGAGTTTTCCTGTAGTAAAATTGAATTGAGTTTTACAAAACTACAAAACTTAGAATTACCGAATTACAAGCCATTAACCCAAACAATAGTCAAGGATTTGGAGGCATGGGCTCTGTTGCTATTTACACTAGTCTCCCAAATAGAAATTATCAGATTTAATATACTCCCCCGCCTGCTATACTTATTTCAAACCATACCCCTCCTTCCAAATATGAAGTACTTCAAATACTGGGACAAATAATAACCCACTTTGTGTGGGCCGGGCATAGGCCTAGAATTAGATGCATGATCCTGCAGCTGTCCAAAAGACAGGGTGCAACAGGACTTCCACACTTAATTATGCCAGAGCAGCCCAGCTGAGATTGATGTCATTGGTTAAACCCAATCACTAACACACTATGGAAATGCACAGAATTTGTTTTGTATGACCTGTATGACACAGACTACATGCTGTTCAATTTCCCACATGTGAGAAAATTACACAGGAGGATTTTGGACACTACACAGCAGCCACAGTGAGGTTTTGGAAGTCATTATTCCAAAACTGAAAACGTTCTTTCTTAAAATCCTCTCCACGCCAGATTTTTTCCCACCCCATATAGATTTGACGTTTTGCTAGATGGCACCTATCTGGACTAACCTATATATACCAATTTCTAGATAAATATGGGGTGGTTCCATTCGAAACATTGCAGGCTAAGTATGGCTTAGTAAGTAGAGAACATTTTAGATACTTAACAAGTAAGCACCTATCTATTACATAAATCGAAGGAAAGAAGTAAATGGCCAGACCCATTACCATTGATCCTACAGCTGCTAATGGACACTTTGATGGGGAAAATGTGGGAAAAATTTATTGGGTATTTTTGTGCAGAACTGATGGAAGATATGTCTGACACCACTAACTCTGTGTTGGAAAGATGGACTGCAAACCTGCCAATGACCATTTCTACGGATGACTGGCACAAATATGCAGATAGGGTAGTCAGAATAACTTCTTCCAATACATGGCGAGAGTTCGCCTGGCAATGCCGTATGAGATTTTTCCGCACCCCAGCAAAAATAGCTAAAATGTATTCTTATGGTGTGGGGGATTGTTGAAGGTAGTGTGGAGAAACCCAGGCAGATCAAGCACACATCTTCTTTTATTGCCCATGACTGATGGAATACTGGTGGGATTTGGAGATGCAAATGCTACAAACAGGAGTAGAACTGACACTTTTAACGCCGGCCATAATACTTCTTAATATACCCCAGCAGGATGTTAGGTTAGCGCCCAGGTCCTTAGCCCCGGTCCTTTTATTAGTGGCTAAGAAAGCTATAACACAAAATGGAAACAAACTCTGTCTCCTACTAGAGGAGATTGGCATTCTGTTGTCAATGATATTCATGCTATGGAAAGACTAACAGTATATTTAAATGAGACATCGAAAAACTTTTTGTTTCTTTATTCAGCCTACCTCCTTGGCTGGGGTGTTCCTGTGGTTCCCCAAGTCCAGTCCACAGGCGGCTCCCGGATCGGGCGCCATGCCTGAGCTACTACCTCCTTCCTTCTCCCTCTCTCAGGCCACATCGCGGACCCCCTTCACAGAAGGCCAAGGGGTCAGGGCCAGAGGGAGCTCCTGGAGCATCCAATGCAGCACCGAAGGCAGACTCTCATTAGTGCTGGAGAATTCAGCCATTTTTTGTGCCTTGATTTTACCTCCATGGTTCAGGCGTGCAATGATGCCAAGGACACCACAGCATGCACTGCTGTGTCACCACTTATCGGATGTCTGCCCGCTGACCCCATCATTGCACTGTGAGTTACGCCACCCATAGCTGCCGCCAGGAGCCAGCACCTTCGTGGAGTCCTCCCCACTTCCTGGAGGAGAACAGCAGTCTCAGGGAATGCTTGATCCTCCTCCTCCAGAACCTCGATGACCAGAGTCCACTCCTGAACCCAGGTCGCCAGCGTAGTGCGAGATGTGGCATCCAGCACCTCAACCCTCAGTGCCACCGGGCCGGCACTACATTGAAAAACTTTAGACAGAAATGTCAGGCATGGGTGATGTATATCATGTTACAGGATAAGGGATTTGTTCCATGAAAAAAGCTGGACCTGTAAAGAGAAAAGAAAAGACAAACTTACTATAGGCTGATACAACAGGGCATAATATAGGCACTCTAGAAGAAGTGAGACAGGACAGTAAGTAATGTCTTACATGGATAATACAAGTAGTAAATATAATGTACTAAGAAATATTGCACTGTTACATGGAATGGTATCTGATTTACATCCTAGAGTGCTGAAGGAACTTACAGATGTCCTGGTGAAGCCCCTGGCAGAGCTTTTCACCATCTCTCTGAGGACAGGGTGGGTGCCCCAAGACTGGAAGGTGGCGCATGTAGTGCCTATCCACAAGGGGGGATCAAGGGAGGTGGCAGGGAACTACAGGCCTGTCAGCCTGACATCAGTGGTGGGCAAGGTGATGGAGGGCATTGTCAAGGAGTGGCTAGGGGGGCCCTGGATAGAGTCAGGGTGCCTGGACGATAGACAGCATGGATTCATCCGGGAAATTGTGTCAGACAAACCTGGTGGAGTTCTATGACTGGTGACAAGTGCCTTGGACCTGGTAGACCAGTGGATGTCCTCTTTCTGGACTTCAGCAAGGCATTTGACTCTGTTCCTCATGGGGGCCTGTTGGATAAACTAGGAGAAATAGAATTTGGGAAACCAGATGATCCGATGGATAGGCAATTAGCTCAGGACGAGACCCAGAAGGGTGCGTAGTTGATCAGGATAATCTCTTCCCAAGGAGGGTCATTAGTGGGGTCCCACAGGGATCAGTCCTTGGGCCCCTTCTGTTCAACGCCTCAGTATCTGAGATAAGGACAGGAATCAGGAGTGAGATGAGTCTCTTTGCAGATGACTCGAAACTGGAGGCAGTGGTGGATGGGAGGAGGAAGGTGGCCTGCAGGGGACCTGGAGGCTCTGGAAAGATGGTCTAGAAAGTGGAAGCTGAGGTTTAATGCAGGGAATGCAAGGTACTCCATCTGGGGCCAGAAACCCGGGCCAAGTGTACACCCTGGGGGAAATACTACAAGTCTCAATGGCTAAGAGGGACCTGGGGGTGGTGGTGGATGTCAAGATGAACAACTCTGAGACTTGTAGGAGGGCAGCAGCCAAGGCCAACAGGATGCTGGGATGCATCGCTAGGGGATCACCTCCAGGAGGAGGAAGTGATACTCCCCTGTATAACTGCTTGGTGAGGCCGCACCTGGAGTACTACGTGCAGTTTGGAAGCCACACTTAAAGAGGGACATTAACCTCCTGGAGAGGTCCAGAGGTGGGCAACCAAAATGATTTGGGGTTTGGGGACAGGACCTATGAGGAGAGGCTCAAGAGCTAAATATGTACACTTTGGAAGAGAGAGAAGGACCGGGGGACATGATAGAGGTCTTCAGGTACATGAAGAGGGTAAATAGGGAGGAACAGTGAGGGTGCTTGAAGTAAGGAGGAAGGGGCCACTAGAGGGCATGGGTGGAAGCTGGAGGGGGGAAGATTCAGGGGAGAAAGGAGGAGGTGCTACTTCACTGAGAGGGTGGTAGAGCCATGGAATGCACTACCTAGGGGGCTGGTGGAGGCAGAGATAGTGGAGGGGTTCAAGAGGGGGTGGGACAGGTACAGGGGAAGGGTTCAGGAAGCAAAATCCAATGCAGCAAGAATATCCGGAACTGGGAAGGGAGAAGCCAGAGAAGGCGAGGGGGACAGCAAGGTCAGCACCCAGGGTGGGGGCTGACCAAACGAGCAGACACGAAAGACCATTAGGCCTATTCTGCTGGCATTTTAGTATGTTAGTATTTTAATAAAAATAAATTGCAGGCGGCTTGGGAGGGTTGATAGTCGGTGGTCAGGAGGGGAACAATGTTAACTATGTGGCTGAGCTGCCCGAAAGGAGGCGCAAGTAGTGGATCTACTACGTGAACATGTTGAAGCCCTACCATGACGGTGATAAGATGGTCCTGGCTGTGTGCAGCTACCCAGAGGAGGAAACGGAGGCAGACCCCCGTGGATTTTTGGAGAGGTTGAAGGAGATTTTTTTTTTTACTTTATTTTTATTAGTTTTCCAATGACACATCATGAATAAGCATATAGCAAACAGACCATAATGACGTTTTCTTCTAGGACCAAGTCCCTTAAGACAAGGCAGCATGCATTTGCTGTGTTGAGTTATCACATAGAGGGTGTTACTAAATTTAACAGACCAAAAAAGTGAACATCCAACACATATGCTACGATATCGAGTCCGTGAGCAGCATGGCAGTTACTACAATATGAAAATGTCCAGCATCAGTCCCAGTGTAGGCCTCACCCAAAACAGGCTTATGATGCCATGCATATACCTAAATTAAAAAGAAAAACCCTCTAAGTATATATTTGGAGCAAGGTGCCCTCATATACCATTTTAACTAACCCACCGAGCAAGTCTCTCTAACCTCCTCCACCTCTCCCAAAAATATCCACCATAAAACATTTGGCTTAACATTTATAAACTTTGGAATGACTATAAATACAGCTATTTAAGGCAATACCATGGTGGCTGAAACCACCTCGTGGCTTAGGCCTAACGTTATTTTCATTGAGTCAATGTCCTGATTAAAGATGGACCCACAATACAGTCTCAAGCAAGCATTTCAAGTGTCCAGCTCAGGTTCCTCAGGGGTACTTACAGATGTGGCGGCCAGTCTAGTCGCCCATTTTCCAGCCTCCATAGGGTCCCCAAACAAATAGACTTTCCCCTCGTGGACAATACGGAGACACGCCGGATAAATGATGGTGTGTACTATGCCAGCTTCCCTTAGAGTGCACCAAATCCCATTGAATTTCTTGTGGCATGGCCGCGTGGCAAAACTTAAATCCGGAAAAATGTAAATTTGATGGTCTTCAACCATAAGCGGACCCACGCCGTGTGCCAGTAGCATGATTCTGTCTCATTCTCCCCAATTCCCATGGTAACCACCATTAGAGTTTGAGGCTCCTCCATCTATTGTCAGCCTCGAGGTATAATGCAATAAACCTTTTGTATGCCAGCAACTGGATCTTGTCCCGGGAAAACCAGCTTCTCATTCAGGAACTCCTGTACCTCCATAACTGGATGGTCCCCTTCAAAGCCCTCCGGTATGCCCGATAAGTGAATATTAGCACTTCATATTTGATTTTCCATGGTTTCAAGTCTTGTTCTGAAATGTTGTAGTTCCTTGGTCATCAGCACAGTTGCTCCAGTGGCCGAATCAGCCCGCTTAGCTACCTCCACGAAATCAGATTTTAAGCGTTCCACCGGGGATTCCAGCACTCAGCTATTAAAGGAATCCACTTTCTGGGAAAGACCAGCCACCAAAGTGATTAGCGTTTGTACTTTTAAACCCAGCATCTAAGGGATTATTCCGTGCCTGAGGCAGTCATAGCTGAATCTTCTAGGTCTGAGCCCTGACAGCACTTTTCCCTCATTCAGCACCTCTCGTTGCCTTATCTCACCTGGGATTCCCCATTTTAATGAAATAGCTGGTCAGGAATCCATTCCAGTGGTCTAAATTGGCCACAAAAGCATCCAAAATGTAGACTTTATTCAATTTTTGTGGTGATATTGCAGAGCTGTAAGTTCTTTCTTCCACCTGGCTCAGGCTCCACAGCACCCCCCAAAGGAGATCCTTAATGGATGCAGTCACCCTCTGGGAGAGGCTGATACCAGCTCAAGTTACCGAAATGGGTAGGGTGCTGCAAACATTTGAGGGGATGTTCATGGGGTAGTCGGGGTATACCATGCTGGCCAAGCACCACGTGAATAGGGTGTAAAACATGCCATAGAAGGGGAGATCAAGGAGGTGCTGTCTCTCAGGTGATCCAGGAGTCCATAGTCCATGGGCCTCCCCACTGGAACTGATCCCCAAAAAGGATGGGGCCACAAGATTTTGTGTTGACTACCACAAGCTTAATAGCTGTATGTATACCCCATACCCAGGATGGATGAGGTCTTAGAATGGTTAAAAGGCAATGCACTTAACCACCATAGAGTTGACAAAGAGCTTTTGGCAGGTGCTCCTGACCCCTGAAGTCAGAGAGGTCGGCCTTCATCACCCCATTTGGGTTATTCAGGTGCAGAGTAATGCCATTTGGGAAGAAAAATGCGGCAGTTATCTTTCAACAGCTCGTGGACCACATTCTGAATGGGGCAGGAAATTTTATTGTGTCATATATGGATAAAATTGCCATACATAGCCAGATTCTTGGGAGGATCACATTGGGCACGTGACCACAGTGTTTCCCTCGACTGCAGGCTGCTGGGCTGACAGGCAAGGTGGAAAGTGCCAAACAGGAATTGTGGTGGTGTCATATCTAGGGCACTGTGTGTGAAGTAAGTACATCTGGCCTGAGCCAGTGAAGATTGAGGCCATACAGGGATGGGCCACACTTATGACTAAGAGAACAGTACAGGCCTTCCCAGGGATGGCACAGCACTACTGTAAGTTTGTGCCATGTTTCAGCAGCATGGCCAAACCCATCTGATCTCACCAGGAAGAAAGTGTCAGAAACGGTTCAATAGACAGAAACCCGTGATACTGCGCTCCGCCAGCTGAAGGAGGCATTGTATCGGGCACCTGTGCTCGCCAGCCCAGACTATTCTCTATGGTTCATTGTGCGCATTGATGGATCTGATCATGGGCCAGGCGTGGTTCTGAGTCAGGTTACACACTCCAGAGAGGAACACCCAGTCATGTACCTGAGCTGAAAGCTGCTGTCCAGAGAGGAGGCCTGTGCCACAATCAAAAAGGAGTGTCTGTGTATTGCCTGAGCTTTGCAGAAGTTGCAATTTTATCTGTATGGGAGGGAGTTCACCCTGGTCACTGACCACAACCCCCTCACATGGCTGCACAGGACCAGTGGACAGAACCCCAGATTGCTAAGGTGGAGCCTGGTGCTGCACCCTATAATTTGGACAGTGGTGTGTCGTTGTGAGGGCGTCACAATTAGGGTGCCATCATGTGGGCACCGCAACAAACTCATGAGTGATGGGGGCGTTCTGGATTTTAGAGTGCCCCGTACTCGCACCGTGTTCAGCGGCTCCACAAGTCGTCCACTCTTCACAGCATGCCCGACCCAGAGGTAGTTATTTTTAATTTAGGAGGGTGCAGGGGGCAAAGCCCCCCGCAAAATGTAAATCTCCAGGGATGGTCCTTTGGGGCAGTAACTTCTGGTGGTGCAGTGTCACCCACAATCATGACGTGGCAACATTTTTCCTGCTCCCTGAGTTACTGTGACCACATCTCCCATGCACCGGCGTGGGTGAACCTTGGACATTAGGCACTGAAGTGGGTCCCAGCACAGAAACACTGATGGATTGTCTAGACAGTACCTAGGACCAAGAAGGAAAAAGGGGGGAGAGATGCTGTGAGGAACTAGTGTGGGGTTCACAAAGAGAGTGAACCAAGGGCACAACAAGTGGAGCCAGTCAGCTCATGTGAAAAAACAAACATACTTTAGGGATGCTAAAGGAATGTTTTTTTTTTGTTTTTTTTTTTCATTTCTCCGGTTTGGGGGGGGGGAGAGGATGTAACAACTTCCTATTTAATTTTGTATTTTTTTTTTTATTTAACTCTATTGCTTCGATAACAGTAGAATGTAATCAATGAGGGGACAGAGTTGGACTTGGGAAATGAGGTTAAAATTGTTGCTAGAGGCAGAGCAGCTCTCCCTGGAAAGTAGTTACAGTCCCTTTGTCCTGTGATGACAGGACTCCCTGGTCAGTTAATGAGGGAACTTCAAAGAGCCAAAGGTGTTCCGTGTTAGGAAGCTGCCTTGGCCATGAAGCCACCCTTTGCTGGAGCAGACATGGCTCAGAACAAAAGAAGGGGTCTGTGATTCCACAAAATCTGAAGTTCTGGTTGATTCCAGCTTTTCAGAGCAGTGGTACCTCCAGGAGACAAAGAAAGTGTTGATGAAATCCATGATGCCAGAGTGACATATTTGATTATGCAGCATGGGGGTCTGACAGCTAAAGGCTTTTGATGTCTGTGCTAGGCCCTAATAACTCAGTCTTTGTTGGGACTCTAGACTTACACTATCTAAGAGTTGGAGTTTGTCACGGCTCACTAAGATATCCTGTGTGGTAAGAATCTTTCTACTTTGCTAGAGTTAGGAAGTTATGGGGACGGGGAGGGATGTTTCTAACATTTGAATACATTAGGGGCTTGAGCTCACCCTCAAAATTCCTGACCGGGGTGGGGTCTGGGGACTGCCAAGGCCCCCAGAAGCTTTGAGGGGTTTGATGCTCTATGGTGCATTCTGGGGCTTATTCTTTACCCCCTTGCATTACAAATCTGTCATACATTTTGTAAGGAATCCTAAGGTATTTTTCAGTAAAAAGGTAACTTTTTTAGCTTGTTGGTCTTCATGAGATGTTTAACTAAATGTTCTTTCCTATAATATCATATTCTAGTTAGACTGCGGTGACTTCTTAGATACATTCTGCTCAGGCTGTGCATAGGTCACTTCCCTATGCCCTGCAGGCCAAACTCCATATGTGGCTGGTAGCACTGAGTAATGACTCGGATTCAGGTGCTAAGAGGATGGGTGCAGAATAGGTCAAATACATGCAGTCATAGCCAGCCCATTGGTACAGTAGTAGTGCTACCACTCGTGATGCCGCCAGCTCGAGTTCAGGAATGAGCTTGGGCTGCTGGGGGAGCCAGGGGATGCTTTCCTCCTCCAGGGAAAGAGGGTCACCATCCCCGCTGCAGTACTGGCACCTGGGTGACCACAGGTGGCAGTGCAGTTTGGGGGTGCTGTCGGAGGGGCGGACGTCAGCCGAGACCCAGAGTGGCATCATGCCTTGCAAGTAAATGCTCCTTGCACCTCCATGCATGCTGGCATCCTCGGGGATGGGAAAAACTATGGAAAAGACCCCACAGCTGTCCCGATGACGGCCTCTGGTACTGTGGACAGGACCAAACACACAAACCCGTGGACACTGCTTGATGAAATTTCATGCAGGTAAGGGGAGTAAAAAGAGGGTGCTCTCTCCTTCCCCGCCTGGGGGGGGGCAAACCAAGGCAGCGTGAAGGCAGAGTAACAGGGATAGCATGGTAGTACACCTAGCTACAAGGACCTTGGAGAACTCTGAGAGGAGTGGCTTGGCTGCGGTATAGAAGGGGGCATGATAAACCAAGAATTTAAACAAGTCTTTTTATATTTTTTAATATTTTTATTCTTTGGCAGCCATGTAAGGCCCACTGTGCACAAGGTCAATTTACAGAGGTGACTGGGGAGCCAGGGAAGTTATTTGACTTGCTCAGGGTCACAGAGTATGCAGGTGGAAGTTGTGGGAATCAAACTGTGGTCTCCTGGATATAACAAGCTCATATAAAGCTTGTTGCTCTAACCGCTAGGCCATAACTCCAGCCTTTGCTGTACTATACACATAAAAATAAAGAATAAAACCAATGCTATTGTCTAGGCTTCTTAAAACATCTGCAGCTCAGCTGATAATATTAAGACTTGAATTACTAGTCATAATTAAATTCCTAGTTCAGTTTTCAGCTATGTCACTGCTCCTCCTCGGTCTGTATGAACTGACACTGCAGACTGCTGTTTGCTTGGTAAATGGTAATCAGACATCCCTAATGGACAGTGGCCAGGCCGTCCCTGGTTTGACTTCCCTTTATCTCCCTCCTACACAGCTCAGAAGCAGACTCCTTCCTTCATTGTGTTTCCCGTTAGTGAAGAAATATATATTTAAATTGTCATAGAAAAATAGAAAATGTTGACAGACAAAGGCCACTGGTCCATCCAGTCTGCCCAGTTTTACCCTGTCCTACCCCGGGACCTAATGTCTAGTCAGGGTTATTGTCCAACTTATTAATTAAGTTTGTAAAAAAAATGATCTGTTGCCATATTGATCCTTGTACACAAAGATACACAAAATAGGTGAATCGATACCTTTTATTGGATCAACAAAGATTTCCACAAAAAACGTATACGTTTCCGAGTTTACATGGTTCTTTCAGAACTTTCTGATGAACAACTATCCAGAAACAAATGATTTGATACCTTTTATTGGACCAACATGGATGTTACAGAAAAGAACAAAGTGCTTTAGCTTTCGAACCAACCAGGTCCTTCTTCAGAAGCTTTGTGGCAGTTTTTTCAAATATCCCATATTATTAACACCAGATTATATAGAAAAAGCAGAAATAATTCTCATTGGTTTAACATATACATTTAAAACATAATAGAAGATTACGTCAGAGAAGCTAATTAACACCAGTATGCCTTTAACTGAGGAGCCTCAGAAGGGCAAAGGTTATCAAGAATTCTCTACAGCCAGAGAGTTCTTGTCACATAAATTTAAAATGTCTCAGTATGCCAAGAAAGCATTCTAGTGATAAAAAAAACCTTGGAGTGGCATTCTCTCTAATACATGTAAGATGAGCTTACAACTTACATTCCAATTGTCCTGGTATATTAAAGGACAGATAATGAGAGACAAAATCCTGAAATTAGGTATAACTGCAAGTTGAAAGCAAGCCTCAAATTAACCTACACATATAAACATGATGCATGAAAGTATCACTTGTAAGTGTAAGTGCAAAAAAAAAAAAATACTTGTCAAGGACCCCCAAGAAAACAAGACCATGAACCTGATAGATGCAGATTTCAACACAGAGTCTGTGTATAACAAACATGCACAGAATCAGTCTAAGCAATCTAAATGAAAACCCAAAGGAATTACACCTTTAATGAACCCCCAAGTAAATGAGATATGCGTCTTAATATGAGCAGTTAAAAATGTGACAGTGTGAAATCCATCCACTGACAACTAATAGAAGGAAATAAATGCACACTATATGTGAAAACTAAGTGTTCTAGCCACATAACAACTGCCCCATGCCACGCTCCACCCACACATATGTGTGTACATACACCACACCACAACCCCACACACACACACACACCTGCACACCCCACACAACCACAACACACAACAAATATAGCAAACACATTCCACACACACCACACCACGCACAACAAACAAAACACACATACACACCATACCCACAACACACAAAAACACAACACACACAAAACACACACATACATACATACATACATCAGTATACACACACTTAAACGCACTCACCACAGTGTTAAGGTGAAAAGTCAACAATGTAGATAACCATAAACTTACAAAATCAAAGGCCCGCTGAAGAACTAAACTGTTTATGTCCATCTTTTAAAGTAAAGGTCTGTGTAAGTTTAAGTAGAATAATGTGTCATGTACCCAACATCAATGTTCAATCCATCCGCCACCATATTGAGAAGTAAAATAAGTCTAATTTCAGAAGCCCGTCTCTGTTGTGTACTGTTGAAATGTCATTTTAAGACCATCACAGACATATCTGAGATTGAGTGGTCATCCTGGGAGAAGTGCTGGCTACTGTTTCTCAATCATCTTGTGATTAATAGAATGTCTGTGTGAATTCATTCTAGTGCGGAGTTGTTGGCTTGTCTCCCCACATAAC
This sequence comes from Neoceratodus forsteri, assembly GCA_016271365.2. Classification (NCBI taxonomy): domain Eukaryota; kingdom Metazoa; phylum Chordata; order Ceratodontiformes; family Ceratodontidae; genus Neoceratodus; species Neoceratodus forsteri. The sequence continues at coordinate 170,683,344 of JADMNL010000030.1, forward strand.
CTGTGCGAGGACATTTCTTGCATTGGATAAAATAGACCACATTACTTGATGTACAGGTATAATTCCCTGTATCCTGAATAGTCTGTTTTGTGATGTAACCACACAGTCTGAAGTGGAAATGAGGTTACATGTCTTACATGTCGTTGATGACAGGGTCGTGTACCATATGATGTCATGGTATTCTGTTCTGTTCAAGTTGACTCCTAATAATCAGGTTGGCTAAATTAGGTGGTTGTTTAAAAGATAGTAGTGGTAGTTCTTGAAAAATACAGTTAAGGTTTCATCCTCACTAATTATTGGATGGAGATCCTTAGTAATCTTACGTAGGAGTTCAAGGTCAGGATGGTATGTGACTACTAAGGGTATTCTGTTGGTAGTCATCCGTTCCTTATATTGCAGCAGCGTTCTCTTGGGACCTGTGTTGCACGTTCCACTGCTCTGTCAATTTCCCTGGATGAGTGTCCCTGCTCAATAAAGGTGTTTTTCAACATCGCCAGATGTGTGTCTCTGTCTTCCTCATTTGAACAGAGACGGTGATACCAAGTGCTTGACTATATATAACAGATTTCTTTGTGTGGCTCGGTGATTACTTTTCTTGTGTAAGTATCTCTGTCTGTCTGTTGGTTTCCTGTAAAGACAGGTATGTAGGGTACCATCCTTAATAGTGACAGTGGTATCCAGAAAATGTACACTTGTGGCAGAATATTCTAGGGAAAGCTTTATAGTTGGGTGGAGGTTATTAAGTTCTTGGTGAAAATCTTTAAGTGTGTCAGTGCCCTCTGTCCAAATTATAAACAAATCATCAATGTAACGGAAATAAGCGAGTGGTTTATGTGTACAGTGCCTTAGAAAATCCTCCTCCAAATTCGCCATAAAAAGATTAGCATACTGAGGAGCCATCCTGGTTCCCATTGCGGTTCCCATAGTTTGAACATAATGTTTACCATTAAAGCTGAAGTTGTTATGTGTCAGAATGAATTCAGTGAGTTTACCCACAACTCCAGGGTCAATGTTGGGGTCCAAGTCTTTGTCATGCAGGTATTTGAGGCAGGCTGAAATGCCATCTGTGTGTGGAATATTAGTGTAGAGGGAGGTTACATCCATGATTGATGAACAACTATGGAAGTTTGAAAGCTTAAAGTTTTTTTCTGGAAATCTCTGTTGGTCTAATAAAAGGTATCAAATCACCTTTTTTGTGCATCTTAAGTGTGTGTCATTTTTATCCTTGCTCTCACACAGTTAAAACAAGTATAATCTTTGTGAAAGATGACAAATTCAGTGTCTCAGACACAAAATATTTACATCTGCAGCTGCTCTCTTAGAAGTATATCTCTTTCTCTCCCTCCCTCCCCCTTTCTTTCTTCTTACACAGACTACTGTATATTACTATGCTTTTTTATCTTTCTTTCCTTTTTCAGTCCTGCCACATAGCTTTCTGCCCCCCTTCAGAAGTTAAAGCAAGCTCCCCACCCAGGCCAAAGTTTCAAACCAAACTGGAGGTCAGGTTATTTATTAAAAATGTTTTTTTTTTGTTTGGTTTTTTTTTGGTATAAAGATTTTTCTAGGGACATGGATATGTTGTTCATACACACTTATTGGCAGGTATCCTTGCCGCTTTAAATCTTGCCGGAAGGTCTTCAAGCTGGCTCCTCCCACCCACCCAGGTGGTAAAACTCTCGGCTCCGCCCCATGACGCTAGATCTTCCTTACCGCTTGGAAGCTCAGGTTCCCTCCTTAACGCTCTGCGTATAAGACTAGTTCCTATTTCTTTGGTTTACACGAAATTACTTTTAAGGTTTTCAAGACTTCGGCCACTTATTTCCCTCGCGGCTGCGACGGACAAATTGACTCCCGGTTTCCGGAGGTGCCCATGCGGGCAGAAGATGTCTCGGACGGATCCGCACTCCACGTGTGTCTACTGCTTGGGCCTTGGGCACGACCCGCAGGCTTGCGACCTGTGCTCTTCTTTTCGCCTACGTCCTGAAGACCGTCCACCCATCTACAACTCCCAGACCAAAACGCGTTATCCGCGGTAAAGTCGAGGAGGCCCGGCTGGCGGTTTCCGTGGCGGCGGGCTCGACGGAACAGCTTGAGCAGATGATCGCCCTCGAGGAGGAGGCGGCGCAGGCCGCATCTTCATCTTCCTCGGCCGCGGCATTTATCCCGCTCTCCCTGGAATCCTCCTATTCAGCTTCTTTTAAGGAGTCTGTCTGTCCCTCTCCACTAAGGGAGAGGGACCATCATCTTCAGAATCTTCCTCTCGGTCCAAGAAGAAGGACCACAAAGGTAAGTCCCTCCGTCGATGCTCTTGGGAGCGGGAGAGGTCCCTCTCACCAAGTAGTCGACCATCGACTTTGGTCGATCCTTCGGCTTCGGCCACTGGCTTCACGGTGTCCCTGTCAGGTCAGTTGACCGAGACTCCCGTCGACGCAGTCGAGATTTTTCTCAACCCGTTGGATGGGCTGTCGACCGGTGAAGCTGAAAACCCTCACCCGGTTCCCCGGCGGTGGTTGAGGTGTCCGTGGATTGCGTGCGTGGCCGGTTCTGGAGTCCACGGTTGAGCCCTCTGGCGAGGGAGGTGGGTTCTCCCCTACCTCCGCACCCTCCTCAGAAAAGCCGAGGGTTGCAGTCTCGGTCTCAGACTTCTTCGGTCCAGCCAATCGCCCGTCATAGGAACAGTCTCAGTCTCTGCCCACGTGGCAAAAGCGACACCGCTCGTCCTCGGACGAGGAGGCTTCGGCATGAGTTGCGTCAATGATCTGAGGATCTCATGTGGCAACAGCTTCTTCTGTCCGGGAGCAAGCCGACGTCATCGCCTTCCCCGGCTATCAAGTGGCTGTCACCGGAGCGGCCGAAGCAACCCCTCGCCTTAGCCGAGGCGCCTGCTTCCAGGCCTGTTGCTCGGCCGAAACCAGCTGCCCCACTGATTCCAGTGGAACCTCCGCCTCCACAGCCATTGTTTGGGGCTCCGACCAAGAGTTCTCGGTCGCCCAGGGTTTGCCTCATGGGTTGTCTGTCACCCTCTCCGATCGCCTCGGCAGGTGGAGGGTGGCTCAGGGCCAAGGACTCTTCTTGGACTCCTCTGAGTCCGACGGCGGTCTTCCCTGTTCTCCAGGCGGGTCGACTTGGAGTCCTCAGGAGGTCAGTAACTGGACGATCAGCCCTTTGCTCCTTCATGTGGGTTTGCTTAGGGCTCATCTCGGAGTCCACCAGGATGCAGCTCGAGCTCGTATTCAAGCGGGCCAAGTATCCCCTCACGGAGATATTGGACCTAGGGGATTCTCCTACGGAGGCCTTTCTGGTGGCCGAGGCCATTGTAGGCCCGGCATTGGAGCTCTGGCAGCGTCCTGCTTCCTGCCCTGCGCCTTCGGCCAGGATGGCAGGGAAGTATGCGGTCCCTACCGGTTCCCTGTCTGGTTTCTCAGAACACCCCTCAGCCGAGGGGTTGGTTACCGACAGCGTCTTCCAGTGTGCCAGAACGCCAGGATATGCAAACCCTCCCGACAAGGTCACGAAGTTGGACTACGCCGGCGAAAGGTCTACACTGGCCCTACCTTGGCCTTCGTCAGGCCAGCTCGGCCGTGCTGATGGCACATTTCTCTCACACCCTGTTGGGCTCCCTGGATGAGGTAGTCCCTCATCTCCCGGCTGACTTGCAGACCACGGTTAAGCAGGTGCGGGACCAGGGCAGTGGCCAAGCAGCAACTGCAGACTGCTTTGGACATTGGTGACTCATGCGCCAGGTCAGTCGAGGCCACAGTGGCTATGCGCGTCGGGCATGGCTGAGGATATCCACCTCTCTCAGCGGATACCCAGCACAGTTGGCTGGATGTCCCTTCCTAGGGACCCGACCTCTTGGCCCTGGAGTGGAAGGTCACCTCAGAGGATCAAAAGTCCAATGCCACTCTGGACTCGGGTCTCATCCGCTCAGAGGGACAAGGGCCGAGACCGCACCTTAAGCGTTCGATCCATCTGGCCCGCGGCTGCATCCGAGCTTAGCGGCATCAGGGTCCAGCAGGCTGGCGGCAGTATCCCAGAGCCTAAGCCCGCGGCTTCCTCTGCAGGAAGCAGGGAGGATGAAGGCTCAGGTGGTCCCTCGGCGGTCCTCTCCTCCAAGCCTGCTCAGTGGCGGGTTGAGGGGTGCCGCCCCCAACCTCGTCACCTCACCCCAGGTTCCCCTCATGGGGGGGCGGCTTCGCCACTTTCTTTCCGCCTGGTCCGCTATCACCACAGACCGGTGGGTGTTGGAAGTGGTGGGGAAGGGTCTGTCTCTGGAGTTCGAGCAGGCCCCGCCTTCAGAGCGTCGCCACCCCAGGGAGCCTCGGATCCGTAGCCTCACTGTCGGCTCGCCGAGCCGACGATCGCTGCTCCTCGAGAAGGAGGGTGATCAGAGAGGTGGCACTCTCCCTCAGACCGGGTTTGTGTCCAGGTACTTCCTGGTTCCGAGCGGATGGGGGCTGGCTTCCATTCTCGACCTGCACGACTCTAAACAAGTTCCTAAGGTCTCGACCTTCAGGATGGTCACTCTGGCTCGATAATACCATCCTTGGAACGCCGGGCGCGGTGGTTCCTGCTCTCTGGACCTGCAGACGCCAAGCCATCGCCCCAATCAATCTGTCTTCACCAGAGATTCCTTCGCTTTTGAGCGGAAGGATCCCTTTTCGAGTTCCGAGCCATGCCCTTCAGCCTGTCTCTTGCTCCAAGGGTCTTCACCAAATGCATGGCAGTGGTGACAGCATTCCTGTGGCGCCGAGGGGTCCGGGTATACCCTTACCTGGATGATTGGCTGATAGCAGCCCCCTCCAGACAAGAGGTGGAGCGGTCCAGAGATCTGGCCCTCCAGATTTGCTCTCAGGTTGGCCTCCTCATCAACGAGGCCAAGTCAGAACTTGAACCGAAGCAGGTGATTCTCTTCATTGGGGCAGAGCTCACTCTGTCCGGAGCCAGAGCACGGCTCCCGTGACAGGGCCGAGGTTCTTTCCTCCTTGCCCGATCATTTCTGGTTGGGCAATCGCGCCTGCCCGGACTTCCTCCGCCTCCTGGGTCTCATGCGGCCTGCACCAGCGTGGGTCCATTGGGCCCGCTTGGAACATCGCCCCTTCAATGGGGTTGGCCAGCCAGTGGTCTCAACGCTGCGATCCATTGGACCAGCTAGTGGCGGTGACCCAGGGGATGTGGAACGCCTCCAGTGGTGGATCATTCCAGCTCATCTGCAGGAGGGCATCCTGTTTGTCCTCGAGCCGACGGGTCTCATCGACCGTGCCTCTCTGATGGGTTGGGGTGCCCATCTGGGAGCACAGAGTGCATGGCCTCTGGTCCCCTGTGGGAGTCCGATGCCATATCAATCTGCTGGAGCCTGAGCGTCCACCTAGCTCTCACCACCTTCGCCTCCGCTTCTACGGGTGTGGTTCAGGTCCAGACGGACAATACCACGCACTATGTATTTACCGAAACCGGGCCAGGGCGTGGGATGGGCCCATGCCCTGTGCAAGGAAGATGTCTTCATTTGGTCACTAGTGCGCAGCGTGAGGCGGATCTCCTAGCCATTCATGATGGCAGAGCCCAACACCCTGGCCGATGCCCTAAGCCGGATAGGGCTGTGTCCCAGAGTGGTCTTTCCTGCCGGTAGTATAAGATCTGTTCTCCCATTGGGGCACACCTCAGGTGGATCTGTTTGCCTCGGTGAGAACGCTGGGTGAGGCTGTTCCAGTGCCCGCTCCCAGCCCAAGGCTGCAGGGGGATGTCTTCTGAGGCCGTGGACCCTGGGCCTCTTCTACGCTTTTCCCCATTTCCCTTGATCCACAAGGTGCTTCTCAAGGTGAGGAGGGACAGGCGCAGGTGATTCTGGTAGCCCCAGACTGGCCCCGCCAATGCTGGTATCCAGATCTCCTCAGCTCTGCTCCAGGCTCCCGAGGCAGCTTCCAGCTCACCCGACCCAAGCTTCAGTCAATCAGGGAAGGTGTTCCATCCAGACCTTCAATCCCTGCACCTGACGGCCTGGTTCCCAGCTGCTAGAGTTCCAGGCCTGGGTCTTTCCGATGAGGTCCTCAATGTAGTTGAGTGTCCTGCATGAGTCGACTCCAGGAAATGCTATGCCTTCAAATGGAAGAGGTTTCCATTTGGTGTCAGGGCAAGGGGCCTGGACCCTTCCTCCTGTTCCTTGGCAAGCATCTTGGACTATTTATATCGCCTTTCAGCAAGGGCTTAGGTCGACGACCCTATAGGTGTGACCTGGCAACTATCTCTGCTTACCGGGCGCAGGCCGGAAGCAGTCGGTTGCGAGGAGAAGGTGTCTGGCACTTTTTCAAAGGCCTTGATCACATTTCCTCTCTGTGCGAGAACCTCCACCTCCGTGGGATCTACTGCTGGTCTGGTACAGGCTCATGCGCAGGTGTTTATCTAAAACCATAATGTGCACAGGTGTGTGATCTCTCTCACCTGTCGTGGGAGACCGCCTTCTTGGTGGCTACGTCACGCCAGAAGGATGGGAGAGCTCCAGGCGCTCCATCGAGTCTCCTTACCTGGTCTTCCACAGGGACAAGGTTGTCCTGCGCCCCCACATGAAATTCCTTCGAAGGTGGTGTCGGAGTTTCACCTTAACCAGGTGTTGACTCTGCCGTGTTCTACCCCAATCACACTGAGGTCGAATGTAGGCTCATACTCTGGACCCTAGAAGGTCGCCACATATAAGGAGTGGATGGCTGAAATTTGGGGAGAGGTTCGCCAGCTGTTTGTCACCTATGCTGAAGCCTTCGCACTCTTGCAGACCTGCAGCCAAGCTGGACGATAAGCAGGTGGGTCACCCTGCATAGATCTCTGCACAGGTTGGCGGGCATGAGCCTCCCAGAGGGATAAGAGAGCTCATTCTACCTGCCATACCGCTGCACTGTGGCTGCTTCCAGGATGTCCCTATCCAGGAAATCTGCAGGGCTGCTACCTGAGTCAGCGCACACCTTCATCACCCACTACTCACATCTGGGACCTTGAGTCACGCCCGGGATGCTGGTTTTGGGGCCTCGTCTCTGTAGCTGCCCTATTCTCAAGTAGGGGGTGTGCTTTGCTCTCTCCTGGAGAACCAAGCTAGGAGTCTGCCAATAAGTGTGGATGAACAATATATCCATACTTAGAATATGGGAGATTACTGAGCTGAGTCGAGAATGGTATGGCTGTTCATCCACATGACCCACCCGACCTCCCCAGCTTCGACGCACAACCTGAGCTTTCAGCGGGCCAGATCTGGCGTCATGGGGCGGAGCCGAGAGTTTTACCACCCGGGTGGGTGGGAGGAGCCAGCTTGAAGACCTCGCGGCAAGGATACCTGCCAATAAGTGTGGATGAACAACATATACCATTCCTAGAACTCCTGTTACAGGTGAGTAACCTGTATTTATTAGGATTCAGTAAAACAAAATACATCAAGAAGAACACAAACATATTAAAACATCAGAAAATAATCTTACATGCATGACTAAAACTATTAGATCTTACTTCGAGAGACAGCTCTTGCAGGTGTTGTACCATTAGACTGAAGCTGCAGTGTGCTGCCAGGACCTCACGGAAAATTCTAGCTAGCTATTCGCTGGCACCACCCCACGCCGGGTCCTGCCTCCCACGTCAGGCTTAGGCTATAAGGGGTTGTCCCGCCCAGATTCTCCAGTTTTTCCCGCCACGACTTGCATGTCTCGTATCTCTTCTCGGTTCGGTTTCTAGAGCGACAAGTGGTAAAAGTGTTTTCTCACTGGAAATTCATTCTCCTCGAAATTCAGTTTTTCTCTGATGTCCTCCCGACCTCTGGTCACTCTCAAGTGCACCTGTGGGAAGCAGATCCCATTCAAGGATCCGTGACCTGCCTGTGTCTGGTGCCTAGGCCCAGACTATGACACCTCGTCCTCGCTTTGCCAGGGTTTCAACAGCAGAACTCGATCCGCTCGCCAGAAGGCCCTACAGGCATTCCTGTTAGAGGAGCAACTCAAGACCATGGCTTCCAAGGGGATTCTTCGGAGAAGGTCTGCAAGCATGCTGGAGAAGCACAGAAAGAAGGCTCCTTCCAGGTCCCCCTGCCTAGGGGTCGACTGCCAGCAGCTCTGGCTCCAGGTCCCACCGCCTCCTTCCCCGCCAGCTTCCTCAGCTTCCCCCGCCTGCTGTGAGAAAATCTTCTCTCCTTCTCAGGCTAGAGACCCCAGGCCTCCTCATCCTCCAAGGCCCTGGCACAGTCGGGGGATCGCCACCATCACCACAAGTCGGGTTCCCACCATTGAACCCGGACGTGAGGTCTGCTTCCTGCCTCCCTCTTCACTGAAAACCAAGGAGCTCACCTCACTTAAGAGTCCGCAGGACCCGACACGTCTGTTCGTCCGACGCGCTCACCACAGGTCCCCTGAGCCGCTTGCCTGAAGACCGCCGCCGCCAGGCCTACTCATCACCGGATGCCAGTAGGGGGACCGCGCCCTGCTCCAATTGAGAAGAGGACTCTGACACCTCCGACCGACGCCGGTCAGGAGACCATCACTGAGGAGTGTGCATTCTGTTCGAGGACCAGACGGGTGACCCCTGGGTCCTGGTTGAGACTCCCAGGGAACCCTCACTACAACCCCTTGCCCCTGTGGAGTTTAATGCCTGGACCTGACGACTGCCCACCGCGCCCGGCCGCCGTCGGGCCTTTCCTTTTCAGAGGTGAAGGAGCTTTTCACTTACTGGTGGGATACCATCAAAAAGGACATGGTCCCCACTCCACCTCCGCTTTCCCTCCTCCTCCTCCTCCTCCTACACCGGTTGCTCCTCCAGTTCCTGTGCCCCTGCCTCGGCCTGGGTCTGCAGGCTGGTTATCCTCCCGAGCCCAGGACCCTCCAAGGGGGAGACTAGATAAAAGGAGACTCCTGCCCAGATCCTCTTCTAGGTCACCCAGTCCCAAGAGACCTGTGAAGACGCCGCCATTCGCCGACGGAGGACACGGGATCAGAGTTTTCACATCCAGATCCACATCTCCCTCTCCATCCCTTCTCCGGACCCACGTGAGCTGCCAAAGTCTCCTCCAGATGACCTTCGCTCGATATCATGACACATCCAGGAGAATATGGGAGGGATGCGGAAGAGTTAGACCTCAGCATGATTTTCATGGGCTATCTTCGGCAGAAGGGCCCTCAAGCCTGTGGTGGTGCCACCTGGTAGACACTGTGGATTTACTCAAGGCAGCGGAGGCATCCACATTCGCTTCCCGGCAATGCCAAGAAAGCTGTCCGCTTGTACAAGGCCCAAGAGAAGACCAGTAGTTACCTTGCCTCTCAGGCCAACTCTGGTCAACAGCCTCATGACTGGTCCCAGAGACCGCACCATCTGAGCACTTGCCACGGACCCAGAGTCCAGCTGACTCATGGGTAGGCGCACGTATGTTCGGTTACCTGCGCCATCAGATCCCTGAATTATTTGACCCATGGTGCAGTTCCAAATGCCCTGTGGGAGCAGGGTCTGATGTGCTGAGAAATTGCTGGAAGGTGACAGAAGGAGGTGATGTTGCAGCCTCCGCATTTGTTCGATGGGGAACCCAGGTGCTATGAGCCGCGACGACTGGTGACCTCGCCCGAGCAGCAGCTTCAGGCGATGCTCCGAGGCACTCCTGGCTCTGTGTCTGAGCACTGACGCCCAAAAACATCATGGACGCCCATTCAGGGAGAAATTTGTTTGAAACCTCAGAGAAGATAATTACCAAACCCAAGAGGCCGATGCGTGAGGTCGGTTCAGGCTATGTATTCGACCTGCTTAGTTCCTTTCGTAGGGAACCAAAGCCGATTTCCGTGACAGACTTAGAGACAAACCCGCCTGCCCACAACAGAGGGGTTCCAGCTGCAGAGGCCCAGGAAACCCAGGTCAGAGCCAATGTACCCAAGCCAGTCCAGCCAGCGGACTTTTCCGCCCCACCCTCAGATCACCGGGGTCATGGTCAGGGGTTTATGTACTTTCCTGCCGATGGCAGGCTATAACCACCGACAGGTGGGTTCTACATTGGTCGAAGAGGACACTTTGTAGAATTAGTGGAAAGTTTATTTTAGGCTTCCATGGTTTCCGTACCCGGTCAGTACAAGCTGATCAGACAAGAAGTGTCAGCCCTACAAAAGGGAGCTATAGAGTACGTCCCAGAACCAGAGAGGACACAGATACTATTCCTACTTCTTCCTGGTTCCAAAGAATAGGGACCCGTTCGATTTGACCTCAGCGACTAATTTATCGGTCGCTACAAAAGATTCTGCATGGAACTCTCCGGTCTTATTCATGCTGAAGTGTGACACTTTTTAGTATTCTAGATATGCAGGACGCCATTCTGCACATCCTATAGCTGTTATCAAAGAGGTTCCTGAGCTTCGAAGCTCGCCATCATCTTCAGTTCCGAGTCCTTCCATTTGGCTGTCACTGCACCCAGGGCTTACCAAATGCATGGCAGTCGTGGGTAGCTGCCCTCATGAGACAGGGCCATTATGTGTTCACCTGACGATTGCTTTCACCCTTCCAGAGAGGTGCGAGCTACGGGTGATCCAGAGCACCCAGACCTGTTTCGATTCTGGGTATCCTAATCAACCACTAGAAGTCCTCCTGTCCCACAGAAACTGCAGTTCATAGGCGTAGTACTGACATCGCTCAGGGAAGAGCATTTCTCCAGACTGTCAGAGCGGGAGCGATCAGATCCCTCATCAGGAGCTGTCGAACAAGACCGTCTCTTTCAGGTCGGTCCTTCGTTGCTCGACACATGGCTGTGGCCATTCTACTGTCCTTCACAAGGCTCCACATGGGTAACCTGGTGATGCTCAAGGCAATGGGACCAAAGGTAAGACCACATGCAGCATCCAGTCAAATCACTATGTATTGAGACTGGCAGTGGTGGCTGACCAGGGCTCCCTCATGGGCGCCATTCAAGGCCTGCCCCGGAGGAATCTCACCACTGAGCCTCCCAGGTATGGGTGGGAGGTTCTGGATGGGTGAAGTCCCAGTATGTGGACCTCTGGAGGCCCATTCATATCAACGCCCCAGAGAGGGCTTGTTCTTTATGCCCTGCAGGCCTTCAGTCAGAAATCCCGGCTGAGTACTTTCCTGCTTCATAGATAAACACGCGGTAATGTATACTAGCAGCATCATGGGCACACACTTGGTCCCCTTGCAGGAGGCTATGAGGGTGTGGATTGGGGATCCGACACGCGCGAACGTTGATCACAGTGCTGTCTCGGTAGACAAATATCTGTAGATGGCCTGAGTTTCCTCCCCGGCCAGAGTCCGCGCCAGGGAACTTCCAGAGGTAGCAGAGATCTGTTTTTCACTGGGAACTCCAGAATTTGACTTGTTTTCCCCATCCAACGAGAAACTGCTCCAATTTTGTCTTCGCTAGATCCAGGGCCTGGGTGTTTTCTGGCAAGACGCCAAGTCCCTCTCCCCTGGCTGACAGATTCTCTGACGCTTCTCCCTTCCCCGCTGGATCCAGAGAGTTCTTTCAAACTGTGCAGGGAGCATGCAACAATGATCCTGGTGGCTCCTTTCTGGCCCAGGCAGATCTTGGTTCCCTTTGTTAATTCAGCTGTCTCGAACCTCCGCCTCCTGCTGCTATTCAGCTCCCACTTCTTGTCTCAGGAGAAGGATTCACTGTGTCCACCCGGACTTACGCTCACTGAACCTGTACGATGGCTCTCAGAGACATAGCCATCTTTAAGGCCACAGGGTCTCGCAAGAGGTTGCGGAAGTCCTTTCTGCAGCCAGAAAGTCGGCAACGATATGCGATGATGCCATGAAATGGCGCCTGCTTTTATCTATGGTCGAAGCACGCCGGCTTTTCCCTTTAGGGTTGTCCGTGAAAGGCGTGTGTTAGAGTACCTGGTTTCCTTTTCCGCTCGGGTCTCGCTTCTACCTCGACATAAAGTGCACCTCTGTGCCATTTCAGCTTATCACCTGTGGATAGCTTATTGCGGCACAATTAGATGCCTGTCGAGAATTCTTAAGAGGGTGCTGCACCTTAGGGCCGCCCATTAATGACCCAGTGCCTCCTTGGGACTTGCTTTTGTCCTGGAGCAACTCACGCCCCCTTTGAACCTCGCCGTGGATTAGCAGCCGTGCTTCTCGTGGAAAACGTTATTTTTGGTTGCTGTTACGCCAGTGAGAAGAGTTTCTGAGCTTCAGACTCTCATGTGCAAAGAGCCTTATTTAATTTTCCACTGGACAGAGTATCCCTGAGGACGAATCCTACCTTGCCTGAGGTGGTCTCCACACTCACACTAATCAGGATATTGACCTGTCGGGTCTACTTCCTAATTACTCTAATAGAGGATAGGCGCCTGCTTCACACCCCGGATGTTCACCGAGCTTAAGGTACCACCTGAGCAGAACTAAGCAGCTTCGTACTTCGGAGCAGCTTTTCATCTCCTTTACCGAAAGGAGGCGGGGCCAACCAGTATCCAAACAGTCCCTGTCTCGCTGGCTTGTCCAGTGCATCTCTTACTGTTATGATATCAAACCAAAGTCCCTCCCAGGAGCAGTCCGGGGCCATTCCACTAGTGGTGTGGCCACATCCTTTGCAGCACTTCGAAACGTCTCCACCTCTGCCATTTGTGCTGCAGCCACTTGGAGCTCTGTTCATACCTTTATCAGGCATTATAGCTCTGGACATCGCTCATCGGCGAAGAGCAGGCTTCTGCCTGGCAGTGCTGGGCTAGGGTCTCCTGTCCTAGATTCAGGACCGGAACGTTCTTCTTCTTACTTCCTCCTCCCAGAGTGTTTGCAAGTACTATTGCTTGGGAATCAGTCCTGAGTTGGTTTCGCAAGAGCTGTGTCTCGGCAAAATAGTGCAGTTACGTAAGAACTTACTGTGTTGGTAGATCTCGAGAACAGCTCTTGCAGCAGGTACCTTCCCCTTGAGGAGGCATGGCTTAAGCCTTTTTAACAGGGATTTATTCCCTTTGTCTTTCTGGACGGTGGATCCTCGGTCTCCCATTTCCATGTGTCAGCCTGCGGGTGTCAAGTCCTCCGGCGGAGATCTGGGAATCTGGGCGGGACCGCCCTTATGTACTATGTGCCTGGACGGAGGCGGGACCGACGTCAGAGGCGGTCCCCGCTGAAGATAGCTAGCTAGAATTTTTCCGTGGGGTCCTGACACCTGCTGGCTTCAGTCCTAATGGTGTAACCTGCTGCAAGAGCTGTTCTCGAAGATCTACTGTTACGGTAAGTTCTTACATAACTGTACTATCTCATATAAGAATTTACATACAAAAAAAAGAAGTAATGGCAGGTTCTAGGATCGTGGCTAAGTTGTTCATCCACACTCATTGGGATGTCCCCTTCCACTTTAAGATCCACCGGAAGTCTTCAAGCTGGCTCCTCCCACCCACCTGGGTGTTATATACTTCGCCTGCGCCCCATGATGCCAGATCTTCCTTTCTGCTGTGAGATTCAGGTTGCCTCCCTCGTGCTTTTGCATTTTGTAGGCCCTGGCTTTCAAACCTTCGTTTTTACCAAAACTTTGCGTTGTTCAGAGGTGATCGCAAGTTTGCAGCTCGATCATGGAAGAAAATCTGCCCAGATTTCGGCCATTGCCCGTGCAGCCGAAGATGTCACGCATCAGTCCCCATACCACGTTGGCATCTACTGCCTCGCCATGACACACCTTGACTTGCAGTCTATGTTTGGTTTTTCATCCCAGTGTCATCGACGCACCGGCTCCGCACGCCTGAATGGGGAGGCCGGAGAAGAGGAACTCTCCAGTGAAATCCAAGGAGGTTTGGTGGCGTGTTTCAGCAGCTGTGGATCCACCGAGCAGTTGGAATGCATGCAGACGCATTTGAGAGCAGTATGTGCTCGTACATGGAGTCTTCTGTGAGCTTTTTTCGTTCTGCTCAACTCTGGGCTTCACCTTCTCGAAGTTCCTTCCGATTTGTGCCAGTCTCTCCTACCAAGGGAGAGATATCGCCATTCTAGCCCACTCAATCTCAACTCACGAAGGGAGAAGGATCCGAAAGTGCATCTTCTTCGCTCCAACGGAGATGGTGTTGGGAGGAGAGATCCGGTCCCAGGAATAGGCAGTCTCGATTTCGGTCGAGACTCACTTCATCAGCCACCAGCTTTTTCGGACTTGTCGTAAGCCAGCAGATTCGAGGGTTTGGTCGCCTCTACGTTGAAATCGCCACTTCGATCCTATTGATCCTTTGTCGCCCAACTCCGTTGACAACTCTCCTGGAGAGTATTCCGTCCTGTTTTCCTGATGAGGAGACCCAGCCTGCTGGAGTCCCATCGAGAACTGGTCCTGACTCTGAGAAGTCACCGCCCCACCGGTGTCTCCCGACTGACCGAGTCAGCCTGCCCGATCTCGATTGAGGTCTAGAACCCCCTCGACAGACAGGCTGAGGAAGAGCCATAAGCGCTCCAAAAAGAGGCGATGCCATCAGTCGTCCTCGTCCTCCTTGGATGAGGAGAGGCTCCACCCGAAACTCCGTCGGCGCTACGAGGACCTCATGTGGCAGCAGCTGAGTTTTTCTTGGCATAAGCCTACCACGGCTTCCACCCCAGCCATTACTTGACTTTCACCTCCCAGGCTGAAGCTGACTCCTTCGTAGCCGACCAGATCGGTTCCCCAGCCCGTGGAGCCGGCAAGACCACCTGTTCGGCCCAAAACAGTCTCTCCACCTATTGTGGTGGAACCACTGCCCAAACAGCCTGTGGGAGGGACTCCTTCTGAGGAAGACAACTGACACTGGGCTTCCCCAGCGAGGGTCACGCGAAGTCACCCTAGACGCCTTCGCGAGGTGAAGGTGACCTGGGCGTGTAGGCTGTTAAATTAGATTCCCCAGATTCGGATGCCACCAGTTTATCTGCATCCAGGCAGGTGATGAATCGGTTGCTGGCCTGAGAGATGGAGGAAGATCCTCGCTCTTTTCCAGGGATCCTTGCCTCATCTCTTGAGTCTACAGGGATGCCCCTGGATCCAATCCAGAAAAAGGCAGAATACCCTCTTACGGACATCCTTAAGAGAGGGGATACCCCAACGGTGGTCTTTCCTGTGACCGAGGCCATTGTTGGACCAGCACTAGAACTTTGGCAACATCCTGCCTCTTGTCCAACTCCGTCTGCCTGCATGGCATGCAAATATGCAGTGCCCATGGGGTCCCTAGTGGGGTTCACAGAGCACCCTTCGGCTGAGAACCTGGTGACCTCCTCTGTGTTAAGGCGTACTAGCAGTTCTGCCAACACTGACCGACCTCCTAATAAAGAGTCCAAGCTCTTGGACCATTCAGCCAGGAAGGTCTATGCGGCTTCTTTCTTGGGCCTTTGTCAGGCAAGTTCGGCCGTCATCATGGCACACTTCTCTCACGCCCTTCTGGGATCACTAGATGAAGTCCTCCCACATCTCCCCGCAGACATGCAGACCACAGTCAAGCAGGTCCGGGATCAGGGTCGAGCTGTTGCCAAACAGCAGCTCCAGATGGACCTAGACATTGGGGATTCTTGTGCCCGCTCGATGGGTGCGGCAGTTGCCTCTCATCGCAGGGCTTGGCTGAGGCCCTCTTCCTTCTCGGCAGATACGCAGCACAAACTAGCTGACATCTCCTTCCTCGGGACCGACTTGTTTGTCCCAGGAGTGGCCAGTCAACTTTCAACGCATAGAGAAGTCCAGTGCCACCTTGGATGCTACCTCTGCCAAGAGTTCTTTGGGCAAGAACCAGCAGAGGAAAAAGAAGAAGCCTTTTTGGCATTCTAAGCCTGCAGCTCAGCAGTCCTCCTTTCAAGGTGGACAGCAGCACCAGCAATATCAGCAGGCTTAAGCTTGGCACCCTCAGCCCAAGCCTGGTCCCCAGCAGGCCCGTAAAGGAGGCCGAGGTTCCAGTCCTGGAGCCTCCTGCTCCTCCAAGCCTGCGCAGTGATGGGACGGGGGCTGTCATCCCCTCTCCCACCACCTCAGCTCTGGATCCTCCTGTGGGGGGCCGGCTCTGCCACTTCCTTTCCGCCTGGTCCGCTGACACTTTGGACAGGTGGGTTCTCGAAGTGGTCGGTCAGGAACTGCCTCTGGAATTCGAGCAGTACCCTCCAAGCCAAGCCAAGCCCTTCGGGAGGAAGGAGTATCCACTCAGACCCAGTCGGCTCTCCCGAGATGACATCGCTGAGCTCCTCCTCAAGGAGGCAGTATCTCCAGTGAGCGGATCCTCCAGCAGATCCAGGCTTTGTCTCCAGGTACTTCCTGGTGCCCAAGCAGACGGGGGGCCTGTCCCCATTCTAGAGCTGCACAACCTGAATCAATATCTCAGGTCACGCACCTTTCGGATGCTTACTCTGTCCCAGATCATACCATCCTTGGAGCAAAACTTGTGGTTCTGTTCACTGGATCTGCAGGATGCGTTCTTTAATGTCCTAATCCATCCGTCCCATCAGCAGTTCCTCCACTTCAGGGTCAAAGGGACCCTCTATGAGTTCTGAGCTATGTCGTTCAGCCTGTCATCGGCCCCACAGGTCTTCACCAAATGCATTGCAGTGGTGGTGGCCCATCTCCGGCATCAGGGAGGGTCAGGATTTACCCCTATCTTGACGACTGGCTCCTAGTAGGTGCCACCCAACAGGAGGTGGAAAGGTCCAGGGACCTGGCCCTCCAGACCTGCTCCTGACTCGGCCTCCTGATCAATGAGGCCAAGTCGGAACTTGTGCCTTCTCGGAGGATGAGCTTCATTGGGGCAGAGCTAGACTCTTCTCAAGCCAGAGCTTGGCACCCGATGGACAGGGCGGAGGTTCTTTCCTCCTTTGCTCAGTCATTTATGGTTGGGCACTTGCGCCCTGCCTGGAACTTTCTGTGCCTTCTGGGTTACATGGTGGTGTGTACCTCAGTGGTCTGTTGGGCCCAGTTGCACATGTGCCCCCTCCAGTGGGAGCTGGCCGCCCAGTGGACTCCGCACCATGGTCATTTCAACCAGCTGATCACTGTCACCCAGATGATGTGGGACACTCTCCAGTGGTGGACCACCCCAGAATGGTTGTAGGAAGGGATTCCGTTTGTCTGTCCCAAGCCGACGGTCGTATTCACGACCGATGCCTCTCTCATAAGCTGGGGAGCCCAGCCCACATGGGGGACAAAAGGGCCCACAGATTCTGGACCCCCGAGGAGGCCCGATTCCACATCAACCTGTTGGAGCTCAGAGCAGTCAGACTGGCATTGTCAGCTTTCGCTCCTCGGCTCCAGAGTCAAGTGGTTCAGGTCCAGACGGACAATACCACGACCATGTACTGCCTCAACAAAACAGGGCAGCATGCACTCCCGTCTGCTGTGTAAGGAGGCGCTCCACATCTGGACACTCATGAGCCGATTGGAGGCAGACGTCCTTGCCATCCATGTGGCGGGAGCCTCAAACCAACTGGCAGATGCTCTCAGCCGCTTAGGCCAGACATCCCATGAGTGGTTTCTCCATCCAGAGGTAGGTTTCAGTCTGTTCTCCCTTTGGGGCAGACCGATGGTGGACCTGTTTGCCTCCAGGGAAAACACCAAGCTGAGGCGGTTTCATGCCTGCCCCCTCAGCGGGGTTCGCTGCAGGGGGATGCCTTATCAAGGCCGTAGACCCCAGGCCTCCTCTACACCTTCCCCCCCATTTCCCTTGATCCACAAGATGCTTCTCAAGATGAGGAGGGACAAGGCGAAGGTGATCCTGGTAGCCCCAGATTGGCCGCGCCAGTTCTGGTATCCAGATCTCCTCAGCTGCAGGCCTCCGGAGAGGCTTTGCACATGCCTGGACCTGACCTCTCTCAATCAGGGGGAAGGAATTCCATCCGGACCCTCAGTCCCTGCACCTCACAGCCTGGTACCTGAGCGGCTAGAGATCTTACTTCGAGAGGGCTCTTGCAGTAGGTAATTACATGGGGACTGATGCCGCTGGCGGCAGGACCCCACGGAAAAATTTCTAGCTAGCAGTCCCTGGCGAGGGCCGCCTCACGCAGGGTGACCAGCGCTGACGACGCCGGTATAAAGGGTGGTCCTGACGCCTTCCAGTTCTTTCCCAACCGCCAGCTCGTAGCGATCGCGTGGTGAAGTTCCTATCACTCAGTCCTGTTACTTCGTTGGTTTTTCCCAACAGTTTCAGTATTTGTATTTTCTGTCTCAGGTGAACGCCGGTATATGTTGTCCCTTCAAAAAATAAGTGCACTTGTGCAGCGCCTAACTGCCTCACAAAGACGGTCACCCCTCTGCCTTTTCGTTTAGGCCCCACCACGGCTGATTGAAGTGTCCGCACTGCCTCATTTCAACGCTGCCACCCGCAGACGATTCCAGCAGTCTTCAGGCCCATCTCCTCAAGAAGAAGATGTCCACGGTGGAGAAGGAGTTGAAGAAACTTTGCAGGCGCCGACCTCCCTGAAGGGCATAAGAAGCGGACAAGGAAAGGCACCGGAGAAGGCCTCCTCTCGCGACTCCAGCTGGTGTGGGCGCCCCATAAGCTGGATCGCCGGCTCCGACATCCGCCCGGAGAAGGTCGCTTAAGACGCCCGACCTTTCGGGCGCGCAGACGGCAGTGTCCCCATCAGACTGGGCCTCTTCTCATCCTCGGCCCGCCTCCGGCGAGGGACCTCAGTCGGACGCCTGCCTCTGGCGCCCACCGACTCGCCCCTAAGTCACACGCCGGCTCCTCCGCATACGCGCTGGGCCTCAGAGCTCACGACAGACCCTGCTTCGCCTGTCGTGACCAGGTTCCCCACAGCCTTCACTGCCATCAGGGGAGCCCGAGTCCCCCTGCCCGACCTCCGGATTTCCCTCCGCTCCCCGGACGAGGTTCGGGATCCTGGGCTACCGTCTGATCCTCTTCCTACAGAGCCGGATCTGACGTCGGCTCCCCTGACGCCGGCCCCGGCTCCCCCGACGCTGGCTCCGACACCGGTCTCGCCGACTACGGTTCCAACACCGGCCCCTCCGATGCCGTTGGGGGATATTCCTCTTCCATCGGGCCCTCCACCCCACGGGCCTATAATGGTTGATCCACCCGTGGAGTTCCCGGCTGGGCCGTCTGCTCCGGCAGCTCCTCCGGTGCCTGGGTATCCGCCGTCCTATCCGGCGCTGGTTTTCCCAGGTCCACAGTATCCTGCGCCGCAGTACCCGGCGCCGACTCCACTGACGCCGCAGTACCCTGCTCCAGTATTCCCGCAGCCGGGTTATGGATACTCTTCTTACGGATTTAATCCGTACAACTATCCCCCTCCTCCTCCTCCTCCACCGCCCCCTAGGCCACCGGTGGATCTCCAGGAGACTCTGGCCTCCTGGTGGGCTGAGGCCAAGGCTCAGCTCACCAAGGAGGAGAGAGCCGCTCACGGCGACGGTGCCACCCCTGCCCCTGACGCCCCAGACGGCACACTCCTTCTCTGCCTCTGGATTCCCGGCTCTGCCTCGGGATCCAGAGAGGCAGAACACTCATTCAGGATTCCCTCTAAGGAACCTGCTCTCCCTAGACGAGTCAGGAGTCTTACTCTGTTTTGAAATTCTTCTTCTTCTTCTCTCTTCTCAGACTCCTGGGAGGCCTCCGATGGGTGTTCCGAGAAAGACGACAAGCCGTGTCCTCCGTCCAAGCCCCGGCCGAGGACTCCTCCGAAGTCTTCTCCGGAGGATCCTTCCTTCACGGAGTTGCTCAGGAAGATCCAGGAAGTCCATCAGTGGCGTTCCTTAGAGCCAGATCCTCAACAGGTTAAACTCGCTGAACATCTGGACTTGCCCCTTACGGCTCCTACTCTAGTGCCACCCTGGATCGAGCCTCACACCCACCTTGTTTCCACTATTTGGAAACAACCATCGGCTTTAGCCCCACTTCCTCGGAAGTCCAACAGGCTATACCAGGCTCCGGAGGGTGTAGACTTTAGACTCTCACCCCCGTGCAGACTCGGTTGTGATTAGCGCCACACGTCCGGTCAGCACACCCAAACATTTGAGCTCGCCTCTGCCCCAGATAAGGAATCTCGCCTTCTGGATCAGTCTGAAGGAAGATCTATGCTTCTTCCACACTGGGGATTAAGGCCCCAAATTATGTAGCACATATGGGGATTACCAGAAGGCTGTCCTTACTCAGGCGGAATCTAAGATTGACTCCTTGCCTGACTCCCAAGTCAAGCAGGAGTTAGCCGACCCTGTCCGCTCTGCTCATTCGCCAGTCGTCATATTCTGAGGACGTCCTACGATGCAGTGGATACTGCAGGACGGAGCTCTGCATTTGCCGAAGTCTTCAGCTGGTGCATGGCTCGCGTGTCAGGTCTGGTCCCGGAGGTGCAGTCAGCAATTCCAGAAGCACCTTCAGGGGGTTCTGTAAGCTGGGTGGTGATGTCAAGGACATCATCACTGACTTGCAGGAGAAGGGACGGTTCTTAAATCTGTTGCTTCAATGTACCGTCCCCATCCCCCACAGCGCCATCCCTTTCACAGACGCAGCCGGCCTCAAGCGAAACCTCAGGGAAGGCGGGCCACTAAACGTCTGGCCCCCACAGTTGCCAGGCCCCCGCCGCCCAAAAAAGCAACGGGTGCCCCAGCTGCGGCACTGCCTCACACCACCTGACTCCTTCCCTCTCTTACTGCCTCCAGACACCCCGGAAGAACCGGTAGGAGGGAGATTCTCCCTCCACCTTCTGGGTTGGGAGAGGATAACATCGGATTCATGGGTGCTTCAGATCATAGCGGAGGGGCACTCCATAGAGTTTCTGCAGAAATCTCCACGCCACCCCCCTCTGAACTCCTCTTACTCAAAGGACCATCTTCCTTTGGTCAGGGAAGAAATCTCTGCTCTCCTCGTGAAGCAGGCTATAGAGCCCGTCCCCCCTCACCTCCATGGGACGGGTTACTATTCCCATTTCTTCCTTGTACCAAAGAAGACGGGATATCTCAGACCCATTCTCGATCTCAGCTCCCTGAACCTATATGTGGAATACAAGAGGTTCAGGATGTTCTCCCTTCAAACCCTTTGCCCCTGCTTCGCCGGGCCAATGGTTTTGGGCACTGGATATGCAGGATGCGCACTGCACATCCCCATTCGCCTTCGCCAACGAAAGTACTCAGGTTTGCATTTCAGGGGACCACTACCAATTCCGGCGCCCTTGGTCTTTCCTCGGCTCCCCTAGTCTTTACTAAATGCCCGGTGGTAGTGGCCCACCCACGCATTTCTTTGGGAGTTCAGGTTTTTCCCTACCTGGACGACTGCTCCTGGCGCCCGGCCCAGGAGGAACTCCTGCATTTCCTCTCCTCACCCAGCAGGTTTTTCTGGCCCTGCATCGCCATCAACCATTCCAAGTCTCACCTGGATCCTTCTCAGAGACTCCAGTTCATCGGGCAATCCTCGACACGACTGTGGTGCAGGGCCTTCCTGCTCGGACAGGGGGCCTCCAGTCCCAGATTTCCTTCTATCGAATACAGGAGGGTTCCGGCGAGGTCGGTGCTCCATCTACTGGGGCTTATGGCGGCGGCCATCCCGACGGTTCCGCGCGCCTCCACATGAGAATCTCTCAGTGGACCCTCCGCTCTCAGTGGGATCAACGAGTAGACGACCTAGATCATCTGATTCTGATCTCCTCGCTGATGGTAAGAGACTTGCAATGGTGGATGGCTCGAGAGAACCTATTCCGGGGGGGTCCCCTTTTTTCATTTTCCCCCCGGTCAGACTCTGACCATGGATGCTTCAGGCGAAGGTTGGGGAGCCCATCTGGGTCCTCACCGAACCCAGGGCCTATGGTCAAAATCAGAGTTAGTTCTCCACATCAACGTGCTCGAGCTTCGAGCAGTGCTGTACGCTCTCCAGGCCCTTCACCAATACATCCTTCCCGGCCACCTTGCTGTCCAAACGGACAACATGTGCGTGGTGTACATCAGCAAGCAGGGAGGGACTCGGTCCTACCCACTGTGCAGGGAAGCGATGAGGGTTTGGGAATGGGCAACGCTTCACAACCTTCACCTCACGGCGATCCATGTTCCGGGAGTCGACAATGTCCTGGCAGACAGGCTAAGTCGCTCGTCGGCTCTGCCACACAAGTGGGAACTGGACGAAAAAGTTCTAAGAAGCATCTTCCAGGTTTGGGGGACTCCTCAGATAGATCTGTTCGCCTTCTCCCAAAACGCAAAGCTTCCAATTTTCTGCTCGCTCACTCCAGAGCAAGACACTTTCTGGAGCGACGCTCTGTCTCTAAGTTGGAAGGACAGATTCGTCTATGCTTTTCCCCCAATTCCTCTGGTCCCTCGTGTGCTGCAGAAACTGGCTTTGGAAGGAGCGAGAATGATTCTGATCACTCCTTTCTGGCCCAGGCAAATCTGGTTCTCTCTTCTACAGTAATACTCAGAGGTTCCTCCTCTTCCTCTTCCTTTATCTCCAGGATTGCTGACCCAGGATCAGGGGACCCTGGTCCATCTTGGACTCAAGTCTCTTCAACTTCATGCATGGCTCCTGCAGACCTAGCCCAATCTCGTTTTGGCGTCTCTCCTAAAGTGGCCGAGATTCTGGTGGAGGCTAGAAAGCCCTCCACTAGGTCCACCTACGCTATGAAATGGAACAGATTTTCAATTTGGGCTGCCTCCAGGAACGTGGAGCCTTTCTCCTGTCCTGTGGCCATTCTGCTTGATTACATGCGGCATCTTTTCGACCTGGGTCTCAGTCACTCCTCTTTGAAAGTCCATATGGTGGCTATTTCAGCCTACCATGTCCCTTTCACTGATAAGGCATTTGCCCAACTGGAGGTATCCAAAACTTTTCTCAGAGGGCTCCTTCATCTCAGGCCCCCTGTCCGGACTCCAGCTCTCCCTTGGGACTTAAACTTTGTCCTCGAGAAACTTACTCTTCCTCCCTTTGAGCCTGCGGCTTCCGCAGACTTGAAGTTTTTATCGTGGAAGACGCTCTTCTTGGTGGCCATTACTTCCGCTCGCAGAATTTCCGAGCTTCAGGCCCTGATGCGCAAAATCCCTTTGTGCACGTGGGGGTGTCCAATAAAGTCCAGAGAGCAGTCAGGATCCGATATTTAAAAATGTATTAGAAGCAGAAAAAAATAAAATGGACTTAAAGCAGAACTTGTACATAACTTTCAAAAAAAACATAAGGCACAGGAAATCATATCTTTAACAAGAAAGAAAATTCCTGCCAAAAAGGCACCTAGAATCTGGCTAGGCATCTGGTAGGTTTGCCTTCTTACCACACACTGACTAAACACTTCACATTCACTCTGCTTTTATACAAGTGGAGAAGCACATGACCTAGTTAACTCCTCCCAGAACTTGCATCATAAAAGTGGGACAACCAGGGCCGCTCAGTCCTATAAGGAGTTGGGCTGAGAGGGAGCTGGAAGCACTTTACTGGAGAGTTGTAAGTCTAAGGCATTTCTGCATCACATTAGGAGACTTTAGTCCTTTTAAGTTAAACAGTTTTATCTCTCTCCTTTTAACAGTGGCATGCTTTGCCTTTTCTCTTTTAAAAAGTAGTATTTTAACCTTTTTATTTAAGGAATAAACAAACAACACTTTTCAAATGATTCTTGGTTACAATTCTGATATGTACCATAATTCTAAGCTTCTCATACTAAAACTAGCACAAAGGCTGTTAATTTGTTCAGTATTCACCAGATAATGAAAACGCCATAACAAACTCTTTTTTCGGCTCGCACATTCGCATTTATCGTGACAGTCGATGATCAAAATATTAAAGTTTAACGTGGCGCATATTCTGCAGGAAAATTAATCAAACAGCTTGTACTGCAAGCACAGAACATTCTAAACATTGGGGCTTTAATATTTAGAGAAAATGAGCTGGAAATAAGGAAAGGGACAGAAAGACTGCTCAAAGCTGGCCAAGCTTGAGTAGGGGAATGACAGAGAAGGAGCGATAGTAAAAGGAAGAGATTAGAAGAGCAGGAGACTGTTGCAATAGATTTTTTTAATATTTTAGCCCACAGTGTTCTCAGATTACCTCCAAAACATAGGCAGGTAATTACATATGCTCTGTATCCATGAGAGCATATCCAAGTTCGGGGGGGGGTCACCGACTCTACCACACCCTTATCTGATTTTTCACAAAGAACGAGTTGCTCTTCGCACGAATCCTAAGTTTCTCCCGAAGGTGGTAGCTGAATCTACCTTAAATCAGTCTATTGAATTACCTGCCTTTTTCACGCAGTACTCCAACCAAGGAGAATACTTGCTCCACACCATGGATGTTCACAGGATTCTGAGATACTACACCGATAGGACGAAAGATCTCAGAAAGACTGATCAGTTGTTTGTCTCTTTGCTCACAAAAGAGAAGGCAATGCTGTTTCTAAGCAATGCCTATCAAAATGGTTGGCCCATTGCATCACTTTCTGTTATGACAAGTACAACAAGACCCTACCGGGTCAAGTCAGAGGTCACTCCACTCGTGGAGTAGCAGCCTCTGCGGCTTGTTTCAAGAACGTGTCTGCGGCAGTCATCTGTGCTGCCGCCACTTGGACTTCTGTCCATACCTTCACTAAACATTACAGTTTGGACATTGCCTCTCGCCGTAGAGCAGGCTTCGGGTTAGCGGTCTTGCAAGGTATCTCTTTGCTACTTCTTGGAGTAGTACCCCCTCCCGGTGTTTTTCCTTTGTTCCAGACTGCTTGGGATTCTGTCGTATATGTAATTACCTACTGCAAGAGCCCTCTCGAAGTAAGATAGTACAGTTACGTAAGAACTTACCGTAACAGTAGATCTTCGAGAGAGGCTCTTGCAGTAGATAATACCTTCCCGCCCTCCACCCCCCTAGGCTTTTTCAGCTCCTTTTCCATTGAGGAAAATATCTGCTTCTCTCTCGTCCGGGCCTGTGGTGGGAAAGAACTGGAAGGCGGGCGTCCGGGACTGCCCCTTTATACCGACGTCGTCTGATGCCGGTCACCTGACGTGGGGGCAGTCCCTCGCCAGGGACTGCTAGCTAGAAATTTTTCCGTGGGGTCCTGCCACCAGCCGGCGTCAGTCCTATATGTAATTACCTACTGCAAGAGCCTCTCTCAAAGATCTACTGTTACGCTAAGTTCTTACGTAACTATACTTTTCAGGCTTTGGGTCTTTCCAAAAATGTCTGCACTGTGGTGGAGGCATCCAGAAAGGAATCGACCCGGAAATGTTATGCCTTCAAATGGAAAAGGTTTTCCATTTGGTGTCAGGGCAAGGGCCTGGTCCCTCTGTCCTGCCCAGTGGCTAACATTCTCGACTACCTTTGGTCTCTCTCCAAAGGGGGTCTTCGGTCATCGACCCGTAGGGTGCACCTGGCAGCCATCTCTGCTTACCGGGCATGGGCCGGTCAGCTGATGCACAGGAGACAGTGGTCGGGTGCTTCTTTAAAGGCCTGGATCACATATCCCCTCCGGTGCATGAACCTCCACCTCCATGGGATCTACTGCTGGTACTGGCAAAGCTGATGGGCAAGCCATTCGAACCAATGCATAAGTGTGCCTTGTCACACTTGTGGAAGATGGCCTTCCTGGTGGCTGTCACGTCAGCCAGAAGGACAGGGGAGCTCCAGGCGCTTTCGGTGGACTCCCCTTATCTGGTCTTCCACAGGGACAAGGTTGTCCTACACCCCCACTCGAAATTCCTTCCGAAGGTGGTGTCAGAGTTTCACCTTAACCAGGTGTTGACTCTACTGGTATACTACCCTAATTACACCTCGGAGGCTGAGTACAGGCTCCATACTTTGGACCTGAGACATGCTCTCTCCTAATATAAGGAGAGGACGGTGAAAATTCGGGGTGAGGTTTGCCAGCTGTTTGTCACCTACGCTAAAGCCATTTCTGGCAGAACTGCAGCAAAGCGGACTATTGCAAGATGGATTACATCATGCATTGGTCTGTTTCATGAGTTGGCGGGCAAGGAGCCTCCCAGAGGGATAAGAGCTCATTCTACCCCCCCATACCGCTGCATTGGTGGCTGCTTCCAGGGACATCCCTATCCAGGAAGTCTGCCAGGCTGCTACCTGGAAATCAGCAAACACCTTCATCGTCCATTATCACATCGACCTTGAGTCATGCTGGGATGCTGGTTTTGAGGCCTCAGTTCTCCAATCTCTGTTCCCTAAGTAGGGGGTGTGTGCCTTGCCTCCCTCCTCCCGGAGAATGCTAGGAGTCTGCCAAAGAGTGTGGATGTACAACATATCCACGATCCTAGAAAAACAGATTACTCACCTGTAGTGGTAGTTCTAGGAGTGGTATATGTTGTTCATCCACATGGACCCATCCAACCTCCCTGGCTGCGGACGTACATAATCTGACTTCCAGCGGGCTAAGATCTGGCGTCATAAGGCAGAGACGAGGTATATAGGGTGGGTGGGAGGAGCCAGCTTGAAGACTTCCAGTGGATCTTAAAGTGGAAGGGGACATGCCAAAGAGTGTGGATGAACAACATATACCACTCCAAGAACTATTGTTACAGGTGAGTAACCTGTTTTTCACTATACTTCAGAGTTTACACTTGAGAAAGGAAGACTTTTCATTTGATAATGGTTCAGGCTTAAGACAGATAATATTTAATCATGTAATATCCAAATAGGTAAGAAAAGGGGCCCGAGTTTTCCCAAACAAATCTCTCTTAATAACTTGATGTGCCAATCTTTAATGACTTCACTCATTCTAGAGGCCCATTTCGCATATGCAGGAGGAGAAAGAGAAGCAGCTGACCAGATAACAGAATTCTGGTGCTTATTTAACCTTCCATCACCTACATTTATTCCCAAAATAAATGTAGGATTAAAAGGAATCATTATTTCCAATGCAGATTCACAAACTTTATGAACCCTTACTCCAAATGTCTTTGATGGAGGGACAGGACCAGAGCATATGACACAGATCTGCATCCTCCCCCTGGCATCTCTAGCTCCTCCCATCTGGTTGAAAACCCATGGAAAATAACCTTTTAGGAGAAGAAGAATAATAATGGAGAATTTTATATTGGACTGCCCTAGCTTGTACTTCCCTACTACTGCTGCAAACATTGTCCCAGATTGAGCCCCATTCAATAGCAGATATATATATTCCCCAATATGACTTCCCATTTAGTCTTGGCAGAGGCTGTCAATAGAGAGGGGTCATTCATATTCATTGGGAGCATATAAAACAGGCTCACCCCTTTCCTCAGGTTTGCCACTTTTAGGACAGAGTTCCATTTAGGGTCTTCTCTGCGAGTTAGGTCTACTCCTAGAACTGAGTCCTGAAGAGCCTTCCTTAGTTGGCAGTAGTAAGCAAAGTGAAATCTTGGAATATTGTAACAGGTTTTAACCAGATTAAAAGAAAGCAGCTCTCCTTGGTCATTTAGTGGATCACGCAGATTTTTTTTGTTTGTGTGCATGTGTGATTTATTTTTCACCTCCTCAGGGAACCCCTGCTGACCATTCCTTTGGAGCACTATTGTCCCACACCTCCACTTGACCCTACACCACCATTCTCCCGACCCTGTCCTGCTGCCTTACCTTCGGGTAGCATGACTTATTCCTGTGTCAGGGGGGTCCCTCTCCTTTGAGGGGGATGTGCTATCAGACAGACTCCATATCCCAGGGAAGCTGTCGCAGGGTTGATCCAGGCTAATCCAGGGCTTTGTGGTGGTGCAAGCCAGGCACTCATCATCTGGTCAGCAGGGAGCCGTTTCCACTTTTTTCTTGTCCCACCCCCATGTTGTAGCCATATAGAGATGGCATCCTGAGGTGGAAACGTGCAGGGGGGTGTGCTGAGAAACGCTCTCCAAGCTCTTGCACCAGTCGACCCACAGGAGCCATGGCTCGTTCTCCCCCACCCTGGAGGGAAATGTCCAATGGACGCTTGTGTCCCTGCCAGTCTCCGCTCCTGGTATCGGGGCTCTGGGCGCGAACCCAGGTCACCAGCTTGCCAAGCGAACTCAGCAATCCTGCAGATTTGTAATACCTAACCCCCCCCCCCCCACAGTCCACTGGAGGTGCTTGTTTATATAGCGGGGTGCTATTATTCCAAAGCACAGTCAAACAGGTAGGCAAGTTTCCAATAAAGAGCAAGTAATTCAGTTTCTTGACTACCCAAATGGAGGTATTAATACACATATTATCATTAAGAGAGGGGGGAAGTTTAGTAAAAAGATAATCAGATGGTTTATATGGCTATAAAATTTGCTTCTCAACCCTGAACCATAGAGGTGTGCATTTATCAAGGTTAGAGGCAAGATACCAAGAACTTTGCTTAAAGCAAAAGGCAAAGTAATATTTTTCCCAGTGCGGAAGTCCAACTTCACCATCTAATTTGTGAGCTCTTGAGTTTTGCAACTGAAAGTCTAGGAACAGAGGCATTCCAAAGATGATTTCTAGTTATGTTATTTAGCAGATTGAAAACTACTTTACCTGTTTTAAGGGGCAAGTTCTGAAAAAGATGGAACAACTTAGGAGCTACAGCCATTTTGATAGTTTATTTTGCCCCATATAGATAAGTTGAGGCCATGCCATTTTTGCAAATCTGCTTCAGTTTCTTTTACCAGTGATAGGAGATTTAAGTTCACTAGGTTATGGGTGTCCTTGATAACTGAACACCTAGGTAGGTCAAATATTCTGAGCATCTAAGTTCAGATTGTATCACCCCCAAGGAGTCTCCTGGTGGCAGGTATGAGTTTAGAGATACAATTTGAGTTTTAGCCCAATTCAGATTAATACCACAGAAGGTGGCAAAGATGTTAAAAATGTCACCCAGGTGTGCTACAGGGTCTCTTGGGCTTGAAAGAGAATCCAGCAGATCAGCTGCATAAGCAAATACGTTATTGTTGATTTTGCCTGTTCTGATTCCTTTGTCCTTGTGACACTCACAAATTTTCCTAAATTAATAACTCAATGGTCAATATAAAAAGATATGGGGAGAGGGGATAACCTTGCCTTGAATCTCTATTTAAATGAAAGGAGTTTGAGAGAAAACCATTAGAAATTACTCTAGCAGAAGGTTTTTTGTATGAGATTTTTAATCAAGAAATAAGGGTGTTCCCCAGGCAGAGTTTCTTAAGTACTTGAAATAGATAATTCCACTCTAAGGAGTCAAGGCCTTGCAGAAGTCAAAGGCTAGCACTGCGGCTAAATTATGCATTTTTATTTTGCTTTCCATGTTGTATTTAAGAGCCTACGCATGTTGTCAGCCCCACCTCTGCCTGGCACAAAACCTACCTGCTCCTCTGCAAAGAGCTTAGTGAGATGGGACCTCCGTCTAAAGGCTAGAATTTGGGCAAGTATCTTATAATCTGCATTAATCAGAGAAATAAAGTCTGTAACTCTCACATTGAAGGGGGGTGCCTTCCCATCCTTTAAAATTAAAGTTATATAGGCTTGATACATAGATTCAGGTAAGGATTGTGAGGAAAAGGAAGAAACAAAGGCTTCAAAAAGATAATCCTTGGCTTTAGAACTTTGTAAATTCTCCCGGTAAACCATCTGGGCCAGACGTTTTGTTTGGTCGAAGACTTTTAATAATGCTATCAAACTCTGCCCAGGATATAGGAGAATTTAAAACTTCTCTATCTGTCTCATTAAGTTCTGGAAGGGTTACTGAATCCAAAAATGTCTATGAGTTTCCTATGTCCTTCATACTTGAATCTGAGTATAAGTCTTTAAAAAACAATTCAAATTCTGAGTTTATTTTGGCGTTTGTTACCTCAGTGACTCCTAAAGCATTAGAGATACCCGGAATCAAATTCTGACCAACCTTCTTTTTTAACCAATGAGCTAAAAGTTTCCTGGCCCTCTCACCAGCTTCCCAAGAAGTCTGTTTGGTTCTATACAAAGAGTATTCTGCTTTAGCAGAATATATTTTATTTATTTCGTACTTTAGTTTGGTGATATTATCAAGCAGGTTCCCTTCTTTTTTACAGTTTTGTTTATAGACATTCTGCAAATCTAGAAGTCCCCCCGGCCCCCGCCACCCCTGGCCGGCCACTCCTTCGGGTCTCTCAATGTCCTGACTCACGCGCGCTCCCTCATCCCCAGCTACTGCTCACCTCATATCGTGACTCCCCCCAAGTAACCCGTCGTATCCCTTCGCCAGACGGGTCCCTCTCCTCTGAGGGGGAAGGCACCGGTGGGGGTGGATCAGTGCATCTGTATTGGCCCAGGGGTGTCGCTGAGGCGGCGGTGCCAGTTAGGAGGCCTGGCGGCAGTCAGGGGACCGGAGAGACCATCAGCCGGTCGACCAGGGCAGTTTCCTGGTTTTCTCCCCAGGGAATGGCGTGCCACTGACATCAAGGCGCATGCCAATGTCCGCCACTCCCCTAGTGCTAACATCTCAGGCATCTGTGCTGTACCCCCAGTCTCCACCAGGGGCCAGCATGCACCCAGGTGCATCCCCCCCCCCCCTGGAGAAGGCGAGCCGTCCTTGGACGCTCCTTTCCTTCTCCCCGGCCCGGCCCTCTACCGACCGAGTCCATTCCGAACCGGGTCGCCATGTCAGTAAGCGGAAATCCAATCGGCTGTGCCAACGGGCCGGCTAAATCTAGAAGTTTTAACTCCATTAGAGCTAAATCTTTTTTTCTTTTTCTTTGAAGCTGAAAAGCTAATAATCCTCCTCCTCCTCACAAAAGCTTTAAAGGTGTCCCAAAGGCAATTTGGAGATACTTCCCCAATGTCATTTATGCTTAAGAAGTCCTCCACCTCATGATCTAACCAGGAGATAAAATCAGGATCTTGCAGGAGAGAAACATTAAGCCTCCAGCGAATACAGTTACTTTTAGAGCCTTCAAAGTAGATTGAGATCTGCACTAAAGCATGGTCAGAAAGAGATATCTCCTTAATACCAGATGAAACAAGGTCTGGTGACAGATGTCTGGATACAAAAACCATGTCTATCCTGCTGAAAGATGCATGCCTTGCAGAGTAAAAAGAATAATCTCTCACAGAGGGATTTAATAGGTGCAAGGAATCTACTAAATTTAGATCAGACACAAGCTTTCTAATAGCAAGCTGTGTCAAGGAGATTTTAAAGGGGCAGGAAGAAAAGTTTCTGTCAGTCAAATTATCTGAAACCTTATTAAAATCTTCTCCTAGAATTAAATTCTGATAATTACACATGCTTAGATGCACATTACGGTCTCAGTAGAAAGCAGTTTGTCCAAAATTGGGTGCATATATGTTGCAAATAGTAACCTCCCTCCCATCAATAGCACCTTTAAGAATTTGAAATCTGCCCTCCAGGTCTGTATAACGAGGGCTCTTCACAAAGTTTACCCCTCTTTTGAAAAAAATAACTGTACCTCTCTTTTTTGAGTTGAAAAAAAAAACTAAACTCTACTTGTGAAACCCATGATCTGGCTAATTTTTTGGCCTCTGCTTCCTCCAGGTGAGTTTCTTGTAGTAAAATAATGTCTAGCTTATGTCTGTTTAAATATGTCCTAGCCCTTTAATGTTCCAAGAGCCTCTTGAGAAACTTGACATTTCTAAAGACCTACAGTAGTTAAGATATTGGGTCAATAAAGCTACAACACTTAATAAAAATGCTAGATAAACTGAAATTAACTTGTTCTGTTAAATTATAAAAGAGGCTATCTGTGAGGAGACTTCCGGTGATGTCACCAAAATGTGAGCAGCACTCGTTTCAAGCTCCAAGATCGCCGATAAGAATCTAAACCAATCCTTCCGAATAGAGGAAAAATTAAAACCTATACTCATCCCGATTCGTTTGGTAAAATGCCACAGAAGATGAATAGAGAGAAAAATACTAAAAATGGACCCCCTACAACAAAAATGAAGCAGCTGTGATTAGAGGCAGGAATGAAGGGCCTCACAGCCTGCACCCTGCAACCACGCTCAACATCTGAATCATCCTCAGACTCCTGTGAGGATGAAGACCTGCACCCAAGAAAGATGGGGCACACCCTTAAACAAATTCTGTATTCTGTACAGAGAATTGAATCTTCAGTGGCTGATATGAA
Organism: Neoceratodus forsteri; assembly: GCA_016271365.2. Lineage (NCBI taxonomy): Eukaryota > Metazoa > Chordata > Ceratodontiformes > Ceratodontidae > Neoceratodus > Neoceratodus forsteri. The sequence continues at coordinate 170,715,208 of JADMNL010000030.1, forward strand.
GCAAGAGCTACAGCAACCGAATAAACAGGTGACAGAAAATACCAGTAAAATATCGGAAGTGGTGGAAGCAAAGGATTCATTGGACCAACTTCTTCTTTATTTGCTGAGGCAGTCGAGGGCTCAGATGGAAGATATAGAGAATCGAGCTAGAAGAAATAATTTCTGTGTGCACTGTGTACCTGAGGGAGTGGAGGAAGGGTTTCCCTCGGTAGTTTATTTTATGCAACACCTCCTTCAAACCACCCTATCTATGCCTTCAAATTTCCATTATGAGATGGATCGGGCCCATCATGTGCTACACCCAAAGCCGACCTCCCCAACAGCACGGCTGAGATCGATAGAGACCAGAATGGCCCACTATCAAGCAAAGGACCAGATATTGAGAGCGATTAACAGTGTGCAAAAGGATTCCACAGCAAACAGCATCTTTAAGTTTGGGGAACATATTTTAATTTAAAAACGTTTCTTGTAAGAGACTAAGCCTAATTTGACTGAGGGTTTCTGTCACCACAAGACCCTATGAATGAGTGGGGCTTGTGTGTGCTTTTAAAAACCAAACCAAACTTCTATATTTAGCTTGAGCGAGTCGTTCTCTTGGGAGGCATGTCATCACTTCCGGGGTCTACTCAGTACAAAAGCCCGCTAGGAAGCGAGGCAGACGGGGTCACAAGACAGTTCATGCTGTGTCCTGCTAGCGGCTAGAGCTGGGACACATTCAGCTCGTAAGTAAATATTTGACCCACAAAATCTGTTTAAAGAAATGGAAGGCCCTTTCAAAATTTGTTCTGAGTGTCAAATGTTCATTGAAGGAATACAAACAAATATATTTATGTGCGATAAGTGTAAACTGGTGGAAATGCTAAAAGAGGAAATTACACGTTTATTAGAAACTAAATCTGAGAATGAAGAAATTGGTAGCCTGGAAACATTCATAGATTCTATGGTATCTAAAATAAGAAATAAAGAACAGGAAAGTGACTCTACATATGATGTAGTGCAACCAAAAACAAACTTAGACTTAGAACAGGTAACAGAAGATTGGGCAAAGGTGTCTAAAGTTAAAACTAAGAAAAGAGGGGGTCAAATTTACAATAGTGCACCTATCACATTATAAAATAGGTTTTCACCTTTACAAACTGTGGATTCTGTAGAATCTATTACTGATGATGCCCATGTTCAAAATTTACAGACACTAACCCAGGAAAATAGAGAAACAAAGTCACTAAACAATGATTTGCTGGTTATAGGGGACTCCTTGATAAGGGGAATGGACACCATGTTATGTAGAAGACGAAATGACCTCACTACAGTGAGTATGTTGCCAGGAGTTAAGATACAGGACATACTCATACTTCTGGATGGACTTACTAACATACTAAAATGCCAGCAGAATAGGCCTAACAGTCTTTCGTGTCTGCTCGTTTGGTCAGCCTCCACCCTGGGTGCTGACCTTGCTGCCCCCCTCGCCTCCTCTGGCTTCTCCCTTCCCAGTTCCGGATATTCTTGCTACATTGGATTTTGCTTCCAGAACCCTTCCCCTGTACCTGTCCCACCCCCTCTTGAACCCCTCCACTGTCTCTGCCTCCACCAGCCCCCTAGGCAGCGCATTCCATGGCTCCACCACCCTCTCAGTGAAGTAGCACCTCCTCCTTTCTCCCTGAATCTTCCCCTCCAGCTTCCACCCATGCCCTCTAGTGGCCCCTCCTCCTCCTTCCTTCAAGCACCCTGATTGTTCCTCCCTATTTACCCTCTTCATGTACCTGAAGACTCTATCATGTGCCTCCGGTCCTTCTCTCTTCCAATGTGTACATATTTAGCTCTTCGAGCCTCTCCTCATAGGTCCTGTCCCCCAAGCCCCAAATCATTTTGGTTGCCCTCCTCTGGACCCTCTCCAGGAGGGTAATGTCCCTCTTTAAGTGTGGCCTCCAAAACTGCACACAGTACTCAAGGTGCGGCCTCACCAAGCAGTTATACAGAGGGAGTATCACTTCCCTCCTTCTGGAGGTGATCCCCCTAGCGATGCATCCCATAATTCTGTTGGCCTTGGCTGCTGCTCTCCTACAAGTCTCTGAGTTGTTCATCTTGACATCCACCACCACCCCCAGGTCCTTCTCAGCCATCGAGACTTGTAGCATTTCCCCCCCAGGGTGTACACTTGGCCTGGGTTTCTGGCCCCCAGGTGGAGTACCTTGCATTTCCCTGCATTGAACCTCAGCTTCCACTTTCTAGACCATCTTTTCAGAGCCTCCAGGTCCCCATGTAGGGCCACCTCCCTCCTCCCCATCCACCACGCCCCAGTTTTGAGTCATCTGCAGAGAGACTCATCTCACTCCTGATTCCTGTCCTTATGTCAGAGACGTAGGCGTTGAAGAGGAGGGCCCCAAGGACTGATCCCTGTGGGACCCCACTAATGACCCTCCTTGGGGATGAGACTATCCCGCCAACTATGACCCTCTGGGTCCGGTCCTGGAGCCAATTGTCTATCCATCTGATTATCTGGTTCCCCACCCCATTTCTCCCAGCTTATCCAACAGGCCCACGTGAGGAACAGAGTCAAATGCCTTGCTGAAGTCTAGAAAGAGGACGTCCACTGGTCTACCCAGGTCCAAGGCACTCGTCACCCAGTCATAGAACTCCACAAGGTTTGTCTGACACGATTTCCCCGGGACGAATCCATGCTGTCTATCGTCCAGGCACCCTGACTTTTCCAGGTCCCCCCCAGCCTCTCCTTGACAATGCCCTCCATCACCTTGCCCACCACCGATGTCAGGCTGACAGGCCTGTAGTTCCCTGCCACCTCCCTTGATCCCCCCTTGTGGATAGGCACTATATTCGCCACCTTCCAGTCCTGGGGCACCCACCCTGTCTTCAGAGAGATGGTGAAAGCTTCGCCAGGGTTTCCGCCAGGACATCTGCAAGTTCCTTCAGCACCTGGGATGTAATTTATCTGCCCCGTGCTTTCTCTGTCTTAAGGGAGCTGAGGGCTTCCTCACTCTCTCTGCTGTGATTTCCACTTCCGGTACCTCTTCTCCTGCTTAGCCCTTCCCTCTTGCCAGTGATGCCTCTCCTCTCCCCAGACCCACCAATCGGTAAGGGTCCCCCCTCCTCAGTATCTCTGTCTCCTCCCATGTATGATGCAGCACCCCCATTTTCCTTGGTGAAAACTGAGGTGAAGTACTCATTCATTTAGTACCTCAGCCTGCTCTCCCGGGTCTTGTGCCCATCTCTCCCCTGATTTAATCCTGCTAATCTGCCCCTTCACCCTTCGTTTTTCCCCAGTGTATCTGAAGAACCCCTTGTTCCCTCTCCTAATTTCCCTGGCCAGGTTCTGCTCCTTCCTTGCCTTAGCTGCCCTCACCACCGTAGTGGCCCTTCTAGCCTTCAGCTCATACTCCCCTCGATCCCTTTCACTCCTTGAGCACTTGAGTTGCCTATAGGCTGCCTTCTTTCCCCGCACCACCTCCTGGACCTCCCTAGTCCACCAGCAGGGTTACGGAAAGTACTACAAATCCTCTAGTTTTATTGCATGTAGGAATAAATGATATTCCAAATCGCAATTTACAGGATATTTTCTTGGACTTTCAGAAAACTTTATGGAAAATAAAACAAAAAGGGGGTTCTGTAATAATATCCAGCATACTACCAGTCTTTGGTTTTCATTCAGCTAAAACTTCCAAAATTAATACTTTAAACAGATGGTTGAGAAAATTGTGTAGGAAAGAAGGGGCTGAATTTTTGGATAATTCATCAGTATTTAATAATCCAAGTCTGTTTAAGTATGATGGACTACATTTGGAGAGGGCGGGGACTCGTTATTTAGCTAAGAGATTTAAAGAAGTTACAAGGATTAATTTAAACTAAATGAAAGGGAGGATGGGGGTTTTGTTAGCACAAGTTCACGTAGAAGTTAAAATATTAATAAATTTAATGACTCCGACTTTTGGAATTGCCTGTTAGTAAATGCTAGGAGCTTAAAAAATAAAATGGGGGAATTTAGAGAGATTCTGGCTACTAACAATATACATATAGTTGCTGTGTCGGAAACGTGGTGGGATGAAAACGATAATTGGGGTCAGGATATCGGTGGCTACACACTATATAGGAAGTCCAGAACATATAGGAAAGGGGAAGGGGTGGCTTTGTATATAATAGATAGTATAAAGTCAGAACTAATGGTACCCTCCTTGGATATGGTGGATCAAGTATGGATCAAACTATTACCTGTACACGCTCCAAAAATCATTTTAGGATTAATTTACAGAGCTCCATCATCCACTTCACTACATAATAAGAGTCTAATAGATCACATGTTGACCCTAGATCCAACAGACAGGCTATTAAGTCTAGGTGATCTAAACCTACCAGGAATAGATTGGGGAACATCTTATGCAGCAACACCTTTCGAGAGAGAATTTCAAATTGTTTGTGATCAAATAGGCTTAGTCCAGTGTGTAATAGAGCCAACTAGGGGTGAACATATACTAGATATAGTTTTGACCAATATGGGAGACACTTTGAGTGAGTGCAAGACCACTGTTGCTTTAGGAACAAGCGACCACTTTAAAGTGGAATTTAAATTGGCTGAACCAGTATCAACTCAAAGGGGTAAAACCATTATTTATGACTTCGCGAAAGCAAACTTTATAAAACTGAATGTAAATCTCTCAAAATGGGAATGGAGAAACGAGTTTGGTGATAGACCTTTGAAAGAAATATGGTATATATTTTCCACAAAAATAAATAGCAAGAATTGGAAAATATTCCCACAAAACAAAAGTATACTGGGAGAAATAATAAAGTACAGTGGTGGACTCACAAAATTAGATCACTAATTAACAAAAAACATAAACTTTATAAAAAGTGGAAAACAAATAGATCATACAAAACCAGAAACCAATACAGACAACTAACAAATCAAATTAAAAAACAAATCAGGAAGGCTAAAATTGACTATGAATTAAGTTTGGTTAACAGGGTAGAGGGAAATCCAAAGGCCTTCTATGCCTATATCAGCAATATAAAAGGGAACTCAAATACTATAGGCCCATTAAGAAAAATAAATGGTGATAGTACATCTGATAACAAAGAAATGGCAGATATTGCAAATAAATATTTCTCAACTGTTTTTTCTAATGATAAACTTTTACATCCTATTAAAAGATTTGATCCTGACCCAAATGAAAGTATATCAATAACTTATACAGAAATTAAAGAACGACTTGTCAAATTAGATCCTACTAAATCCCCGGGTCCTGAAGGACTCCATCCAAGAGTACTTAGGTAGCTAGCTGAGACAATAGCCCCCCCATTAACATACATTTTCCAGCAGTCCCTGAATACAGGTGAGGTGCTTGAATGCTGGAGATCAGCAATTGTGGTCCCAATTTATAAGAAGGGAAACAGGATGGATCCTGCAAGCTACAGACCTATTAGCCTTACTGCCATACCCTCAAAGATCTTAGAAGGGGTGTTAAAGGATAGAATACATGAATATTTAGAAACAAATCATCTTACAGATGAATTTCAGCATGGCTTTGTAAAGGGCAGGTCGTGCCAGATGAATATGTTGGCCTTCTATAACCTTGTCATAGATAGACTGGACAAGGGTATCCCTGTCGATGTGCTGTTTCTTGATTTTTCAAAGGCGTTTGACAGGCTTCCTCACTATGAATTAATACAACAAATGAGAAATATGAGTGTAAACCCTTATATAATAAATTGGGTTCAAAACTGGTTACATGGTCGAAATCAGTGTCTGAGTATTAAAGGGGAACAGTCCGACAGTTTGGGTGTGACTAGTGGGGTGCCTCAGGGATCAGTCTTGGGCCCCTGTCTCTTCAGTCTTTATGTATCATCACTTCAAATAAAACAAAAATCTGTATGGCTGCAAAAGTTTGCTGATGATTGTAGGATTGGAGCAGAAGTGAATATCAGACTAAACACTTCAAATCTACAAGACGCAATAGATAATATTGATACATGGTCTAATAAATTCAAACTGACATTAAATCTAGATAAATGTTTCATTATGCATTTGGGCAATAGAAATCCTAAATTGCCTTACAAATTAGGAAATATACCACTAAAAATAACAAATGAGGAAAGAGATTTGGGCATAACAGTATCTAGTAATATGACATTCTCATCACACTGTCAGAATATAGCCCAAAAAGGAAATAAAATCTTAAATTGCATACTGAGGCACATATCATCCAGAAGTAGGATGGTTGTTATGCCTCTGTATATATCCTTGGTGAGGCCCATTATGGAGTATGGAGCACAGGTGTGGTCACCCTTTAAAAAACAGGATTCAATCCTATTAGAGCGGGTCCAGAAAAGAGCAACAAGAGTTATCTGTGATATGACAGGAAAAAATTATGTAACTAGATTGACAGAGTTGACTATGTACTCTTTGGAGGAGCGTAGAAAGCGAGGTGATATGTGCTTGGTTTATAGGGCTTGGCAAAGTGATGATCTTTGGGATATCACTGGGTTAAAATTAAATAGTAGTATGTACAATACTAGGTCCCACCCAATGCAGTTAACAGCGTCCAAAAGTAACAAAGTATGAAGTACATGGTGGTTTAATCAAAGGGTGGTGCACGATTGGAATGCATTACCGTTGGAGGTTGTGGCTAGTCAGTCTATTACTGAGTTCAAATCTAAATGGGACAGGTATATGAACCAGATTAGAAACGAGGAGAAAGTGCCGAGCATATAGGATGCAAGTCCATTCAGCTCAGTATCATTCCTATGATATTACAGGAGGCAGCATGGAGGCAAAAAGAAACAAAATTCCAGGATACACAGACCTTTTTGTAGCAGGATTTTTCTCCAGTGCTGCAGGTAGAGAGGGGACAAGAGCCATAATTAGGAGCATAAAAGAGAAAAAATGACTTAAAGCTCAACTTAACTTTCCAGCTAAGTAAAAGATATATACAGCAGAGGGGCCAACGATCTTTACCTCCCTGGTGGAGGCAGCTCCATTGTTGCAGGAATGGCGAATCCCAGTCCCAGACCTAGAGATGGAACAGCTAGAACTTAACTTGCTTCGGGAGACATGGTCAGTTGCCAGGAGGAACACCAGAAGGGACATACTGGGCTCTTTACCGAAGGGACTGGCATCTGATCTGAAGAAGCTGGTGCATCAGACGAACGCACGAGGAGCCTGCAGCAATTATCAGAGAGGCCACAGCTAAAGCAAGCGAGACAGTAGCGGCTCATCGAGACCCAGAGTGAGCAAATAAGAAGAGACTGAGACTTTGGATTCGCAGCAGTAAAAGTAACACATTGATGTTGTATGGGAGAGGCAGGGAAGGGGGGTAATTCTACATTAAAAGGAAGGAGGAGTAAGATGGATGAGCCTTAGAAATTTAGGTCTCTGCTCCTCATCTTCGCAAGAGTGAACAGGGCAATTTGGGGAAGATGAACAGAGGCCATAGTTTGTGGGGCGTCTAAATAAAATAAGGGATTTTTTCTTCTTTTATTCTCTGAATTGGTTTTCTAAAGGAGCGAGATGGATGGGGAAAGTGAAATGGACTGGGACAGGAGCATGGAAGGCATGACGGAATGGGCAGCAAGGAGGTACATACTTAGGGTTCACTAGATAGACTGAGAGGCAACAGGAAAAGAACTTAGACGCTGCCTAAAGGGGAATGGGGAGGAAAACTGGGCAATGCAAGCCACAAGAAGTAGCAACTGAAACAGGATCAAAGAAGCCTGGAGGGAGGGGGATTTTCCAGCTTATAACTACCGCATGCCCCACTGTGAGATAATGTTGAGTAAAATTGGGGGGGGGGGGCACTTATAAGGAAAAGAGCCTGAATAAAGCAAGAATGATGATTCATATAGATTATTTCAGTGGAGAAACTTATAATTTTTTTTTTTTTTTGCTCAGTAGGTGACTAACTCAACCTTTTTTCTTTATGACAGGGGCAAACGGTCCCAGATCAGGTAATCCCCTCAGGTAGGGGATACAACACCTTAAAGGCTTTCTACTTTCAACAGGGAAAGGGGAATCTTTTCTCCATTAAGGTAGAGATTTAACGTAGGAAGACAGCTTTTCTTTTTGGTTTTGTGGGCTTGTTTTTTCCTGGTTGTTGTTAAGCAACCTTAATTCTGAGCGATATGCCATTGTTTGTCTTACAAATTCATAAGATTGTAAATAGCTGTAAAGTTGAATATGTTAATGGTTTACTCCTATGGAGAAGAGCTCAGTTTGATTCAAATAATACGTGTTAATGAGTGCAAATATCTGTTTCAAAGGTACTGGGGGAAGGTAGACCTTTAGGGGGAACACAAAGGATGCGAAGGAGAATGGAATGGAATGGGATGGGAGAAGATGGATTCACAATACCTAGGCCAATGGGGGACATTAAAATAATTTCATATAATGTTAAGGGTATCCATTCCCCGGTTAAGCGAACCCAATTGTTAGGAGAATTAAAATGAAGGGGGGGGGATATAGTTTTCCTGAAAGAAACGCACTTGACGGGGGTGGAACATTTAAAACTTAGAAGAAGATGGGTGGGCAGGGTGGAGTTTGTGGCTTCCTCAAATCCTAGAAAAGTGGGAGTAGCTACCCTGATGAGGGACTTTCCACTAACTATTTCATCGGTAGAGGCAGAAATGGGAGGAAGATTCCTGAGAATCTGAGGAGAATTCAGGGGATTACAGCTCTATTTGATCAATATCTATGCACCTAACCAAAACACACGAGTTCTTGGGCCGGGTATTGCAGAGAGTAGCGGAATGCCCACCGGGACAAATAATACGGGCGGGGGGGGACTTTAATACAGTAAACTGCGGACATCAGGAGAGATCATCAGGGTTCTTTCCACAAATATAAAAGCTTCAGAAACACTAATGAGTTTAACTAAGGAACAGGGTTATGCGACATCTGGAGGCTCCAACATAAAGGAGAGAGATTATTCCTTCTTTTCATCAGCGCATGAAGCCTACTCATGGATTGACGCAGTTTACACACAGAAACAATATATATATATATATATAGAGAGAGTCTCTAGATCAGTAATACATAGCTTTACCCTGTCTGACCACGCACCTATATCGATTGAGTCAATTGTAAGGGAACAAGTTGTGGAGACTAAATGTCCCCCTTTTGAATAGCAAAACCTATATGAATAAGCTGGGAGAGATAATAGGGGAAGTGGTGAGGATTAATCAACAACAGGGATGCTCAAATATTTCAATTTGTGAAGCTGTTAAAGCTGTGATTCGAGAAGAGTTAAATAGCCAAGGGGCAGCTTTAAAAAAAAAAAACTTGACATCAGAGAGGCTCACTGGTAAAGTGTGGGAGCTAGAGGCCCAGCATAAACAGAACCCTCAATCCTCCCAAATATATAAAGCCTTACTTAAGACATGGGAAGAGATAAAACTAGAGAATGAGCAAGTAGAGGGAAAGCTGAGATTTTTAAGCCACAGATACCAGGAAGTGGTGGGAAGGGCCACGAGATTACTAGCATATAGATGGAAGGCACAGGCAGACCGAGTAGTTCCCTGTATTGTAAACAGAGTTAACCAGGGAAAACATTGGACGACACCCAAAGAGCACAACAGTTTTTAGATTTCTATAAAAAAACTATATACAGACGATGAGGGGGGAGGACTAGAGAACACACTAGAACATTTTTGAGGGATCTGAAACTATCCAAATTAATGGCCGAAATGACAGACTTATTGAATACCCCAGTCTCAGCCCAGGAAGTTAGCAGGGTGATTAAAGAACTACCTACGGGGGAAATCCCCCAGGTCAGATGGATTCATTTCCGAATTTTATAAGCAACTGAAGGGTACTCTCGCCCCAGTTTTGGCTCAAGTTTTTTATGACTGTTTAACAGAAGACAGACAACCAAACTCGTGGGCAGAGGCAATAATCACAGTGCTACCCAACCCAGGGAAACAAGGGGACAAATGTGAAAATTATAGGCCCATTTCTTTACTAAATCAAGACATGAAAATCTTAACAAAAATACTGGCCCTTAGTTTACAAAATTATATGGAATATCTGGTATATATAGACCAGACAAGTTTCATACCCAATAGACATTTTTTTTTCCCAATTCTTTTTATCACTCTCCCTACCTGAACTCTCTCCAGAGAGGTTTCACATGGTCTGCCTTTATCCTGCTCTTCCTCTCGCTGCTCCTGGGCCAGGCTCTCCCGGCCATTACCCGGCCACCCAGCCCCCGGCTCTGAGTGCCCCAGGGTGGGATCACCAGATTACTCCTCTTGGTGCTCTATCTAGAATCTAGATAGGCGACCAGGCATGGAGGAGATGAAATGAGGAGCCCAATATTGGGCATAGTTGGCCGGCCCCCTGGACCCTCCTTTGCCTATCAGGAGGCAGAGGGTATTTTTACTTGTTTTTCTCCTCACCCTCCACCCTCCCATGGAGCCTGAACCTGCAATGATGGCCAGCATCCGCTGAGCTCCACCCCCAGTGCGATAGCGTCGCAGGATCCAGGCCACCCCCAACTACTGCCAGAGGTCACTCAAGAGTGACACAGAACCCTACTCCCTCCCTCCCCAGGAAGGGAGGGCCATCCATCAGACACCCAATCCCTCCCCACCCCTGCCGACCTCTGACGGCCCGGGCTCGTTCCCGAATCCAGGTCGCCAACATAGAGCGAGGTGAGGTGACTAGTGCCTTAACCCTCAGCGCCATCGAGCCGGCATCCCAATAGACATTTAGCTGACAATATCAGGAAGTTACTTAATCTATTGGTATATAGTAACCCCAACTAAAACAGCACAATTGGCAATATTTTTGGATGCAGAAAATGCCTTTGATCACCTAAATTGGTCGTACTTGGAAACAGTACTAGAACATATGGGCATCAAAGGGAATTTTTTGAAATGGGTGACTCTTTGTTATAGGAAACCCACAGCTAAAATCAAAGTACATGGTACAATCTCAGAGTCCTTTAACATAGAGGGACAAGACAGGGGTGCCCATTGTCACCCCGTTGTTTGCCCTAAGCCTGGAACCTCTGGCTGCAACTATTAGAAATTTGATTAACATCCAGGGAATAGCTATAGGATCAAACATCTGTAAGACATCTTTGTACGCAGATGATACACTAACTTATTTAGATAAGCAGGAGAAATCCTTGCCCCCCCCTTCTGAAATTATTAGAACAATATGAACAAATGTCAGGATTTAAAATAAATCAAGAGAAATGTGAGGTATTGTTGATAAAAGGAAGTGTTTCATCAGCCTTGAAGGGACTGGTCCCCTTTAGATGGGTGACTGATAAGGTACGCTGCTTGGGTATTTGGATCTTGAGATTTCAAAAAAAAATTGTTTAAAGACAACTATGGCCCCCTTTTTTCCCAAATCCATGCTGACCTCAAAAGATTGAATAACCTTCCACTATCCCTTTCAAATAGAGTATATACCTTAAAGATGAACATTCTTCCAAGATGCCTCTTTCTCTTCTCGACCCTTCCTCTTCCAGTCCCAGCCAAAGAATGGAAAAACTTGAGGAAAAAACTCTGAGTTTATCTGGGGTGGCAAAAAAACGAGAATCAGGTGGATAGTGATTCAAGAAGTCAAACGAGGGGGATATGGGACTACCGAACCTGCATAATTACTATGTGATGGCACAACTCCAAATGGTGGTTAAAATGATTAACCCAAGGCAAATAGGAGGCTGGCAGAACCCTAGAAGAAAAGGCCCACAAAGAAATCCCTCTACATGTCCTACCATGGGTGATTCTATAGGCAGATTTAAACACCATCAAAAATTGTTGGACTAAACACACTCTCACGATATGGTTGCAAGCAAGGCAGGTTTGTTTGGGAGCTACCCACTAGAGTCTAGACATCTATCCCATTAAAATATCTTCCAGGATTCTCAATACAGACAACGCACAAATGCATTACAGGATGGGAGGGGAGGGGACTTAGATTTTTACCCCAATTAGTGTATGAGGAAAGGATCAAAAGCTTTGCTACAATCCAAATGAAATTTTCCATCCCAAAGCAAGATTTTTACTGTTATTTGCAATGTCGACATTATTCACAAAAGGGCCCTGGCATAGCACAGCTGAGGACAGATCCAATAATGGAAATTAAGTTAATACAAGACAAAAGTCACCATTCTAATATTAAACACTTGGTTTCTCAGATATACGGTTCCTTACAGGAAGGACGGGGTACACTGGCCATACAATATATCCAAAATAAATGGGAGCGGGGGGGTCAGCCATTGGAGGAAGGAGAGTGGGAACTGATGTGGAAAGACATACATAGAACCACAGCAATGGCAACCTGGAAGGAATTTAGATGGAAAGTCTGTGGATGGTATTTTATTAGTCCCACAGCCTCTAAATATTATAGTAAAAATCAATCAGAACTATGTTGGAGGGGGTGCGGAGGTAAAGGATCACACTATCACATATTCTGGCAGTGCCCGATTGCACAGGCTTTCTGGTCACAAATAGAACCCATTATATGGGAGATATTGGGACTAACAGACCCCTTAGTATTCTCAAATTTGGTATTGGTTTTGCCACCAAGGGAATCCAGGGAGGCAACACATAGATACTTGTTTTATATATTAGGGGTGGCAGCTTTAAAAGTAGTCACACAAAAGTGGCTAATAGATAATACATGATCTCAGAATCAATGGAAAATAAATGTTTTAACAATTCAGAATCTGGAAGCAGTCATGGCTAAAGTCAGATTGCAGGTAGATCAATTTAATGCGAGATGGTTGCCATATTACTCCTACACTGAAAGAGTGGACAGAAGGCCTGTATTAGAACAATTACTGGTGTAGGGATAGAGAATTGAGTAGAACAGTAAAAGAGCAGGAGGGACCCATCCTGGCTACATATTAGGTAAAAAACCCCAAGAGAATAAGTTTAAAGAGTGGAGGGAAAAGAACAAAACACTCCATTAAGGTTTAGAGTTAATTTGTTTTATTTGATGTTGTATTTAAAATATTACAGCAGTATGAAAAAGGATAAAAATAAGCAAGACAACTTTTAAAGATGGAGAGAAGAACAGAGGACAGTGAAGCCATAAAGGAAATTGTAGTAACTAGATCTTGATTGACGGAAGGGATGGAAATACGTTTCCTGCAAAGAAACAAAGAAATGTTAGAGGGTAGGAAAGAAAGACAGACTTTCATTAATTTTACTTAGATAAGAATGTATGTCTATTCATGTACTTAATGTTTAAACCATTAATGGTAAATGTATGATGCCCAAAGTCTTTTTATGTAGAAGCCGGATGAGTCTTGCTTTGTGACAGATTGAATGTATGAAATGTACAACTATCTGCTGAATAAAAAAAAAAGTAAGTAAAAAAAAAGAGAGAGGCTATCTGTACAACAGTCTTAACAGATAAACTGACTTACTTATTAAATATAGTTTTTATACTGATTAATCTAGAAATTATATGTATTACAGTTTCCGAAATATAAAAAGAAAGAAATCCTTCAACTGTTATACAAAAACCAGTAAAGGGAGTAAATAGAAAAACCAAAAAGAAAGCAAAACACTTAAAAAGACAGTAAGATGACCACTACTGGTGGACCTCTAACCACCGAACTACAGTCCAAGGTGGTGATGTAGCTAATGGTCCTTACTTTGGCTCTCGTCTACATGCATATTACCTAGTCCGCTAACTATGATAATAAAATATATAAATAACAGTTATGGTACAGTTTGAAAAGGAGCTTGATGTAACAACTCTAAACCTCCTCAAAGGATGAGCTTAACCTTAAGGATTGATAGTCTGAGAGAGACAAGTTATACAACCTCTACCTCTGTTATTCATTGAGATATACAACAGTGTCAATGTTTTATCTCTTCTTATTGAGGTAAGCAAAAAAAAAAACAGTCAAACCCCAATGTTAAATAATTAATACAATGCAGCAAAATAAATCTCAGCTAAAACTTCAGTTGGGTGAATCAGTAAGATGGAGGAGCTGTTATTGTGTATTATGACAGAGGGTTCAATTCTACTCAACTCAAGCCTGGGCCTGCCATGAAACCCCCATAGTCCTCTCCCTTCTTGCTTTTGATGTTTCCAGTGTTAGGAATATCAAGGCAACACTACAGCTAGTAACTCCTCCCCTTCCCTGTAGAAATCCACAACAGTAATCATTATATTCTTTGCATAAAAGCTATGGATAGGATAGATTGCATTTGCCACATTTAAAAGACCAATCCCCATTGTACTAATGTGATGTTAGGATCATAGAGACACCCCGGTGAGTCTAGCCAGTGAATCCCTCTACGCCAATATATTGTGGACTCCAGGAAATGCACACAAGCACTCCTAATAAGAGGGTAACCTAGCTCTCTCTCCCTGAGACCATTGTCCGAACTATTGCAAAGGAAACAGCCTACAGTTGCTTGAAAGGCCCATTAGACTAATCAAAAACTTAAAAGGGAGGCTTATAACACACAGAGCTTATTATAGGGACTGAGGATTCTGAGGGATATTATGAGCTGTTCCAGATAAAAGGAGCCGACTTGTCCCCTGTGCAGTCATATCACATACATGCTTCCTCTCAATTAACCCCTGCTACACCCTAAAGTCTGTTCCTGGGAGTTCATATTTGACTACAGAGTTGCATACTAAACCACATTGAATTAAACATTCGCATGCATGAATTCTGAGAGATAAATCCTCCCCTTTTGTTGAGTTAATATCCAATGACAGTACCCTCCAGCGACCTCAAGATAAGCTGCAAAAAGAAATATGGAGCTTATATCGCTAAACAAGTAACATTAAAGTTAGACAGTGAATATTTATAATAGACAACATATGCAAATAAAAACTTGACATGTATAACAAAAAAAATTCATATTCAGATCTATAGTAGGGATATCCAAAGTTTAACTGAATTGCAACAGTACATTTACACTTCAGTCCATTTGAGGTACTTATCAAAATGGGTAGCATTTGTAAAGAAATGCTCATCCCATGCCAAAATACGAAGAAGATATCAAGCTGTATTCCTGAACAAGGCAATATACTTCTGGATCACTCAGATCCACACTGAGAAGGGTCATGCCGAATCAGAAGTCATGAGGTACTGGCTATTGGAAGTGTAGATGGAAGCTCCCGTGCAGAAACAGACACTGCTTGGACCTTAGTTCCAGCTCTTCTGGTGATTGCATTCTGGAGCTTGTTGTTGCAGTGTCATCGAGGCACTGGTCAGGAAAAACCAGGAGCAGTTGTAGAATTCACAGAAAGTGTTTATTACTACTAGTAGTTACATAAAAAATAAACTTGTTCAGAATAACTGTTTACAAAGGCAAAATAAACAGAGAAGATCCATCTGAGTTTTCCTTCAATCTCTGTGTGTCTCTTGTAAGAAATTGCAGCTCTGTTTTATAAGTCCTTGCAACCCCCTTCTTAACAAGCATCCTGTTTTTTTCTAAAATGTTCTTGTAAATTTCCAATGTTTTTGTCAAGTTCATGCGGGTGCTGCAAGAACACAGTGTTCCAGAACTGAGGCCCCTTCTCCACAGCTCTATAAAAGGCGTAATAATTGCTCTCAGGATAACCCCTTGAGTTCACAATAGCTTTTTGCAGTTATCTCAAACTATAATTTTATACATTTCAACAGTAACACTATATAATTTCTAAACAAAGGGATCCCAATATCAGTTACATTTCCACATAATGATTTGTATATATTTTTATACCAGCAGATGTGCAAGGGAGGAAAAGACAGAAACAGCAAGGGAAGACAGAGACAGTGAGAGACAAAGAATTGCGAGACTGTCAGGGTGATCAAATCCTAGGTCTCATAAGAAAATTTGGCTGCGCAACCAGACAGACAAGAGACAGGAAAGGAAAGAACAGAACAGATCCTTGCATTTAACTCTCTCTGCATAACAACTGGGACAGGGTCATATTCAACCCTGTCACATACATCCACCCCCTCCTTAAGAGGGAACCTGTTTTACAAAAACAGGTTTCCGTAACTTTCTAGTAATTCTCTACTAGCATTCGCTTCTAACTTTCAGAAATTAAGCACATGTACAGTATCCTTTTTCTATAACAGTACAGCAAACAGTAAAGTTTAAACTCATACATTTGTTTTTCAATCTTCAGGATCCTCAATTCCTGATCCATACCTTGACAGAAAATCAGCATTGCTATTCTCTTCACCAGATTTGTGTATCACCTTGAATTTAAATGGCTGTAGTGCCAGGTACCATTCTGGAATTTTTATCTTTCATTTGGTTAAGCCAACAGAGAAGATTGTGATCTGTTATAAGTACAAAGTCAGTTCCTAGCAAATAAAACTTAAGAGACACCATGGCCCACTTTGCTGCTAAACATTCCTTTTCAATAGTGGAGTACCTTTTCTCTCTGTCATGCAACTTCCTACTTATGTACAGAACAGGATGTTCCGTCCCATCTATATTTTGACTCAGGACTGCACCTAGGCCTACCTCTGATGCATCTGTTTGTAACAAAAATGATTTCTCAAAATCTGAGCTTCTTAAAATGGGCTGAACACAATGCAGCCTTAATGGCTTGAAAAGCTTCATCACTCTCTGGGGTCCATTTCATATTATTCGGGTACCGTTTTTTCGTGAGTTCAATGAGGGGAGTAGCTAACTCAGCAAAGTTGGGAATAAATATCTTGATAACAACCAGCCAGCCCTAAAAATGACCTGACATGTTTCTTTGTTTTAGGGACAGGGCTGTTAGCTACAGCCAACACATACCCAAATATCTGGTTTCCTGCATGCCCAATGCACATTTGGTAGGATTAATAGTCAGACCTGCACTTTTGATAGCTAGGATAACTGCTTGTAGGTGTTCCAGGTATTCAGCACAATAACCAGTGTGAGGTGAGAAAATGACATCCATGTGCCGCTGGAATGTAGCTGGTGCACCATGTAAACCAAATAGCATGGTGGTGGTGAACTGATAGAATCCTATAGGAGTGGCAAATGCAGTTTTGTGTCTGGATTCTTTAGCTAAAGGGATTTGCCAGTAACCCTTGGTGAGATCGAGGGTATTGATATATTTTGCACTCCTCAGTCTGTCCACCAAATCCATCTATTCTGGGCATAGGGTAACTGTCAAATTCTGATACTTGATTAAGTTTCCTCTAATCAAGGCAGATTCTAACACCCCATTCTTTTTGTTTACAGTTACCATTGGAGATGACCAAGCACTCCTCGACTCTTCTGTTATACCCAATTCTTTCATTTTTTGTATTTTCTTAACCACATCAGCTCTTAACCACTGTGGTAACCTGTATGTATTTTACCTAATAGGGTGAGCATTCCTTGGCACTATTCCATGCTCGACCCAGTACTGTGGTAAAAGTACTGTTAAATGTCTTTAGTAAGTTACGAATTTCTGCGATTTGTTTGGGGGTTAAGGAAACATTCGCCTTTATAGCATCAGCAGTTACAGTTTGTTCCAGTCTATCACATGCTACATCAATGTCTTCTTTATCAGTTTCTGTTAAAACCAACATAACAGCTTTTGGTGTTTTTTCAACCTATTGCTTGAGGAGGTTAGCATGGTATATCTTAGTAGGATGTCTTCCTGTCAGAGGTCTCGATCTTGTAGTTAACGGTGCCAGTATGTCTAAGCACTCTATAAGGCCCTTGCCACTTCATTAACAGTTTATTTTCTGTTGTGGGTAACAGTAGCAAAACCTTTTCACCTGGCTCAAAAATATTTTCTTTTATCCCGTGGTCATAATATACCTTCTGCTGGTTTTGGGCCTCTTCCTGATTACTATGGGCAATTTCAACATATTTTGCCAGCTTCTTTCTTAGGGCACACATATAAGATGTTATAGATTGTTTCTGAGTGGGGTTATCTTCCCACGTTTCTTTTATCACATCCAGTGGCCCTCTTGGATGCCTACCATACAGCATTTCAAATGGTGAAAACCCTGCTGATGCCTGTGGCGCTTCTCTGTAAGCAAAAAGTAGGTAAGGCAAGTATTGGTCCCAATCTTTCCTTCCCCTTTTAAAAACCTTCTTAACATGTGTTTTAGGGTTTGGTTAAAAAGCTCAACAAGGAGGCCAGCCCGGTGACGATGAGGGTTGAAGCACTGGATGCCACACCTCACGCCATGCCGGCGACCCAGGTTCCCAGGTTCAGAAATGGACTCAGGTCATTGGGGTTGGCAAGGAAAGAAAGGATTAAGCATCCAGAGGACAGCTCTCCTTTCCTGGGAGGGAGGGGGGGACATAGGTCTCGCTGTCTGGCAACCCCTAATGGTGACTGGGGGTGAGCAGCAGTCAGGTCCTGGCAAGCATTGGGGAATGGCTGCCACGGCACTCCTGTGGGTGTGAGTGGGAGCACTCACACCATGCTGGAGCACATTGCACTGCCAGGCCAATAGGGGGATAGTAAGAAGAAAATCCCCCTTCCCATTAGTAGGCGAAGGCGGGTCTAGGGCACTGGCACCATGTCCAATTCCAGGCTTAGAAGCCCACTGGCTCTCCTCCCATCTGTCTCCAACAGACACTGTAGATGGAGCGCCGAGTGGAATGGCAGTCCTTGCTCATGGGGATCCAGATCTGGGGGCGGTTCAGAGGCATGGCGAGGAGGGGGTGACCAGGAGTGGCTGAAAGGTTTCAGGAGGATGGGATAAGCCGGCATGCAAATGACCATACTAGAGAGAGTCCAATGAGGTAAGGGTGCAGAAATAAAGTCAACAACAAAAAAAAAGCTCAACAAGACCATCTGTGGGTGATAGGGGGAGATTCTTATGGCAGTGATACCTGTCACAAACTCGCTCAGCCGGTAAGCCCTCTACTCCCAAAGTGCCAACCTCTGAGTGTATGATTTGTGTACAGTGAACAGAACAAGGTAACGCTCTTGTCTGTTTTGTGGGTTCAAGTCACCTTAGTCTCAAGCTCTGGAGGTATTCAAACTGATAACCTCTTGTTAGCTTACCCAGTTATCAGGCTCAGATAATTCTGTCTTCCGGGGGCCATATATCTTTGCCTACAGGCACCCAACCAGGCCTTTCAAATGAATCCTTAGACCTCTATGCAAGACTTTAGAGAACTCTATCCATTTCCCAGTTTGGTATACAGTAAGCCCATGCACAGTGTTACTTACAACCATTAAATGCTCCACTTAAAAAGAAATGGCAAGGCACTCCAGACAGTTTCCGTTGTAAAATATATCTCTTTACTTTAAAATATGAAAACAGAACAATAAATACAGAACAAATATCCCAAACACATACAATCTTAAAAACAAAACAGGTTTTTAAAGGTACAAACTAAGCTCTCTTATCCACATAATACTTCTCTCATACAGTGCTGATCTTGTCCTTCTCTCAGTCAGAAATATTGTCTTGTGTGTCTCTGTCTAGGTTCTCTTAGCAATTAAACACAGTTCTGAGCCGGCCTTCTCATGAGGTCACTAACTCCGCCTTGGTGAAACAGCATCTATATTTTATCTCACAGGATGTCCAAATTAAATATTTAAAAAAACGTAATAGGTGACCTCACTGCCTTTCCTCCCTCAGGTTAACCAGACCAAACCGGTTTGTGCTCTGCTACACATACATCTCAAAAGTTTCTTTGAACTAAGTCACTGTATTCATGCAAAAGTGTATTTGCCTCCTTAATCCCGTCTGGGCCTTGGAATCTACACCTCAAAGGTCTCTCTGATGTAATTCAAGGTTTCTCTGGGAAAGTATTTTGGACCTTCAAAATTCATCTGGATCCTCTCTTCAATGTCAATTCTGGCTTCTCTCTGACACCCCTCCCTCTCAAGTTCTTCCTGACAACTATTGTAAGTCAAAGGATTTTCCCTGAGGGAATTATGAATGGCTAATCTTATTTCCTGGGATGAAAGCAAATTAACAAGGTAATTGCACTCCAGATATCTGCAGTTTAGCTATGTCCTGTCCTTTGAACTTATCCCTGGGGGGTCTTGATGTGCCAGTTCCAGTAAGACAGTAGTTTCCTCAAACTGACCTTCCCATCACATATTTTATATGTAATAAAAAATTTGATACAGCACTCAGATCTGGCTGTCTATGTCACACTCCTCCCCACCTAGACTGAATTTGGGGGCTCTATCCCCTACATGGAATGAGCTTCCCAAATCAGTTCACTCCTCATAGACCCTAGACAGTCCATCTGAGTTCTGATTCTGGGCTCCGGCCCTATGTACGATTTTCAAATCATACCCTTGCAAAGCAAGACTCCATCTGAGCAGTCTGCTATTGTTTTTCCCCATCTGTGTTAGCCAAACCAGGGGGTTGTGGTCAGTCTGCACCACAAAAGGCTGCCCATACAAGTATGGCTTCAATTTCTTTAGGGCCCACACTAGGGCAAGACACTCCTTTTCCACCGTGGAGTATGCTTGTTCCCTGGGGAGCAGCTTTCAGCTCAGGTAGGCTATGGGGTGGTCCCTCCCTTCACTGGATGTCTGGCTTAGTACTGCCCCAATACCCACGTCTGAGGCATCCGTCTGAACTATAAAAGTTTTGCTATAGTCTGGACTTGTCAAAACAGGAGCACTGCACAGTGCCTCCTTCAGTTTGGTAAAGGCTTCCTCACAGGTTGGACCCCGGGTAATTTTCTTGGGTATCCGTTTCTTTGTCTGGTCAGATAGGGGAGCAGCCAGGGCACTGTAATTTGGTACAAATTTTCAATAGTACCCTGCTGTCCCGAGAAAACTCCTGACCTGCTTCTGAGTTTCTGGTCTGGGCCATGCCTGTATTACCTCTGTCTTGATTTGGTTAGGACGGAGCTGTCCCCGGCCTACCACATGCCTGAGGTATGCCACTTCTCCCATGGCCACCTGGCACTTCTCGGCTTTGACAGTGAGCCCAGCCCTCTGTATTCTGCCCAGCACTTCCCTAAGGTGTGACAGGTGTTCCTCCCAGCTGGTACTGAAGATGGCAATGTCATCCAGGTATGCCACGGCGTACTCCTCAGCACCATTTAACACCTGGTTCACCAACTTTTGGAAAGTGGCCGGGGTGTTCTTCATTCCGAAAGGCATTACTTTGAACTCAAATAAGCCTATCGGAGTGATGAAGGCCGACCTCTCCCTAGCTCTGTCCGTCAACTCTACCTGCCAATACCCCTTGTCAGGGCAATGGTCGAAGTAGGTCGCCCCCAACTTGTCCAGGAGTTCATCCGCCTGGGGCATCGGGTGGGCTGCTGACTTCATGACTGCATTCAGTCCACAATAGTCTCACAGAAATGAGTTGAGCCATCTGGCTTGGGTACAAGGACTACGGGTGAGGCCCAGGGACTGTGGGATCTCTGGATTACCCCTAAATCCAGCATCTCCTCCACTTCCCTCCTAATGTCCTTTTGGACAGCCTCTGATACCCGATATGCTGTCCACCGTATGGGCATCTGTGTCCCTGTCTCCACATCGTGTGTTGCTGAGGGGGTTAATCCAGGCTTGGCGCTAAACAAGGGGGCAAAGTCTGCTAAAACCTCCCTCACTTTCTGGATCTGGTCCGGGGTCAGCTGGGGAGACAATTTTACTGCCTCCACAGAGGACTCCCGCTTACTCTCTTCCAGCAAGTCCAGAAGGGGGTCTCCTTCATCTGTCCCTTCCCCATGACTACACACTGCGAACTTCATGTCAGCCCTATTTGCATATGGCTTCATCATGTTGACATGGTACATCCTTGCTGTCTATCTACGGTCAGATAACTCCCCATTGTAGTTTACGTCATTTACCTTCCTAACCACTTTGTACGGTCCTGCCCACGCAGCTTGCAGCTTGTCTTTCCGGACTGGAATAAGGACCTTGACTTCCTGACCCACCATGCATGAGCGAGCTCTGTCTCTCCGGTCATACAATACCTTTTGTTTCTGTTGGGCAGCTGCCAGGTTGCTCTGGGCTGTCCCCATAAGCTCCTTCAGCCTTTCCTTAAACCTTAGGATGTAATCCACAATGGGAGTTCCCTGGGTGGCATGCTTGCCTTCCCAGTCCTCCCGGATCAAGTCTAGGGGCCCACATACCCGGCATCCATACAAGAGTTCGAAGGGGGAAAATCCTGTTGACTCTTGGGGCACCTCCCTGTATGTGAACAACAGGTGGGGAATGTTTTTCTCCCAGTCCCTCCCATGCTGTTCAACAAATGCCCAGAGCATTGACTTTAGGGTACCATTGAAGCGTTCCACAAGCCCATTGGCTTGTGAGTGATACGGTGTCATGCATCTCTGCACCACCCCACACTTCTTCCATAGACATTTCATTAGGTCCAACATGAAGAAACCCCCTCGATCGGTGATTACCTCCTGCGGAAACCCAACATGGGAGAAAATCCCAAGCAAGGCATCTGCCACTTTGTCTGTCCTTAGTGAGGAAAGGGTGACTGCCTCGCGGTACCGGGTGGCATAATCCACCACAGTCAGGTTGAACCTTTTCCCTGAGGAGATGGGGGTATTTAAAGGCCCCACAATATCCATTCCCACCCTCTGGAATGGCTCTTCCACTATGGGCAAGGGGATCAGGGCAGCTTGGGTTTTCTTGCCCGCCTTCCCTATTTCTTGGCACTGGTGACAAGACCTGCAATACTCCTTCACCTGCTGGGTGAAGTTAGGCCAGTAGAAATTCTGGGCTAACCGTTGTATTGTGCACGCGATTCCCAGATGACCAGACAAAGGACTATCACGGGCAACCTTGAGCAACTGCTCACGATATCCCTGGGGAACGACAAGCTGCCTGCCTAGCATCCCTCCCTGTGTCTGTACTGCCTGTGTATACATAAGTCCATTTTTCCAATAAACCTTATGTCTGCCGTCACCTCCCTGTGCACCGTCCGAGTCTGCCCAGACCCTCAGCTTCTCTAAACTAGGGTCACTTCTCTGAGCAGCTGCAAACCCCTCACACCTTCCCAAGGCATGGGACAGGTCCCCTTCAGTCGCTAAACTAGTGTCCCTAGCACTAGCGTCAGGGCCCTCAGGATCACTGTCAATCCCAACTCTCTTACAAGAGGTCACCCCTCCCTCCTCGGAGTAACCCTCTGTAGCTATGTGGTTACTTGCTATTGGGGACATTTCTACCCTCTTTTCGTCAGTCAGACACAGGCTGGGGAACCAGCCTCTCAGTATCTTCCCCAGTGGCTTCTGGGGGGGCTCAGGGAA
The DNA here is from genome assembly GCA_016271365.2 of Neoceratodus forsteri. Classification (NCBI taxonomy): domain Eukaryota; kingdom Metazoa; phylum Chordata; order Ceratodontiformes; family Ceratodontidae; genus Neoceratodus; species Neoceratodus forsteri. The sequence continues at coordinate 170,738,320 of JADMNL010000030.1, forward strand.
CTACAGTTTTGCCTGGCCGCTTGACTATGGGTAACTGCACATACCACCCCCTGCTGGAGATTGTTACCCAGGATCACATCCACTGCTAATTTGTTGGCTACATCCACCTGTTGCACAGTTTCCCCTGTTTCACCCCAGTCCAGGAGAACACTGGCTAGTGGCAATGTTTTCTCTTCACCCGCAAAGTCCTGTACAGTCACGTATTTATTGGGTATAAGCTGACCAGGCTGTACCAGATCCCCTTTTACCAATGTCAGGGATGCCCCTGTGTCCCTTAACCCCTGTGTCTGTATGCCATTTACCATGACTGGGTGCATGTGTTCCCTCATGTTCACTGGCATGCTTCCAGGGACACACAAACAACCCACTTCCTTTCTGGTACTACTTTGCATATTATTGCTTGCCCTTCTTGGACACTGTCTGGCAGTGTGCCCAGTTTCTTTACATAACCAACAAACATTTCTTACTTCAGAGAATCTTTTCTTTGAAACCTGGGGCTAACTGGTTTCGGTGGAGGCAGTGAGGGTTTTAGCTGCCCTGAAGGCACGCTTTTCCCTTTCTGCGCTGCCACACTGGCCCCATTCGCTCTCAGAGCAGGTCTGCTCTTGGCATAGCGGTCCGAGAGTTCAGCAGCCTCTTGCACTGTTTTTGGATCTCGGTCCTCTAGCCAGGTTTTTAACTCTGCTGGATATGCCCAATAAAACTGTTCTAATAAAATCACATTTTCAATTTTTTCAACAGTGTTTGCCTCAGTTCCTTCCCACCGACGTTTTAAAAACTGACGTTTCGTGGCTAGCTCCTCGTAGCTCATATCAGGGCTTCTCCTCAGCTTACGGAATTTAGCTCTGTATGATTCAGCAGTTAATTCAAACTTTTTTAACAGTGCAGCTTTTAACTTGCTGTAATCATTGCTATCTTCATTGTCCATTTGACCCAATGCATCCCGAGCTTTTCCGGTAAGTAGTGGGGATAGCTGGAAGCTCCAGGACTCTCTAGGAATTTTAGCCTGAATACAAACTTTTTCAAAAGAATTTAAAAAGGCGTCCATGTCTTCCCCGTCCTTAAACTCTGCTATTAATTTGGAGTTCAATTTGTAACCCAGTCCTGCAGTCCCAGTTAAACCCAAGTCACTTACCTGTCCTGGTGCCGCTGGTTGGAGTCATAGCTTCTCCAGTTCGCGTTGCCACTGGTACTTCTCTCTCCTCTCCTCTGCTTCTCTCCAGCACTCATGTTCCTCACGGTCCGCCTCCCTCTGTTGTCGCTCTGCCTCCAGTTCCATCCTGCGCAACTCAATTTTCAGTTTGAGTACCTCTGGATTCAGGATACTGGTGACCATCCCCTGCTGCTGTGGCCCTTCACTGCCAGTGGCCCTGCTGTCCACCTCATCGGCTCAGGATCCCTCACTGGCCGCTAGCCCTTCTAGACTTGAGGTTTGGTCCCTTTCAGTCATGGTCTGTGACTCACTGCTTTGGGTATCTGCTACCATCAGGGCCTCTATGAGGTTCTGCTTACTGGCTTTCACCCCAAATGGGACTCACCTGTCCTCACACAATTGCTTTAAGACATCTACAGTGTGCCTGCTGTAGTCGGAAGCCATTTTCTTCTTCCCTCACTACTAATACTATTCTGACTGGCACTTCAGAAAAAAAATAAAATGGGTAGGAACTTAGCTGTAAGTCAAGGGATATAGTTCTGTTTCCTTTTTAAATAAAACACTGCCTTTCTTTTTTCCAAGTGAGCTAAACGGTCTCAAGCTAACACACTGAACAATGAAGCTTATACCACCAAACTTTTTATGCCACCGCTGCCAACCAGTCTGTCACAAACTTGCTCAGCTGGTCAGCCCTCTACTCCCAAAATACCAACCTCTGAGTGTATGATTTGTGTACAGTGAACAGAACAAGGTAACCCTCTTGTCTGTTTTGTGGGTTCAAGTCACCTTAGTCTCAAGCTCTGAAGGGATTCAAACTGATAACCTCTTATTAGCGTACCCAATTATCAGGCTCAGATAATTCTGTCTTCCGGGGGCCAGATATCTTTGCCTATGGGCACCCAACCAGGTCTTTCAAATGAACCCTTAGAACTCTATGCAAGACTTTAGAGAACTCTATCCATTTCCCAGTTTCGTATACAATAAGCCCATACACAGTGTTACTTACAACCATTAAAAGCGCCACTTAAAATAAAAAGAAATGTCAAGGCACTCCAGACAGTTCCCGTTGTAAAATATATCTCTTTACTTTAAAATATCAAAACAGAACAATACATACAGAACAAATATCCCAAACACATACAATCTTAAAAACAAAACAGGTTTTTAAAGGTACAAACTAAGCTCTCTTATCCACGTAATACTTCTCTCCTACAGTGCTGATCTTGTCCTTCTCTCAGTCAGAAATATTGTCTTGTGTGTCTCTGTCCAGGTTCTCTCAACAATTAAACACAGTTCTGAGCCGGCCTTCTCATGAGGTCACTAACTCCGCCTTGGTGAAACAACATCTATATTATATCTCTCAGGATGTCCAAATAAAATATTAAAAAAAACATAATAGGTGACCTCACTGCCTTTCCTCCCTCAGGTTAACCAGACCAAACCAGTTTGTGCTCTGCTACACATACATCTCAAAAGTTTCTTTGATCTGAGTCACTGTATTCAAGCAAAAGTGTATTTGCCTCTTTAATCCCGTCTGGGCCTTGGAATCTACACCTCAGAGGTCTCTCTGATGTAATTCAAGGGTTCCCCAGGAAAGTATTTTGGACCTTCCAAATTCACCTGGGTCCTCTCTTCAGTGTCCATTCTGGCTTCTCTCTGACACCCCTCCCTCTCAAGTTCTTCCTGACAACTATTGGTCAAAGGATTTTCCCTGAGGGAATTATGAATGGCTAATCTTATTTCCTGGGATGAAAGCAAATTGACAAGGTAATTGCACCCCATTTATCTGCAGTTTAGCTATGTCCTGTCCTTTGAACTTATCCCTGGGGGGTCTTGATGTGTCAGTTCCAGTAAGACAGTAGTTTCCTCAAACTGACCTTCCCATCACATATTTTATATGTAATAAAAAATTTGATACAGCACTCAGATCTGGCTGTCTACGTCACAATACCTAGTAGTCTGTACAGCTCCTTAAGTAATGCAGCACCAAAATTATTACCCTGATCAGTAATAATTTCTTTAGGTATGCCCACTCTGCTGAAAATTTTTGCAAGCTCTGCTGCCACTTTTGAAGCTGTGACAGTACTCATTGGAACTGCTTCTGCGTATCAAGTAGCATAGTCGCATACTACCAGGATAAATCTATTACCCTTTTTACTTTTGTCTAAAGGACCAACCACATCCATTGCAATTCTCTCAAAAGGCACATCTATCAAGGGTAGGGACACCTTGACTTTTCTAGTGACTGGGGCTACTTTCTGACACTCAGCATAGGAATTTCAATAGGTAGCAACATCTTCATGAATTCCAGGCCAGTAAAATCTATACAGCAATCTGGCAAGGGTGCGATCCCTCCCTGAGTGACCAGCCATAGGACTATCATGTGCTATCTGTAACAACTCTGTTCTATACTTCTGTGGTATAACCAATTCTTCTGTCTGTTCCTGTTTCTGAGGTTTAATCCAAACTCTGTACAGTAACCCATTACATTTTTTAAACATCGATTCACCCTGTTTTGGTTTCACCCCCAGCTACTTAAAATAACCCTGGAGAGAAACATCGTTCACTTGCTCTGAAACAAAATCACAATCAGTTATCAGTTTAGCTTCAGCATTTTCATATTTTAACCCTTTATGTCCGTCAGTCTTTTGTTACCACTGTTGTTTCAGACGTCTTCTTTCTTTCCGAGACTTCCGGATCGTGGAGCTGTTCTCAAACAAGTCTGAATCAAAGTCACTGAAAGGAAAAGTGTCCACACTGGTTGAGATTTTCTTTGCCCGAGCTCTTGTTACCACTGCTGCTGAAACTGCAGGGTTCAGTTCCTTCTGAGATTAAATCCTGGACTGTCATTTCCAGTAATCACGGGTACGGGTAACTTAGGTGCTACCCCCAAATTCATTTGGTGTGATACACCCTAATGGTCAGAGTCACTTGGGTGGTGGGATAGTGTCGAGTGTCCCCATGGATGCAGATGACACCAGTACCTGGTCCTTTTGCACAGTGTTTTCCCAGCACTTCAGCATGCAATAGGGTCTGTCTGCTTCCCAAATCAGTGAGTCCCTTTACAGTCTTATCCCCCACCTTCACATCTGTTAAGTACTTGCCCCAATTTGCTAAGGACAAATCTGCTCCAGTGCCACTCTCCTTATTACGGCAGTTTCTTGCAATATGGCCTGGCATGTTACAGTCGTAACAAATAAAGTCTTTGGGGGCAGATATGTTACCCCCATCAGAGTTCTTATCAGACTTGGAGTTTAAATGGGAAAAAGAGGGACTTACTGGTGCTTGGCTGTTACCTTGCTGCTGCATGGTCTGTCTGGCCATCTGATAATCCTCAGCCAAAGAAACAGCCTTTTCCCCACTTTCTGGTCGGTGTTCTTTCACCTAAAGCTGCACATCGGTAGGCAGGATGTTGATGAATTGCTCCATTGTAAATGTGTCATTGATCTGTGGGAGTGTTTTGCCCTCTGGTTGGAGCCATTTAATAAGGAGTTCTCTGAGTCGGGTGAAGGCTTCTCAAGCATTGTCGAATGCATTGTACTTCAGAGACCAGAATCTTTGCCTGTAGGTCTCTCTCCTGAGATGTCATATCTTTTCAGGATTTCTTTTTTTCACAAAGTCATAGTTTTCTGACTGTGCAGTGTCCATACTGCTGTAGGCAAGTTGGGCTTTACCTGTAAGGTATGGTACCAGTCTGTCCATTGTTGTTTCGGCCATTGGCAGGCTGTGTCAACTCTTTCAAAAGTTGTCAGGTATTTATTTATTTATTTTTATTTCGTTTTTGTTTACCGGGTGGGTGCACTAGCTAAAATCGACTATTTTGAGGCACAACCCGAGAGAGTACAGAGACATAGTAAACAAATACAGATACAGTATCAAGTAGATACAATTCCAAGGTAGCAATCATTGTACAGAAAGTGAAAAACATTTAGTGCTAACAGTGGTGCAGTAATAGAGGCAGTCAGTAATACAAATGCAATTTCTCTTCATGTAGTGCCTGAAAAAGCAGGTGACGTGCAGTGAGAAAGTAGCGATGAGAAGAATACAAATTCATTAAACAGCACGTAAAGCAAGATAGGTGCATAGCAATTTAACATTGTAGAAAAAATGAGCATAAGTAGGGAGAATAACAGGATGGAGACGGGTAGAGATATTTAAGCCAGACATAGTAGGAGAAGGATAAAGTACAGGTAGGAGTAGAGGCGGCAGGGGCAGGAAAACAGGAAAGAGGTAGAGAGTGGATAAGAGAAAACACAACAGAGATACAAGTGTGGTAAGAAGAGAAAAAGAAAGAAAAATAGGAGTAGTAGAGGCTCTAAGAAACAAATAAGTACAAATCGGAAACAACAGTACAAATCAGAAGTCAGGTAGGACAGCAAGTGCAGGTGTTGTAACTAAGGAGCAGACAAGAGCGTGTGCTAAATCAGGTGGGGTCAAAACAAGCACAAGAGTCAGTACTCAGTAGATAACCACTAAGTTCACTCTTAAATGTTTTATGGGTCTCAGTCTGCCTGAGCGCCAGGGGAAGAGTATTCCAAAATTTAGATGCCATATGCCCGAAAGCACTAGTGCCTTTAGAGGTATGACATCTGGGACTTGTAGGAGTGACTTGTCCACTGACCGAAGCCCATGAGCAGAGGTTTAGGAGTGAGTAGCACATCCAAAGATTTTGGTACATTTAGCCTAAGGATAGAATCAGTCACGGGGCCCAGGTAGTAATGCCTAGATGCAGAAGGGGAGAGCCACCCAAGGTCAGCATATAGCTGACAACGGTGCTTTACTCGCATGGCTGAGGATGCGTATTGGCATATGCTATTGTAAGTAACATCCCACTTCAGGAGGGATGTTTTCTGAGCAGCCCCAAGAACAGGAGCACAGTAGGAAAGGGAAGGAAGTAGGATTCCCTTGGCAATGGTGAGTTTAGCACATGGTGTTAGCATGTAGCTTGTCTTGTAAGCAGCTCCCAGCTTATTATTTACTGCTTTGCAATAGTATGCCGCAATATCATCCTAGGGACACAACTTTGTAAGTTTAATGTCTTTTAAGTTGCTTATACCTTGTTGCACTGCTGGACTAGTGCCAGATCCTTCTGCTTGTTTTTTTTTATACTTTCTCTTTATGCCCCCTTCTCGCTGTGCTAGGTTCCTTTCTTTGGGGATCTCTAGGCTGTGTATTCCCATAGTCCTGCCCCAGGTACCTCCCTCAGTACTGGTTAGCCTTTCCCATCCTGCCTCAGTTTCCCCAGGTGGGAGAGGACCCCAGTCCCCTCTCACACCTCAAGTATCGTCGGAAGGTGTCACCAGCCCATCTATGGAGCCTGGTTAGGGTTATCTCGGGACAACTGGGTCCCGTCTACAGAGCCCAGCACAGGGTTTTTCCGCTTTCTTAGTCCCAGCCACACAGGATGTCTGCATGAGAGGGGCCAGGGAGGCGGCGCACATCGGGCAGCGCTCGCTCCGGCTCCCAGCCAGGCGGTCCTCCCTCCCTCCCTTGTGCTGTCTCGCTGCACCTCCACCCATGGTCACCCAGGTGGCGGTATCGCAGCAGGACCCACATCCCACCCCACCCGGAGGAGGAGAGCAGCCCCTGGGCACTCAATCCTCCTCCCCCCAGCCGGCCCTCTAGCTGCCCGAGTCCATTCCCAAACCCGGGTCACTGGCACCATGAGCGATAGCTCTACCACTACACTGGTGGGCCAGCCAGATCCTTCTGCTTTGATAGCTTGCAAGGCATCCAGCCAGCACTGCTCCTGTCACTGCATCTCTTTTCTTCTATGCTTCTCTGTCTCTTTTTTTTGTATAGCCCACAATTTGAAAAAGTCCATCAGGCTTTCAGGTTCTGTCACTGCCTGTTCTTTTTCCATAACTTGTGTTGGCTGTACAATCTCAGCTTGAACTTCTGTCTCTGCTAGTTTGGCTGCCATTCTCCTGGTAACCACTGCTGGACTTGCTGCTGCAGAATCCGTACCTTTCTCTATGCTTCACTGGTACTAGGTCCAATACCCACGCACAAAACTCCTGGCTTAGAGTATGCATGGCGTAAATCCCACTTAGGCTGACACCATCTGTCGTCGTGGCACAGGTCAGGAAGCATAGGAAAAACCAGGAGCAGTTGTAGAATTCATAAAATGTTTTCATTAGTACTAGCAGTTACATAAAAAAAATAAACTTGTTCAGTATAACTATTTACAAAGGCAAAATAAACAGAGAAAATCCATCTGAGTTTTCCTTCAATCTCTGCATCTCTTGCAAGAAATTGCAGCTCTGTTTTATAAGTCCTTGCAGTCCCCCTCCTTAACAAGCATCCTGTTTTTTCTAAAATGTTCTTGTAAATTTCCAATGTTCTTGTCAATTTCATGCAGGTGCTGCAAGACACAATGTCCCAGAACTGAGGCCCCTTCTCCATAGCTCTGTAAAAGGTTTAAAAATTGCTCTCAGGATAACCCCTTGAGTTCCCAATAGCTTTCTGCAATCATCTCAAACTATAATTTTATATATTTCAACAGTAACACTAAATAATTTCTAAACAAAGGGATCTCAGTATCAATTACATTTCCACATAATGGTTTGCATATGTTTTTATTCCAGCAGATATGCAAGGGAGTAAAAGACAGAAACAGCAAGGGAAGACTGAGAGACAGTGAGAGGCAAAGAATTGCGAGACTGTCGGGGTGATCAAATCTTAGGTCTCACAAGAAAATTTGTCTGCACAACCAGACAGACAAGCGACAGGAAAGGAAAAAACAGAACAGATCCTTGCATTTAACCCTCTCTGCATAATGACTGGGACAGGGTCTTCTTCAACCCTGTCACATGCGGGTGCACAAATCGGGATCTCTTCTTCTTCCACCTCAAAAGAATTACTAAAGGAAGTGTTGTTGGATGCTGCATTGCTACAGCGTCTGCTCCTACTCCGACTTCTTTGCCTGGGGCAGATTGGGAAAGCTGTCTTCTTTGCCTCTGAGCTGGGACCACTGTTTTGGAGGTAGATTTCACTTTACGATAATTTGCGGATTGCCATGAGTTAGCTTTTGATTTTGCAACAGTCGGATACATGTGTGGAGTAGTTATTTTGGGATAACAGTTTGGAGTTGTTTGTGAAGGTGCCGAGAGAGAGGGATAGGCCTCCATTGATTCTACAGGATCCCCACGCTCAGCTGTAGCACGAGGTGAATATCAAGCAGCAGGGGCTGAGTCACACACTGTATTGGGCTGTTTTGAATCAGGTTGGCAGTTGTTCAGTGTTGTAGCTGAGGTAGAATGGGCATTTTCAGTAGCCATATGAATGTATTCCCCAAGCATCCTCTGCAGTGTAAGGCAATAGGGAGGCAGTATAGCACAGTGGTTTAAGGCTTTGCGCTGCAAATCTGGAGACCTGAGTTTGAATCCCACAGCCCCCACTTGCATACTGTGTGACCCTGAGCAAGTTACTTAACTTCCCTGTGCTCCCAGATTGCACCTGTAAACAAGCGTTCAGCTTAGTGTGCCACTCCAGGTTAAACATTTGGGGAAAAAAACAGTGGCACAGGACACCACTCCTCCTCCTCCTTGCTCTCTTATTTGAAATAATGCAGGGTATTTAAAATTATATTTAATCCCCAACCTCTGGCATTCCTGCTTTACCTCACAGAACCCTTTCCTCTTGTTCACCAGTTCCGAGGAGAAATCCTGGATCATTAAAATTGTATATCTTTTTTTTTTTTGTAATTCAAAGTTTATTGAGTTTTAATCTTTTAAATACATAAAATAAATAAAATGAATTGAAAACAAAGACATACATTTCAAATATAAAGAAAACATAATATAAAGTATGTTAATAAGTTAAGGGAATCCATAAAACAAAGTAGAGTGGTTCCTTAACCAACCAAATTGAATATTTTCTAGTGCATATTAATATAAATACAATAGCTATTGGAATTTAGAAAGGGGACACAATTAAAATGTTATATCCTTGATACGGCAATGATTTGCATTCCCTGGTGATTCTTAAGACGTCTTCATTTATGGAAAACCTTAAAAAATAAGCCACAATAGGACATGGACGTTTACTTTGGGACCCAGAGCCCTCTGGGCTCTTTTGATTTCAAGCGGTCAAGCCCATTGGAAATTTAGTAGTTCAGGGATGAAACACTGTAAGAAACCAGTCACCCCAATAATTCTGATGTTGTTTCTTTGTCCCCTGTTCTTGTCATCTACCTTTCCCAGTAAATATTCAGTCTGCTTGATTTGTTTCAGAACAGTGGAACATAGCTGAGAGACTGTTTTGTTACATTTACTCAGCTGATGCCCAGTGTTATTTAAATCAGCTCTTACAGCTTCCGTTTCAGCCTTTAAATCTTTTTTGGCTTGATTAGAATTGACAATGTCAATTTTAAGTTCAGGTAGCATTTCTTTCCATTGTAGGATATCATTTTTATTTGCCATCTCGTTTAGTGCTGCTACTGAAGTTGTAGACATGCTGACCGGGGTACCCATTCCCAGCCTGTGTGTGTGTCTGTGAATTTCCCAGCTGAGGTAGACGTTTCACCAACTGTCAAAAACTAAACTTGAGAATTAAAAGAAAGGAAACGGTTGACACCTCACATAAAAATGTACCAGCGTGTTCTCCATTTACTGCTGTATCCGACTCCCTAAGATTTTTGATGCATTGTTATTAATTACTGTTAAAAATTTAAAGAAAAATAGCGGACTAGGTAAGTGCGATCTAACAGGTGACCATCTTCTCCAAGTGTCGGCTTGCGCTCCCCATTATAAATGTTTTCAAAATCAGATCAGAATTACATTTGTGAATCTTACTGAGTAATAAGCCTTAGCCATGGGTTTTTATATTTATCATAAAAAGGGACATGCTGTGTGCAGTGGGCCTAGCTCCACTCACTGTGAGCAGTGTGCAAGGAGAGACCGCAGCAGAGGAACGAAAGCTCATCTGATAACTTGGTGAGTGAGTTGGGGGGGCAGTGGAGTTCAGTATGGGCTGCTGTCATTAACAGTATAATATTCATTTCACCAAGGTGAGGTGAACCACTCCCCTCCAGCCACCACATTGCTGTTGTGGGTAAAGGTTTTCAGGTTTTCTTCAAAGTGAAAACATCCAAGGCTGAATGCTCCCCGTGATTGATAGAAGCTGTGAGCTGTGTCTTTTGCTAAAACAAATTGGGGAAGAAGTGATTTAAAGAACAGTGACCAGAGCCTTAAAACTTGGACTATTTTCAGCATGCTGCAGCCATTTATGTAGTGTATTTCCAATGGCTGTTTTGCCTTGCCCTTCCTTGCCTCTGGTAGTCCATGATCTTGAAACCAACAGGTACCAGCATGCATGAAATAAAAGATGTTTTAATGCTCAGCTTGAGTCATTATGTGTGTTCTTTTAATTCATCCTCACTTTATAGTATATGGTTAGGGTTTATTGTGGATGGAAAACAGTGGTTTCCCAAATCCTGTTGTAGGACAGTTCAAAGGTCAAAAAAGTAGTTGTACTATCATTCTGATGTCACAACGATAGCACAACTACTTCTTAACTTTCAACTGTTTCCCGATTGGCTGAAACACTGGGCTTCACAAAAAAAACTGTACAACATGGCGGCGCTGCTAAGCGAGCGGTTGGGCATGAGCTTCTCAGATAGTTTGGACACGGACTGCCATAGTCGGCGCCGTGTTTCCAAACTATCAATTTGTCAACAGTCTTTAATTTTTTTTAATAAATCAGTGGTCCTGGGCAATAAAGCTATATCAGATGACAGCGAGAGCCTTCAGGATCGGTAGCGGAGCGGGACTCCAGCGCGCACCAGGAGGAAACGGCAGTGTCAGAACAAGCTACAGAAAGGTACAGAAACTGACAAATACTTGCTGGCACATTTTGGGGGGAACCATATACTATATAAAATAACAGATAGTGAACTGTGCACAACAAGGCCGTGTTTCCATCTTGGGGGGTTGATGACATAATAGGGACCTCTCGAGCTTCGCTCTCGAGGTCTATGACGTCATCAACCCCCTCGATGGAAACACAGCCTTGTTGTGCACAGTTCTCTATCCATTATTCTATATGTTTCATAGCCAGTGAGAACCCTGACTTGCAGCTGCCAGCGTGACACCCAGCAGCGATTGTGAAGGACTCTGGGCAGGTCCTGTAATTATTATTTTTTTTTTTTGAAATTCTCTTTATCCTCCTCACAGCCTGCCTCCTCCGACCCTTCAGTGACGACCCCCAGACATCCCACTGCCCGGAACCCTGCCCACACAGACCACAGATCCCCATGGAGCCACGGTTTACCCCCTGGGAGGGGACGAGGTGGGGGGTTCTAACCCCGTAACTTACATTTCGTCGGTCTCGTGGTCTGTTGGGCGGGCACGGGCACATCATGGGCACGTCCAAGGTCCTCCCATCTTCCCGGACGAGGCAGGCTCTTTTCCTCGTTTTTCTCCCTCCCCGAGCAGCCGACGACCTCCCCTGACGTCATGACGCGCACGTCGACGTCCGTGCTGCTCAACGGCCAGCCATCCCCTAGTGGGGCTTGCAGTTCCCCGAGCCTCCGCTCAGGGTCATGCAAGTGTCGGGCATCGGCCGGATCCCTCCCCAGGAGCAGGCGAGCTGTCGTCGGACACTCAAGCCTGTCTCCCCCCGGCCAACCCACCGACTACCCGAGTCCGCTCCCAAACCCGGGTCGCCGGCATGGTCCTGTAATTATTTTTGCGTGGAGACTTTACGGTACTGAAGTTGTGATGTCAGGTCATTACAACCTATTGCACTTTTGACATGTGTCCTGTCCAGAGTGATTCACAATTGCCAAAACAGGAAAAGTGACCAGGAAAAAAAAGTATCTAAAGACATACGACAAACTCAACAAATGCCAAGAGATACAGCACATTGTCCTCATTTCATTGACTGCGGCAATATGCTTTTAGTTGGGGGGCCTCTACCCCCCCCCCGGATCAACCAAGAATAGGACACCCTGTTTATTGAACACAGCACATTTTCCTCATTTCATTGAATATAGCAAAATGCTTTCACCCTCCTGGTAAATGCAGCAACACGTACCACAGAAATAATGATAACAAAGGTGGGGTCACATTTTCCTCATTTTGTTCAGCCAGCTTTGCTTCCTGGTACAGCAAAATGCGCATCAGTATATTATTGAAAGCATCTGTAGTGGTCCGTCCATAGTGTTCGTACCACATGAATGTAGTGATTCACAATCACCGAAACAGGAAAAACGACCAGAAAAACTAAACATTTCTTGGTTGATTTTGTTTTTTTACTAGGAGGCGAAGACCCCCAACTAAAAGCATGTTGCTGTATTCAATGAAATAAGGAAAATGTGCTGTATTCAATAATATGTCCTGTTCTTGGTTGATTTTGTTTTTTACTGGGAGTGTGGGGGTGGAGCCCCCCAACTGAAAGCATGTTGCTGTATTCAGTGCATGCATTCAATAAAATGAGGACTATGTGCTGTATCTCCTGGTATTTGTTGATTTTGTTTTTTTGTCTAACTTGTCAAACATTGCTGATGCCACTGTAGGACAGAATGGCATGTACTGGTTTGATATGCTTATATCTAGCTGTACACAGGACTGCAGTTGTTGACATTGATGTCAACGTACCGTAAGTATCCTAGTGTTAAAATTGACATGCAACCTGTCCAGAGTCCTTCACAATCACCCACCCAGCATCATCACATCAGTCCTCAAAGCTCCACCAAACACACACACACACACACCTGAGTGAAATATATCTAAAAAAAGTAAAGTAAAAACCATTGTAAGCATTGACAGGGAAAAAGTTGAGGGCAGCAGGGTGAAGGTCTGTAAGTTAGACTGAGATAATCTCCCGAGGCTCATTCTCTCGCTCTCTCTCAGTGAGAGAGTTAAACAAACAGTCCCACACTGTGCACTACACTACAGACTTCAGAGTGCTGCTAACAAAGTCGCACAGCAGATCAGAGCAGAGGGGCGGCTCTGCTTCTTCAGTGCACAAAATGAAAAAGCAAGTGTCTCATAAATCATTCAGGGCTACTGCTGAAAGATTCCGAGCTGCAGCCCCCAATGCCCACCCCCCTAGTGACACTCCTGTTACAGAGAGGTTTTTCTGTTTGTTTCTTCTGCTATGTGCAAACCATTTCTTTTTAATTTCTGTAGTAGCCATGTAATTCTCATAGTTTTGTTCACAGTCATATTTCAAGTTTATTTCCAGGAAAACTCCATTGAGTGAGCTCATTTTCAAGGAGGTCCCGTGAGGCTCAAGACAATACGAAACAGTAACATGTCAAATACAAAAAGTGCGACATATGAATAAAAAAGAGCATATTGAGACATAGGAATGGACAGTGTGAAGGAACTGTACAAATTTCATTGCCTAACAATGTGAAGAATTTCATTGCCTAACGATGTGACAAATTTCATTGCCTAACAATGTGAAGGAACTGTACACATTTCATTGCCTAACAATAAAGAAAAAATACAATAATTTTGGACCTTGTAACCAGTGGGATCCGGTGTTGAGCAGTTCAAAAACAATACTGTACAGCATAGCATACGGGGGTGATAAGGAGGCATGAAAGGGGGGAGCAGTAGGAGGAAAGGGGACAGCAGAATGAGGGGGGAAGAAGGGGATGGAGATCACGGGACAGACAGTCATGGGCGGCGATTCATATTTCTGCCAAGTGGTTACTGACTAGAGATTTAAAGGCATTTAGTGATACTAGGTGAGTTAGTTTCAGCATGGATTGCAGTTTGTTCCAGATTGATGGGAGGGCATAGCCAATTGCAGCTTTGCCGTAGAGAGTGTGGAACCTGGGGACATCAAGTGTAATGAGGGAAGTTTTTCTGAGCGAATAGCAGCTCAGGGAATGGCAGAACAGACATGATATAGGCGGCGGAGCAGCAACTGTAAATAAAATCCATATAATCCAGTAAGGTAGCTTGGACCAACCATCTCCTGATAACACTAGGGATAAGGATTTGTTTCGGTAGAAGAAACCTAATCTCATCCTTAGTTTTTTGGATAGGGCTTCAGTGTGAACTGAGAAGGAAAGATTATGGTCGAGCCAAAGGTCTAGATATTTGAACCTGTCCACTTCATCTAGTGTTTCGCCCAGAAGGGTAGTGATGGACGGGGTGGTGATATTATTTTTGGAGGCAGGTAGGGAATTTGTAGGGGGGAAGAACATTAACGTGTTTTTTAGCACTGAGTCACAGTTTAGATTGAATAAGACTGATTTGTAATTGATTGAATTCTGATTGTAGCTCTGTACAAACGTCGACGAGTGTGGGTTTGGCAGTGTAAAATACAGTGTCATCTGTGAAAAAGTGGATTTTAGCATTCTTGACATTATTGCTGAGTGTGTTGATATATATCGTGAACAAGAGAGGTCCAGAATGGATCCCTGGGGTACACCTCTGGTAAGGGGAAGGGGAATGAAAACAGCCCTTCGGCCTTAATTAGTTGGAGCCTGTCCGTCAAGTTTCTTTCTTCACTCTGCCAGCACAGCCCTTCGATGAGGTGTCTCCACTCCTCGGCTGTTCCTCCGTTTGAGACACCTAGAGTCACAACTAAGATGGTAGGTAATGCTCTTTCAGTAGCTGCCCCCTTGCTCTGGAACGGGTTTCCAGCTGCACTCAGATCTGCTAACTCGCACCCCATATTTAAACTTAACCTCAAATCCTGGCTTCTCTCTCGTGACAGTTGTAGCTGTCAGCCTAGTTAATCACCCCCCCACCTTTCCTCTTGTCCCCACCTGTTTTGACCTGACGTCCTCTCCTCCTGTCTGCTCCTGTTGCGTTATTCTGATTTGGTTGGCTATGTCAATACTGTAAGTTGGGGGGGGGGGGGACTTGGTACTGCTTAGGATTGTGTAATTTCTTTTATTACTACTGCTATATTAATGTGATGTCACCACTGCTTTCTAATCTGTTCTGATTTTTTGCTATCATATAGTTTGTAATTTTCTGTAATGTAATTCTGTATGTAATATTGCTATTTTCTTTTTACACATGCCTCATGACCTGGTCATGCCTGAAAATGGTCCCTCAGATCAGTGCACTTACCCGGTAACAAAGACATAAATAAAATAAAAAAATAAATAAAGTAGCTGGAAAACAGGGAAGGGTGGTTTCCTGCAATCAATGCTCCTTACATTTAACTAATAACAAATTATGGTCCAGGGTATCGAATACCTTGCTACAAGAACACTGCTCCCACTGTTAGTTTGTGGTCTAAGGCAGTGACCCAATCATTTGTTGCCAAAGCTAGTGTAGATGTGGTACTATGGTTGGGCCTGAAACCGGACTGGAGTGGGTTTATAAGGTTATATTGATGATGGTAGTCCCTTAACTGGTTGTTGACTAGTTTTTTGAGAAGCTTTGAGAGGACAGGTAATATAGAGATTGGCCTATAGTTGTTAAGGTTTCATCTGGTTCAAGGTCAGTTGGCATTCATCTGAATGCCCCCGTTGTGCCTGAAAATAGGCAGGATTTGTCTAGTGTACTTACCCGGTCAACAAAAACTAAATAAATAAAAATAAATAAATAAGGTCGGTCGGGTTGCCAGATTTGAACAGAGACAGTATGTAAGCTGCTTTCCATATAGAGGTGAAATCACTGGATGAAACAGACAAATTGAACAAATGAATTGGGGTGCTGTGAGGTGGAAATATCTTAATTTCAAAAACCTGGGTTCAGTGCCGTTGGTGCCGGCAGTTTTTTATATATCTTTTTATTCTATTTATTTATTTATTGAAATGTTTTACCAGGAAGGCACACTGCAACAAGTTGCTCGTCTCACGGTGCGACCTGGGGGAAGGGGGTACTGGGAGAATACATATAGAAAAAAATATACATAACATACAGTCCCAATACTGGGTGTAAACAATGCACAAAATACAGGATACTATGGAAGGAGTAACAGGAAGCAATATACAGCAGAACTGAGCTGTGACAAATCATTGTACAGATAAAGTGCGAGTCCCAGTGCATATGTCTAATATAGGATACAGACCTAGGTAGGGGAGGAGTACTAAAGGGACATCGGGATATGTTAAAAGCGAGAGAAACAGGTGCGATTAGAGGAAAGGAAATTATGAAGTGCAGAGGAGAGGGAGTGTGAGGATGAGGAGTGTCAGATTTGTTGCGGAAGGGCATTACAGATTTTTGGGAAACAATGAGCAAAAGCAGACTGGCCAGCCAGAGTAGAACAGTGAGGGATCGCAAAAGTGTGTGAGTCAGTGGATCTTAAGGAGTGGGTGGGTGGGGGAGGTGTGGAGCGGGAGGAGGATAAATACAAGAGAAGTGAGTCAAGCCAGTATTTAGAGATGAGTTTGGCACAGTGGGACAAGCGCCTGTTAGCAAGAGATGGGGATGACAGGGCATGGTAGAGAACACAGGTGTGAGTATGTACAGGGGAGTCCAGGGCAAAGTGGCAGAAAGAACTGAAAAGGGGATCCAATCTGGATAGGGTGGATTTAGGAGCAGCGCTATAGACCATATCACAGTAGTCAAAAATAGGGAGAATCATCTTATGGACAATCTCACACTTGACCATAAGAGGAATGCTGTTACAGTTCCTGTATAGGGTGCCAAGCTCAGAACTAGAAGCCACAGATGCCTATGGCTTGATATCTAGATTAAGGAGTATGTGTGATGTCCTGAAGAATGTATAAATATTGTTAAGTTGTAAATATTTTGAAGTACTTCATGCCCCTTTAACTGAATCTTTTGGGGAATAGATGACCGTTGGTATTGACAGATCCACAATCCATCTCTGAGAGAGAGAGAGATGAAGTCTATGATTACCGCATTCTAAGAAGTAAAGTGTTTTCTCCAGAGTGAGTGACAGGGGAAGGCAGTTTGCCCTTAGCCAAAGGAGCACCATACTGTTTGGGCAGTGGCTCTGGTGGGATTCGGACCAAAAAGTCCCCAGGTAAGAGACTCACTTCTGAGTGGCAGCAGCTACCGAGGTACCCTTACAGGTCTTGAGGGTTGAGAAACTTGGCAAAATGCTGCAGACTGAGTCCTGGGTGAGGACAGGTTGTGACTGTATTACTCACTGAAGGGGTGATGGAGCTTTGGAACAAATTTCCCAGCAGAGGTTGTGGAGGAGAGGACCCTAACTGAGTTCAGACATGGGTGGGTGAAGGCTTAGGGACTCATAGTCCCACCTGTGGGAACCGGAGAGGGGAAGGAAGCAGAAGACTGGGCAGGGAGTGAATAACCCACCACCACCTGGGTTGGTGGTAAGGTAGGAATAAATATGGCAGACTTGATGGGCCATGTCTCTTTCTACCATCAGATTCTATGTTTCTATTGTGCTACAGATAAACACACTGATATGCATGAAGGAAGAAATAAAGCAACATTCCTGAGTTCCTGCTGTGAAATGTCCCAAGAAATTCTGGGCCAGCTGTGTTCCACCAGCAAAAAAAGGCATTTTAAGATTACTCAGAGCAACCAAATGACACAAGCAACTGTTCTAAATGTGGGGCCCCCTGTCTTTAAACTGTGCCCCCCAGCCACCTAATGGCCACGTCACGGGGGAGAGCTTAGCCATGGAGGCCTCCCTGTAGGAGCAAGTGTTAAGTCCCTGAGAAGGTGGGTGATGGTGCCGGGGGTGGGGCACACTGAAGTGGGGGGGGGGTTTGTACATGAATTGTGTAAAGAATACATAAAAAAAAGGAAGCCCTATCCCACAGGAAAGGAATTTTGTTTTATATAGCACCTTTCATACAAATTTTATTGTAAAACGCTTTATAATCCTGGAGAGGGAGGGGTGAGAACAGTTCCTTTTGGGTAAGCTTAACTGGGTCACACAGTTAGGGAGTGGCAGTTGTGGGATTCAAACCCAGATCTTTAGGTTAACAGCTCTGCTCTAATCACTAGCCAGGTAGCCTCCCAGTAAAGTAAATAATGTTGTATGAGCAAGTGCTGCTCACTTCGGGTGCCTCTGGGGATCCCTCTCCCCCAGATAATCCCAACCTGGGATCCTTTCTGCTTCCTCACTGAACTTCTGATGTGGCCCAGAGCTGTGCTCGTGTGTTGCCTGTGTTTGTACTGCTTACTCCCCTCTCCCATGTCTTAGCTGAAAACAGCCTACTGACCCTGGTTTGTCTGCCTGGGTAATCATTGCAGCTGTAGTGTGCACAAAAACACAGAGTGTTTGCATGTTGTTGGGTTGTGTGCTGGCCTGGGTCCTGGGTGAAGACAGGTTGTGAAAATATTATCACTGCAAGGGTGGTGTACCTTTGCAATGGACTGTCAGCAGAAGTTGTGGAGGTAAGGATCCTAAGTGAGTTCAATCATGAGCATACTGTGAGTAGTATTTTAGGGCCACCCATACAAAAAATGTTAGATGTGCCCCAGTGCCCCCCCCCCAGCAGTGTTTGAAAATCCTTAATTTTAAACCAGTGGTGAAAAGGGAAGGGGTAGCACGCAGGAACTGAACTTGAGGGGAGTGAAATTATTTATTTATTATTTATTTGTTTTAGTACCTCTGGTGCTGTGCTAAATCATTGGGCAAACCTCAAGACTGGCAAACCTATGAAGTTGCAAGAAATTCCTGCACTCGGGCCATCCACAAAGTGAAAAGCAATCACCATAGGGAGCAGCTTACCAACAGTTGGGGTGATAGCAGGAAATTCTGGTCAAATATTAAAGCTATAACTGGAAAAGACCCATAAAAGGCACCAACTATGATAAACCTCAACAGCTCCCACATACTGGATCCACTCCAAATTGCAAACACTTTCAATGATTCCTATACCGGTCTTAGCAATGTCCTACCACAAGATTTCTTTGATGATACCACCTTAAAGTCTGTGCACCAGCAGGAGAACAAGACAAATGATCACCCTCTTTTCTACTTCAAACACGTCGCTGTTGCCCAAGTCAGGAAACTACTGAGCAAAGTGTTGGGTAAGTCATGGCATAGTGGGGACTCCCTAGACCTCAAACTAATCGCACTTACTGCTGAGGAAGTAGTCCCACCTATCACTAAGATCCTTAACCTCTCTCTGTCGTTTTCTCAGTTCCCACAGGTTTGGAAAACAGCCATTGTTACACCAGTTCATAAAGCTGGAGACTGTGTGCTACACGGCAACTATAGGCCTATATCAATCCTCCCTCCCCTTTCAAAAATACTCACGCGTATTGTTGCCAACCAACTAGTGGACTACCTCAGTAAACACTCCCTGCAGTGTGAACAACATGGTTTTAGAAAAGGGCACAGCACCACCACTGCTCTCCTAGAACTCACCAGCTCCATCCACCAATCTATTGACCAAGGCAGTCTTGTGGAGGCAGTCTTTATAGACTTAACCAAGGCCTTCGACACGGTTAATCACCAGCTCCTCCTTGATTATCTCTCTCTCTCTAACTGGCTTCTCCCCTGATTCACTGTCCTAGTTTACAAGCTACCTTGGAGATAGATCACAATGCATGAAGATTTCCAACTCTATCTCAGACCAAAAATCAGTTCGGTCTGGTGTGCCCCAGGGCTCAATTCTGGGTCCCCTACTATTCAGCATCTTCATTAACAATTTACCATCTACCTGCGCACACTGCTCTACGTGGACGACGCTGTCACTTTTGCAAGCCACCCTGACCTGCACGTGCTCGAAAACAGACTGGTTTCCTGGACATTGAGCACTGGTTCTCCAAACAGAAACTAGTACTAAACTACAAGAAGACAAAAGTCCTGTTGTTCTCCTCTGCCCGCAGTAGATACAATGGACGTGCTCTCATTATCAGAAATAGCCAAGATGACCCCTTGAACAACTACAGCACTTCAAGTACCTTTGGGTCACCCTAGATAGTCACCTCACCTATACACCTCACATCGAAAATGTAGTCAGAGCCGTCAATGCTAGGATTGGTCTTCTCTATCAACTCAGAAAGTGTCTAACACCTGAAGCTCTCAGTCTGGCAATTCACAGTTCAGTGCTCTCTCTTATCGACTATGGCCTTGTCATTTATGGAGCTGTAACCGATACTGCTCTCAAAAGGCTCACTGTTGTGCTAAACAAGGCTTGTAGACTCCAAATGGGGGCATCCCACCTCAACCACACCTGCGATCTCTATAAACAGACTGGATGGCTCAATCTATCTGGGAGAATTAAATACCACACCTGCCTTCTCACTAAAAAGATTCTACTTGTGTTCATGCCGAAGGGTCTGTGTTGTCTGCTTCACAAATCTTCAAAGACCCAACATACGTGTACCTCAACCGCTGAACTTCTACTAGCCCACGGTGCCGGACCACGCAATGCCAATGCATCTTTGGTAGCAGAATGCCTTCCTGGTTCAATGGACTCCCCAATAGTCTAGCTACCCTTCCTAAACTTGGAGAGTTCAAACATAAGCTCCAAACTCACCTCCTGACTGAAAACTCCTGTGATAGCTCCACCTAATTTCCAGGTCCCTCCACTAGTCCATCCCCCTCCTTGGACCTCACCTCACTGACATCTCTATCACCCCGATTTTACCACCCTCCCTCTGCCTTTGTCCTCCCCCCCCTTTCTAAGACTATTTCCTCCCCTCTTTCTTAGTTGCAACTTTACAGGGCTGCCTGCTGCTCCTCTCCCTCTCCCTCTTGGTTCTTCCTCCCCCTCTACTTTTCTTCCCTCTGCCTCTGATCAGGTTTTGCTTAATGTGTACATAACTGAAGCTTAATTGTCCTATACTATAAAGTAAACACATGTACATCTGTTCTGAAATATTCTGTATGGCTTGTCTGTTTCCCTGCAACTGTTTGTAACCCTCCCTACTGACGTGGAACCTTTGTAAAAGAGCTGCCTGGTGCTCAAAGGTATTTGTAATCCTAGAATGAATAAATAAATAAATATTTATTTATTTTATTCTTTTGGTAACCGGGTAAGGCCCAATAGGCACAAGTGCCCATTTTCAGGGGCGACCCAGGAGCACTGGGTGGTTGTGACTTGCTCAGAGTCACACAGTAAGCAAGTGGAGGTTGTGGGAATCAAACCCAGGTGTGCTGGATATACAAAGTGGAGGTTGTGATTAAGTGAAGCTCAGTTCCAGGAGCAAACTGGAGATGGCCTGCGGCAGTGTGAAATGTAATTTCTAAATACATAAATGCATACCTCTCACCTGTCCACATTAAAAATGTGTATCACAGGACCAAATAATGCAGAATAAATGGCCAAAATGTCCAACACGTCTTAATTTAAGGGACAGTAAGAATACAAACGGGGTTTTATATGTCTCATGTGAAAGGGTGTTTCCTTACAGTCAGTTTAACTTTGTAATAGTTTAAATGTTTTGAAGTCGCTCCAACTGTGGAATGTACATATACCTTGCTGGAGCCAGAGGGTAAATGTAGGTGTTCAGCATGTGGTGCTGTGCATTACTGCTAACGTACTTGAGAGGTACTCATAAAAGTATAGCAGAAAAAGTATAAAAGCACATTTTTTATTGAGGAAACCTGCTCCCTGACCCTGTCAGGAGATGCTCCATCCAACATCAAAGGTGGTGGGTTTCCCTGGGGCGCTTTTTGTTGTAACTGCAGTCTGAAACTTCTGTACTGGGGAAGGGGATGTCTACTTTCGCCTCTTCTTGCACAGAAAAACCAACCTCAGGATCACCTTGTAAGACGACTGTGCTTACTCAACAGATACAAATCCCCTTAGGAAACACCAGGAGTTCCCGGAAGAACAGAACTAGAAACCACAGACGCCTATGGCTTGAAGGCACAGTTCTGTTTTTAATTTGGGTCAGGAAAGGAATTCGCTCGAAGGATTTTTGGTTCACTTAAGCTGGACAAATATGGCCTGGTTATGTGTCACGGTACAGTTGAAATGCTTAGTTTGACTGTTCCTATACAGTTTCATTTACTGGAACCTTCAGTTTGGAGGGCTGGGTAACACGGCATGAGTCCTTCATTGAAGAAAAGCATATACGATGGGATGACAACCTAACCACCGGATCCAGGCTGAATGCCAAGCGGAAGGGGGCTTCCTAAGAGGTTAGTCCTACCTTCCCCCCACCACACACACACACACACACACACACAGTGTTTAACAAAATGATATATGAAAGTGCATTTTTCAAGACTCATATTGTTGAAACTAAAATTTGGTTTACAAATACCGCACCCCTCGTTTTAGAAATCCGGACCACACCCCAACTGCTTCCCATGCCCTTCTCCAGTTCAGGATTTGAAGACACTGCATTCTTATTTCCTTTCTTCCATGGAACACTGGTTGGTAATGACTGCTTAAAAGTCAGTTTTCGTAAGTGCGCTGTCCCGGGACTAGTAGCAGTTTGAGGGGGTGGTGGGGCATTTCACATCCTTGGATAACCATGTTCCCAAACATACCCCTCAGCTGTATGTCTCATTCTACCCCTTAGAATTACATTCTTCCACACTTGCTCCCCAGATGGAAACAATGTGGTCCACATAGAGATGTGGCTGTAAACAGACTTAAAAGCAGAAATTCATAATATTATATGCTGCTAAAGCAAAATGAACTTTGCACACATAAAGGTGTTAGTTTCCAGTAGGGCTGTGCAAGCCGAATATTATTCAGCATAAATACCCCCGAATCTGTCTGTATTTGGGTTGCTAAATCAAAACCTGAATACTGGCATATTTCGGGATGGTATTTGTGCCATAAAAAAGAACTACATCTCCCAGTGCAGTGTGTATGTTTATATCTGCCCCCTCTCTCCTCCCCCTAACGACTGCAGAATACAAACAGGAGTGTGTTATTTTGTTATAACTGGTCAGCAATTTCTCTCAATGTGCTGACCGGGTTGATATTTTCCATAACAACCGGCTGGTTGTTATGACATTCATGAGCCATGCCAGTCAAACTATGATGCTGCCTCATTGGCCAACATTCTGTATGTGGTTGGGGTCAAACAGTCTCACAAACTGCTGGAGAAAAATTGCTGGCCTGTTATTATAAAAAATAAAAGTTGGGGAGGGTGTTTCATATGAGAATTTAATGCACACCCTCATTGTGCGATGCTTTGATAAACCCCTCTGGCTTTGCCCTCAGGGTTTATGTAGCATCCCATAACTCGGATGTGCATTAAATTCTCATATCAAACCCTTCCCTGTCCATTATTCTCTATTTCTTGCTTGCTTTATTGTAAACAAGCTCCCTTACATTTCTTGGAGTAGTGCTAGCCACAGAGCAGCGTATGAGATGGAGAACTCAGAGAAACGGCATCAAAAGCAGGAGCCACCGGTAATCAGTGTGGTGCAAGGTGGGGAGCCTGCTACCGTTAGAAATAAGCACGGTTGGAGAAACAACCATAGAATAAAAACAGGAGTGTGTTTTTGTTTTCTTGCTTTTTCCTTTTTTTTTTATAAACAAGCTCCCTTTACATTTCTTGGAGTTACGGTGGGCAGAGGAGCGTATGAGATGGACAGCTCAGCGAGCGGCGTCAGAAGTGGAGCCGCCGTTGATCACTGTGGAGCAGTATAAGATGTGCACCAGAACTGCTATTTTTTACAGAAAGACTTTTTGTGAGTTAACTAGTAAACCACAACAAATCATCAAGGGACACCTAATGTGCAGCATCGTAGAGTGTGGCTCTCACACAGGTAAATAAATACATAGGGCTGTTATACTGAGAGGATGAGTAGCTGGGAAACTTGAACGTGACAAATACAACTATCAAAAATCAGTATTTTGCACAGCCCTAGTTTCTAGTGTTCTGAACTTTTAACTCCATGTTTGATAATGGCTCCAACACTCTGAGGGCCAGTGTCCCACATTTATTTTTCCCATTCTGTTTATTCACATACTGTCAGCTGGCCCTTGGCTCCCTTTTCAGAACACTGTGACACCCCCCCCAATCACCCTGTCTTCACCCGGTATTTACCTTCCCTCGTGGCTTACCCACACAGTGGCACCCTCCTGGCTGGGGCAGGTTCTTCGGAATTTGCATCTGGTTGCCTGTGGAAGAGCTTGTATTGATTGGTGTGGGGTCTGCAGGTTTGACAGAGCTGTCATAGTATGTGACTGAAGGTTATCCTTTGGTCGATGAGCCGTTACTTATTCTTGGGGTACACTGTATAGCAGGATCCCTTTCGTTGGACTAAAAAAATGGGCAGACCTGCACAAGTTTTCAGATCACACTGTGACTTTCTGTATTTTTTTTCTCATTGTGTCTTTATGGCCCTAGGCCACCCAGTGTTCAGGCTGCTGCCAGTCACCACCCAGCCCAGTACTGGTTATCACCTCCCATATTCCTCCATGCCTTGCCCCCTCACATCAGGGCCTTTGGAGGTGAGGTCACCGGCCCACACAACAAAGTGTCTCAGCATTTAGTGAGGGGGGGGGGTTGACTGGCTGAGGCCAGTATGTGCCAGTCCCAACTTTCATAAGAGACGCAGGGATGTTGTTTCCCCCTTATGAAAGCATAGTTGTAGGAATGCAGTGCATGTTGAACCCTGAGTCCCATCCACCTCTCTGTGCCATGTAGTCTCCAAGATGATCTTGGTACACCCCACAGCACTGTACATGGACACCCAATGCAAAGCAGCCCCAACCATTATGAGAGGCCTTTGTCACGCCTGGCAATACTACAAATCCACTCATCTGGGAAGTGTGCTGACACCTTCCATAGCCTGGCTGCTAAGCTGCAAAGACTCGAGCCTGCATCCAAACTTGGATCACCCACATAGGTCACTGGGAAGCCTCAGCATTTATTTATTACAGCATTTATTTATTTTATTAATGTCTTTGGTAACCAGGTAAGTGAGCTGATCCAAAGGACTGTTTTCAGCCATGATGGGCCACAGGGTGGCAAATAACATGAGACAGAAACAATACATACAGGATCAGGGGATAAACACAACCCCCATAGATGATGAAAAAGAACAGACACTGATAGCTGGTTACAGAAACATAACAGCAATGACAGGTATATAAAAAAAAAAAAACAGTAAATACATGTGATTATAACAAAGTGCGAGGCTGTGAATGTAACAAAGGAGCAACAGGAAGAGTAGCTACATGTTATTGCGTGACACATTTTTAAGTTAACATCCGGTGCCCAGCCACAAAAGGCAGTGCAGGCTAGATAGTCAAACTTTCTTGGATTTCTCAGAGATCAAATCTGGCCCAGAGAGCAAAATGTGTGGAGTGCAATAGAATATTAGGGAGCTAGGGCATAAGGTGACAGAGGGTGAGAAAAGGAGGGACAGGGGCAATGCTGCTTTCTTTGTGCTGAGCAGTTCAGGCTACACACTTGACCAGTGGTGGCTTTAATAGGTCAGATCTCTGGCTACTGGAACATTTGCCCCAGCACTTAGCAATCCATGTGATATACAGAAGTTGCATGAAAACAAAACCATTTTGAGCGGGCCCGTTGGGGAGCAAAGGTTCTATTCTTCACTGCGATACTGCCACCTGGGTGACAGCGGGTAGCAGTGTAGCTGGTGATGAAATGGGGGGGCATTGCAGATGTCAGCATGTGGATGCATGCATTGCATGCATGGGCACGCCTAGACGCCATTGCATCTACCATCCCTGGGGATGGGACACATCATCGAATACACCTCAAGCGCCCACAATGACGATGGCCCCAATATATACAAGGCCACCGCTTCCCCAGATTGCACCACCTGATGAGATTCAGCATCTGGGGGTTCTTCCCCTACTGCAACTCCAGCTGAAGGACAAGCCAAGACTACATGGAGGTAGGTGTCAGTTGCTGGAGGAGGTGGAGGGATCAAGGGGTGCTTTGGAGATCCTGATAGTAAGTAGAGTCTTGGTGAGTGGGGTATGGGGGACTAAAAAAAAAAGAAAGTTAAAAAAAATGTTACTTCCACCATTGATGTCATAGCAAATCTGTGCTGTGACACTGACACCTCTCTTGGGCCATGACAGAAATGATCCTACACATTCACCTTCACGTTAAAAATTATTTTCATTACTCACACACTTTTGTGCATTAATATTCAAAAGATTTCATGTCTAGAGGTCAACATAAACTTGGAATTCAGTATACTCTGTGACAAAAGATAAAAGTTAATCTTCCCAGAATCGGTCTTCTCCATAGATTACCACTTGTGAGTCTTAGCTGGAGGCACAAGCACCCTGTGGGAGCCAGAACGTTTCAGATGGCTGGAGCTGCTGTAGACACATGTGCATGATGCCGACATGATGCTGCACGCATATGCTGGCCTACTGCAGTATTAGCTCCCAATCACCTCAGTTCCTTTTTCCCTGGTATCAAGCACGCTTCAGTGACTTTGCTGCTCATCCACAGGGGGTCAGAACTTTTAAGACTATATAACAACAGCACTCCATTCTGTCAAGTTTTAATGTTTAACTTAGAGTTTATTTATCTGTCAGTTTAATATATTTTTGGCACAACTTCACATGAAGACAACTCAATGGATGCTCAGTACCCTATGGTCACAGACATCGCACCATCAGTTGTTACCCTCTGTAACCAGCTCCAGCTGAGGTCCCTGAAATGAGGGTCACTGGAGGAAAACTTCCTCCAGGCCCCCCCCCTTCTCCACACCAGACCCAGAGATGGTTCTGACCAGCTTTCCTGCTGAGGTGGGGACCCCTCCACCAGGTCCTCCAAACACAAAGTGTGTGAGGCCTATCAACACATCTCCCATCAATGTGTTTTTTTTTGCACCTTCCCCTGTACCCCTTAACCTCCCACTCCTTTTGGTTGCTCAGTGTTCCGTCTAACTGCCAGCCTCACCCTTCACTGCTATTTCATGTTACCTCACTCCCCAGGCTGTCCCACATCCTCAGAGAGGGTCTGGCTTATCCCTGCTGGGGGGCCCCCTACTAGGGGTAAAGAGGGGAGTGACATTCCTGGGGCATCCTTCAAGGTACATAGGGCTGGGGGGGGACAGGAGCAGTGCGCCAGGGGGAACTGTGGCATGGGGGGGACTAGGCAACCATCATCGGGCAGGCCACGATGGATGCTAATTTTCAGTTTTCTGGGCCCCTTCCTACACCCCAGCGGTGTTCACTATGATGACGTCCTAGAGGTGGAGCCAGCCAACGTGGTCACCCATGCCAGCAAGGCTGTGCATACCACCAGGTGTCACTTTCCGAGTGGTGCACCACAGCACCCTCCCCTGGGAGTATAAAGATGCTGTATCACCCTCCCTGCTGGCCTCCACTCATGTTGTCCCAGGCTCGGGGCTCAAACCCAGACATCAGTGTCTTAGACTTGGTAGCTCTTCTGTTTGGGCTGGAGGCCCTAGCAAATCTAGTCAGCCTCTAACCAGTCCTCCCCTGAACAGACAACAGTTTGTCATTTATTACTTCAACAGAGAGGAACACCTCTTACCTTCCCTGTGGGGAGACTATGGGAGTGTGGAAACAGTGCCAGGAACAGGGGTTCTTGCTCCAGTCCAGGAATCCCTACACTCTGGCAGACAATTCAGTCAAGTGGGGCACTCCAGATGTGGACCCCACAGGGTCAGCTAGTCCATCCTCACCTGCACACTTCGCCTTCAGGCTTGGCTTCTGAAGAGATGCAGTGAACAGGTACAAGGCACTTTAGAAGGTCTCTGTAATTCTCTTGGCTGCTCATAAACCTTCCGCTAGGGAAACTTACTCAGCCAAGTGGAAGAGTCTTTCTATTTGGTGTTCCAAAACCCATCTGGACCCCTTTCAGTGTCAGCCCAACAAAATTTTTGGGACACCTACTGGTCCTTCTGTTGCTGAACTACAGTTCACAGTAAAGTCCATCTGTGTGCTATTTCAGCATTCTGCAAGCCCACTGGTGCCCTCTACCTGGCACACTGCCATTGTTCAAGACACTCCTCAATGGCATCCTTAACTAAAGCCTTCCATCAGGAAGTTAGCAGCTCCTTGGGATATTAACCCTCTATTGCATATGCTCCTTCGAGCCTATTGCGATATGTGACTAGCTGCTGACCTGGAAAGCAGCTTTTAGTGGCCAGCACTTCTGCCCGCAGAGAGTCTAAAATCCATGCTTCATCGCAGAGCTTCCATATTCTGTTTTCTATAGAGATAAGGCAGTTTCTCCAAACACACACACACACACACACACACACAGTTCCTCCCTTAACTGGTGCTGGAGTTTCATCTTAACCAGCCTTTAGTGCTGCCTTCCTACCTTTCAACATACAGGATGAGGAAGAGAGGAGGGTGGAAGACTAGAGAAGAGGGTGAAAGACTAGAGAGAGGGGTGGAAGACTAGGTTTGCTGGCCAAGGCACCTAGCTTCACCTGAGCTCTTTTCTTCTAGGTTGCTTGAAAGGACAGAGCAACAAAACTTACCAGAGCAAGGGAAAGGATTAAGGCTTCTTTTGGCTAGGCAGATTTACTGTGTGTTATCTTTATTTTGTACTCACAGGGACTGTTACTGTTTGTTGCTAACATTTTATTGCTTTATTTTTCTCTGATTCAAATTGCTGTTGCTGGATATACCTTCTGCTGCATTATTACAGGGTGTGCCTATAGGTGCGTGCTTACAGATTACCGCTGCAATCTTCTGATTCAAATTGTCTTTTGTTGCAAGGTATATCTTCTGTTACTGCTTTATTTTTCTGTGTAGCAAAATGTTTCTTATACGGTATATCTTCTTTGAAATTATTACAGGTGGTGCTTTACAGCTTTTACAGTTTTAGCTATCATTAAGATAAGTTTTCAGGGCTACTGCATTTGGTGTTGGTTGATTGTTTCTGCTCTTACCTCCTTGTTGTTTTGTCCGTGGTTCTTCTTTTTTGGCAGGGGAAGGCCCCAGCCACCCACCCCATCCCCAACCACCCCACACTACACTCCTTTTATAGGGTAGCACAGTTGTGTCATTTCCTGTGGCAAAGCAGGAAGAGGCGGATCAGAGGGGTATCCACACTGTGACCTCATTTACAGGGGCCCTAGTAAGTTAACTTGTTATAACAAGTTATACAAAAACAGACAAACAAAACACAAAATCAAACATTTGCTTTCATTTTCTTCCTTCTAATTACTCTGACCAGGTTATAAACCCAGCAACTTATCTGGAATGGATATCATTAACTGCAGGTACTGCAGAACACTTTTCAGAATGGCAGTTTTACAGGATTTAGGACACTGTCCTACATGCTGGGCCATTGGAGATCTAAGGGCTCAGCTCCAGGCAGCATGGGCAGAGATTGCGTGCCTCAAATTGCATATTCAAGAGGAAATATAAGAACCGCCCACCATTTCCCCAACATCCAACAGAAGCACCTCGACCACAGAGGGTAGTTGGTCTGGGAGGTTGGCAGATGGTTAGGAGGGGCAAATCAGGTGCCCTATCACTTAGCGCTCTCCAACATATTATCCCCACAAACCATATCAAAACTGCAAACAGGTAACTGCCTCTATTTCTGAAATCAAACAAAAGGGCAGAGGACACTGCAGCACAGGAGCTAGCACAACAAAACTAGCCCAAAACAGGAACCAAAACAAAAGAAGCAAAAAAGGAAATCCAAAAAACTTCTGCTCATAGGAGACTCCATGATTCGGGGAGTTGATACCTATCTCCAGCCGGGGTAATGGTCAGATGTCTCCCAGGTACATCAGCGCGGAGAGATACTGACTGCATTGCTAAAATTGTTCAGGAAGCAGAAGAAAACATTGACGTCCTGGTACACATAGGGACTAATGATCTCGCCAGCTGGTCAGTTGTGGAGACCAAGGAACACCTGACCAGGCTGGGTTACAAACTATCATCCATTTCATCTGGCATCTCCTTCTCTGAGATCCTGCCAGTCTGGGAGAGGGGAGCAGATGGACTGAAGGTCAGAGAAGGGGAAACAGGGGAGCTAAACATGTGGCTCAAGGGCTGGTGCCAGGAAAAAGGACACAAATTTGTAGGGAACTGGCAACAGTTTTGGGAGCGAAAGTTCTTTAAATTTGATGGACTGCATCTGACTAAGGAGGGAGTCAGTGCATTGAGGCAGAAGTTTGATGTATTTGCAGAATATTTAAACTAGCAAATGGGGAGAGGGGTGCAGCACCCCATACGTCGAATGGGAAGAACACCCCTCCCCCCTCAGCTAGTGGTCAAACAGGAGTTCAGCATGTTTGTAGTTCATTTGCATCACCAGGAAAGGAAGAAGGTCCGGCTCCCCATACGACACATAGGGGAAACACCAGACCTCGCACAACAACTAAAGCACTGAAATCTGGCCAATGGAAAATCATGTACACAAATGCTCATAGCCTGGGAAACAAGATCCCAGACCTGCAGGCAATAATGACAGAAGCTAAACTGGACATAGTAGCAATTAGCGAGACGTGGTTTACCAGTAACCACACTTGGGAGACTTCAGTACCTGTCTATGTACTGTTCAGAAGAGA
This sequence comes from Neoceratodus forsteri, assembly GCA_016271365.2. NCBI lineage: Eukaryota > Metazoa > Chordata > Ceratodontiformes > Ceratodontidae > Neoceratodus > Neoceratodus forsteri. Next base: position 170,768,765 of record JADMNL010000030.1, read on the forward strand.
CCAAGGTGCAAAATTGGGGTGTGTGTGTGGAGTGGCCCTGTATGTCAATGAAAATATCAAAGCTACAGAAATTCAGAATACACATAAGGAGTCAGAACAACTGTGGGTCACCCTGGAAACAGGAAATGGGACAGCCATACGAACTGGGGTTGTCTACAGGCCTCCAGACCAGGGAGAGGACATAGACACATTATTGTTAGAAGATATACAAAACATGACAGCTAAAGGGGAGGTTCTGATAATGGGAGACTTCGACATGCCAGATACAGATTGGTCAATACCAGCAGGAACATCTGCCAGAACTAGACACATGGTGGATTCCCTGCAGGAGGAGGGCCTCAAACAACTGGTACAACAACCCACAAGAGACAGGGTTATCCTATATCTAGTACTGACTAACGGGGAAAGGATCACAGATCTTCAGGTAGAAGATCACCTGGGGGCCAGTGACCATCACATGGTATGGTTCAATTTGGCCACTAGAACTAAATCATCCCAATCCAAGGCACAAATATGGGACTTCAGAGGAGCTGACTTTGATAAGATGGCCAACAGAGTTAAGCTAACCCTGGCAAGAAGAAATACAGGTGAGGGGGGTACAGGCAAAGTGGGCACACATTTAGGATGCAATACTTGAAGCAACATCCCATTGTGTTAGAGAGAAAAGGAAGTGCAAAAGAAGAAGGAAACCACTTTGGTTCTCAAAAACAGTAGCAGAAAAGGTCAGAGCCAAAAGGCTGGCCTTCAGGACATATAAGGCAATGCAGTGGGATGAAGATAGGGAGGCATACCAAACTTCCCTAAGGGAAGCAGGGAAGGCAGTAAGGCAGGCAAAGACCCAAACTGAGGAAACACTAACACAAAGAGTAAAAGAAGGTGACAAGACTTTCTATAGATACATTAGTGAAAGGAGAAAGTCCAGAGGGGGTATTGCTAAGATCAAAGGGGATAAGGGGTGTGTGAAGAGGAGAAGGACCTTGTAAAAGCATCTATCCTAAAAGATACTTCTGCTCAGTATTTACTGAAGAGAAGGTAGGGCAGGGCCCACAGCTCAGCACCATGGACACAGGGGAAGGGAGGTGTGCACTAATCCCTTCACAAAAGAAAGGGTCCTACAAGAGCTCGATAAGTTCAGGGTGGACAAGGCAATGGGACCTGATGGCATACATCACAGGGTACTAAGGGAGCTAAGGATGGAACTAACAGAGCCATTATCAGAACTGTTCAGTGAGTCTCTAAGCACAGAAGAGGCCCCAGAAGACTGGAGAAGGGCTCATATGATCCTGCTCCACAAGAGTGGTAGCAGGTAGGAGGCAGGGAACTACAGACCAGTCAGTCTTACCTCAGTAGTGGGCAAGCTTATGGAGGCATAGTGCAACACCTGGAATCCATAGGAGCACAGGATCCAAGACATCATGGGTTTACAAAAGGAAGGTCCTGTCAAACTAATCTCATAGATTTCTTTGACTAGGTAACCAGAGTGGTGGACCAAGGGAGAGCAGCTGATATCACCTACCTTGACTTCAGCAAAGCTTTCGATACTGTTCCACATAGAAGATTGATTAATAAGCTGGGTAGGCTCGGGGTAGGTCAGAAGTTGGTCAACTGGGTGGCAAACTGGTTGACTGGCAGAAAACAGTGAGTGGTGGTAAACGGTACACAGTCAGATGAGATGCAAGTCACAAATGGGGTACCTCAGGGATCAGTCCTGGGGCCAGTCCTCTTCAATATCTTCATTAGCGACATTGCAGATGGACTGGAAGGTAAGGTTTTTCTCTTTGTAGATGACACTAAGATCTGCAACAGGGGTAGATGATCCAGATGGGGTGGGCAGAATGAGAAGAGATCTGGATAAACTGGCAAAATGTTCGAATCAGTGACAACTGGGGTTCAATGCAAAGAAGTGCAAGATCATGCACATAGGGAAGAGAAACCCTGAAGCCATCTATAGGCTGGGAGGGGAGATGCTGGCAGTCACAAGGGAAGAAAGAGACTTGGGCATCATCACCACAGATGACCTGAAATTATCCAAGCAGACCACTAAAGCAGTAGGTCAGGCTAGGGGGATGTTGGGGTGTATTAGTAGGGGTATCACAAGTCGGAAGAGGGAGGTAATAATCCCCTCTTTACAAGACACTGGTTAGGCCCCATCTGGAGTACTGCATACAGTACTGGAGGACACACCTTCACAAGGACATTAACCAAATTGAGGCAGTCCAGAGAAGGGCAACCAAAATGGTGCAGGGACTGCATCAGAAAACATATGAGGACAGATTAATGGAGCTCAGTATGTATACCCTAGAGCAAAAGAGGGAGAGAGGTGATATGATCGAAACATTCAAACACCTTAAGGACATTAACAAGGTGAAAGAATCTTAACATGTTTCAATATAAGAAAAATAGCAGGACAAGAGGACACAGCATGAGATTAGAGGGAGGCTGATTAAGGGGTAATGTGAGGAAGTTCTTTTTCATAGAAAGGGTGGTGGATGCATGGAACGGCCTACTTCAGGAAGTGGTGGATATGAATACAGTGCAGGGCTTCAAACAGGCATGGGATAGGCATAAGGGAGCAATACAGATGAGTATGAATAGATAGGCCATTGACATAGCAAAGGCCGATGGCACATTCATAAGGTAGAAAAAGAAATGGGCAGACTGCATGGTCCTTGCTGTCCTTATCTGCTGTCAACTTCTATGTTTCTCCATTCGCTGGATGCAGAGAGGGCCCTTAGTTCTTTTTGAGCTTTTTTTGCTGATTCTTTCTTTTCCCTGGCTCTGGTCGGTCTCTCATCCGACTGCCATCCCTAGCCTCCGTTCCCTTCAGGCCCTCACCTTTTTAGCCCCCATGGCTTACCCTCACGTGGCGGGGCATCAGGGAGCCTCCTACTCACCCACCCTTCCAGGATATGGCTCAGGGTGTTACCTCCAGGAATGGAGTGCCAGGGGACAGCCATCAAACCGCCATGACCAGCCACCAGGGTCTTTTTCCATTTTCTCCCCTGCAGGAGCCAGCGTGCAATGACACCGGCGACGGGCACATGCACACTTCCTCACACATCGCCAGGCATCTGCCATTTTCCCACCCCCATGTAGCATCGGCAGCACTGTGCCGAGCCCCAGCCTCCGCCAGGGGTCAGACATGCACCGACCACAGGACACCCCCCTCCCCAGAGATACAGAGCAGTCCATCGGATGCTCAATCCAACTCCTTCCCTGCCAGACCCCGGCAACCCATGCTCGTTCCTGAACATGGGTCGCCGGCATGGTGTGAGGTGCAGCGACCAGTGCCTCAGCCCTCAGTGCTACTGGGCCGGCCTGAGGGCCCTTAGTTCTACATGGGTAGAACTAAGGACTTTGGGAAGTCTAGCCAGCTTTTCATGTCATTTGACAAAAAGACCAGGCTGTTACAGTCAAGTGCATTCTGCCTGGATTGTGGGATGTCTTTTGTCATTGCTGTGCTATGGCTCAGGTAAAATTGGAGGGCAGGAGCCAGCCCGGTGGTGCTGAGGGTTGAGGTGCTGGATGCCACACCTCACTCCACGCCAGTGACCTGGGTTCAGGAACGAGCCCAGGCCATCGGGGGTCAGCAGGGGAGGGAGAGGATTGAGCATCTGAGGACAGCTCTCCTCTCCTCTCCTGGGAAGGAGGGGGGTACCTGCTCGGTGCCTGACTGGCCTCTGGCAGAAGATGGAGGCATAGGAGGCACATGAGTGTACAGAGAGGGTTGGGAGTGGTGGACATCAGCAGAGATGCCTTGATGTTGGGGCATAGGCCACTCCCCTAGAACATCGGGAAAAGACCCTGCAGCACTCCCGATGGATGGAGCACCAGGCTTTGATCTCCAGTGCCCCTGCCTGACCTGGTACCAACATCCCGATGAGACCAAGAAGGACTCCGGGGGATGCCCCCACCCTGTGCCCACCTGGGGAATACAACCATGGCTACACGGGGGATGGACTTCACCAGGCTCCAGGTTACATATTGTACTGCCGTTATTTTATATTTTTTGATTCTACTCAATGTATTGTTGTAGCACTGCTGTACTGTTCCCCTATTGTAATACTGTACCCTTGTTATTGTCACTCTGTTTTTTCCTTGTTGTACTCTCCTGGGTCATGCCTGAAAATAGTCATTTTATGGCTAGTGCACTTACCGGGTAAACGAAAACTAAATAAATAAATAAGAGGGTGGAGACTACAAGGCCCTAGGTGTCTCCCGAAGAGTGGGAGTGCTGTGGGGTAGGGGGAGTATAAAGAGTAAGTAAAAAAAAAATTGGAGGGCAGGGTCTGTGCCTATTCCACCTGGGCAGTTGCTGCTTCCCTGGCAAGTTCACTCTACATCCTCTGGGGACATCTAGAGAATCGCAACTTAGAGCACAGTACATACGTTCACATAGCACTATACTTTGACTGCCCATTCCAGGCAGCATGCCACTTTCAGAAGGACAATCTTTTTGGATTATTATCTTGAGTGAGCCTGAACTACAACCTTCCTAGGCCAGAGGACTTCGGAGCTTGGTGCTGTGACCCATAAGTGGGAATCTATGGAGAAGATTGATTCTGGGACGATATGAAACTCACGCACTGTTTTACTGGTTGGCTACCTTTCTTGCTACCAGGGTCATCCTGTGTCCTTAAGTTTAATGCCTAGGTCCTCTTAGGTTATGCTGCTCATCGCCTCAGTAAATGAAAGTAGTAAGAGCCAGCCCAATGATGTGGAGGGCAAAGGCATTGAACGTCTCACCTCCTGCCATGCCACTGACCTGTGTTCGGGAATGAGCATGGGTTGCCAGGGGGTTGACAGGGTGGTAGAGGCTTGAACATCCTAAGGACTCCTCTCCTGTACTGGGGTGGGGTGGCCAGTTGACTCAGCCTTTGACTGACACCAGATGGAGGCCTGCTGGTAGTGCAGGCAGTGAGAGGCTCGAAGGGAGGGACCATGGTTCCACAGGATGTGCATGCCTCCATGCGCACATTCTGGTGCAGCTGTGTGGCAGAGGCTCACAGGAGAAAAGCAGAAGAAGGGATCCAAGGGTGAGCTACTTCCCTGTGCATCATCCAGACCCACGCCACCACCCTGGACCCACACCACCACCCCGATGCCTGAAGCAACTCTGGATGCGAACCCTGGGAAGGGGGAGAATGGCCCTTCCCCTCCAGCTTCACCATAGGGGGCAATCTATAGACTATAGGGACTCGCTCCAGGTAGGTCCTGGGGGGGTGGATGCTGGCCAGAGGGAAGTGGGGACAGGTACAGGGCTTTGCCTGTGGAGGAAAAGGCTGGATAACAAAAAAGTACTAAGGCAGTTGGGGGCTGGTGCCTCGGTAGACTAGCGCGCACTTGCAGTGTAATGTCGGTGTCATATACACAGTGCATACAGCAGCTCCAGCCCTGTGAAAAGTTCTGGCTCCTGTGGGGTTCTAGCACCTCAGACTAAGACCCACAAATGGTACTGTATGGAGAAGCTATTCCAGAAGCTCAGCAGTTATAGTAAGTACATAACTTTCATTGTTTTGTTTGTCATTGCAGCTGACAAATGTAAGCCTGTTTTTTTTTTGTGGGGGGGGTCATAAACTTGTGCTCACATCTCCAGAAAGACACCCAGAAAATTTCAAGAAGCAACGTATTCATCTTTCTGGCCTTGGGGTGTACCTTCATGTTCATTTTTTTAGCCGTGGTCTGGGCTGCATTCCAAGGACAGCCTGGGAACTGCAAGGAATTTGCCAGCTACTTGTCAGTTCATGGCCTTGGTAGGTAAAAATAATGGCCCTGCCGGGAAGCATGTTTGCAAAACTCTGTCAACCAGGAAACCTGCTGGGTTTTTTTAACTTTGTTTTTATTGAATTTTATATCAATTTTACAAACCAAAATTGCTACTGAAAATTAGCAGAAGCAACACAATATATTGCAAAATACACCACTTCATTACAGGAGTAAGCCACACTATTCTTTGTGTTACCACAGTGAGGACTGTGCACATGAAATATTGCACAGCTCGACACTTGTTGATCTTTGCAACAGCCAATGCAGAGTATTTTATGTCTTAAATTAATAAGCAGGATACATTAACTAGACTGTCTATAGCCTATCTATAAACTTTAAAAGTAATAAACAAACATTTATTTTTATTTATTTCAATCTAGGATTGCAATACCTTTGAGCCGAGGCTCATTTACAAAGGTTCCACGTCAGCGTGTGCAACAGTCATAACTTTTAGTTACAAACATATAGTCATTGTCTTACAGACATGTAATAACGAGAACAAAGACTTGAGCTATGAGCAAGACAAGGGAAGGAGGGGTGGGTGGGGGAAGTGAGGGTAGGAGATCGAGGGAAGGAGGTGCAGTAGGCAAGGGGAGTCACGGAGGTGGTTGGGCGGGCAGGAGTGGAGATACAGGGGAGGGTGGGCGGGGCAGGGGCAGTGCAGCCAGGGGGCCTTGTCGAGGGAATATGACAGGTAAGGTGCTAGGGGTGCAAAGACTGATTGTAAGTGCTGGGTGCTGGGGCATGTGCAGCTGGAACGGTGGAAATGTTAAGATGGGCAATCGCAGGATACAAGCAGTGAGAGGCGCAGCTTGGACTTGAAGAGGCCGAGTGTTGGAGCGGTCGCTATGCCGCTGCCAAGAAAGTTGAGCCAGTTGGATGCCCGATAGGCGAATGATCTTTGACCTTGGGTCATGCGACATCGTGGGATATGTAGTAGATGGGAACTGGATCTCCTTGTAGTGACGTTCCTATGTCTAGGCTTAAGGAGGGCACAGACACCAGGTTGGGCAAGCCCCATTATAATTTTCTTGGCCGTGATGCAGGTTTGATATTTTATGCTTTTTTCCAGTTGAAGCCATCCAGATTGGGAATAAAGGTCACATGTGTGGGTACGGCATTGTGAGCCAGTGATGAGATGACAGGCCTTATTCAGGGAGGTCGCGATACGTTTGAGAGCAGTGGTAGTTGCAGACCCATATATGATAAGACCATACTCTATGATGCTGACGATGGAGCTTTGGACGGCCACTGACAGTGCTTCTGGGGTTATGTGTTTCCTGTGCCGGAATAATATGCCTAACCTCGCATTGGCAGACTTTGCAACATTGCTGATATGGACAGTGTATGAGAGGTGGGGATCAAGGGTGATGCCAAGGTACTTGAACAATTGTGTTTGCTCTAGGATGGCTCCTTGTTCGGTTGCAATGGAGAGGTGGAGTTGTTTGTTTTTGTTGTGGGGCTGCAGAAGACCACAGACTTGTTTTGTCTGATTGAGAAGCAGTTTATGATTTAGGAACCAGGATTCGATGGAGGAGAAGGCCCGCTGAAGTTTATTTTGTAATTGGATTGGATCAGGGTCAGAGGTGAGGATCACAGCATCGTCGGTGAGAAATTATTTGTTCTGGGCAGCTGTCCGGTAGTGAGTTTAAGAATAGGCAAGAGGAGGGGTCCCAGAATGGAGCCCTGGGGGACTCCCAAGCGGACCGGTCTAGGGTCCGAGAGTGTATCAGCAATTCTTACTGTTTGGGACTGTTCTTCAAGGTATCTCTTAAACCAGCCAATGGAGTCAGTTGACAGCCCAGTATTCTGAAGCTGGACAAGCAGGAGGCAGTGATTGATGGTGTCGAAGGCTTTAGTTAAGTCAATGTAGATTGAGCCTAGTAGTTCTCCGGAGTCAAGTGCATTGTGGATTGCGCCGGTGAATTCAAGTAGGGCTGTGGAGGTGCTGTGACCTTTGTGGAACCCGTGTTGTTGCTTGCACAGGATGTTGTACATATCCAGGTATTCTGTGAGCTGGTTCGAGACGATGTGTTCTAGTACCTTGGAGAGTGGGGGTAGTAGGGAGATAGGTCTGTAGTTATCATGGGCAGTTTTGTCACCACTTTTATGGATTGGGGTGACAGTGGCAGATTTCTATCTGTCCAGGAACTGGCTAAGGCTGAGGGAGAGGTTGAAAATTCTGGTCAGAGGACTAAGCACTTCATCAAGTGTGAGAGACAGGATTTTGAGATCGAGGGAGTCATTACTGAATCTTGATTTACCAAGGGCTTTGGTAACATATTTGCGTACTTGGTGAGCCTTGACTGCTTTGAAGTAGAAGTGGGGGGAGCTGGTGGGAGTAGTGTTCATTGCGGACAGAGGGGCTTCGCCATCTTTGAAGTAGTTCTGGGGTAGGACAGCGCTGAGGTCGGTAAAGGCTTTGTTAAAGGTATCTACAATGGGTTTTGGGTTGAGGGTTGTGGTTCCATTGATGTTGAGTATTGATGGGAGGGTTTTGGGTGGATTCCCAGTGAGTTCCTTTATGTTCTTCCAGAATTCCCGACCATTGCCTCAGGAGTTTGTGAGGGCATGCTTATAGTAGGCAGACTTCATTTGCCGGATGGTTTTGGTGCAGTCATTGCAGGCACGTTTGTAGTTTTGGATGTCGTTTTGCCTTCCAGAGTTTCTGGCCAGCTCCGATAGGTGGTCTCTTGTTTTTAGCATCCTGAGGAGGTCACCTGTGAGCCAATGGTTACTGAGTGATTTGACTTTGTGTTTCTTAATAGGAGCATACGTGTCACAGGCCACAGTGAAGATGTTTATGAAGTGGTCAAGGGCAGTGTTTACATTGGTTGCATTGAAGATTGGGGACCAGTCTTGATGGAGGAGGTGGGATTTGAGTCGAGGAAGGTGACCACTGGGTAGAACCCTGCTGGTGATAGTTTTTGGTGGTTGTTTGATGAATTTATTTGACCAGGTGCAGCTAACAGGGAGTGGTCGCTGAGAGAGTCAGGGAGGACATTAGTGTTAGATATCCGCGATGGGTGACTGGTAAGGATCCAGTCCAAGAGTGTGCTGGTGCAGATCCTGTAATTTTTCCTGGTTGGTGAGTCAACTATTTGTGTGAGGTTCGCCGCAGCAGCGATATCCCTGTGTGCACCAGCATCGGCTGCAGGCCAGTTGATGTTGAAGTCGCCTAAGAGGATGGATGAGGTGTTCGGTGGGAGTGACTTTACAAAGTCAAAAACAGCTGTTAGACCAGTTCCCTGTTCTTTGGGAGGGATGTAAATGGTGGCAACAGTGAAGGTTTTATTTTGGGCTCTGAGGAGGATTCTCACTGGCAGTATCTGAGCAGTTGTGGGTTGGAGTGAGGTAATGATGTGGTGCCCCTGTATGGAGTCTTTTACGTAGAGAGCGCAGCCCCCGCCTGTTTTGGAGAGGCGATCTAGCCTAAAGACGTTGTAGCCAGGAAGGCTGATTGCATGGTCCGGTACTGATGGTGTGAGCCAGGTTTCGACAACTGCCAGGATGTCAGGGCAGTGTTGGCTGGTGAAGGCCTGTAGAGCATCCATTTTAGGAAGGAGGCTGCAGATGTTGATTGATATGAATGAGAGGGCACCCCAAGGCTTGCTCAGATTAGTGGCTTTAGAGCAGAATGGGCCAGGGTTTGGGTGCATGCTGCCTGACAGCATTAGGAGGAGGAGGAGGACTAGCCTCAAGGAGCTGCAGCATATTTCTTTAAGGGAATGCTTTCGCTTGCTAGCATCTTGGGAAAGTGCCGAGCATCGACGATAGTGGGTGAGGGTAAACGTAGACAGGGGCCTTTCTTTCCTTTCATAAGTTCAAAGTAGCTGTTGCAACTAGGGTGAACAACTGCATGATAATTCAGTGGTCTAGTTGGGGTAAAACAAGCATTTTGTGAGCTGATTACCTCAGTTCACAGCATCCCGATGTCATCCCAATGTCAGGACGTATCTGGAATCCACTTTATCTAAACCTGTCGCTTAACTAGGCATTACAGAATTACCTTTCCTTAACCTCTCCAAGTCGTCTGCAAAAAATTAAAAAATAAATTAACCTTCTTGCCCAGCCCTCGCATAAGACAGAATGCTGACTTTAAAAATAAGCTGCCTGCTTCTCCTTACTCTCTTTACTGTCTCACTTCTTCCCACACCACGTACCCATGCGAACCTCCTAAATAAACCCTCTGTAACCCATCTTGCTTATTCTCTTCCTCTAATCTCAGTCCCTTTGATCCTGATGTTGGGATCCCCCACTCCATTCCTCCAACTTTGGGCTCACAATACTTTTCTGCCCTGCTCCTCCCTCTCTTCTGTCCCTAACTCCTATGAGCTCCTGTGCTCCCTATCTATCCGGTTTGCTTCCTCTTACTATCCGACTACCCCCTATAGCTTGCTCACATCTAAGTCATGGTACAAAAGTTCAAAGCTCCACTTTATCATCATCTTCCTTCTCCTACTATCCGCCAGGGATATAAACCCTAACCCTGGCGCCTCTCTATCAAACATGCAGGCGGGCCCTCTCCCACACACGCCTTCCCCTGCCTCCAACATGCCAACCCTCCTTCGTGGTCTTAAAATCCTCCACCTTAACATAAGAAGTCTACTACCTAAACTAGTATTGCTGCAATCCCTAGCACTATTGCTGGCCCCTGACCTCCTCATAATAACCAAAACCTGGTTAAATAATAAAACACCTGGTCCCAGTATATACATCCCTGGCTACAATATCACTTGGCAAGACCGTGCAGGTAGGGGGGTCGGCATAAGCATATACACTTCGTTCTCCATTCATACTACCCCGGTCCTATCTGTATCAGTCCCCACAGCTTACAAAGTCCTTGTCCTCAGGCTCTACATACCTTACTCCATACCAGTCTCCATTGCTGGGATTTACTGCTGCCCAGGCCTCTCCCCTACTACTGCCTCTAATCTTCTCTCTCAAATTTCCACCCTCACATCAAACGGCAAACTCTATATACTGGGCGACTTTAACCAAAACTAGCGTGACCCCTCCCTATCCAAGCTGCGTAACAACATTGCGGCCCTTAACTTAACGCAATTGATCCATGAGCCAACCCGACTTAATACTAAATCAGGCAACCACTCAGTCATCGACTGGGCCCTAACTGCACATTTCTACAGATTAATCGAATCAGGTCTCCTCCCAGATGCACTCAGCGACCATCATATGATCTACTTGGTCTGCAAACTCCACCGCCCAAACGCCGCGCATAAAACATTGCTTGTCTGCTCATATAAATCCCTAGACCTTATCGACCTCCTATATGACCTAGCCCACACTGACTGGTCTCCTATTTCCTCTGCTACCACAGTTAACGAAGCCCTGGACTGTTTCCAAGGCCACTTTCTTAACATCTGGAACACACATGCTCCCTTTAAGCATACTCGAGTATTTGGAAACCACCTCCCATGGATCACACCAGAATTGATGGCATGTATGAGAGCTTGTGACTGGGTTTGGAAGGCTCACAAAGTCTCAAAATCAAATGCTGACCGTGACAGATATCGAGCACTCAGAAATGCCTGCTCCAAGGCTACAAGGCTCGCTAAGTCCAAATACTTTAGATCCACTTTTGATGCTAACATATGTACCTCATCAACATTTTGGAAAGTTATTAACTCCCTCTTCTCTCCCCCCTCTAAATCCCAAACTCCACTCATCTATGTCAATAATGCCCTTACGTCTGCCCACCTCTCAGTTGCCACTGAATTCAACTCTTACTTTACCTTATGAGCTGCTGCTCTACTAGCTTCTCTTCCTCCTTCCCAACCAGTCGCGTCTGTCTGCAATAACTTACACCCAAGCACCCTCCCTAGTGACCTTTTCTCCTTCTCTCCAGTCTCACCTCATGATACTCTAAATGCTGTCCTCGCTCTCAGTCCATCTAAGGGCTCCTCACCTGATGGCCTGGACCCCAAACTTCTCTTCCTCTCCGCTCCTGCCATTTGTTCTCCACTTTCTGCCTTTCTAAACCTTTCCTTCTCGCTGGCCTCTGTCCCTGACCCATGGAAGCATGCTGTAGTTCTCCCACTACCCAAGGGAGGTGTCCCTTCTTTGCTTGGGAACTATCAGCCAATCTCTCTCTTACCTATTCTCTCTAAGCTTCAGGAGCACCTGGTCCTCTCCCAACACTCCTCTTACCTCTCTGACTCTGTCTTTTGCGTTCCCTACTAATCTGGTTTTAGGAAAGATCACTCCTCTACCACTTCCTTACTTAGGCTCGCTGATTCCCTACTCTCAGGTATGGACAGTGGTTCAATCACATCTGCGATCTTTGTCGACCTTGCAAAGACTTTTGACACGGTCTCCCACCCACTCCTCCTAGATAATCTGCGATCTGCTGACTTGTCTGATTCAGACACAAACTGGTTTAGCTCCTACCTAACAGGCCAAACACGCATTCAAAATTGCTGATTCCACCTCCCCCCAACTCCAGATTAATGCTGGCATACCCCAAGGCTCTGTCTTTGATCCCCTACTATTCTCCATATTCCTTAATGACCTCCTGTCAGTGTGCACCTCCTCCTCCATCCATATGTATGCTGACATACTGTCCTTTTCAGCTCTGGCCAAATGCCAACTGATGTCACTTCCACACTTCAGCATGACTTTGAGAAAGTTCAGCAATGGCTAAGTTCCCATCAGCTTTTCCTCAACGCCAAGAAAACAGTCTCCATGACCTTCGGCACTAGGCAGAGACTCTCTAGGCTAACTTAATTGCCCTCCTTCCACACCCTTGATGGCTTTACTCTAGAGGACACCTCCTCCTTTAGGTATCTCATAGAAACATAGAAACATAGAATTTGATGGCAGATAAGGACCGCTTGGCCCACCTAGTCTGCCCATTTCCCTACCTAACGGATAAGCTGCAGATCCTAGTTAACCAACAGCCTACTTCCTCCTACCCCACCACTAGAATTGCCTTATGTCTGTCCCATGCATTCTTGAAGGCTGTTCCATGTATCCACAACCCTCTCTGTAAAGAAATACTTCCTCACATTACCTCTGAGCCATCCCCCCCATCTTCAAATTGTGCCCCCTTGTTCTTGCACATCTCTTTTTCTGAAAGATGCTACCCTCTTGGACTTTGTTGATTCCCTTGAGGTATTTGAAAGTTTATATCATGTCCCCCCCTCCCTCCTTTCCTCTAGGCTATACAATTTTAGTTTCTTTAGTCTTTCTTCATATGTCTTCTGATGCAGACCCTGCATCATTTTGGTTGCCCTCCTCTGGACAACCTCCACCCTGTCTATGTCTTTGCAGAGATGTGGTCTCCAGAACTGTACACAGTACTCCAGATGTGGTCTTACCAACTGTCTGTACAGAGGGCGGAAAACTTCCTGTTTTCTATTGGTGATGCTTCTCCCTATGCATTCCAGTATCCCCCTACCCTCCTTACTGCCTTCTCACATTGCTGGCCCACCTTGAGGTGAGTCTGATATGACTACCCCAGGTCCCTTTCAATTTTGTTGTTGTCAGTATCTCACCCCCATTGTGTACTCTTCCCTGGGTTTTGTTTCCCAGGTGCATTACTTGCACTTCTTTGCATTGAATCTAAGCTGCCATACATTTGACCATTCCTCCAACCTTGCGAAGTCCTTTTCATCTTCCACCCCACCTTGTATATCAACCTGTTGCAGATCTTTGTGTCATCTGCAAAGAGACATACTTTCCTTCTAGTCCTCTGCAATGTTACTTATAAAGACATTAAAAGGACCTGCCCCAGTACTGAACCCTAAATTTACTAGTAACCTCCTTTCTTCACTGTGGACTCATTTACTATTACCCGCTGTGTCCTGTTGTCCAACCAGTGTTTTACCCAGACTACCACCCTAGGACCCACTCCCAGGCTGGCTAATTTGTTTTATTAATCTTTAATGTGGGACTGTGTCAAATGCCTTGCTAAAGTCTAGGTAGGCCATGTCCACAGCCCCTCCCTGGTCTACTGCTTTGGTCACCCAGTCAAAGAAATCAATTAGTTTGTCTGACATGACCTTCCTGCTATGAATCCATGCTGCCTTGGGTCCTGTGCCCCACTGGCCTCTAGATGTAAACAATTCTTTTCTTGAAGTGATTCCATCATTTCCCTACCACTGAGGTCAAACTGACAGGTCTGTAGTTTCCTGCCTCTGTCTTGCTCCCACTTTTGTGAAGGAATCACATCCACCCTCCTCCAGTCCTCAGGTACCACCCAATCCTCCATGATTTATTAAAAGGGTAGTCAGTGATGTTACTAGTTCTTCCCTTAGTTCTTTTAAAATTCTGGAAGTGAATCCCATCAGGCCCCATTGCTTTATCCACCTTCAGTTTTAAGAGTTCTTTCAGAATCCTTTCTTCTATGAAAGGACTAATATCAACCCCTATCCAGAGTGCTTCTATTGACCAGATTAGGTATTTCCCCCTGCTTTTCCATTGTGAATACTGAGCAGTAGTAGTTCAGTATCCCTGCTTTTTCACTGTCGCTCTCTGCCCAACCACCTTCCTCTTTGTTCAGCCTCAGTATCCCTGCCTTAGTCTTTCTTTGCTCCCTAATGTACCTATAAAAGGTTTTATCTCCCTTCTTAACCAAGTTGACTGTCTTTTCCTCGGTTTGGGCCTTTGCTATTCTGACTGCCTTACTCACTTCCTTCTGCTTTAACTGGACAGTTCTCTGTCCTGCTCCTTCTGTGTTTCCTTATATTTCCTGAATGCTGTCTTTTTTTCCCTTACCTTCTCCGCCACTTCTTTTGAGAACCATACTGTTTTTTTTCTTTCTTTTTGATTTGTTTATTTGCTTCACACAAAGACTTGTTGCCTCTGTGATGGCGGTTTTAATGTTTCCCCATTGTTGCTCCACCCCACCTTCTTGCCTGTTTGCTAGTGCTTTTCTGAGGCACTCTCCCATTTTGACAAAATCAGCCCTCCAGAAGTCCAGTACCTTCACTTTTGTGTGGCTTGACTCTACAGCTAAGTTTATCGTCAACCACACTGTTTGGTGGTCGCTTGTTCCCAGATGGCTACCCACTTCAAGATCAGATATCCTCTCTCTATCCCCATTTGAAAGCACCAGGACCAAGATTGCTCTCTCCTGAGTGGGTTCCAAAACTAGCTGTCTGAGGCATGCCCCCTGTAGGGCATCGAGAATGGCCCTGCTCTTGGATGTGGCTGCAGCAAAGGTGCTCCAGTCAACATCTGGAATATTCAGGTCCCCATCAGCAATAGCTCCCCTTTCTCTGCCATCCCAAGGATGCCTTCTATCATTTCCAGGATCTGGCTAGACCAGCACCTAAACTTCACTGGACACATAGACTCCATCCTGAAAAAGCTGCATCTCAAATTAGATGCCCTTTACAGGAACCAAAGCTGCCTACCTCTACAGGCCAGGCGGGAGATTGTCCAGAAAATGATACTACCCATCTTTGACCACTGCAACGTAGTCTACAGTGCCACACTGAAGTCATCCTTAACCAGATTGGGCACCCTTTTCAATGCTTTCTGTTGTTTCGCTCTAAATGCCCCTTCCTTTACCCACCACTGTGATATATATCGCTCTCTAGCTTTTCCTTCCTTGGAAAACCACTGTCTAGCCCACTGCATAAAATTTGTCTCTAAATTCTGGTTTGATATGCTTCCCCTTTACCATACCTCCTCACTGTCCTCCCGCCCCACTGCTCCTCTCTCCCTCAGATCCAGTGACTCCCCCACCCTAGCTATACCATGACGCACCCCCTCTATAGGCCAATCGTCATTCTCCTATAGGTTCCCTAAGCTCTGGAACTCAATGCCTCATCAAATCAGGCACTCCTCCTCCCCATGGTCCATCTCTACCTCCCTCCTCAACTTCCTCTCTCCATCCTGCAGCTGCTCCTAATTTCCCCTCTGGCTCCTCACTCCTCCTAATTTCCCCATCTCCTTTCCCAGCTAGCACTTAACATGGGGAGTAATGAACATACTTTTTTTTACTTTATCTTTTATGCTCCTACCTTCCCGCAGTTGCCCCTCTCTTCAGGGACCACTGTGCATCCCCTGCATCAGAATTCCCCCGAGGATCAACTTCCCATATGGGTGCCCTGCTCCTGGACCTGAGCAAACCCCTCGGCTAGGGTAGAGGAGTCCCCCTAACTCCCCCAGACCTGTAGCGGAGCGTGCACCTTGTGCTGTCTTTCCCTGGGTTCCTCCAATCGCCTGGTGCTGGGACCTGTCTACCGGCGCAACTGCGGGGTGTTTTTCCTGGTTTTCTCCCCACCCCCCACGGGCATCAGCACACTGGAAGGGCCAATGAGACAAAGGCATGGTGAGACGTGCCTTTTGCTCCAGTCCACGGCTGATGTCCGCCCCTCCCAACACGTCTGGCTGCCTTCTTCTGCACCTTCCTCCCAGGTTCCCCCAGGTGGCAGTATTGCAGTGAGGTCTGCCGTCCTCCCCACCCCGGAGAAGGACAACAGCCATCAGGTGCTTAATCCCTCTCCTCCCCCGCCAACCCCTGGCGGCCCATGCTCGTTCCCGAACATGGGTCACCGGCATAGTGTGAGGTAAAGCATCCAGCACCTCAGCCCTCAGCGCCACTGGGCCGGCTTGTAACCTATGTACTTTATTGCACTTCCTTGTAGCATTGTATGTATTAGTCTGCAGTGCTGTTAATTTGCTCCTCTCACATCAAATCCCAATGTTTATGTAATGCTACTCATGTATTGTTTTTTCACTCTGTTGCTTCTCTGTTTTATATTACCTTTGGAACTGTGTTGTTGAGTATTGTATATATACTTTTCTATAATACTGCATGGAAATGTGCTTTTGATTACTGCACTCCCATGTTCCCCTTCCTGCAGGACGCTCTGTGAGTCGAGCAATTTTATATTGTTCAGTGTGCCTTTCCTGGTGAAACTTTTCAATAAATAAAAAAAAAAAAATACTCTTCCCACTCATAAAGGATGGGAGCAGGGGTGTAAACCAGCTTCAGCGAGAAAATGGGCCAGTATGTTTGATAAATTGCTATGGAAAATGATAATGTTTCTTCTCTCTTGCAAGTGAATAAGGAAAATGGCAAAAAGAACCGATAGAGCATATCTCCATGGAAGATTGAGCCAAAACAAGGAAGAATGCATGCAAATGATGTAGGGAAGTTGAAGGTAGAACAATAGAATTTAAAATCCTGCACTATTAATATCATTCTCCCAAATGACTAGGAGAAATGAAAATCTCCCAGAAGGTGCTTGTTGGAGAGGTCAGCAAATATATGCAGATTGTAGTCATCTGCTTTGGGACTGTTCAGCGGTTAGAAGAATCTGGGTAGAATTACACCAACTTTGTGAAAGGGTCACTAGTTGCAAAATCCTTTTCTCACACAAATTCTTTACTTTAGGAATAGACTCTGAAGTTACGTCACTGAGTAATTCCCCCAAAAACTGGGTTCTATCAGCAGCCCTCACCCAGAAAAGATTACTTTTAGCACACTGGAAATCCTCCTCACCCCGTTTCTTCACTGAGTGGTGCAATAAATAAAGTTACATTGCCAACAGCGAAAGGATTGCATTGACCCTAGCAGGAAAAATGGAAACATTTGAAAAAATCTGGGTCCCGATATTTAAAAGATTCTGTGGGCACAAATGGGTGTTTGTACATGCAAATCAGGTTGCGCACCTGGTGTGGGGGTGGGGTCTATTTTCAAGCACCCCCACAGAGGGGGTAAAACTTGTTTGCATCTGAGCACAAAAGTACCACTGCGCCTATGCAAATCAGGGGGCCCACCCCGCATACGGGCGCAGCATGATACTCAGAAGTTTGCCCCAGTGGTAATTCCCACCCAAACAGGCACAAACTGCCACTGGGACAAACCTCCTCTCAAGGGGGCACAATACTCTGGTGGCGGCCAAAGGTACTGCAGCCACCTGCAGCCACCTGCCGCTACCTGGCCACCCAAAGTCATCCCTGGTGCCCAGTGTCCCTCCCCCCACACACACACAAAACGCCAGCCCAGTAGGGCAAGAAAGATTCCCTGGTGCTTAGTGGTCCACTCCTACCCTTTGATCGTCAGCCCCTCTATGAAGACATGACTCCCTGGTTGCTAGTGGTCCCCCCCAATCACCAGCTTATAAACCCAAGGAGCTTCTCTGGTGCCTAGTGATCCCCCCAAGTCCTTGGCCTGTATCCTATAATGAGCATCCCTGGCGCCTAGTAGTCCCCTGCCACTGATCCCAGACCCATAAAATAATAGCACATCCCTGGTGTCACGTGGCACCCCCCCCACCCTCCAAGTGCCACCCCCAAACACTGTGAAGAGTCCCTGTTGGCCAGTGTTGCCCCCCCAGCTCTAATCCCTGGCCCCATAACAGCATAGTGTAGCAAAGATGTGGCACCTGAATATGGATAGCAACACACCACACACAAACATTCACTGGTGTCCTGTGGTACCCCCCACCTACCCATCCATTGCTGTGACTGTCGGGAGGGGTTAGGAATCCTCGGCATCTAGCAGCCCCCCCCACCGCAGCACTGACCACCCACCCATCCACTTCCCCTACCCCCTTACTGGAATCTTCAGTGCCAAGGGATCCATACGGCGACTAGCACAGCCCTCCTCAGCTGGTCGCCATATGCACAGGCAGGGAGAACACGTCCTATTTATAAGCAGAGTGTCAACAGTCACTGCAATGGGTGGGTGGATGTACCACAGGACACCAGAGAGTATTTCTGTGTGGTGTGTTGCTATGCATATTCGGGTACCACGTCTTTGCCACACTATGCTATCTGTTATGGGGCCAGGGATTGGAGATGGGGCTGGCCACCGAGGACTGTCTCATGGTGTTCAGTGGTGGCACCCAGAGGGTGGAGGGAAGCATTGGACACTCAGGGATCTTGGTTGTCGTTTTATGGGTTCAAGATTGTGGGGGGGCAAACACTAGTGCCAGGGATGCTCATTTTAGGCTGTGGGCCAGGGATCGGGGAACACTAGGCACCAGAGATCCTCATTATAGTATAGGGCTGGGGATTGGGTGGGCCGCTGGGCACCAAGGATGCTCATTATAGTATATGGGGCAGGGATTGGGGGGGCCACTAGGCCCCAGGGATGCTCCTTAGGTTTACGGGCTGGTGATCGGGGGGGGAGAGGAACCACTAGGCACCATGGATGATCCTTGGATTTATAAGCTAACGATTGAAGGGGGGGACCACTAGGCAGCAGGGATGGTCCTTGAGTTTACAAACTGACAATCAGATGAGGGGGCCACTAGGCACCAGGGATGATCATGAAGGTGTATGGGCTGGCAGTTGAGGGGGACACTAGCCACCAGGGACGATCCTTCCATCAATGGAACTGGGCAGTGGAGGGGCCTGCACCACACAAACCTGCCTCTGCTACTCATGCAAATGAGCTCATAATGGGCATACAAATGGCTCATTCGTGCCTTGCATGCCCAATGGGCTCATTGGCATCGTCCTCTCTAAAAATTGCGAATAGCGCTCTGGCGCTATCCACACTGGCAGCACTATTCCCTGTACAGCAGGGATATATGTTGAGGCAGTGCTGCTTGACTTAGTGCGGCGTCAGCATGGCCCTCTATTCAGTTGAGTAGCGCCAGTGCACTATCTAACTGAATATAACATCCTCCTGGGCACTTGCAAAGTACAGTGCAAAACTCTGTGCTCTGCTTTACACGTTTTTGAGTATCGGGCCCCTGGTCTCCTTCTTTATCCTCTTTAAAGAATGATTCAAATATAAAACACATTTGCTAGACCTTGATACAGGAAATATATGAACTGATAATCTTTACTTGCAAATGGTACTGACAATGTGTCATTACAGTTTTACCCACAATTCATCGCAACACTTTTTTACATGTAGAATCACTTAGAAATATTGTTATGAAGATGCAGCATTTTAGTCTCTACATTCTCGCTAATGAGTATTCGCTATTTAGCAGATATATATCCAGGGTGTTTTGGTAAATTGATTTATTGATGAGTTGTAAACCTGTTATCTGTATTAAAAACAAACTTTTTAATGAAAAAAATCCACAAAAGTCAAATATGGTACGTCTTATGAAATAAACAGAACCACAAGTCTCAAGCCACTTATTAGGCTCATGTAATGATTGTCTCATCCTTCCCCCCCCAACACACACACATGCACACATTTCATGCCCTTTATCTAACACAGTGGCCCAGCAAAGAATGAACTGGTACTTAGCCAACTGGCCTTTCAGTCCTCCTCCACATCTGAGTGTTCTGCCAAATGTCCATCAAACGTCAGTGCCTTGTCAGCCTGGCATGCACACGGATTTCTGTACCCATGATGTACTGGTCTGAGAGTGAGACTGGAGAATATGCATATGGTTTGGAGAGATACACAAAAAACAAATGATTTGTATATTTCTTCTCTTCTAGCATCCTGTTACAGATCTCAAATACTGCTTTCCTGCAGACTGCCTCTCCTGCAGACTGCCTTTCCTGCATGCTCAGTCCAAGTGTTCTAAATGGACAGGTCTATCAACTTCAGTCACCAGCTTTGAGGCCCATTTTTCCTACACTTAGGAGGGAAAAATAGAAGTAGGACCTACGCATCGGGTTGGGGTGGGTGGGTGGGGGCCTTTGCTGCAGAGAAGGAGCTAATGGAACTTGGGGTCATATAATAGACAAGAGGTTAAAGCATGAGGAGCAGTTGCTGTTAAGAAGGAGAGAAAGAATGCTGGGGTGCATCAAGGGGGAGACCAGCAGTACAGGGAAAGTAATTCTGCCCCTTTACAATGCCCTGGTCAGGGCAGGGGAAGTAACCCTGCCACTTTACAAGGTCCTGATCAGGGCAGGGGAAGCCACCCAGCCACTTTACGAGGCCCTGGTCAGGGAAGGGGAAGTAATCCTGTCACTTTACCAGGCCCTGGTCAGAACAGAAGTAATCCTGCCCCTTTACAAGTCCCTGGTCAGGGCAGGGGAAGCCACCCAGCCACTTTACAAGGCCCTGGTCAGGGTAGGGAACGTAATCCTGCCCCTTTATAAGGTCCTGGTCAGGGCACAGAAAATAATCCTGCCTCTTTACAAGGTCCTGGACAGGGCACGGGAAGTAATCCTGCCCCTTTACAAGGCCTGGTCAGAGCAGGGAAAGTAATTCTGCCCCTTTACAAGACCCTGGTCAGGGCAGGGGAAGCCACCCAGCCACTTTACAAGGCCCTGGTCAGGGTAGGGAATGTAATCCTGCCCCTTTACAAGGTCCTGGTAAGGGCACAAGAAATAATCCTGCCACTTTACAAGGTCCTGGACAGGGCACGGGAAGTAATCCTGCCCCTTTACAAGGCCCTGGTCAGGGCAGGGGAAGTAATCCTGCCCCTTTAAAAGTCCCTGGTCAGGGTAGGAGAAGTACTTCTGTCACTTTACAGGGGGCCCTGGTCAGGGCAGAGGAAGTAATCCTGCCAGTTTACAAGGCCCTAGGCAGGGCAGGGAAAATAATCCTGCCCCTCTACAAAGCCCTACTCAGGGCAGGGGAAGTAATCTTGTCACTTTACAAGGCCCTGGTCAGGGCAGGGGAATTAATCTTGTCCCCTTACAATGCCTTGGTCAGGGCAGGGGAAGTAACCCTGACATTTTACAAGGTACTGGTCAGGGTGGGTCCACGACAGGACCAATAAAACAAACCACAGCAGTCAGTAATAGCGCAGGCAAAACACCAACACCAAAAACCATGCTTCACAAATACAGAGCAAACTAATGATAGTGCAGCAAGTGAGGGGTGGCCGATTTACAATTACCAACTCCAGGAGGGTGAAAGTCGGTTCAGGGTGGGGGGCAATTTATGATTGCCAACTCCGGGAGGGTGAAAGTCAAGGGGGGGCTGATTTACGATTGCCGACTCCGGGATGGTGAAAGTTGGGGGGTCATGCTATAATATCGCCACGCTATTATGTACATGCCACTGTTTTTACACACGCTATTTCCACAGCACGCATTTCACTGCACTATTATTCCAGCGCTGTGCTAACAGTATACTGGTCAGGGCAGGGTAGGTAATCTTGCCATTTTACAAGGCCCTGGTCAGGGCAGGGAAGGGAATCCTGCTCCTTTACAAGGCTTTGGTCACGGCCGGGGTAGTGATCCTACCACTTTACAAAGCCCTGGTCAGGGCTGGGGAAGTAATCCTGTCACTTTACATGGTCCTTGTCAGGGCAGGGGGAATAATTCTGCCCCTATACAAGGCCCTGGTCACAGTAAGGGAGGTTATCCTGCCACTTTACAAGGCACTGGTCAGGGCAGGAGAAGTAATCTTGTCACTTTACAAGGCCTTGGTCAGGGCAGGGGAAGTAACCCTGCCACTTTACAAGGCCCTGGTCAGGGTCGGGGTAGTGATCCTGCCACTTTATAAGGCCCTAATCAGGGCAGGGAAAGTAATCCTGCCCATTTACAAGGCCCTGGTCAGGGCAGGGGGAGTAATCCTGCCCCTTAATAAGGCCCTGTTCAGAGCCGGGGTAGTGATCCTGCCACTTTACAAGGCTATGGTCAGGGCTGGGGAAGTAATCCTGCCCATTTACAAGGTCCTGGTCAGGGCAGGGGGAGTAATCCTGCCCCTTCATAAGGCCCTGTTCAGAGCCGGGGTAGTGATCCTGCCACTTTACATGGCCCTGGTCAGAGCAGAGGAGGTTATCCTGCCACTTTACAAGGTCTTGGTCAGGGCAGGGGAAGTAATCCTGTCACTTTACAAGGCCCTGGTCAGGGCAGGAGAAATAACCCTGCCCCTTTACAAGGCCTAGTCAGGGCAAGGGAAGTAATCCTGCCACTTTGCCACTTTATATAGCCCTGCCTGACCGGATACCCCTTGGGAGTACTGACTGCATGCAGTTCTGGTCTACCCAATACAAATGAGACATTGAGGCAGTCGACAGGCTGCAGTAGAGGACCTTGAAAATTATCTGGATATAGAGGAGAAGAAACTAGAGGCCCTTTACATGTTCACCCTGAAAACATGAAGGCTTTGGAAGTGGGGGCAGGGGGAGAATGACATGATCTTATTCTTCATACCAAAGGGAATCAGCAAGGTCAAACAGAGATGTTTCATCTGGAGTGCTCCAGCAGGACATGAGCACATGCCCTGAAGCTCAGTGATGACAAATTCAGGTGCAATGTTTAGAGGCACTTTTCCCTTCCAGAAGGTTGTGAACCTGTGGAATAGCTTACCAGCATAGACAGTGGACAAGACATGGCAGGTCTTCTGGGTAAGCCGGGACACATCTCTGTTTACCAAGGGAATCCCAGGATACCCTGGGTAGTGGAGTGGCCGAGTAGATCCCTATGCATTAATATATATGTTTGTACAGCATATGTATCGGTTCCTGCGTAGTATGAGGGGGTGTGGACAGACTTCATGAACCTACTATAGAGGCCCACCTTTACTAAAAGTTTATGGAGAATTTTCAAGAACCTTCACAGAAGAGAAAGGTGTACAGCTGAATGAACTGAGCATAATTACACATTGCTGGAATCCATTATGAGGAAGAACAATAATTAGGGATTATATAGTGCTTTTCATAACCACTGTATCCCAAAGTGCTTTATCAACAATGAGAGACTGGTAGTGAAGTGGCTGCCCTGGACGTCACGAGCCAGGTGGCACACTACTCCCCGAACCACAACCTGAACTAATGCACTACATATTGTCTGATGTTTTTTTGACCCAATGCACCTTACCTTCTGTTGCTCTGCTGACTATGTACCTAATTCACAAAATGTATATTGCCCGCTGTCTTGTTGACTCCTTGTACCTAACCACAAAATGTATAAGTATTTGCTCACCCGCTTTGCTGTATTAATGTACCCTATTATACCTGTTGTACCCTCCCGGGTCGTTCCTGAAAATAGGCATATAACTTGTCTAGTGTACCCACCCGGTAAACAAAAGCTAAATAAATAAATAAACTTTGTATATCATCACCCCCAGACACAGCATTGGACAGTCGCATGAACCAGGTCTTAATAGCCCAGGTGGCACAGAAAGAAACTGGACTGTGCATTCCAGTGTTTGTTAGCTGTGTCAGCAGTAGGGGAGCGGGTTGCTGTCAGCGACCAGAGAAAGGAGAGTGGAGAGCTGCGTAGAGCTGTGGCTGCAGTCGGCAGTGGGGTCAAGGTTGATGATCAGAGGAAGGAGAGTTGAGCTGTTTGGAGCTGAACTAGCAAGGGGCACAGGTGGCAGTACGGTGACTGAAGCAGGGACAGACGACCGGCCAACCACGGACAGTGGTGTAGGATCAGGCCAATCAGGGAGAGAGGTGCCAAGGTGGTAGGCTTTAAAAATAGCCAGCCAGACCGACAGAAGGACTAAAAGTGGGAGCAAGGAGCGTCCCAAGCTAAAGAAATCACTGCAAGGAGCTGGTTTGCAGCAAAGGAACTGGGTTCTGCATTTCTCCACAGGGGACTTGGACTTCAACCTTGGTGGATATGGGAAATTGACACAGACACTAAGAAATCATTCACAAAAGAGCTGAAATTGAGGTGAAATGAACTGGGTCGAGACTACTGACACTGGAGGTACTGGGAACTTGATCTTGGACTCCTGACGCTGGAGGTGCTGGGGATTTGGACTTGAACTTGATGACTTGGGCTTGAACGTGGTGGCTATTATTTTTTAATTCTTGATGCCCATGGTTTGCACATGCTTTATTATTTCTAAAAAGTCTTGACTGTGGGTTGGGGCTGAGGAGGGGGTGAGGGTCGGGGCCCAAAGAATACATAAGGGTGATTTTAGGACTGTATGTAAGTATCACGGAAGAAATGGTAGGGCAGCACAGAGGGAGGGGCAAGCAAGGGAGGGGGATCTTTGGCAGGGTGGTGGGGTGCATTGGCTGTGGGCGGCTATGATCCTAAATTGGACTTGGAGGATGGGGGTTGTATGATGTGTAAGCATCTCACTCAGCTGAGAGGAGTGCGAGGCTAAGGTGGGGGTTAAATGGGGAAGCTGGGGAAAGGGGGTAGAGAGACCGGGACGGTATAAGCCAACGAAGGAGTGGGAAGGGCTGAGTGGATTCACTGGAGGATCAGATACACTGTTCCAGAAGTCAAAGGCTTGGGAGGGAGAGGATGGAAGGGGATCCAGAGGGGATAGACCAGAGGTGGTAACAGACAACAGCAAGTCCAGATTTGGGACAGTAATGCCCGAGACAGGAGGAAAGGGGTCAGTGGGAACTAACAGCAGGAAGTCTAGAGGCACAAAAATGATGCCTGCAGCTAAAGAAAAGGGGTCAGTCAGGTATCAGGAGGAATAGAAGACAGTAGGCTCAGAAAAAGGCAGACAGATGCCCAGTATGAAGAACAACACAGGCATAGGTGAAATGGACCAGAGGGTGGAAGTAACAAATAGTTTTTCCCTCCTAGGTATTCTAGTCGAGGGCATTGGTGAGGAAGGGGTCTGGCAGGGGCCATCAGAGAAGGGGGCTGCAGAGTGGCTGGGGGACGTGGGGGAAAAGATCTCAGGTGCAGTGGAAGGGGGGGAGGAGGGGGCAGGCACATCACATGCAGGAGAAGGGGTGGAGGAGGGGATGGGCACATTAGGGACACACCAGAGGGTGGCACTAGGGGAACTGTGGCATAAGAAAAGGGTCAGGAAGGAAGCACTGGAAGAGCTGGAGTTGTGCTCCTGGGAGGCTGAAAATGAACTGGAGGAAACCCTGCAGGGTAGGAGCTGCACTAGGAGCCTGGGGCATGCACCTGACAGGGTGCAGGAGAGGGGAAATATGCAGACAGGGCAGGTGGTAAGGAGGAAGACTTCCCCATGTGGGGTACGGTGCTCAAAACCTTCTGCAAAGATGGGCAGGACAGGGACAGTTGGAGGGGGATCAAGCACAGCTGGCACAATCTCGCACAGTGATGCAGACGGGGGAAGGCCAGGAGCAGTTAGAGGGGGGACAGGTGAAGTTGGATCATGCTCGAGCAGTGAAGCAGGAGGGGTCTGCAGGGATGAAGGAAGCCAGAGGCGGAAGTACAGGGATGAAGAGGTACAGGAGGGAGTCTGAAGAAGGCTAAAGGAGAGGTGAAGAGGTACAGATGCTGGGTGTGGGTAAAATCAGGATAGGCTAGGTGATAGGGAACAAAAGATGAGCAGGGGCAGAAACCAAGTCAGGATGGAACATGAGGAGGAGTCAAGGGCCCAAACCCGCACACAAAGCTAGAGTCCAAAGGACACCCAGGAAGCAGGGGGCAGTAGAGTGGCAGTCTTGGGGGACTCAATAATTAAGGGGCTAAAATGGGGAAGGAAGGGCGCAAAAAACAATGCAGTATGGGTACAGTGCATGCCAGGGATGACGGTGCTGAAGGTGAGGCATCATATTCCTTCCTGGGGTAAGCAGCAGGATGAAAGGACACATCTGGTGTTTCACCTGGGCACAAATGACTTGGAAGGGGACAGTCTGATGGAGGTACAGGCAAGGTTCGAGGAACTTGCTAGGTTCTGTAGGAGCAGCGCTGTTTTACCTTCCATTTCCTTCTCTGAGTTGTTACCAGTACCAAGAGCAAGCACACCCAGAAAGGAGAAGATTAGGGCATTCAACAATTGGCTACAAGGTTGGTGCAGTCGGATGGGGTTTGGCTGGATAGGTGACTGGGGTCTACATGGGAGGAGGAGGGGCTGTATGCCCAAGACAGGCTGCACCTGAGCTCTTCAGGGGCAGCTGCACTAAAGAGTAAACTGGGGGACTTCATGGCAAGGAAGTTCAATTTAAACTAAATGGGGGGGGGGCGGCTAAGGACAGGTCCAGCCATACGTGAGGCAGAGCAGAGGCTATCAGCCTCCTCAAGTCACAACACTCATCAAGGGAACACTTAGCAGCAGGGAAGGATGGGATGTGGCTACATGTTGGAGGGCTTTGGTTGCAAATGCCAGGAGCCTGGGGAACAAAATGGGAGAACTGGAGGCCACCATGATGGAGGAGAACCTAGACATTGTAGCAGTGAGTGAGACTTGGCGGAATCAGTACTACGCCTAGGAGACAGTGATCCCAGGGTATCGGTTGTTTAGGAAAGATTGGGAGGGGAAGGGGGAGGGGTGACATTATATATCAGGGAAGGGATTGGGGCCATGGAAGGGCAGGAAGAGGAGGGGGAAACAGAGATAATGTGGATCACCCTAGACAGGACAGGGGGAAAACCTGCGTGTTGTGGTAGTCTATAGGCCTCCTATGCAGGGGGAGGAAGGAGATAGACACTTTGTAGAATCAGTAGCGAGGATGGCACGGAAAGGGGAAATTGTGCTAGTTGGGGACGTAAACCTTCCGGACATCAACTGGGAGGCCCAGACAGCAATCTCTGCAAGGAGCAGGGGCATTTTAGAGGCTCTTCAGGACATATTCCTGCAACAAAGGGTCAGTGAGCCCACTAGGGGTATAAGCCCATTGGATGTGGTCCTCACAAATGGGGACAGTGTGGAGGAGGTGGAGGTGGGGGAAGATCTTGGCACCAGTGACCACAGGGCTGTCAGGTTCAGAATGAGAGCGGGCAGGGAGAAGGTTAGGACAAGAACCAAAGTAATGAACTTCAGAAAGGCTGACTTTCATAGAATGAGGAAGGTAGTTGGGGAAGAAATGTTGAGGATAGGGGATGTGCAGGGGGTGGAGGAATTATGGGCAGCCATCAAGAGAAGGGTATTTAAAGCCATGGACTCATGTATGAGAAGGATAAGAAAGAATAGAAGACAGAAAAGACCTCTATGGTTCACTAGAGAGGTGGTGTTAGGGGTCAAGGAGAAGACTAGAGCATTCAAGAGGTACAGGAGGACACAAAAGGATGAGGACAGGGAAACCTACAGGGAAAAAAGAAAGGAGGCTGGGCAAAAGATAAGGAGGGCTAAGGAGGCCACTGAGGAGAGGATAGCAGAGAAGGCAAGGAGGGGGGACAAAACCTTCTTTAGGTACGTTGGAGAAAGGAGGAGGGCACAGCATGGGATTGGAAGGATAAGGGGGGAAAGTGGAACAACACTGGACGATAACTTTGAAAAAGCAGAGGCATTAAACAGCTATTTCACCTCAGTCTTCACAGAGGAAAGGGAGGGTAGGGGACCAGGAAGGGGTGGGAAGGGTGACAGTCACAGGCAGGTGGCTGTGGCAGGATTCACTGCTGAAGGAGTAAGGGAAGAGCTGGGTAGACTTAGGGTAGACAAGGCAATGGGGCCTGATGGAATACACACAAGGGTTCTCAAGGAGGTGAAGGATGAACTGGCGCTGCATCTAGCGAGGCTGTTTAACTTGTCCTTGGTCACAGGGGTGGTGCTAATGGACTGGAAGAGGGCAGAGGTGGTTGCACTGCATAAGGGGGGGCAGAAGGACGAGGTCAAAAACTACCATCCTATTAGTCTTACCTCAGTGGTGGGGAAGGTAATGGAAACACTACTTAAGATCAGGTTGATAGAATACTTGGAGATGAATGGCATGCAGGATGACAGGCAGCATGGCTTCACCAAGGGAAGATCCTGTCAGACTAACCTGATAGAGTTTTTCGATGGGGTGACACAGATAGTGGACCAGGGAGGAGCAGTGGATGTGACCTATCTGGATTTCAATAAGGCCTTCGACACCGTTCCACATGGTGGAATGGTACATAAGCTGGACAGACTAGGGGTGGACAACAGGATCACCAGGTGGGTGGAAAACTGGTTGAAGGGAAGGAGTCCGATGGTGGTGGTAAATGGGACACATTCCAGGGAATGGGCGGTGACCAGTGGGGTGCCACAGGGGTCAGTGCTAGGACCAATACTCTTTAACATCTATGTTAGTGACCTAGCAGAGGGTCTGAAGGGATGGGTGTGCCTGTTCGCAGATGACACAAAAGTCTGCAATAAGATGGATTCACCTAGTGGGGTGCAAGCCATGAGGCGGGAAGTGGAGAGGCTGGAAAAATGATCTGACACCTGAAAATTGAAGTTTAATACACAAAAGTGCTCGCTGATGCACCTGGGGAGGAAGAAAAGGAGGGAAACTTACTCTCTTGGGGGGGTTGGTGATTAAGGAGAAGGAAACAGAAAGGGACCTGAGGATTATGGTATCGCGTGACCTCAATGTGGGCAGTCAGTGTAGCAGGGCGGTGGGAAAGGCAAATGGAATGTTGGCCTTCATTGCGAGGGGTTTTAATAGCAGGAAGAGGGAGGTGCTAATGCCATTATACAGAACCATGGTTAGGCCACATCTGGAGTATGGGGTGCAGTTCTGGAGGCCTCACCTGCGAAGAGATGTTGAGCTGATGGAGAGGGTGCAGAGAAGGTCAACCAAAATGGTATGAGGGATGCAGAATGTACCCTATGAGAGAAGATTGAAAGGGCTGAATTTGTACCCTCTGGAGACTAGGAGGGAGAGGGGGGGACATGATTGAGACCTTTAAGTATCTGAAGGGAATAAATAAGGTAGAGGGTAACAGATTGTTCAAATTGAAGAAGAGGGGACATAGCCTCAAACTGGAAGGTGGGCACTACAGAGATAATGTGAGGGAGCAGTTTTTCATGGAGAGGGTGGTGGAGGCCTGGAACAAGCTGCCAGAGGAGGTAGTGGCAGCTGAAATGGTGAAGGGGTTCAAGAGGAGGTTGCTCATCTCCAGGCTGAGTTGGCCAGGATTTGTGGGACCTCCTCTTCCATCCAGGGACCACCAGTGCCACTGCCATTACCTCAGAGGTTGCCAAGAAAGAGGAGCGGTTGGACTACAGTGGGTTCAGAGAGCATGAGGGTGGTGGAACAGAGGCACATCCTTCCAGTTATACCTCTCCACAATTCCTATGCCATTCTGGCAAAGTGTGGTTCCTCTGTAGAGGCACCCGCAGTGGAGACCAAGGAGGATGCTGGGAACCTCCACAAAGGAGACCCACAGGAGGGTGGCAAGGGACCCCACAGGGGAAGGAAACAACTCCTGGTGGGGGACCCCATTGTTAGGAAGGTAGAACTGGGGGAGGAAGGGGAGAGGAAGGTAAGGTGCCTGCCTGGTGCCATGGCTTGGAGGGACAGGGAACGAATCCTCAGGATTGCCAGAGCAGCTGCACAGGGAAGGGAGCTGGATGTAATTATCCATCTAGGGACAAATGACCTGGCTAAGAAAGGGATTAGAGCAGTGCAGAAAGAGTTTATGGAATTGGGGAGGGGCCTTAGACAAGTAGCATGCATGGTAACCTTCTCGGAGGTGCTGCCCATCTATGGCGTAGGAGAGGCTAGGGTGTTCTGCACCATGGGATTCAATCAGTGGTTGAAAAACTGGTGCAGAGCTCAGGGATTTGGCTCCACTGGGGACTGGGGGTCCACCTGGAGTGATGCAAGCCTATACTGGCATGATGGGCTGCATCTGTCCAGGAGAGGAACCAGGATCCTAGGTGATAGGTTTAAATGCTTCATTGGCAAGCATTTAAACTAGCCAAGGGGGGAGGCACTGGAAAGGAGCAGGGAAATCCTAGCCCCCAAAAATCATGGTAGTAAGTGCGGTAAACATCAACATAGAGGTGTCGATAGGGAGAAGGGCAGGAGTAAATGGGGAAAGTGACAAAGGCAAGAAGGACAGGGATGGGGCAAAAAGGAGTAAGGCCATCAGGAAATGGAGGGTAATGAGTACCAATGCCCGTAGTCTGGGCAACAAGCTCCCTGAACTGGTGGCCTTGATGGAAGAGGGATGCCTGGATATATATCGTAGCAGTCACAGAAACATGGTACACAGAGAACCATGACTGGGATGTTAACATACCAGGATACATAACCTACAGGAGAGAGAGGCAGGGGAGAAGAGGGGGAGGAGTAGCTCTCTATGTAAAGGAAGGGATAAAAGCAACTGAACAAAAGAGTAAACAGGGAGGAGAGGAGGCACTGTGGGTCACCTTGGAGACTGGAAAGGCACCACAATCCGCACAGGGGTTGTGTACAGACTCCCATGTCAGGGGAGGGGAATGGACAAGGATATGATAGAAGGCATTCTTAGGATGGCAGAGAAAGGGGAGATACTGTTGATGGGGACCTGAACATGCCAGATGTTAACTGGAGCACATTTGCTGCAGCCACATCCAAAAGCAGGGCCATTCTCGATGCCCTACAGGTGGCAGGCCTCAGACAGCTAGTTTCGGAACCCACTCGTGAGGGAGCAATCTTAGACCTCATACTCTCAAAAGGAGGCAGTGAGAGGATCTCAGATCTAGAAGTGGGTTGCCATCTGGGAACAAGTGACCATCAAACAGTGTGGATCATGTTAAACTCAGCTACAGAGTCAAGCCATACAAAAATGAGGGTACTGGACTTCAGGAGTGCTGACTTTGGCAAGATGGGAGAATGCCTCAGAAAAGCACTAGCAAACAGGCTAGAAGGAGGGGTGGAGCAACAATGGGGAATCATCAGAACTGCCATTACAGAGGCAACAAGCCTTTGTGTGAAGCAAATAAACAAATCAACGAAAGAAAAAGCCACTATGGTTCTCAAAAGAGGTGGCTGGGAAAGTCAGGGAGAAAAAGATAGCATTCAGGAAGTATAAGGAAACACAGAAGGAGCAGGACAGGGAGCTGTACCAGTTAAGGCAGAAGGAAGCAGGAGGAAGTCAGAACAGCAAAGGCCCAAACTGAGGAAAAGATAGCCAACTTGGTTAAGACGGGGGATAAAACATTTTATAGGTACATCAGAGAGCATAGAAAGACAAAGGGAGGGATAGTGAGGCTGAATAGAATGAATGGTGGGTGGGCAGAGGGGGACAGTGAAAAAGCAGGGATACTGAATGAATATTTCTGCTCAGTATTCACAAAAGAGGAGGGGGAAGTGCCTAATCCAATTAACAGCAGCACTCTTGATAGGGGGGTCGATCCCAGTCCTTTCACAGAAGAAAGGGTTCTGCAAGAACTCCTTAAACTGAAGATGGACAAAGCAATGGGGCCTGATGGAATTCACCCCAGAATTCTAAAAGAATTAAGGGGGGAACTAGTGAAACCACCGACTACTCTTTTTAACAAATCATGGGAGGATGGTGTGGTACCTGAGGACTGGAGGAAGGTGGATGTGATTCCCCTTCACAAAAGTGGGACCAAGACAGAGGCAGGAAACTACAGACCTGTCAGTTTGACCTCTGTGGTAGGGAAAGTGATGAAGTCACTTCTGAAGGAAAGAATTGTTGAGTACCTAGTGGCCAGTGGGGCACAGGACCCAAGGCAGCATGGCTTCACAGCGGGAAGGTCATGTCAGACAAATCTAATAGATTTCTTTGACTGGGTGACCAAAGTAGTAGACCAGGGATGGGCTGTGGACATGGCCTACCTAGACTTTAGCAAGGCATTTGACACAGTCCCACACAAAGATTAATAGTCACATTAACCAGCCTGGGTGGGTCCCAGGGTGGTAGCCTAGTAAAACATTGGCTGGACAAAGGACACAGAAGGTAATTGTAAATGGAGTCCACTCTGAAGAAAGAGGGGTTACTAGTGGGGTACTGCAAGGTTCAGTACTGGGTCCAGTCCTTTTTAATGTCTTTATAAGTGACATTGCAGAGGGACTGGAAGGAAAAGTATGCCTCTTTGCAGATGACACAAACATCTGCAACAGGGTTGATACACGAGGTGTGGAAAGGATGAAAAGGGACTTGGCAAGGTTGGAGAAACGGTCAGAAGTATGGCAGCTAGGATTCAATGCAAAGAAGTGCAAAATAATGCACCTGGGAAACAAGAACCCATGGGAAGATTACACAATGTGGGGGGAGGTAGTAACAACAACAAAAAAGGAAAGAGACCTGGGGGTTATCATATCAGATGACCTTAAGGTTAGCAAGCAATGTGAGAAGGCAGTAGGGAAGGCTGGGGGTATACTGGGATGCATAGGGAGAGTTATCACCAGCAGAAAACAGGAAGTTGTTATCCCTCTGTACAGACAGTCGGTGAAACCCCATCGGGAGTACTGCGTCCAGTTCTGGAGACCCCATCTCCGCAAGGACATAGGATAGAGGCAGTCCAGAGGAGGGCAACTAAAATGGTGCAGGGTCTGCAAGAGAAGCAGTCGAGGAGAGACTAAAGGAGCTTAATATGTATGCCCTTGAGGAAAGAAGGGAGAGGGGGGACATGATAGAAACTTTTAAGTACCTCAGTGGAATCAACAAAGTCCAAGAGGGTAGCATCTTTCAGAAAAAAGGGACGTGTAAGAACAAGGGGACACAATTTAAAGATGGGGGGGGGGGGCGTTCCAGGCAATGTGAGGAAGTATTTTTTCACAGAGAGGGTAGTGGATGCATGGAGCAGCCTTCCTGAGGAGGTTGTGAGGTCTAAAACTGTGGGAGAATTCAAGAATGCATGGGACAGACATAAGGCAATTCTTGTGGGGAGTAGGAAGAAATAGGCTGTTGGTTAACTAGGATCTGCGGCCTATCCTGTAGATAGGGAAATGGGCAGAGTAGGTGGGCCAAGTGGTCCTTATCTGCCGTCAAAGTCTATGTTTCTATGTTTCTATAATGTCTTTAAAATCCTAGCTATGTTCTTTGTACCCACCCCAAAGTTCTGTAAATATAAATGCAAGTTATTGAGAAGATGTAATTACCATGTTTTCAGATACAAGCTGCACAATAATTTGTCATGAACAAAGGTATTAATTGGCCAGTGAGGGGGAATGTCTCCTCATTAGGCCAGAGATGTCATAACTTGTGTGTTTAATGCACCATTACAATAAAGCTGCATTTAAAAAAATGCAGTTTTATCTCTTTCAGCCATAACATCCACTTACTGTAGCCATCCTGAGACATGGATAAAGGCAGGAAATGTTTCTTAGTCTATTATTATCTGTCAATAAAAATATTTATCTATCTGCCTGTCTGTCTTTCTGTCAACACCATGGCAGAAGTCTAGTGTTAATAAAGAACTGGAACTAAGGGGGAAAACATTCTCTTTTTTTCTAGGTATCTGAAGGGTTTCCAGTGTTTCAGGAAATCCCATGGGTGTCTTTTTCTGTACTCAGGGTTGGGTCAATGGTCACAACACTGGAAGTTTCTCAGAAGACTTTCCTTCAGCCCCATCTGTCTGCATCTGTGAAACTCTTCTAGCCAAGCTGGGTATTCTGCCCCCCTCTGAGGATTGCTCTTGTTTTCATAACAGGATGATCTGAATGGTCGGGAGCTTTACTGAGGAGTTTAAAGAGGCTGCATTTAAATACACAGAACTTCGAAGCCAGGTCTATTTCATTGAAATGCTCCGTAGCAAACTCTGAAGACCTGCTTTTAAAACGTTTTTTTTTCCCTAAAGTTTTGTCCCACATGACCCTCTGACACGCCAATCAGCAGCAGGATGAAGTTTCAAAGGCGTTTCCTTCCCCCGGCAGCTACTGCAATACAAGAAAGCTTTCAAGAGGAGCCAGAGCAGTTTCCCAAACGTAGGAAGCTGTCACTGCAACTCAACACTTGAGCACCTTTCATGTCTCTCATCTGTGGGCTGTTCAGCGCAAAGAGGGAGAACCGTTTGTTTGGGGGAGCTTCAG
This sequence comes from Neoceratodus forsteri, assembly GCA_016271365.2. Lineage (NCBI taxonomy): Eukaryota > Metazoa > Chordata > Ceratodontiformes > Ceratodontidae > Neoceratodus > Neoceratodus forsteri. The sequence goes on from JADMNL010000030.1 coordinate 170,802,952, forward strand.
GTTTTCCTGCTGTTAGCCTGCGGGGACTCACACACAGCTTTCAGGTTCAAGTATAAGACAGTTTTGAAACTTGGGAGATTTTTTTAAAGAACATTTTTTGCAAGTGGATTCTGAAATCAACCTGATATATGTAGTTTTGGAACATCTGTGCAAGGAGTTAATTTTTTTATTTATTCATGCTTTGCCAGGCTTGCAAGCTGTCGTGTTAACATCTGTACCCCCCAAAACAAGTTTGTTACTGCTAGATGCTGGTGGGGCAGTACCCCATTATACTGCCAGCTGTTTGATTTTTGTTCCTAGCGTTGCAAGGGGGAAAGCAGGAGAGAAAGATCTGCTCTTTTTTTTCTTTTCTCGTATTTCCTGATTGAAGACTGCGACTGCCTGAAGTGATGGTAGGGAGGCTGAACCTGCCAGATGTGCCTGATCCCCTGGATATGAAGAAGAATGGTGAGAGGGTGCTGGACAGCCCAGACTCCGGGCTCCCTCCCAGCCCGAGCCCAAGCAACTGGCTCCTTTCCCCAGCCAGCACTGAAAGAGGACTTGGCAGTGGGCTGACAGAGCCGGAGAGTAATGTGCAACCACCTGTGAGTATCAGCAGCAGAAGGCAGGATTGAATGGCATGGTAGCGGCTAAACGCTTTACTACAGTAAATTTCAGGGGCTGTGTTTAAAGAGAAACTGACTCCTTCAGGAGAACATTGAAGCACACAGTGTTAAGCCAAAATTCATCTTATATTCCAAATTAGTTATTCCTCTTCCTTTTTGTTAAAATATTAGGGACATTTTTTGAAAACAGGATTTTTATGCATTTTTGTTTGTTTCTGTTCCTGATATCCCACCTGAGGTCTTAATGCTCTGCTTGTGACATCACAGCCATTCTCATGGCAACACATTATGATGTCACTACAGAGGATTATGACTTCAAGTGGGGATAGAAACAGCAAAGGCTGATGAACTCTAAGGGATGAAGATTCTGTTTTCATGCAAATGTTCTCTGTAACCACTAAGGCATTGGGAGGAGAGCACCACAGAAGACAAGCAGAGCTGTGTCTAAATATTATGTTTGGTCAAAGTTTTTACAGAGGTGCCAGCAGCTCTTTAAAACAAACTGGGCTTGTATCAGCTTTAGGCTGTTTTTTATTTTGCTGTTTATTTATCTGGGTTAGTCCAGATGAGATGCAAGATTTCATTTTTCCATATGGTCCTGCTGTTACCTACTTGTACAGCTCTGTAAACTGAAATACAGAGAGCTTAGGTGACTTGCTAAGGGGCACTGTCACAGGGAATATGTTGCCTTGATGGGATTTGAACCTTGGTCTCCTGTTCTGAGTTCTCTGCTCTAGCCAATGGAAGACAGTAGCTCTCCATCTCCTTAAAAGTAATGCATTTCTTGGAGGGGGTGCAGTTCATAAGTGGGTTGTTTGAGATGGAAAAGACATGCAATTGTTTTGTGCAAAAAGGAGGTAAGAGAAAGAACATGTTGGTGCTGGTTGCAGTTTTTTTGTAGGTTGTGTTCCTGTTTTCCATCACATACGGACACTACCCAGAATTTTGGGGCAGTGTCAGTGGCTCAGTAGGTAGCACACTCGCCTCTGAGGCCAGGAGATCAGAGGGCTGTGGGTTCAGTTCCCACATCTGGCACTTGGGTTAATATCCCAGTACTGACACTGTAGTGCAGCATGAGAGGGGTGCTGCACTTCTGAGGTGCTGTCTTTCGAATGAGACGTTAAACTGAGGTCCCATCTGCCTGGATTGGTGGTAGTTCAGGTGGATGTTAAAGATCCCATGGCACTTATCAAAAAGAGTAAAGGAATTTCCCTGGTGTTCTGGCCAAATTTCCCTCATTCACTAAAAATACCACCCACAGCTTAATCTGGTTCAAGGTCAGTTGACATTCATCTGTATCCCCCTCCGCCGGGTTGTGCCTGAAAATAGGCAGGATTTGTCTGGTGCACTTACCTGGTCAACAAAAACTAAATAAATAAAAAATAAAATAAAGAATGAGAAGCCTAATTTTCTGGTAAACATTTTCGAATAATGTTTCTGTTGACAAAATGTTGAGTTCTAGTTATGTTTATTTTTTCCCCCTTTCACAGTTAACAAGGTGACCATTAAGGCCCCCCTACAAATAAAAAGAGCACACACAATGGAAAAAACTAGTGGCAGCTACTGCCAGCTAACCAGGAATGCTGCACACCTTAAATGCAAGGAGGGGGCATCAGATCATAAGGCCTTTTCTGGTCCAGAGTTGGGTATTTAATGAAAAAGTAGAATCTGAGAGAAGGCTTTGCCCCCCCAACCCATTGTTGCCTCCGCAACTACCAAACATTTCCCTTTTGTTTTTTAATAAGAAGCTGCTTCCGCAGAGTTCTGTGCCTTGTACGACAACAGCAGCAGCTATCAGAAGGACAGATCTTCCCACTATTTAACAACAGTAAAACTTGACTTGGTGCCAGAACCATCTCTCTCGCTCGGATTTCCCTTAAACTGCCTGATGGTCCAGTGCACTGCTGTGCTGGCAACCTGGCTTCAGTAGTGAACTTAGGAGCTAGCCAAGTGCAGCAGCAGAAGGGTGTTATGGTGACCCCTGTAGAAGGTCTGGGTGCATACTTCACAAGTTCACTGACTGTGCTACAAAGCATGTTCTACTTTTCTAATGTGCATTCTAAACATGAAAGCTGCAGTGGATTTCCAAGTTGTAGGAAAGCGTCACACTGACAAAAGAAAGGATGTACAACTGTTTGAGATAACTGCAGTCTCCTGTCAGTCATGAGCATGGCTGTAGGTTTTCCTCCAGTAGCACACGTGTCACTTCTGCATGTGGCTGCTGCCTTACTGTCTTGGGGGGGGGGGGGGCATACATGCCGGCGTTTTCTCTTGTGCACCAACCAGGAAGTTCAGTTCCATCAAAGAACACTAAAGGCCATTTGTTGAAAGTATTCAGGCCCCTCAGCTGTTAGTCTGAACTGGAATAATTGTGGTTGACTCTGGACTCTGCTCCTGCTTACAGCATGTTTTACTGACTGACTGCCCTACCCCCAAAGATTGTGAACAGAAGGTAAACTAGTGGAGCTGCAGAATGCAGACTTTTTCTTTCATCACATGGTTGTCCTGGAAAATGAAAACTTTTTTTTTTACCCATGCAAAAAGAATGTTTGCAACTCCACGGACACACCTGCCCAGTCACAGCAGTTGGGTAACAACTGGCTGATACTTGTTCCAGTAGCTCGGAACAAGAGTTTCCAGTTTCATTTGCCCATTGGCTGCTTTGTTTTTGGTTGATCTTTTAACTTCCACTGGAAGGGGGAGGGGTTGGTAACTCCTGCTGACCTTCAAGTTCAAGGAAACCACCCTCTTCCCTGGGGCTATCACAGCTTACCCTTCCTCTAAGCCACTGCCAGTTAACCTCCTCTAGTGTGGGACCCAGCCTGAGAGTAACCTGCTTTTCATACATTTGGTGTGAGAACGCGTCCATAATCAGACACAGATTTCTTTAAACATACTGTACCTGTTGGTCTCTGCCCTGTCTGCACTATATGTAATTCATTCATTGGCCAAGGAGTGAAATTAAGTGCCCAAATATGTGTAAACAGTGTAGTTAAAAGCAAAGCCTCCATTAGTGTGGTTCTGTTTTTTCTATATAGGGTTTTTACAACAATATTTTCATTCTCTGCCCCCTCCCAGTATTCAGGGTCACTACAGCAGCTCACTCCTCCAGCTGGGTGAGCAGCTGCCTTCACTGCCAAAGCCAGAGCCACACCATGAGCTCACATGCTTGCTGGGGGCCCCACACCATGGTCAGCTCACATGCTTGCTAGGGGGCCCCACACCATGGTCAGTTCAATGCTTGCTGGGGGCTCCACACTGTGGTCAGCTCATGTACTTGCTGGGGGCCCCACACCATAGTCAGCTCACATGCTTTCTGGGGGCCCCACACCATGGTCAGCTCACATGCTTGCTGGGGGCCCCACACCATGGTCAGCTCACATGCTTGCTGGGAGCCCCACACCACGGTCAGCTCACCTGCTTGCTGGGGGCCTCACACCATGGTCAGCTAACATGCTTGCTAGGGGCCCCACACCATGGTCAGCTCACATGCTTGCTGGGGACCCCACACCACGGTCAGCTCACCTGCTTGCTGGGGGCCCCACACCATGGTCAGCTCACCTGCTTGCTGGGAGCCCCACACCATGGTCAGCTCACATGCTTGCTGGGGACCCCATACCATGGTCAGTTCACGTGCTTGCTGGGAACCCCTGATGAAGATCTACTGACCAAAGCACAGGGGCATCTGGCCATTCTGTCCTTTAAGGAAAAATTATTTTTTTATACTTATTCATTGGTATTTTTCAGATTGTATGTAAGTACACATACAACTCAGCTGCTCAGGTTCTCCATGTCATTACTAATAAAGAGCAGTCTATACTTTCAGACAGCTGTTAATACTAGGCAAATATAACAGTTAATATTATATAATCAACTTGTATAAAAGACTGTGATACACAGAGTTAATAGAAAAAAACTGGGGAGAACAAAAACAGTTAACTGAAAGCATTGTTTTCATGCCTTCAACACGAGAATGGGGGAGGAGGGAGGGGAGGGAAGGGAAAGAAAAGGGGGAGGTAGGGATGCTAAGGTAATATTCATCAGGCGTACGAGCACAAAAACTCCTGATTTAAAGAATACTTCCTGTAAAGAGTTAATCAGATGATCATGTCTTTATACAAATCCCATCTACTCCATCTGTTAGTAAATTTGTCTTTCTGATGGTTAATAGAGAAGGTGATCCTTTCCATACTATAAATTTGTGAAACTATTTCTAACCAGTCCTGCATCAAGGGGATGACTGGCTGGAGCCACTTCCTAGTTACTGCTTTTAAGGCAGCTGTGATTAGAGTTGACCACAAATAATGCTCCTCATTCCCTTTTATTTCCATAGGGTATAGTCCTAGGATTAAATGTTCAGGTCCAATTTTCGAGGTAAGGCCAAACAGTTCCCTCAGGTGGAAGGTTATCTGGGTCCAGTATCTTTGAATTGGGGTACAGGCCCAGAATATGTGTGTTTGGTCAGCTTCTGATTCCCCACAGTGTCTCCAGCAAGTCGAATATGTCTGTAAACCTGCTTTGAATAGTTTATGGGGAGTGTGAAAGTATCTAATCCTAATCTTCCAGGCGTATTCACGCCAATTCGGTGATGAAGTGGTTTTCCAGGTATTCCTAAAGATCTTTATCCAAGAAAATGAATTTAAATTTAGACTGATTTCCCTTTCCCATTTAAGTATGGGCGGTATGGTGTGGGCTTTATCTGCAATTAGATTCAAGTATAACATAGTGATTGCCCTTTTACCGTGGGTGCTCTTCTATATTGTCTCAAAGACCATGGGATACGGTCTCTCATCTTGTCAGGTTGAATAATGGTGGAGATTGGCATTAATATGGTCTCTAATCTGATAGTAATGAAAACAGCCTGTTGGAAGCCAGGTGATTGTTGATCTAATTGTATCAAAAGGTAACATGTCCTGCCCCTTAATAAGTTGCCAGGGAGCCCATAGACCCCGATCCCTTTGCCTCTTATACCATCCACTCTGACGAGCTGGAGGGAAACTCTCATCAAAGCACCGCCACCTGTATTTCCATAGGATTTTGGCCGTAAACCTATTCCTAGTACCCTGGAACCAGGCTTGCAAAGTCGTACAAACCACGTATTGCTGAAAATCTGTAGTTTTTACTTGAGATTGGGGGCAGAATATGCTTCCAATGTGCATTATATTGTGGGTGTGCCCACAGAAGAGCTATCTTCATCTGGGCAGCGGTCCAGTAGTCCTGCAGACTAGGGCATGCCCTCCCACCCTGCTGTCTAGGTAAGTACAGGGTTTTCCTAGAAATCTTAGGACACAAGTGGGCCCAAAGGAAGACCATCACCTTCCCCTGCCAGCTGCCCATGTCTCTCTGTGGAATTGGGCATGGAACAGTTATGAAATAAATAGAGAAATCAGGTTAACATATTTGTTTTTAATGTTTGTAATCTAGAGTAAAAAGGAAGGGGTACTAGATTACATTCATTGACAACATTATCCGCTCCAACACCCCCCCAGCCCTAGCCCTTCCCCTCAAACTTGGTCCTCCATCCTACCACCTAAGATCTGGGACAACCCAGGAACGCGAGGTTCCTAGGACCCGCACCCTTGCAGGAGATTGATCCTTCCACGTTTATGCCCCCAAACTTTGGAACTCGCTCCCTGAGCCAGTTAGGGCCTCCTCCTCACATCCAAGCTTCAAAGCTTCCCTCTGGTGCTTCCTGAAACCTTCTTCCCCCTGTCCCTGCTCCCCGTAGCCTACTCCACTGCCCCTCTCCCCCCTCTAGCCAGATCAGTGGGGGCCTTAGCCTCAGCCTCAGCCCCACCTGCACTTCCCCTCCAGTACCTGCCCAGTAACCCCTGCCCCGACCCCCTGCAAAGGGGCTCTTTTCCCCTCCCCCCCCTCGGGCACTTAATACTGTCCTGGCTTCCGTCCGCTTCACTGTCTTACCCCCTCATCTATCTTCCTGTCCCACCCTTTTGTTTTGCTCCGTCCCTACTCTGTCCTAAAGCCAGGCTGAAACGCTTCCTACGTTAGGTTTGCCTACTTGTCTCCTCAACTGTTCATGTGTTAACTCCTGTCAAGTATGTACTGCAACTAGCGTAGCCACACCCTATTTAATTCTATGTATATTTCTCGATACCCCAATTATTCGCTACATGTAACCTTGTACCACCTTTTTCAGTGCTAGCCCTGAAATGCCTGTCTCTTCCTATGTATTTTTTGAATCTTCTACTGTTCATGTATGAAGTTCTTCACCTGTAACTCTCCCGGGTCGCACCTGAAAATAGGCACCTGGTGTCTAGCGTGCTTTCCTGGCTAACAAAAGCAAATAAATAAATAAATAAATCTGTGCAGGTCTGCCCCAATTTCCTTCAGGAGTGTCGGGTAGTTGTCTCGGTACGGACACTGTGGCTATTTTCCTAGTCTTACCCCAAGGTATTTTATATTGTGTCAGTCCCATTTCATTGTGTATTTAGCCATTAGGTTAGGGAGTACCGGCAGAGCAAGTACTAAGACCTCCACCTTAGACCAATTCAGTTTATAGCCGGATAGCTGGGAGAAGATTTAAATTTGGTTAAAAACATGGGCTAACAAGTTTTCGGGGTCCATCAAATAAAGCAGGATGTTGTCTGCATATAATGCAATTTTGTGGCATGTGCCACCCCATGTCACCCCCCTATATTTGTGTTCAACCTGGTACTCTGAGCTAACAGTTTGATATATAAAGCAAACAGGAGGGGTGACAAGGGGCAGCCCTGCCTGGTACCTCTAGTTAAAGTGAGTGACTGGGATATAAAGCCGTTTGTTCGTATATAGGCTGTAGGGTTGGTATATATTTTAGCTATGGTATTACAAAACTGTGTAGGAAATCTGAAGCCATCCAGGGAACCCTGGAGAAAAGTCCAAGAAACCTGATCAAAGCCCTTTTCAGCATCCAGACTCATAATATAAGCTGGTTGTGTGGCTCTCTGTAGTTGTTCTACTATATTAACAGTTCTTCTAATATTATCCATTGTCTGTCTACCTGGGACAAAGCCCATCTGGTCCAGATGCACTAAATCAGGGAATACCTGTTCCACCCTCCTTGCTAGTTTGCTAGCCATGATTTTATAGTCAGTGTTTAAAATGGAGATAGGGCAACAGGATGAACAGTTAGTGGTGTCCTGGCGGCTTGAATAACAGATATGATTGCCTGGGACCAGGAGGGATGGACATGAGTCCTCCAGATATAATTATATGCTTGACACCAGAGAGGAGTAACCTCTTCCCTGAATTGCTTAAAAAATTCACCGGGTAGGCCATCTGACCCAGGACATTTGCCAGTTTTCAAACGGTGAATTTCTGAAGTTATTCTGCCTTCGCAAAAGGCACGGTCAGAGCCTCCCTCTGACTTTGTGTAAGAGACGGGAGTTTTAATGGTTTCAGAAAGGTCTGAATTTCTTCCCTAGAGGGGTTTGGACCACCGTTGTAAAGTTTTCGATAATAGGTTTTAAAGGTATATTTTATTTTATAATTGATAGGGCTTCTGATCTTCGGGATATGGGCTCTAATTCTATGTTGTCAGAGCCTACTGGTCAGGAGTATAAGTGCCCTGGGCCCCCCTCTCATAAAATCTCTGACGGAGATAAATTAGTTGTTGTTCTACAGCGTAATCTATTAGTTTAGTAAGTTCTGCTTGCAGTTTCAATAATTGCCTCCCTCTCTTTCTCGCCACCTTCTGTTGTTGTTGATACTCTAAGTCCTGTATATGTTTTTGGAGGTCCCTTTGTCTCTGCTCTCGCTGCCACTTAACTCTAGCAGAAATCTCAATAAATTTACCTCAAATAATTGCTTTCACCGTGTCCCATAAGATGGTTGAGGGGTATTCGGAAGTTGATTTAGCTGTACTGCCTGCTCTATCTCCTGTCTAATAGTATCCTGGGTCTCCTCACTCTGCAAGAGTGAGGTATTAAGTCTCCAAAAAGTAGAACATTTAGAGGGGCCTAAGACAAGATTTAAATAAATAGGAGAGTGATTAGACAGTGCTCTCACTCCTATTTCCGAGGTGCGGCATATCTGTAGTGACTCCTTGGTGGTGAGGAAATAATCCAATCTAGAGAAGGTTTGATGAGAATGTGAGTAGAAGGTGTACTATCTGGCATTCCCATTCAAGGAGTGCCAAACCATCTGCAAGACCCAGTTCTCGCAGTAGCCTGGTTACCTTTTTAGCCACCCCGTTGTCACATTTAGGGACCTGCACAGAGGAATCCATTAGAGCATTTAGTCTTAAATTCAAGCCTCCACTGAGCACTAAATGTCCTTCCACCCAATTTAATATTTTCAGGAAGAATTCCTGAAAAAAGAAAAATCTATCCCTCGGGGAGCATATAAAGAAATCAGTGTAAGCATGGATCCGTTAAATTGGCTCTTGACGCCTGCAAACTTCCCCTCTTTGTCAGTTAAGGTGTCCTTTATTTCAAAACAGTTTTTTTGGGGGGATCAGTACTGAAGCACCTCTTCTACGTCCCTTCCCATATGCTGATGCAATAATGGAACTAAAACCAAATTTAGCTTGTTTCATATGCTCCTCTGTACTCATATGTGTTTCTTGCAATAGCAAAAAAGCCGCTCCTAATTTTTGCAAGTACAACATCACCCTGCTCCTCTTGATAGGGTGAGCCAACAAATTAACATGATACGATCATATTGATACATCTGATTTATCCATGATCAAGACTACTTATATCTGAATTAAGGTTTGTTTTTCTATACATCTTAAACCTTAGTGGTGTGTTGTACCCTCTTGATGCAGAATTTAGCATGACAATAAAACTATCTCCCCTAGAACAAGTATAAAGCAGTGTGAGAACTTGCAAAACTAGAGAAAACATTGGCTTCCAAATGTGGAAAGCTACTAAAACCTCAGTAGTTCTCTGTACATCCAGTACATCCAGCCCTCCCCACTGTGTAAGGGGGGGGGGGGTCAACTAAATCCCAGAGATAGAGTCCAGAGGCTCCCTGCCCCCTACAGGGTAGCTCTCCAAAATTGCCTAAGACGCGAGGTAGTGGCCCTTGAGCTGCTCAAACAGCTAGTGCTTGACGTCAGACTACCAGAACCGAGCAAAGCTTGAATTCAGTGGTTATTCCATACGGCTATGAAGCCCAATAGCCAGCAGTAAAAAAATAAAAGTTTTAAAACGATTTCTCCCCCCCCCCACCGAGCCCAATTCCCTCGGTAACTAAACAGGTACCAACTTCAAAGTCATACAGTTTCATCATACTGAAGACCACCACTAGGGTTAGCTTATTTGTTATAACAAAGCACATCACTAATATTATCCATAAATGAAACACTGAGTGCAAGTTCAAGCAGTAAACATAGCTTGGAGTTATTAGAACGTAGATGCAAACTCAACTCTGTATGCTTATTACCAACTGAGTTTTTGATGAAGAACAGGCTGAGGAAAAAAGTCAAGAGCACTCAGAGAAATTTGCTAGCAGAGAGCTGCTGTCTGCTTTACTGTAGCAAAGCACGAGTTAGCCCACCCATACTCTGAGTTGAAAGCGGCAGTACAGTTATGAGAGACAAGTCAGTCCTGGGTGTCACTTCTGCATGGTTTTGTGTTGTCTTGAGGTTTCTGCAACACTGCTCGGATCGCATTCAGTGGAGCCAGAAATGACGCAGAAAAGCTGCAACCTCGTTTCTTCTTGACCAGAGCTACCAACCAATCCAGCTGTCCGCAAGAGTCCTGCTGGGAAGTTGAGTCCATTTTTGGAGGCAAATCCTGCAACTGCATGAGGCCTTTCTCCACCAAAGCCTTCCTTGCTGCATCCGGTGACTCGTATACCTTAATACTTTCTTGCCAAAATATCTTGAGACGGGCAGGGTAAGGAGTGTTAAAACGGATGTTTTGCGCTCTGAGAATTTTTAGTATGTCCAGGTATCTGAGACGTTGTCTCTGAACATCAGGAGGATAATTGTTGTCAAAATAGAGTCTGCTGGTTAGATATTTAACCTCTTTCTGTTGCCTGGCTCTGGAGAGATTATCTTCCTTTGTCTTATAGCTATTAAATTTCATTATAATGGAGCGGAACCTTGCGTCCGGGTAGGGTTTAGGCTGCAGTGCCCTATGAGCGCGCTCAATACTGAGCTGATAGCCTGGGGGTAGACTTAAAACATCAGCAAGCATATCTGCCATGAAATCCACCATTCAGCCAGTTTCTGACCCTTCCCGCAATCCATGTATATGAATATTGTCCTGTCTGGAGCAGCCTTCCAGGTCTGTGCACTTTTGTTGTAGCTGTTCGGTGTGTTGTAGTAGGATCTGGAGTACCACGTTTGTTCATAGACGATCATCCGCTGTTGCACTAATTCTCTCCTCCGCTTCCCCGAGCTGCTTTTCTAAGCCTGACAGGTGTTGGTTTAGCTGTTGAAATTTGGCTTTATTCTCAGCCCGCATCTCTTTTAATTCTTGAAAGAGTTTCTCAAATCTGGATCTGGATAAATTATCTTGTTCCTCCTCCATGTCTACCATGCTCACGGGGGAAGGGCTTCTACTTCAACTGCTGTCTCTAGTCGAGTGACTCAATCTGGGGGCATCCTGCATTTTTTCTGACCGTTTGAACTGTGATCTGCCTTTACGGTCAGTGCTGCACTTTGTACTAGCCATTTTCATCGATTTGGTACCGTTCATTTCAAATTGTAGCACTTTTAAGGCTCACAGGGCTAGGAACTGTCTCTGGGAGGTTGCTGCTGGCTCCCTGACGTCACTGGAAGTCCTATGGAAAAATTCTGATGGGCGAGTAATAAGCACTGTGCACACAGTGGCATCCTGGGAGGTGTCTGGCAGAGCAAATATTACACTACCACCCCCCCCACACCAGCAGCTCCTTTTGTAGTGGCATGGCACAATCAGCCCTGCTGGGAGGCACTCTGTTGCCCTCCCTGCCAGTCTCAGCTTTTCGTATCTCAGGCTTGGGGCACGGACCTGAGGCACCAGCTGAGTCACCAGCATGCCAGAGCTGTCCCCCACTTCTTGGAGCTACAGAGGCAGCTGGAACAGGTTTTTTTGTACATTCTCTTTTTTCCACTTCTCCACAGCAGCTCCCATCTGTGCAGGCGACCTCCAAGCCCCACCCTTGCCTTCTCTGCCACTTACCATACCTGTACCTCCATCCATCTCTATACTTCCCCCTCTGGAATGGGGTCAACAGGGAGTACCCACAAACTTCCCTCTGTAACAACTTGGTGTCGGTGAGGTGGAAGACAGTTGGCATCTTGGGGCTAAAGAATGCCCTACGTTATCCAAATGCCTGCAGGGTCCAAGAGTTCCTGACATCATCCCACACACCAGCGGGGTTTGAGATCATTCCACATACCTATGGGCACAAGATTGCCCAACATTGTCCCATGTGCTTGTGGACCCGGGAGTGCCCTACATCATCCTGCATGCCTGCAGGGCCCAAGAGTTCCTGACATCATCCCACACACCAGCGGGGTTTGAGAGTGCCCTACATAATCCCACATGCCTGCAGGGCCTGATAGTGCCCTGATCATTCCACATACCTATGGGCACAAGATTGCCCAACACTGTCCCATGTGCCTGTGGACCCGAGAGTGCCCTACATCATCCTGCATGCCTGCAGGGCCCAAGAGTGTCCCACATCATCCTGCATGCCTGCAGGGCCAGAGAGTACCCTACATTATCCTGCATCCAAGAGTGACCTCTGAGACTGACGTATATCATCCTGTATGCCTGCAGGGCCCGAGATTGTCCTACTTCATCCCATGTGCCTGCAAGGCCCAAGAGTTCCCTACATCATCCAGAATGCCTGCAGGGCCCAAGACTTCAAATCAAATCAAATTTATTTATAATGCGCTTTTCCAAAGTCAAAGCACTATTACAGAATAAGAACAAATTTACAATAAAAACATTTAAATAACAGGCAGCAATAATAAATATTGTCCCCAAATGCCAGGCCAAAGAGATGATTTAATGAGAACTTGAAAGTCTCGGTGGATAGGCACTCTCTAATCCAATGAGGTAGAGCATTCCACAGGGTCGAGGCTACAAAAGAAAAATCCCTAGCACCTGATGTTCGAAGATGGACCCTGGGAACCTCTAGCAATCCCTTGTCAGTGGAGGGGGCAGTAGGGCTGAAGGAGGTCTTGTAATTAACCCGGTCCCCGTCCGTGTAGGGTCTTATAGGTCAGCAATGCGACCTTGAAGGTGATCCTCCATCGCACCGGCAACCAGTGCAGTTCATGCAGCACAGGAGTGACATGGCTAGTTCTTGACAGCCCAGTCAACAACCTAGTTGTACCGTTCTGCACCAGCTGCAGGTGACTGAGATCCACCCCCCGGTAACCCTAGGTATAGAGCATTGCAGTAATCAAGATGGGAGGACACAAAGGCATGAACCAAGGTAGGAAGGTCCTCGGGCGGAACAAGGTGCTTTATCCAGGTGATGTTCCTCAGATGGTAAAATGAGGACTTGACAACTGCTGACACTTGTGCTTTTAGCATCAGTTTGTTATCAAGCACAACGCCCAGGTTCCACACCCGTTCAGAAGGTCTCAACTGGTTACCCCCAAGCACAAGGCCGGACGGTTGCCTAGGAGTCAACTTCTCTACCTGCTGACCTGGGTCCACCACCAACACCTCGGTCTTGTCCGGATTTAATCTCAACCAGTTAGCACTCATCCAGTCCTGAATCTCAGCGAGGCAGCTGTTAAAAACCAAGACCGCACTGTTCTGTTCGGGTACAAAGGACATGTAGAGCTGGGTATCAACTGCATAGCAGTGAAAACCTAGCCCATACTGCCTTATAATGTCTCCTAATGGAAACATGTACACCGTGAACAACATGGGAGACAGCACGGAACCCTGCGGCACCCCACAAGGCAGGAAGAAGGGGGCCGAAGAAAAAACCCCGGACACCACCCTCTGAGTCCTGCCTGTGAGGAAAGAATGGAACCACCTGAGGACTGTCCCAGACAGTCCACAGAGTAGCTGCAGGCATTCCAGCAACACCCCATGGTCCATGGTGTCAAATGCTGCAAAGAGATCAAGGAGGACCAAGATCAAACGATTCCTCTGATCCCTCACTATCAGATCATTAAGTACTCGAACCAATGCCGTCTCGGTACTGTGCCTCTTCCTGAAACAGGACTGGAGAGGATCATAGACTTTGTGGGTGGTAAGAAAGTTCTCGAGCTGCAATGCAACTACCTACTCAATAACCTTGCCCGAAAAGGGCAGGTTAGAGACGGGTCTGTAGTTTGCGAGACAATCTGGGTCACAGGAAGGTTTCTTTAGAAGGGGTGTCACCACAGCCTCCTTCAGGGAGTCTGGAAACACCCCCTGATCCAGCAAACACCAGACTATCTCAGCAAGGATCGGACCGATGACATCCATACACCCCACAAGGAGATGAGTTGGACCAGGGTCCAAACTACAGTAAGTCAGTCAGTCACAAGCCCCGAACGATCTTCACAATATCCATGATTGCTGGCTGGTCGAAATCTTTCCAGACAGACCGGGTGCCTGTGCCCTCACATCGATCACCGCCATACTCATTTGAACTTGTCAAGCAGATCTCCGACCTGATGGAGGACACCTCATCTGCAAAGAATCGAGCAAACTCATCACACTTAGATTGTGAAAATGCTCTCTGGCCCAGAAGGCAGGCTGGATTTCACAGCCTGTCCATGGTCCAAAAGAGCTGAACTGGTTGATTCTTTGCTGATGACACAATGCTCTGTAACAGAGTAGACACACCAGAGGGTGTAGACAGATGAGAAATGACCTGTAGAAGCTTGAAGAATGGTCAGGGCTTTGGCAGTTGAAATTCAATGCAAAGAAGTGCAAGATAATGCATTTGGGGCACAAAAACCCTGGCACAATATATCAGTTGGGGGTGAGGATATAGCATGCACCAAGCAGGAAAGGGATCTTGGGGTTATCATCTCTGATGACCTCAAGGTAGGGAAACAGTGCGACAAGGCAGCAGGTAAAGCAAATAGGATGCTGGGATGCATAGGCAGGGGCATCACCAGCAGGAAAAGGAGGTCATAATTCCACTATACAAGACACTAGTGAGGCCCCACCTGTAGTACAGTGTACAGTTCTGGAGACCTTACCTACATAAGGACATAGACAGGGTAGAGAAGCTTCAGAGAGGGGGCAACAAAGATGGTACATGGATTGCATCACAAGTCCTATGAGGACAGGTTGAATGACTTGAGTATGTACTCCCCGGAGGAGAGGAGGGAGAGAGGGGATATGATAGAGACATACAAGTATCTTACAGGGAGGAATAGTGTGCAGGAATACACTATTTTTAAGTGAAAAAGATGTTCCAGGACTAGAGGGCATGGGATGAAGTTGGAGGGAGGACTTCAGAGGAAATGTGAGGAAGAATTTCTTCACAGAGTGGGTGGTGAACAAGTAGAACACCCTGCCAGAGGAAGTGGTAGGGGCCGAAACAATCATGGGATAGACATAAAGGAATTCTGGAGGTCAGTGTTAAGGGGCAACAGACTTCTAGGAAAACATAAAGTGAACTTACAAGCTCAAATGGGCAGACTGGGTGGGCCGTAGGCCCTTATCTGCTGACACTGTCCATGTGTCTATGTATCTATGCAGGGCCCAATATTGTCCTATATCATCCTACATGCCTGCAGGGCCCAAGAGCGCTCTACATCATCCAGCACACCTACAGGGCTCGAGAGTGCTCTACATCAACCGACATGCCTGCAAGGCCCAGTAGTGTCTGACATCATCCTGCATGCCTGTGGAGTCCAAGAGGGTCCTACAGCATCCTGCGTGACTGTGGGGCCTGGGCATGTCCAACATCATCCTGCAGGCCTGTAGGCTTTAGAGTTCACTACATCATCCCACATGCCTACAGGGTCTGAGAGTGCCCTACATCATCCCACGTGCCTGCAGGGCCCAAGAGTGCCCTACATTATTCTACGTACCTGCAAGGTCTTAGAGTGCCCAACATCATCCCGCATGCCTACAGGGTCTGAGAGTTCCATACATAATCCCACATGCCTGCAGGTTCCAAGAGTGCCCTAAATCATCCCTAATGCCTGCGGGATCCAAGAGTGCCCTACATCATCCCACATGCCTGTGGATTCAGAGAGTGCCCTACATCATTCTGCATGCCTGCAGAGTCCGAGAGTGCCCTACGTCATCCTACATGCCTGTGGGGCCCAAGAGTGTTCTATATCATCCCATGTGCCTTCAGGGTCTGAGAGTGCCCTACATCATCCCATGTGTCTCTGGGACCCAAGAGTGCCCTACATCATCCTGCGTGCCTGCAGGGTCTGAGAGTGCCCCACATCATCCCATGTGCCTGCAGGGTCTGAGAGTGCCCTACATCATTCCGTGTGCCTGAGGGGTCCAAGAGTGCCCTACATCAACTTGTGTGCCTGCAGGGCCTGAGAGTGCCCTACCCCATCCCACATGCCTGCTAGAGTGCCCTACATCATCCCATGTGCATGAGGAGTTTTCCCTGTGTTCACCTGGCCCCAGGGATGCTGATGTCCAGGGCTTGGAACATGCCTGCATGCTGAGGTGTGGCTGTGCATGTAGGAACCAGTTGGCATTCCTTCTCCACACTTTCAACTGCCCCAGCTGCACAGCCACCCGTGAACACCCAGGTGGTGGTACAGCAATGGAGCTGACACCCACTTACCCCCGAGGAGGAGGACAGCATCCTCTGGGACTCTCAGTCCTCCTCTCCGGCCAGCCCTCCAATGCCTGGCCCATTCCCAAATGTGGGTCACCAGCATTGTGAGTGGTAGTGCTACCGCTGCACCAATGTGCTAGTTGTCACTGTTTTTTTTAAATCATTAATTGGCATTTTAAACTAAAACCAGCATTCTGCATATTGACGTGCCTTTTGTCAGCTCATCAGGGGAAGGTAGCAGTAGGGAGTGGTCTATCATAAACTGGAAACCAGCTGACTCCCAGGTGCCATACCACTCCAGTTCAAAGTCCATAGCTGTTTACTCTCTGACATGATGAAGGAGAACATGAGTTAGACAACCACAGTGCAGTTTACACAAACAGCTGAGTGTAAGGGACTAAGAACAAACACAAGTGATGCAACTACAGGAATGACCCTTCCACCAGGTTAGGTCATGGTGCAGCTTGAGGAGGTAACAGAGAGAAGACATGAGTTTAAGAAGGAATAGGGAGTAATGAAGTTGGTGAAATTAGAGAGCAAGAGCAGATATGACCCTGAAAACAAGGACAATTTAATGAAAAATCCTGAAGGGTGCGGTGAGACAATGTAGGTTTCTCAGAATAGGCAGAATATGATTGCACCTTCAGGGCTAGGCAAGGAATGAGCAGCTGCCTTTTAAGTAGTTTGGAGCCTGAAGGGAGGAGATCTGGGGAAACCAAAGAAAGGAATGGGGGGAGGGAAGAAAATGAGGGAGTGAAGGAGGGCTTTAGAGAAAGTGGAGGTGGAAAAAAATGAAGGAGCAAAGCAAGGAGAGTTTTAGCAGGAGCGGGCAAGGCAATGTCAGATTCCAGGCTATGTTGCAGATTTAGAGATAGGCAAGTTTGGGGTGAAGAAACTACCAAGATACCTTACAGAAGAGACAGACTTAAGGTTGGAGTTGAGAAGAAGGATGATAAAGATGGAGGAGGGGAGCTGTGCTCAGGGATGTTCTTGTCCAGCAGAAGTATCCTCGGAATGGGGGCTAAGCCCTATGCAGAGAGACTTAGGGAGCTAAACATGTACTTCTTGGAAGACAGAGGGGACGTAATCGAGACCTTCAAATACTTGAAAGGTATCAATAGAGTAAACACAAAGGGAGTGTTCATACTGAAGGGGAAAGGGGCCACGAGGGGTCATAGCCTGAAACTGGTAGGTGGGAAGTTTAGAAGAGACCTGAGAAAGCATTACTTCATGGAAAGGGTGGTGATGCCTTGAAATGTGCTACCTGAGGAGTTGGTATCAAGGGAATCAGTGGGAGGTTTTAAGAAGGGATGGGATAGATACATGGGCAGGGAACAGGTATGGAGGGTAGAGTCCATGGGAACTCAGAATGGGAATCAGGGGAGGGATGGAAAGGGGGGGCAGCAGCAGTTATCAAACAGTGAGCTGCATCTCGAGCAGACACAATAGATCTCAAGGCCTAATCTGCTGGCATGTCCATATGTAAGTATATTGGTCTTGGTAGCTTTTAGTTGAAGGAAGCTGAGTTGAAGTTAGGAGCATAGAAGGAGAGAGAAGCAAGTGCTCATCAAATGAAAACATACAGCTTAGTGTTGTCAGTCAAAGCTAGGAGCACAGAAGAGAGAGAGGCAAGTGGTCAAATGAAAATGTACAGCTTAGTGTTGTCAACTCAGAAGACATAGTCAAACCAAAATCAGCTCACTTCCCTACTACCCTGGGTGTTGGGTGAGAGTGGGGGAATCCCTATTAATTCAATTTATTCGGCTAGTACCATTGAGCAAGAATGTTCATTTCCAGGGGTGTCCTTGGTGCAATAAATTAGGACATGTTTGAACAGCATACTTGTTGGTCCCTGCTTATGAAGTGCGGGGGGGGGGGCTGATGGACCTAGAGCTCGTTCTGCCCATAACTTACTAAGTTATGATGTTACTTGTACGTGTGAGAGGAGACTGCGAAGAGTGGGGATGCTGAGGAAGCCTTTAGACTCACCTTCATTAGGATATCTGCAGCAGAGGAGTAGCCACTACTGGTACGAGGCAGCAAGGAATTGTTGATTGGAAAGGTAGGAAAAAAAACAATACAGAAGGGTGCCAGACACCTGTATTGTAGGGATGCCAGACACCTGTGCTGTGGTGGTGGTGCCAGACACCTGTGCTGTGGTGGTGGTACCAGACACCTGTGCTGTGATGTGCCAGACACCTGTGCTGTGGTAGTGCCAGACACATGTGCTGTGATGTGTCAGGCACCTGTACTTTGATGGTGTCACACCTGCGCTGTAGTGGTGCCAGACATCTGCACTGTGATGGTGCCAGATACCTGTGCTATGGTGGTGCCAAACACCTGTGCTGTGGTGGTGCCAGATACATGTGCTGTGGTGGTGCCAGATACATGTGCTGTGATGGTGCCAGACACCTGTGCTGTGCTGGTGCCAGACACCTGCACTGTGATGGTGGCAGACACATGTGCTGTAGTGGTGCAGGACACCTGTACTGTGATGGTGGCAGACACCTGTGCTGTGATGGTGGCAGACACCTGTGCTGTGGTGGTGCCAGACACTTGCGCTGTGGTGGTGGTGCCAGACACCTGTGCTGTGGTGGTGCCAGACACCTGCGCTGTAGTGGTGCCAGACACCTGCACTGTGATGTGCCAGACACCTGTACTGTAGTGGTGCCAGACACCTGTGCTGTAGTGGTGCCAGACACCTGCACTGTGATGTGCCAGACACATGTGCTGTAGTGGTGCCAGACACATGTGCTGTGATGCTGCCAGACACCTGCGCTGTGATGTGCCAGACACCTGTGCTTTGATGGCGCCACACACCTGTGCTTTGATGGCGCCACACACCTATGCTGTGGCAGTGTCAGACACATGTACTGTGATGCTGCCACACACCTCTGCTGTGATGATGGCAGATACCTGTGCTGTGATCTGCCAGACACCCATGTTGTGATGGTGCCAGCTACCTGTGCTGTGATGGTGCCAGCCACCTGTGCTTTGATGGTGCCAGACACATGTGCTGTGATGCTGCCAGACACCTGCACTGTGATGTGCCAGACCCTCTTTACTTTGATGGTGCCACACACCTGTGCTGTAGTGGTGCCAGACATCTGTACTGTGATGGTGCCAGATACATGTGCTGTGATAGTGCCAGACACCTGTGCTGTGCTGTATTGTGGTGGTGCTAGACACCTGTGCTGTGATGGAGCCAGACACCTGCGCTGTGATGTGCCAGACACTTGTACTTTGATGGTGCCACATTCCTGTGCTGTGGTGGTGTCAGACACATGTGCTGTGATGCTGCTAGACACCTGTGCTTTGATGGTGCCACACACCTGTACTGTGGTGGTGCCAGACACCTGTACTGTGGCTGTGCCAGACACCTGTACTGTGGTGGTGCCAGACACATGTGCTGTGATGCTGCCAGACACCTGTTCTGTGATGCTGCCAGACACCTGTGCTGCAATGATGACAGATACCTGTGCTGTGATGGTGCCAGTCACCTGTTCTGTGATGGTGCCAGACACTTATGCTGTAGTGGTGCCAGACATATGTGCTGTGATGGTGCCAGCCACCTGCACTGTGATGTGCTGGACACCTGCACTGTGATGTGCCAAACACCTGTGCTGTGATGGTGCCAGTCACCTGTTCTGTGATGGTGCCAGACACTTACGCTGTAGTGGTGCTAGACATATGTGCTGTGATGGTGCCAGCCACCTGCACTGTGATGTGTTGGACACCTGCACTGTGATGTGCCAAACACCTGTGCTGTGATGGTGCCAGGCACCTGCGCTGTGACGTGCCAAACACCTGCGCTGTGATGATGCCAGACACCTGTGCTTTGATGGTGCCACACACCTGTGCTGTAGTGGTGCCAGACACTTGTACTGTGATGGTGCCAGGTACCTGTACTGTGATGGTGCCAGACACCTGTGCTGTGGTGGTGCCAGACACATGTGCTGTGATACTGCCAGACATCTGTGCCGTGATGATGGCAGATACCTGTGCTGTGATCTACCAGACACCCATGTTGTGATGGTGCCAGACACCTGTGCTGTGATGGTGCCAGACACCTGTGCTGTGATGGTACCAGACACTTATGCTGTAGTGGTGCCAGACACCTGTGCTGTGATGGTGGCAGACACATGTGCTGTAGTGGTACCAGACACCTGTGCTGTGGTGGTGCCAGACACCTGTGCTGTAGTGGTGCCAGACACCTGTGTTGTGATGGTGCCAGACATATGTGCTTTGATGGTGCCAGACACCTGTACTGTGATAGCGTCAGACACCTGTGCTGTGGTGGTGCCAGACACCTGTGCTGTGATGATGCCAGACACATGTACTGTGATGCTGCCAGACACCTGTGCTGTGATGGTGGCAGACACCTGCACTGTGATGTACCTCACACCTGAGCTGTGGTGGTACCACACATCTGTGCTGTAGTGGTGCCAGACACCTGTGCTGTGATGGTGTCAGACACCTGTACTGTGATGGTGTCAGACACCTGTGCTTTGATGGTGCCACACACCTGTGCTGTACTGTGGTGGTGCCACACACCTGTGTTGTGATGGTGCCAGACACCGGTGCGTAGTGGTACCAGTCACCTGTGCTTTGATGGTGCCAGACACCTGTGTTGTAGCGATACCAGACATCTGTGTTGTGACAGAGATAATGAGATAAGGAGGTCTGGTTGATCATGTCAAGGGCAGCACTGAAGTCAAGAAGGATAATGAGTAAGATGGAGGCCTGCTCAGCAGTCAGGAGACTGTTCTTCACCACAATGAGGAGGCCAGTCTCTGTGCTGTCACCTGTGTGGAACACGACTGGAAATAGTCAAGGCAATTGTTATAGGAGATGGTGATAAAAGAGATGAGACAAGGAAACATTTTCTTTTTTTTTTTTTGTAATTACTCTGTATCTCCCCAACCCCCTTGCCTGCCACCTCTGACCCTTCAGGGGAGACAAGTGGACATTCCACTGCCAGGAACCCTACCCAGTCAGACCCTCAAGCCCCATGGAGCCGCGGTTTTACCCCACAGGCGGAAAGGAGGTGGGGGGGCAAGTGCCCCGATCCTTACATTTTCATCAGTTGAGGGCTGCTGGTCGGGTTCCGGCAAATCGTGGGCAGTCTCCCCATCTTCCCGGCTGTGGCAGGCAATTTCTCGTTTTCCTCCCTCCCCAAGCAGCGCGTGGCACCCTGATGTGAGGCGCCAACGTCCCGGCTGCTCATTGGCCACCCCTCTACTCCCAAGTTGGAGCTTGCATTTCCTCGAGCCTCCACATGGGGTCGTGCAAGTGTCGGGCATCGGCCAAATCTCTCCCCGGAGATGGCGAGCTGTCATTGGACGCTCAAGCCAGTCTCCCGCTGGCCGACCCACCAAGTCCACTCTCGAAATCGGGTCACCGGCGTGGAGCGAGGTGTGGTGTCCAGCACCTCAACCCTCAGCGCTACCGCCCGGCCACAAGGAAACATTTTCATTGCCCATAGTTTTTTTTTACCTCTTTCTAGCCCCATCAAACCATCTATCTCCAGCTACCATCGAAATCTATCCACAACTAACCTGCCACCGCTGCAGTCCCCCACAGCTCCCATTCCATGGGGGTGCAGAGGAAGGACTTGCCTCCCACTGGCCCAGATCAGGATCCAATAGTGGACGGTAGACAAGAGGGCCCAAATGTGATGGCTGCCATTACTGTATGAAGGGACCTTGATTTTCTCCCCATGTTTTCCCCAAGTCCTCCCTTTGACATGAGTGCATCTTGTTGCGGCATCATGCATTCACAATGTGCCCCTGTGAAGGGAACAAGCTCTCCGTCCTGACTACAGGGGTCACTGCAGTGCTGAAGCTCTGTCGCCACCCCCCCCCCGGCCAAGGTGCACTGGTGATTGGCAGCTGCCTCAGTCTGGCCAGCCCCTCAATGCAGTGTCTTGAGTTTGCACCTGAACCCATGTTGTATTCACAGCTGCGCATTCCGTGGGGCCACACCATTCATGCAGCCATTCAAGGAAATCTTTTTAAGGTCCTTATCGAGAAAGGAGAGGTTGGAGATGGTATGTTAGCTACATAGGGAGTTAGGGTCCAAGAAGCGCTTCTTAAGGAGAGTGGGTTCGACAGCAGACATTATTTTGTCAGGAAAAGTGCCAGAGGTAAAAGAACACATGACAATGGCAACCATACAGAGAGGGAGGGGGAGAACGGGACAGCAAGGATCAAGGAAAGCAGTGTTCTCTTGGAAAATAAGGTCAGAGCAGTATAGGGGGGCAGAGTCACAGTTAGGCAGGAGGCGGAAGGGGGAGAAGCTATTATAGTGCTGGGGAAGGGGTGTAAGAGGAGTTGATGCAGGGATATAAGTAAGTTTGGTAAAGGGAACATTTTCACAAATGGGGAATGAGAGAAAGATACCGGTTAAAAGGTGTGATGCAAAACTTCTTTTCCAGTTCCAACCATTATGATCACTCTCACTACAAGTTGCATTTTATCATGAAAGCACATGAAGCCCTTGGTTCCCCAAAACCACTTTCTTGAAAGAAAGCATAATAATACTACTACTACTACTGGCACCTCCTGTTCTGATTGTGTTTGCAGCTGTGTCAAACTGACTGTGTATTTTTATATCACTGTATTTTGATTTTTGTAACCCATGCCTGTGAGTGTATATTGCTGTATTTGACTCTCTTACCCCCTGTTTGTTTTGTACCCCTGTCCCCAGGTCACACCTGGAACTGAGCCTCAGCTCAGTGTGCCTTTCCCAGTTGCCAACATTTTAATAAGTAAATAAATAAATGTGTAACCCCTAGATGGCGCTATCCCAGGGGCTACTACCCCTGCCTGATTTGCCACTAACAGGTTGAGGGGCCTGGATCCAATGGCGGGTGCCTCCACCCAGAGGTCAGGGTTTGCAATAGTTAAACTAACTTGGTCACAGCCCTCTGGGACACTGCAACCCCCCTTTCTTCCCACTAGTGGCCCACACAATATATCAGAATTACCTTCACAGTATACACTTACCCCCAGGTCTGGTTCCGGCACTGGGACCTCCTGTGAAATGAGATACAGTGCAACAATCACAGTACAGTACTTTAACATAGACAAATCACTCAGGCAGTATAACTTTGCTGAAACAAGCAGCTCTGGATTTATTTAGGGGATATAACACGGACAGGGGAAATCGGGTTAATTAGCTTATCACTTTAATAATCTACCTATGGCTCTGTGCACAGGCCTATCCCTATCAGTTACTGTCCCTGGGTACCCAAGCCCTGAGTGGCTAGTCCAAACGTGGCAGCTGGTAGGGGCCCTTTCACACAGAGAAAAGGAGAATTAAACAGTCAGCAGTACAGTAATTCCATTTGGATTTAATGTGGCAATCCAACAGGAGCGCACCCTGAATTAGTACTCACGACCTCCAAATAAGATAGGGTCCTTCAATGTCAGCAGGGCTCACTTGAGGTGCACAAACCTCTTCACACATCCATATAAAGAAAGCACTATACCAGGCAGGCTGCATCTGTATCCCGATCGCACTACTGCACAATACCCGGGAAGACACACAGCAGATTCAGTTCCTGACAGACCGAGTGTAATTTTCAGCAATTCCTCCAGTCTTCTACAGGGTGAGCCTGGTTTCTACTCTTCAGAGATCCTTTGATTCTTTTCACAGGACGGATTCAGTCCTAACAAGCTGCAGACCGAACTCTGGGCCTTACACACGCTTTTTGACTAAACTGCACACTGGAAAAGCACACAGGGCTCCTTCCTTCTTCACTGCCAAAGCTCAACTGAAACTCCAACCGACAAAACCGGGCACTTCCTTTGAGTTCCTCCCAGTTCTTGACTGGATTGGCTGTCACTCACAATAGACTGCTGCTGTTGGTCCAAAAAGGCACTGAAGTCTAAACTACATCTCCCAGTCACTGCCCATACAATCCTCTTGTGGCTGGCTCAGATTATGAGTCCAAGTTCTGATTCGTCTCAAGGCACCATTTTAGAGCTAGCTTACCCCACACTGATTGGTCCAGTTCAGCAGTTCAAAACTAGAATGGGGAACTAGCAGACACAGTTCTGACTGCAAAGAAAGCAGGTTAGACAAACTGTAATTTCATTATTACTCTAAATAATTTCTGGCAAACAGTTACATCTTTCAGATAGGTTCCTTTGCACTCCTAGTGACTGCAAAATGAAGTGAATTGGCAGCAGCTCGAGTGGTACTCAGAGAAGCACACAGCCCCCATACAAACTAATTATGTCTGCAAGCAGACAGCTCTTAAAGAGACAGTACCAGAGGTTCTAAAAACACTCACTGATAAATGGCTTAAATGCCAAACATCATTCAGGCTTGGAGCATTCAAGCAAGCTCCTGGAAGTCTTTGGGAACCCCCATTTGCAGGGGGGTTACAAATGTGTCCTGTAAGTGAGAGCACAGGATGAAGACATGGTTATGTGGGCAAAAACACATGACATGCTGCTTGTTTGTTGGGAGAGACATGTGGTCTTCATGTATTCTGACGCACATGCACGCAGGCCCAGTGCTTCTCAGCGCACATCAGAGGAGTGTTTATCTCTCAACAACTGCAGCACCTTGTCATGTGTTATTGCATTTATGAAATGTCCAAGAATTAGAGCCTGGGTCATTGGGGAGTGGTCAGAGGGAGGAGGTTTTAACAAGGTACAAGAGGGTAGTATCTTTCGGAAGAAGAGATGTGCAAGAACAAGGGGGCACAATTTGAAGATAGAGGGGGGACGGCTCAGAGGTAATGTTAGAAAGTATTTTTTCACAGAGAGAGTTGTGGATGCATGGAACAGCCTTTCTGAGGAGGTTGTGGAGTCAGGAACAGTGGGAGAATTCAAGAATGCATGGGACAGGCATAAGGCAATTCTAGTGGGGGGCAGGAGGAAGTAAGCTGTTGATTAACTAGAATCTGCAGCTTATCCATCAGGTAGGGAAATTGGCAGACTGGGTGGGCCAAGCGGTCCTTATCTGCCGTCAAATTCTATGTAGGTTCAGGTGTCCCACAAGATGCTGTCCTCCTCCTCCAAGGGGGGGGGTCATCATACCACCCCGTTCCCACCGCCAGTGGATGCATGGGTGGTGGCTCAGGATTAGCAGTGTGTGGGGAGGGGAGGACGTCATCAGGTGCTCATCTGAGATTTGCATCAGCACAGCACCCTAGACTTCTGTCCTTGTGCCAGCATCCTCAGGGGTAGGGCTTCAGGAGGAAAGCAAAAGGTTAAAAGCACCCACTGCCATGCAGTATGATCCCCGATAGCTGAGGAGGGAGCATGGATGGTCGGTACAACTGCCACCAAACCCTATCAGAAGAGGGTGATAAAGTTTTATTTTATTTTATTTTTTTGTTGTTTTTTTTTTGCCCAGCCCCTGCCTACCATCACCCCATGCCCAGGCTTACCCTCCCCAGGTGTGGCCGTCAGGTGGCCCCCCCCCCACAGACACTGTAGGCAAGCCCCGGCTTACCCTCCCCCGGGTTGGGGCCATGGGAGTGGAACCCTTCCCGACGGATGTTGGAGGCAGCGGAGACAGTGGCAGAACAGGACGTCATGCCTGGGGGCCAGCTTTTTGTGAAGGCTGGATCCCTTGGGGGGTGGGGACATGCAATAACGTCCAGCATCCACCCCGCCCCCCCCAGATAATGACGCGGGCTGCAGCAGTACCCCTGGCCTCTGCTAGGGGTCCATAAAGCACTGGACACTCTTTCCCCTCTCCCCGGAGAAGGAGAGCAGTCCCTAGGATGCTCAATCCTTCTCCCCCCAGCGGGCCCTCCAACTCCCAAGTCCATCACTGAACCTTGGATGTTGGCACTGCAAGCGGACCCCTGCCACTGTGCCGGCGGGCCAACAAAGTTTTAAAAAAAATGCAGCACCGGGCATTCGTGTGTACATAAATTTGCAGTATGTGGCCTCGTTTGTTCAATCAGAGAGTAGTATTTCTTGCCACCATGTTAACCTATTTTGTAAACTCTGATATCCATAGATGTATATATATATCTAGAGAGAGAGAGAATATGTATATATATGTGTGTGTGTATATATATACACACACACACACATACATACAAAGACACACACACACACACACACACAAACACACACACGCACACACCTCATGTGGGATCTTAACAATCCCCATAAGGTATTACCAAATTTATACAATAAAGGTGAGAATGAAACCTTACAGATAAATTATTTATTTCTATGGCCTGAAGACCTAAAATGATGATAAATCATTTGTCATCATTCTAGGTGGGTCATCACCATATGTCATCGTTTTAGATTGGTCACAAAAGAGCTTTTAAGCAATGGGAGAGTAGCTTGAACAGTGCCTGGTGACATCACAGTGACCTCTGCTGCACTCAAAACAGAGTAGTGAAATCAGTTTATTCTTCATTAAAACTACACATCTGAAAGTTCTACAATTTAAAACACATTGTATAAATTGGACACACAATGGCCTCACTCAGAATGTGACACTGGTCGTCACTTGCGAGGGGGCAAGACATTAATAACTCACTCGTGGCCTGTATCTGACAGTGATGGTGCTGCCCCCTCACTCATTATGATATAAAGTATATTCTGAGTCTGGCCATTGAGTATCCCATGTCTTCCTAACAGTGTTATCACTTTAATCAGTGGGTTTGTGTTGCTAAAAAAGAGAACACAGAACAAAAGTGAACACAAACCAGAAACAGGCTGGGGGTCTGAATCCTTGGGTCTGTCATGAGCTGTACCATGCACGATTATGTCTGTTCACAACTACCTTACCCAGGATAGCCCAGGCTTTTCCAAACCCATTGTACAAGTTAAATTATACTAGGACCACAGTGTCCTGCTTCCTTGCACTAATATTAAAGCATTACTATTCACCGTCTCTTGCAAAGCACTTTCCCTACCTAGTGTAATTCCTATTTCTAGCTCTCTCTCTAAAAACCACCAGGCACAGTGATTAACTGTACAACCTCTCTTTGGCACCAGTGTGTCAGGCTTGATGACAGAATCAAGCTGCCATGTCCCCTATCAAAGGGTGCTATCTACTTCTGCTCCTTACTGCCTGGCTTGGTACAGCTGGCACCAGATGCCTAGCTGGGCCGCTGCTATCCCCGCCCGAACCACTACTGGGTAGTGCATGGCTGTCAAACGCACCTTCAGAAACTGCCTCACTTGCCTGTGGGCAGCAACTCACTTGGCCTTACCCTATAACCACGGGTGGCCATATGCCTTCCCCTCACACAGGGGTAGTAATGGTTAGCTATACCCTAATAATTAAACCAGTGTCCAGCCACCTGAATCATCTGAAGCCTCAGCGGTGGAAGGTACAAGCCAAATTTGGCATAAACCTTTCTTCTAGGAAGGTCTTCTTTATGCTCCTGCTCCTCTCTGGCAACATTCACTCGAACCCAGGCCCACTCACTTCAGTGGGCCCTGGTGTTCATAAGGTTAAAAGCCTAAAAATAGCGTCACTGAACATCAGCAGTTTAACCGCAAAATTTGACCAACTACAGGCATGGATGGCTCTCCATACCCCTGACATCCTATGCCTACATGAGACCTGGTTGACCAGTAGGATTAAAGATAGCGAAGTTGCCCGCAAAGGCTTCCAAGCATACAGGACTGATAGAATAGGCAAGAGAGGTGGGGGGATGCCTCATCTATGCCAGGGACTCTCTGCAGTACATCCGTCCTCCCTGGAACCAGGGTGGCTGAGGACCATGAGACAATAGTGATAAAGGCACAGGTCGGTCAGAATGGCAAAACTCTCATCCTTGCCACAATCTACCTACCCCACAAGAAAGCCACAGCAGGCTTTCCCACAATTATGGACATTATTGGCACCCTTCCAAAGGGGATGGAGCTTGTCATTACCAGGGACTTTAACATAAACTGGGGTGGAAAGGAAGACAAGAAGCACCCTCAGCTGCTCAGTATCAGTAACACCCCCACTACAGACCATCTAACTATTGCAGACACCTTCAAAAAGGCCTTCACTGATCTTACCTCAGTGCTACCACCTGCCTATTTTCAACCTGGTTTGAACCACTCCAACAACGTATCTACCGAATGTTGTCACCCGACCTTCTACTTTAAAAGGGTGACGGTGAAGGAGGCCCTTACTATGGTCAAGAAAATACTAGGTAAGACCAGACTGAGCAGTGACAAGATAGACATGAAACTTCTATCCCTCATCCCGGACGTCCTTATAGTGCCCATTACCACGCTGTATAATAAGTCCCTGGCCCATTTCCCGGTGCTTTGGAAGCAGGCCCTAGTTATGCCAGTGCATAAAGGAGGCAACAAGTCTCTGGTAGCCAACTACAGACCCATCTCGATCCTCTCCCCCCTGTCCAAGGCACTGGAAAAGATTGTGGTGGGTCAACTCATCAATTACCTCAATAAGTATAATCTACTATGCCCCAACCAGCATGGCTTCAGACAGAATTACAGTACCACCACTGCCCTGCTGGACTACACGAACTATGTACATAAGGCCCTGGATGAAGGCAAACTGGTGGGGTCTGTCTTTATTGACCTCACCAAAGCCTTCAATACAGTCAACCACCCCCTGTTACTCACCCAACTGCAAAACATGGTTGTGGCGCCCAGTGCCCTTTGCTGGTTCCAAGATTACCTGATACGGAGAAATCAATGTGTCAAAATTGGGCAAACAGTATCCAGTGCAAGAGAGGTATCATTAGGGGTACCCCAGGGATCAATACTGGGGTCCCTACTCTTCAGCCTCTTCTTAAATGACCTTCCCACAGCCTGTGACACCAAACTCATACTATATGCAGATGATGCTGTGCTCCTGAGCAGCAGCACGTCTCAGGCTGCCCTACAATCTGAGGTGCAGAACTCCTTCTCCAAACTCAAGGACTGGTTCTGTAGTCATAAGTTGCTACTAAACTACAAGAAGACCAAGGCCATGCTTATGTCCAGCCCCCACAACAAAAATAAGCACCACCTCCTCATCTCCAACTCATGCAGTGAGCCGGTGGAACAAGTTCACTTGTTCAAGTATCTGGGGGTCATAATAGATGATACTCTCAAGTTTGCGCACCATATTGACTCTCTGGTCAAGACAGTCAATACCAAGATTGGTGTCCTGTACAGGCACAGGCAATATCTCTCTCCGGAGGCTCTCCACCTCTCAGTCCACGGTTCAATTATATCTACTATTGACTATGGACTAGTGGTCAATGGGGCGGCAATGGATACAGTGCTCAAGAAGGTTCAGACTGCGCTCAACAAAGCCTGCAGACTCATCCTGGATGCTGAGCGTGGCACTCACACCTGTACTCTGTACGAACGTGCAGATTGGCTGTCATTAAGAAACGGGGTCAAAATCCAGACTTGCATCCTAGGGAAGAAGGCTCTATTGAGAAAAACACCACCTTATGTATGCAATTTGACCAAGGTGGCCAACTCATTAAAGGTCACCAGAGGGAGGACTAGAGGGGCCTTGGCTATCCCCTTCCATCGCACCTCACTTGGGCAACGTGCATTTCCCTACCGGGCCCCCCTATGGATGAATGAACTCCCTGGGCTCCTCTTGGCCACCAATTGTCTGGCACAATTCAAAACTGACCTGAAACAGCACCTGATAACACTCTCTATGTGCACCTGCCCCTGAGTCCAGCCACACCTGCTCTCTCTGACCCCCAGCAAGCACTAGACAGGCCTCAGGTACCCCTTCCCTCTGTCCCTCCTCATGACTTTCCCCAGCAATCAGTTTGCGTCATGCTCCTTCGGCACCAGCCACCTCCCCTCCCCCAACTCATAGTCCCGTGAGTTTCTCTAACAGTCACTACTAATGCAGGCTGCCTGACTATGCCCCCTCACACCCCACCATTTTACTCTAGCATGTCCTGTCCAGGCAGCCTCCCCTCACCCCACCATTTCTCCCTATACCTTATTGGCCGTCTTCTCCCACCCTTCACTTCCACAGCAGCACATACCTCTCTCATGTACCCCCTTTCTTCACCCCACTGCCAGCTATCCCCATCTCTCTGAACTACTGACAAGGTACTTTGTGGTTGCTTATTCCCCCCACCCCACCCTCATAAAGTGTTTTCCTTATTATTTAACCTGTACCTATGTTTTGAGTTATTCTGTAAGTTCTGAATCCAAGCTGTATCGTTCATTGTAATGTACCTTAGCTTTCTCATCTTGTACTTTGTTTTGCAATCTATGACGTGGAACCTTTGTAAAGAGCTTGCACTCAAAGGTCTTTTCTGAATCACTAAATAAATAAATAAATATAAACTATTCTGCTGCTTTTCAGGTTCCTCAGATCTCCGATAACGTCTTCCTGCCCGGCTGTGTACCCAAGCTGTATCCGCTGTCCTTTGGAGAAGGAGTTGAATTTGAACCTTTGCCACCAAAGGAAGTAAGGTAAATGGATACTGGACCAACACTTGCCCCCAGTCTGTACATTCCAGGTTATAGCATGCCTCTTAAAGGGATAGAGCAGAAACATGCAGCCTTTTCCATTTAACTAATAGACTTCCCTGGATACCATTGTTGCTCGCAGTTCAGTGTGCTCAGGGTTTCACCGCAAAGGTTCCTCGGCTACTGAGATGAGCTGACCTTGGGGAGAGAGGAGGGAGGAGAGAGAGAGAGAGAGAGAGAGAGAGAGAGAGAGGGAGGGAGAGAGACAGAGAGAGAGAGAGAGAGAGAGGAGGGAGAGAGGAGAGAGAGAGAGAGAGAGGAGAGAGAGGGAGAGAGGAGAGGAGAGAGGAGAGAGGGAGGAGGAGGAGGAGGGAGAGAGAGAGGAGAGAGAGAGAGGAGAGAGGGAGAGAGAGAGAGGAGAGAGAGAGAGAGAGGAGGGAGGGAGAGGAGAGAGAGAGGGAGGGAGGAGAGAGGGAGGAAGGAGAGAGGGAGAGAGGAGGGAGGGAGAGAGGAGGGAGGAAGAGAGAGGGAGGGAGGGAGAGAGAGGGAGAGAGAGAGAGAGAGAGAGAGAGAGAGAGACAGAGAGAGAGAGAGAGGGAGGGAGAGAGAGAGATAGAGAGAGAGAGAGAGAGAAAGAGAGAGAGAGAGTACTCTGTGTTTTATATTTATTTTAAATGCAAGCACAAGCTAGATGGACAGTAACAAACAAAAAAACAACTAAAATAAAATAAAACTGTCCCCCTTAAGATATGCTTGTCAGGTTTACACAGTGCATTTCATGTGTTGTTTACTCAGAGCAAACAACAAAGCTATGTGCCCTTTGTAATTCTGCAGTTATTTCCATGGTCTCATTCTGTTACAGGGGGTGACGGTAAGTCAGTTCAATGCAGTGTATATTTATACAGCGACTCAGAGTATCACAAAACACTGTGTAGCAAGTCATACAGTACGTCTGGCATTAGATAAGTGGGAGGTAGGCTGCATCATTTGGGAAATTGGTATAACTAGTGTAATTCATGGAAAGATTTTGTTGCCTCAAGGAAATAAATCTTATAAAACTAGCATGTGTTTATTTATGTATGTCCACTACTGTAAATGTTATATTAGTGGTAGGGCCTGTTTCGTCTGAGACATTTTTGCATCACAATGCCACCAGGTCACCGTGGATGTTTCGCTGGCTACCCTTTCCATGGGGACTCAGCATGGTTGAGGGGCCTAGGACCTTTGATCTCCTTGTTGGGGGTATCCAAGGTCGAGTGGGAAAATAGCATGGTGTCTATGCCCTGAGAAAAGCTAAAATGTGCCTGGTGAAAGTATGGTACAGACTTCTGGGATGCAGTATTTATCCACCTCCCCACTACACCCTTCCCCCCAACACACCTGTGAGCCAGTAAAATGCAGTGACAGTCCCCACAAAGCATTCACTTAATACTCGGACAAGGAATTCAAACAAAGAACGGGGGGGGGATTATTTCCAGTCAGCTCCATGCCCTAAATGAAGGGGTAGGTTGGCAGCAATGAGGTTGTGCAGTGTAATATTCACTCACAGTATTCAAGTCCCTCCTAGACCCAGCCTACCTTCTGCGCCCTCCTAGACCCAGTCTACTTAATATCAGCCACTCTACAGTGCCCTTCTAGACCCAGCCTACCTAATACTGGCTGCTCTACAGTGTCCTCCTAGGGCCAACCTACTTACTATGGACAACTGTATAGTGCGCTCCTAGGCCCAGCCTACTTAAGACTGGTCACTCTACACTGCCCTCCTAGAGCCAGCCTACATTCTGCGCCCTCCTAGACCTAGGCATCATAATATCGGCACTCTACAGTGCCCTCCTAGGCTCAGCCAGCTTAATACCTGCCACTCTACAATGCCCTCCTAGACCCAGCCTATTTAATACCAGCCTCTCTACAGTGCCCTCCTAGACCCAGCCTACTTAATACCGGACACTTTACATTGTCCTCCTAGTGCCAAACTACTTAAATACCAGACACTGTACAGTGCTGTCCTAAGCCCAACCTACTTAATACTCGCTGCTCTACACTACCTTCCTAGATCCAGCCTATCTTCTATGCCCTCTTAGACCCAACCTATTTAATACTGGCTGTTCTACATTGTTCTCCTAGTGTTGGCCTGCTTAACACCAGCCACTGTACAGTGCCTTCTTAAACCCAAGTTACTTAACACTGGCTGCTCTACACTGCCTTCCTAGATCCAGCCTACTTTCTGTGCCCTCCTAGACCCAGCCAGCGTAATATTGGCCACTCTACAGTGTCCTCCTAGGATCAGCCAACATAATACAGGCAGCTCTAGAGTGCCCTCCTAGGCTCAGCCAGCTTAATACCAGCAAATCTACAGTGTCCTCCTAGGCCCAGCCTACTTAATACCGGCCACTCTACAGGGCCCTCCTAGGCCCAGTCTACTCAATACCGGCCACTCTACAGGGCCCTCCTAGGCCCAGCCTACTTAGTACCAGCTGCTCTAAAGTGCTGTTGTAGGCCCAGCCTACTCAAAACCAGCCACTCTACAGTGCCCTCCTAGGCCCAGCCTACTTAATACCGGCCACTCTACAATGCCCTCCTAGGCCCAGCCTACTTAATACCGGCCACTCTACAGGGCCCTCCTAGGCCCAGCCTACTTAGTACCAGCTGCTCTAAAGTGATGTTGTAGGCCCAGCCTACTTAATACAGGTCACTCTACATGGTCCTCCTAGGTCTAGCCTACTTAATACCGGCCACTCTACAGGACCCTCCTAGGCCCAGCCTACTTAGTACCAGCTGCTCTAAAGTGTTGTTGTAGGCCCAGCCTACTTAATACTGGCCACTCTACAGGGCCCTCCTAGGCATAGCCTACTTAATACTGGCTGCTCTACAGTGCCCTCCTAGGCCCAGCATACTTAATACCAGCCTCTCTATAGTACCCTCCCAGGCCCAGCCTACTTAATACCAGTCGCTCTACAGTATCCTCTTAGACCCAGCCAGCTTAATACCGACCACTCTGCAGTGCTCTCCTAGGCCCATCCTACTTAGTACCGGCTGCTCTACAGTGCTGTCCTAGGCCCACCCTACTTAATACCGGCCACTCTGCTGTGCCCCACTAGGCATAGCCTACTTAATACCGGCTGCTCTACAGTGCCCTCCTAGGCCCAGCATACTTAATACTGACCTCTCTGCAGTGCCCTTCCAAGTCCAGCCTATTTAATACCAGCCACTCTACAGTACCCTCTTAGACCCAGCCAGCTTAATACCGACCACTCTACAGTGCCCTCCTAGGCTCACCCAGCCTAACACCAACTGCTCTACTGTGCCGCCCTAGGTCCAGCCAGTTTAATACCGGCCACTCTACAGTTCCCTCCTAGGCCCAATATATTTAATACCGGCCACTATGCAGTGCCCTCCTAGGTCTAGCCAGCTTAATATTGGCTGCTGTACAGTGCCCACCTAGGCCCAGACAGTTTAATACTGGCTGCTCTACAGCACCCTACTAGGTCCAGCCAGCTTAATACCAGCTGCTCTACAGTGCGCTTCTAGGCCTAGCCTACTTAAAACCACTGCTATACAGTGCCCTCCTGGGACCAGCCTTCTTAATACCAGCCACTCTACAGTGCTCTCCTAGGACAGGCTTACTTAATGCTGACTGCTCTACAATGCCCTCCTAAACCCAGCCTACTTAATACCAGCTGTTCTACTGTGCCTTCCTAGGCCCAGCCAGCTTAATACTGGCTGTTCTACAATACCCTACTGGGCCCAACCTACTTAATACTGACTGCTCTACAGTGCCTTCCTAGGCCCAGCCTACTTTTTTTTCCCATTAATTTCTTTATTCTCCTCCCTTGCAGCTCTTTATCATGCCAGATCCCCCAGCCCTGTCCCCTGCTCGCAGCTTACCTTCCGCTTCCTCCACGGCATGCCCCTGTGGCGGAGCGGTGGGGATCCCTCAACCCGCCGAGACGGATCCAGTGCGAAGGTTACTGCTCGCAGGAGCAGGGCCTGCCGGGATCGGCATTCATCCTGCCGAGGACCCTTTTTTTCCAGTTTTTCCTTGTGCAGCTTGTGGGCGTGCAATGCCGCCAATAACATACAACATGTGTCCACACGCTGTGCATCGGGCAGGTGCTCCAACTCTGCCCCCACATTATGGGACCTGGGATGCCCGCCCCCAGCCACCGCGAGGGGTCAGGCAAATGCCAGTCCATGTCCCCACCCTCTCCTGGGACATGTGAGCTGTCCTCCGGACACTCAATCCTCTCCCTCCCCAGCCAACCCCTGGCGGCCCACTCGCACTGTGAAAACACAGGTCGCTGGCATGGTAGGAGGTAAGGCAGTGATGCCTCAGCCCTCCATGCCACCGGGCTGGCAGGCCCAGCCTACTTAATACTGGCCAGTATCCAATGCCCTCGTAGGTCCAGCCTACTTAATACTGGCTGCTCTACAGTGCCCTCCTAGGCTCAGACAGTTTAATACTGGCCACCGGACAGTACCCTCCTAGACCCAGCCTACTTAATACCAGCTGCTCTACAGTGCCCTCCTAGGTCCACCCTACTTAAAACTGGCTCTTCTACAGTGCCCTCCTAGGTCCAGTCTTCTTAATACTGGCTGCTCTACAGTGCCCTCCTAGGCCCAGCCAGCTTAATACCAGCCACTCTACCATGCCCTCCTAGGCCCAACCTACTTAATACTGTCCACTCTACCGTGCCCTCCTAGGCCCAGCCTACGTAATACCAGCCACTCTGCACTGATCTCCAAGGCCCAGCCAGCTTGCCAGCCACTCTACAGTGCCCGTGCTCCTTTTGGCCACAGGCAAGGACCTCCTTTGGCTACCTTCAAGTAAGCTTCCCTCCCTACTGAGACCCTGGTGTGACTACTCTTGGTCCCCACACCCACACACAACCCACCTCTTTGTTGCCCACCCAGCTTACCCCCTGAGGCTGGGTATGCCTTCAGCCACTTTGGCATTTCTTCCCTGCAGTCTTCTGGCCACCAAAAGTGAAGATGTGGCTCTGTTCCAGGAGTGCTGTAGCTGGGGGCAGTGGTGGAGGGGATGATCGTGGACCTTCATCTGACCGGCACTGTGCGAACTGTTTCACATTTTCTCCCCACCCCCCACCAGGAGCACACATTGAGACTGACTGCCAGAGAGGCCTGATGCAGCCAACCCGTGGGTTCACTCCAGTGGTCCCCCTTCCAACTGCGTACCCCTGCACCACCATCTGTGGTCACCCAGGTGACAGTAAAGCAGCTGTATGCAATGTCATCCCTCTCGGGAGGAGGAGAACATCCTGTGGGATGCTCAATCCTCCTCTCCCAGTCAGTCCTCCAGGGTCCAGGCTCGTTCCTGAACCCCCAAACAAATCCAATAGTAATTACCGTGAACAGCTGGCTGGGGTGGGTGCTGCAAAAGGGCAACCAGCCCTGAATGTAAATCAGATCCAGAATGCAGCACTCCTAGGTACTGAAATCAGGCTATGACACAAGGTAATAATGCAGAAAGCAAAATGCGACATTTGTTGTAGTCTAATCCAAACGGAGCTGGAGCAAGAGCTAAACTACCAAAGCGCTGGGATAGTCTGAGTCTTGCTCCAGAACCGTTTGGATTAGACTACAATAAATGTTGCATTTTGCTTTTCTTCGTTCCTGAACCTGGTTGTCAGTGTTGCAAGTGGTAGTACTACCACTGTACCGGTGAGCTGGCAGGACCAGCCTACTTAATACCAGCCACTCTGCAGTTCCCTCGTGGACCCAGCCTACTTAATACCAGCCACTCTGCAGTGCCCTCATGGATCCAGCCTACTTAATACCAGCCACTCTGCAGTGCTCTCGTGGACCCAGCCTACTTAATACCAGCCACTCTGCAGTGCCCTCGTGGACCCAGCCTACTTAATACCAGCCACTCTGCAGTGCCCTCATGGATCCAGCCTACTTAATACCAGCCACTCTGCAGTGCTCTCGTGGACCCAGCCTACTTAATACCAGCCACTCTGCAGTGCCCTCCTAGGTACAGCCAAAACAATATTTCCCTGGGCTGTGCTTCAGTGCCCTTCAATGCTCAGCTCTTAAACCATGCCCACCCCCCACACCACACATGTACAGTGCAGTTCATATTCAGTAGCTAACCTGTATTGGGGCACTGCCCTCCTTCCCACTGGCACCAGTGCAATACCTTTAGTTCTACCTAGGGAACTCAGGAGCTTCTCTTGGTACCCAACCCTAGAAACGGTGTGTGCCCAGTGACACTGCACATGGCTAGCCAGTGGTGGTGTGCTTAATTAAAACAGGTTAGCAATGCTTTGTGAAATCAAACCCAAAAGCTTATAAACCTCCATCTGGGGTATTTATAACTCTGGGCCGGATGGCCTTATCCCTTAAATACTTTTCAGCTACATTATAGATTTCAAGTTGTTTCAAGTTGCAGGGCATTTCATGTCCTGAGCTTACTCGGAGTTTCCTGAATCAACGATCTCCCTTGCGGTGCAGTGGTTGATGCCTCAGTTTACAGCAATCCCTCTCTGGCGGGTGTCACTTTTTCTGTCTCCAATCACCTCCTTTCTCTGCTTCTCCCTCACTCCCATCTGTGACAGTGACTGGAGCTGCAGGATGTCAGCTGCCCCTCCAGTGCAGATCAGGCCTCTCCTGGCTCCAGTAATCAGTGTTGGAATCTCTCTTTCTTCACAGGGCAGCTGTTTCTGTGGCAGTCTCAGTAAATGCAACCCCCAGCAAGTTCAGGTATCCAGTCCCACAGGGGTGGCAATAACCAGCACCTGACTATGGTACTGAGGAGGTGGAGTGGGGCGTGGTCTCTGGCTGCGGTACAAGTAAAGTCACTAGACTACCAGGGAGTGGAATGTAGTAATATACGTATTGCGATGGGAACTGTGGCAGGAGGGGGGACCATTAGTAGCACCAGGGATATACACTAATTCTAAGGGAATCAGAAATCAGGTGGAGGGGCAGTAGCATTAGGGATATACATTAATTCTATGTGGGATCAGGGACTGGCAGAAGAAGAGGAACCACTAGCACCAGGGACTTACATTTAGTATTCTTATGGTCGGGTTTGGGGGTGGGAGGGGCACCAGATGCCTCTCTATGCAATATCTCCATGCATACAACAGCGCAGAGGTGTTGCACAGAGAAGCTAATGGCATACAAATGGCCTCATAGCGCCTGGCACGCCTTGTGTAGTCATTAGTGTGCTGGGGTTTGTATATAGCAGCCAGGAGCAAAGCTGCTAAACCTCTTTGAGACAAACTAACCTCCTTTGCTCCTGGGTGCCGGTTGCCAGCAGGGGGCTATGGTGCACTTCACCCCTGCTCTTTGTGCTCTGCTACCATAGCCCTACATTCCTGCATGCAGCGTGCACCAATCAGGGACACTATGCATGTATGAATATACTCCTGGGATGTGAGTGTGCTGCACCGTCCATTGCTTGGGGCTATTGGCCATG
Source organism: Neoceratodus forsteri (assembly GCA_016271365.2). NCBI lineage: Eukaryota > Metazoa > Chordata > Ceratodontiformes > Ceratodontidae > Neoceratodus > Neoceratodus forsteri. Next base: position 170,841,048 of record JADMNL010000030.1, read on the forward strand.
TGGCTGAATGGGGGACGCCATAGATTGACAGCTGAAATCGCTCCAGAAATAACATTCTCTCCTTAGAAATTGAACACATTAAGCTGGCCCAGCGGCGTGGAGGGCTGAGGTGCTGGCACTTTTTTTTTTTTTTGTAAGTTATATTTTAGCCCAATTTTACCCTTGGTTTGTTCCCCTGCCCCATGTCTCGGCCGTGCGTACACATGTGGAGGCATGTGCGCGCCACAGTGCCAAGAAGCTCTCCCTCTGCTCACTGCCCACCCACCTGCACTGCCCTCGGTCCTCCACCTGGGGGCAGTGGAACTATGGTGGGTGACAGGGTTCCTCCCCTGGAGAGGGAAGCTGCCTTTCGGCTGCTCAATCCTGCTGTTTCTCTCCCCCCCGGCCGGTTCCAAACCTGGGTCGCCAGCGTGACCCAAGGTAATGCGTCCAGTGCTTCAGCCCTCAGCGCCACCAGGCTGACTGAAGTGCTGGCACCTTATCTCCTACCATACCGGTGACCTGTATTCGGTGGCAAGTGTAGGTTGCTATGGGGTCAGCCAGGGAGGGAAAGGACTGAGCATCAGATAGCTGCTCTCCTTTCCCGGGGAGGAGGAGGACCTGCATGCTCCACTGAATGACTGCTACCCAGTGGAGGCCAGGTGATAGTGCAGGTCTAGGAGGGCAGTAGCAGGGAGGGCTGTGGGACTCTGGGGCATGCGTGCACCTCCACATGTGTGCCCCAGCATGGGGAACAGGGGAAAAAAAAACTATTTCCCCCACCGCCACGTATGACGGCCCATGGGGGACTCCCAGGTCCTGCTTCCATGTGGATCCCCACTGGCATGACAACAGGGGGCATGGTCGACAGGACTGGGGGACCCTTGATACAGGACTTGGAGGGCAGTAGCAGGGAGGGCTGTGGGACTCTGGGGCATGCGTGCACCTCCACATGTGCACCCCAGCATGGGGAACAGGGAAAAAACAGAAAAAACTATTTCCCCCATCGCCATGTGTGACGGCCCATGGGGGACTCCCAGGTCCTGCTTCCATGTGGATCCCCACTGGCATGACAACAGGGGGCATGGTCGACAGGACTGGGGGACCCTTGATATAGGGCTTGGAGGACAGTAGCAGGTGGTGGTAGGCAGGTAAAAATCTGTATAAAAAAAAAAGAAAGAAATTTAATGTATTTCCACCAGTGACGTGGATTTCTTGCATCTGTTATGAATGCCTCCTGCCTTGGGAAGGGAGGGCACCTCCTTCTGCTGCACAACTTCCCCCTGGTGGCCCAGGGGAGGGTGTACCATATGGAAAGGAGTGTAGTGGTCCTTTGCAGTGGCTTTTTGTTGACATGTGCCTGTTCATTTGGGGAGCGACATGGAGGTTTCATAAGCTCAGAGCAAGGTCTGCAGGGGAGTGCCATATGGAAAGGTGGGGCTCACCTTACATTCCAATGGCCCCAGTAGGCTTTTGGCTGAGTTGCTCCTCAGGATCACATCCTAAAGGGTGGGATAATGGGAGGGACTCAGAGGGGAAAAAAACATAAGTAGCTCCAGGTCGATAAAGCCACCTCAATCCCCATGCCACAGTAGGGCTGTATTGACTCCTCCCACTCCTCGCCAGGTCCTCCTCTGGGACCTTGTCCATCAAATTAATTTGTTCCCCTGCCTTGCAGAGCTGGATGGTCCCCCCTGGTTTGCAGAGCTGGATGGTCCCATCCAATGGGATAAGCTCTGGGTTACGGTTGGATGTTCTGAAGAGGGACATCGAGCATAGGCTGGCAGTGGTCTGGAATAGAGATAGAGAAACAGACAATGACGGCAGAAAAAGATCAAAGATTCATCTAGTCTGCTCGAAGTTCCCCATCTGCCCCGGGACCTACTGTCCATACAGTTATCTTTCCCTGGTCCACCCCGCTGCTCCCCCCTCCCTACTGCTACTGACCTGAGCAATCACCAGACCTTTCCCTCTGTCCCAGCCATGCTTGAAACCATTTATAGCCTTGATGCCCACCATCTCCACTGGCAGACTGTTCCATGGCTCCACCACCCTTTTCATAAAATAGAACTTCTTTGCGTCCCTCTTAAACCTTCCTCCCACCAGTTTCCACTCATGTCCTTGGGTTATTGACTCTGTATTCCTGCGAAATAGTTCCTGGTGTTCACCTTGTCTCTCAGAGAATAGACAGAAAGTAGGTGAAGAGGACCTGGTGACAGATAAGAAGAAAATAGTGTGCAAAAATAGGAAAAAAAAAAGTTTTAGTGGTTAACATCGTTCTGATTAAGGAGTATTGTGTACACCCCCCCTTTTTTTCTTCCCTTTTGTAAATAGAACTATAGAGACATTCTAAATTAGTGTCAAATCTTTTTAAAATACTTTATTAATTTATTTAATGTTCTATTGCGTGACTAAATTGATCATATATCCATGGCCTATTTTTCTACAGATATTGGACAAACACTGAACATAGTTACCTAATGCATTACAAGGGTATTATAGTCAGTCAGCAACACCTATCTCTCAGTCTGTTGTCTAAAGCCATTGCATTATATCCACAGGAATTCCCTAGCTGAATCCCACCCTTGTAATAGTACCAGGTATGGCTAGTAACTGCAAAATAATCTCCTGGAATGTTCAGGGTTTAGTTTCACCAGTCAAGAGGAAAAAGGTTTTGAGTTATGTACACAAAAAGAAAGCAGATATCGCATTCCTTCAAGAGACCCATCTGATCCCTACAGAAGCTGCAAAATTATGCAGAGGGTGCATATCACTTGTGGAATTTAGTTGCTACAATTCAAAACAAAGAGGAATGGCTATATTAATCAAAAGAGGGACCAAGTTCGTCAAACACAAACATTGCACAGACACAGAAGGGAGACTCCAGATACTAACTGGAATGCTTGAAGGAAAACCAATAGCCCTGTGTAATATATACGCTCCTAACAAGGAGCGAAAGCAATGTTTTGACTCTCTGGCTGCAAAGTTAACTGATCTAACAAAATCTGAAATAATTTTGGCGGGGGGACTTCAATGAAGTTCTAGATCCTATTCTAGACAGCATAGTGATGAATAACTAAATCCTCGTGTAAACAATACCCCGGCAAGAAATACCCTACTAAAAATTTCTAATGCTCTTGGTCTTACTGCTTCATGGCGTATCACTCACCCCCAAGGGAAAGACTATACTTTCTTTTCTAATCGACACAAGACATATAGTAGGTTAGATTATTTCCTGGTGACCCCTACTCTTAAGAATTCACTTCTTTCAGCAAATATCCACAGTATTGTGATATCTGATCATGCACTTATAAGTTTGGCACTAGGGGATGTAGGGACAAAAAATTGTGTTTGAGGTTTAATCACTAGCTAATGACACACAATTTAAGACATGGATTGCCAAGGAAATAACAGAATTCATTGGCATTAATAATACTGGTGAAGTATCACAGGCACGTTTGTGGGTGACACTTAAAGCGTACCTTAGGGGCAGAGTGATAAGCTACTCCAGGAAGAAAGAAACACAAAAAAAAAACGATTTAGAGACCGAACTAAAATCGGTAGAAGCACTATATAAACAAAAATAAGATCTGCACCTGAGTTGCTGAGATGTATGACATTCCTAAAATACGAAATCAACAAGATTTACACTGCAAAAGCAAAATATGCTTTGTTCCGTGCTAAACAGTCTTTCTGGGAATCCAGAAGAAAGCTAGTAAACTTATAGCATTTCGTCTCAAAAAACAGCAGACCAGTAATTTTATTGCAGGAATATGAGACAGGACAGAGAAGACATGCATAACTAATAAGGAGATTAGAAACAAAGAAACATAGACTTTGACGGCAGATAAGGAACGCTTGGCCCACCTAGTCTGCCCATTTCCCTACCTAGAGGATAAGCTGCAGATCCTATTTAACCAACAGCCTATTTCTTCCTACCCCCCTACAAAAATTGCTTTATGTCTGTCCCATGCATTCTTGAATTCTCCCACAGTTTTAGACCCCACAACCTCCTCAGGAAGGCTGTTCCATGCGTCCACCACCCTCTCTGTGAAAAAATACTTCCTCACATTGCCCTGAGCCATCCCCCTCTATCTTCAGATTGTGTCCCTTGTTCTTGCACATCTCTTTTTCTGAAAGATGCTACCTTCTTGGACTTTGTTGATTCCACTGGGGTATTAAAGCGTTTCTATCATGTCCCCCTCCCTCCTTTCCTCAAGGGTATACATATTAAGCTCCTTTAGTCTCTCCTTGTATGGCTTCTCTTGCAGACCCTGCACCATTTTAGTTGCCCTCTGAAACTGCCTCCATCCTGTCTATGTCCTTGCTGAGATGGGGTTTCCAGAACTGGACGCAGTACTCCAGATGGGGTCTCACCAACTGTCTGTACAGGGGGATAACAACTTCCTGTTTTCTGCTGGTGATGCCTCTCCCTATACATCCCAGTATCCCCCAGCCATCCCTACCGCCTTCTCACATTGTTTGCCAACCTTAAGGTCACCTGATATGATTACCCCACGTCCCTTTCCATTTTGTTGTTGTTACTATCTCCCCCATTGTGTAATCTTCCCTGGGTTTTTGTTTCCCAGGTGCATTACTTGCACTTCTTTGCATTGAATCCAAGCTGCCATACTTCTGACCATTCCTCCAACCTTGCCAAGTCCCTTCTCATCCTTTCCGCCTCCTTGTATCAACCCTGTTGCAGATCTTTGTGTCATCTGCAAAGAGGCATACTTTTCCTTCCAGTCCCTCTGCAATGTCACTTATAAAGACATTAAAAGGACTGGACCCGAGTACTGAACCCTCACGGTACCCACTAGTAACCCCTCTTTCTTCAGAGTGGACTCCATTTACAATTACCTTCTGTGTCCTGTTGTTCAGCCAATGTTTTACCCATGCCACCCCTGGGACCCACTCCCAGGCTGGTTAATTGACTACTAATCTTTAGTGGGACTGTGTCAAATGCCTTGCTAAAGTCTAGGTAGCCATGTCAACAGCCCCTCCCTGGTCTACTATTTTGGTCATCCAGTCAAAGAAATCAATTAGATTCGTCTGACATGACCTTCCCGCTGTGAACCCATGCTGCCTTGGGTCCTGTGCCCCACTGGCCTCTAGGTACTCAACAGTTCTTTCCTTCAGAAGTGATTCCATCACTTTCCCTACCACGGAGGTCAAACTGACAGGTCTGTAGTTTCCTGCCTCTGTCTTGGTCCCACTTTTGTGAAGGGGAATTACATCCAGTCCTCAGGTACCACACCATCCTCCCAAGATTTGTTAAAAAGGGTAGTCAGTGGTGTCACTAGTTCTCTGCTTAATTCTTTTAGAATTCTGGGGTGAATTCCATCTGGCCCCATTGCTTTGTCCACCTTCAGTTTTAGGAGTGCTTTCAGAACCCTTTCCTCTGTGAAAGGACTGGGATTGACCCCCCCTCTCCAGAGTGCTTCCATTAATTGGATTAGGCACCTCCCCCACTTCCTCTTTTGTGAATACTGAACAGAAGTATTCATTCAGTATCCCTACTTTTTCAACGTCACTCTCTGCCCACCCACCATCCATTCTATTCAGCCTCACTATCCCTCCCTTTGTCTTTCTATGCTCCCTGATATACCTATAAAAGGTTTTATCCCCTTCTTAACTGAGTTAGCTATCTTTTCCTCAGTTTGTGCTTTTGCTATTCTGACTACCCTCCTGCTTCCTTCTGCCTTAACTGGTACAGTTCTCTGTCCTCTCCTTCTGTGTTTTCTTATACTTCCTAAATGCTATCTTTTTCTCCCTAACCTTCACTGCCACCTCTTTTGAGAACCATAGTGGCTTTTTCTTTCCTTTCGATTTGTTTATTTGCTTCACGCAAAGGCTTGTTGCCTCTGTGATGGCAGTTTTTATATTTTCCCATTGTTGCTTCACCCCTCCTTCTAGCCTGTTTGCTAGTGCTTTTCTAAGGCACTCTCCCATCTTGCCAAAGTCAGCCCTCCTGAAGTCCAGAACCCTCACTTTTGTATGGCTTGACTCTGTAGCTGAGTTTATTGTAAACCACACTGTTTGGTGGTCACTTGTTGCCAAATGGCTACCCACTTCTAGATTTGAGATCCTCTCACTGTCCCCATTTGAGACTACGAGGTCCAAGATTGCTCCCTCATGAGTAGGTTCCAAAACTAGCTGTCTGTGGCATGCCACCTGAAGGACATCAAGAATGGCTCTGCTTTTGGATGTGGCTGCCGCAAAGGTGCTCCAGTTAACATCTGGCATAATAAGGTCCCCCATCAACAGTATCTCCCCTTTCTCTGCCATCCTAAGTATGCCATCTATCATATCTTTGTCCATTCCCTCCCCCTGACATGGGGGTCTATATACAACCCCTGTGTGGATTGTGGTGCCATTTCCAGTCTCTAAGGTGACCCACAGTGCCTTCTCTCCCCTGTTTACTCTTTTGTTTGGCTGCTTTTATCCCTTCCCTTACATAGAGAGCTACTCCCCTCCCCTTCTGCCCTCCCTGTCTCTCCTGTAGGTTGTGTACCCTGGTATGTTAACATCCCAGTCATGGTTCTCTGTGTACCATGTTTCTGTGACTGCTACAATATCCAGACATCTCTCTTCCATCAAGGCCACCAGTTCAGGGAGCTTGTTGCCCAGACTACGGGCATTGGTACTCATTACTCTCCATTTCTAGATGGCCTTACCCCTTTTTGCTCCATCCCTGTCCTTATTGCATTTGTCACTTTCTCCATTTATCCCTGCGCTTCTCCCTATCAACATCTCTATGTTGGTGTCTACCTCACTTAGTACCCTGATATTTTGGGGCGCTAGGATTTTCCCTGCTACTTTCCAGTGCCTCCCCCCTTGCCTAGTTTAAATGATTGTCAATGAAGTATTTAAACCTATCACCTAGGATCCTGGTTCCCCTCCTGGACAGATGCAGACCATCATGCCAGTATAGGCCTGCATCCCTCCAGGTGGACCCCCAGTCCCCAATAAAACCAAATCCCTGAGCTCTGCACCAGTTTTTCAACCACTGATTGAATCCCATGGTGTGGAACACCCTAACCCCACCCATACCATGGACAGGCAGCACCTCCGAGAAGGTTACCGTGTGTGCCATTTGTCTAAGGCCCCTCCCCATCTCTACAAACACTTCTTGCACTGCTCTGATCCCTTTCTTAGCCAGGTCATTTGTCTCTAGGTGGACAATGACATCCAGCTCCCTCCCCTGTGCAGCTGCTCCTGCGATCCTGAGGATTCGCTCCCTGTCCCTCCAAGCCATGGCACCAGGCAGGCACCTTACCTCCTTCTCCCCTTCCTCCCCCAGTTCTACCTTCCTAATAATGGAGTCCCCCACCAGGAATTGTTTCCTTCCCCTGTGGGGTCCCATGCCACCCTCCTGTGGGTCTCCTTTGTGGAGGTTCCCAGCATCCTCCTTGGTCTCCACTGCGGGTGCCTCCATACAGGAACCACATTTTTCCAGAACAGCATAGAAATTGTGGAGAGGTACAACTGGAGGGATGTGCCTCAGTTCCACCACCCTCAGCCTTCCTGAGCCCACTGTGGTCCAACCACTCCTCTTTCTTGGCAACCTCTGAGGCAATGGCAGTGACCCTGGTGGTCCCTGGGTGGAAGAGGAGGTCCCACAAATCCTGGCCAACTCAGCCTGGAGATGAGCAACCTCCTTCCTCAGCCCAGAGAGGTGCCTGCAGATGGGACAACACTGCATCCTCCAGAAAGTCTCCCGGAAGACTGCTGCTCCACAGCCACTGCACTGCACCACTCCCAACATGTCTTCTTTCTGGCCCCCTAACTGTTATTTGGAATACTTACTCTTTCCTCTGTTTGTTTATTTCTTCTTTTTTTTTCTTCTCTCCCTACTTACTTACTGTCTCTGCACCCTTTAAGCTCCTGATCTTCCTGTTCTGAGACAGGAAGTTCCTATATTTCTCAGTAGTCTCCTTACTTGCTCAGAGTCAGACCTCCAGCAGCTGGGGGGGACTTCATATTATTCTGAATTATATCAATGTAGTGATGGCAGCACCAACTTTCAGATCAATGAGTTCCTATCTGGGTTGTGGCTTCCTTGTCTCTCGCAGCAAGAAATTAAAGAAATAGATAAACCAATCCAGTTGAGTGAAATTACCTCAATAATCAGTAAACTTCAAAATAAGAAATCTCCAGGACCAGACGGCATCCTCGGGGAAGTATACAAACTGCTATGTCCTCAGGTAGCTCCAGTGCTACACAAAACCATCCAGGAAATGTGGGACAAACAAACTCTACCTCCTTCTATGTTGGAAGCATATATCTCACTGATACTGAAACAAGGAAAAGATCTGTTGGAGTGTATAAATTACAGGTTGATTTCCTTACTGAATCAAGATTATAAAATATTGGCAAAGGTCTTAGCCAACAGACTCCAAGCAATCCTAGATAAAATACTGGGGAAAGAACAGGTTGACTTCCTGAAAGGTAAATCTGGGGTGGATAATGTGAGGAGATTACTAAACACAGTCTGGTATTCTAACAAGGAGAAAGTCCCTGCTGTGGCTGTATCATTAGATATGATGAATGCATTTGACTCACTTACCTGCAAGTTTATGCAGGTTCTGTTGGGTAAATTTGGGTTCAGTGAAACCTATAGGAAATGGGTTGCACTTTTATATAACAATCCCACAGCAGCAATCATTACAAATAGACTAATTAATATCTACTTCCTTTAAGTTACTACGTTGGACAAGGCAGGGTTGTCCTCTCTCTCCACATACCCGTTTATTGTCTCCATTGAGCCCTTGATTCAAGCTATTACACATTTGCTGAAAATACACAGAATCAAAATTGGAAAGCTGGAGCAAACTGTATTTACATATGCAGATGATCTGTTGTTAACACTCAGCAGACCCCTAGATTCCTATGCTGCTCTTGGATCACTCCTTAAGGAATTTAGCATCTTTTCTGGGCTCACTGTAAACCTGGGAAAAACCAAGCTAATTGCTTTATATTGTCCAAAAATTTTGGAAACATTGTGGAAAAAACAGTTCCACAGTGAGATACTCAAAAGTGAGACTGAAATTCAATACATAGGAATAACCTTAAGTAACAGTATAGTGTTAGTGCTCAGCAGGTTGCACACTCACCTCTGAGGCTGGAAGGTCAGATGGTTGTGGGTTCTATCCCCACACCAGGCACTTGGGTTAATATCCCAATACTGACACTGCAGTGCAGCATGAGGGGGATGCTGCACTCCTGAGGTGCCGTCTCTCGGATGAGACGTTAAACCGAGGTCCCATCTGCCTGTTCTGGTGGTTGTTCAGGTGGACGTTAAAGATCCCATGGCACTTCTCGAAAAGAGTAGGGGAATTTTTTATTAGAAAATAGACCATACATCAGAAAATACAAATCAGAATAACATCAGTAAATGAACAAACGAAAACAAACTTGGTTAACAAAAAATAAAACTCAGAAGGACAAATTATACATCTTGTAAAAACCAACAATAGAAAAAACAGGTGTAGCAGTCAAAAGAAAGGAAACCTAAGGCATCAACTTAGCAAATTATGTAATCCAAGTAATATGTTTCCAGTAACTAAGAAATACTTGATTATCCAATGTACTACGCTCAAAACTCTTTTGTTTAACCAAAGCTAGTTTAATACGTCTAAGAATAACACTATTAGGAATAAGGGTGTGTTGTAAGGAGAACTGGCATCTGGCTTGCCATAAATGGTATTTAACACATGCAAAAATCACAGTAAGCGTACTTGGATGATACCTCCCTAAAAAACCCGAATAATCCCCCAAAATTAAACTCTGATAAGAAATGTGTCGCATAACAGTCCAACACCACCTGGTGGCCATATCAGACCAAAAGGCAATAGTATAAGGACAGAACAAGAAAAAAATGTTCTAACGTTTCTACCTGTTCCAAACAACCCGTCCTGAGACATAATCTATCAGCAATAGGTTTATGTTTTAAGTTACCCCGAACTCCTAATTTCCCATGACAGCAAAGCCATTGAACATCCCACATATGAGGAGGTACCCTGTGATCCATTAAGAGACGAAGGGCCCGTGAAAGTTTAGTAGGGACACAAAAGGGGAAATCTACTTGAACATAGAAAACATTACCCATAATTTCCATATAAAAGTCCTTTCGAGGAACCTCATGTAATTGTGCCTTTCCCAATTTCCATTCCCTAAGTTTCTGCACTGCGGAATCTGCATAAGATGGTGCTGCACTAGTCATATTCCGTTTAGGAATGCCTCCACCTTCCCAATGTAACAAAAATGGAGAAAATAAAAGCTGAGTCCATGCCGACCATGGGTGGTTTTGAGGCAGGACTGTATCTTGAAATGAGGCTATCATAAAAAAGGAATGGAAAAACACTATAGGATTTATCATCCCTAAACCTCCTTGATTAATTTTCAAATAAGTGAAAGCCCGTTTGATCGGGGTTCAACCGGCTACCCCACACCATTTGAAAAAAACAACTATATAACCTGGTTTCTAAAGAAATGGGTACCGGAAAAACAGAACACACATGTAAAAAAATAGGTAATAAGAATTTCTTAATTATTAACACCCGTTTCTTTTTCAAAAATCCCCAAGATTTCCATTGATGTACTTTATGTTCACCTATAATGAGACACTTCTCCCAGTTAAAAAAGGCTAGATCCCCTTTTCCAAAACGGAGTCCTAAAATAGTAAGGGAATCGGAGACTAAAATACCACCAATATTAGTAAGTAATGAAGTATCACCAATCGCCAAACAACTACATTTCTCATAATTCAGCTTAGTGCCATTAAGAGCTGAGAAACAGGTAACCACCCGTAGTGCCTCTAGTCCAGAAGGGACATCCTCCACCAGTAAGCATACATCATCTGCATATGCCGAGATTTTTTTGGGCTGGTATGGTAGCAGAAGGAGATAAACCCTGAATGGACCTATTATTTTCAATCTCCCGTAAAAGGGTGTCCAATACAAATGAATACAGTAAAGGGCAGATAGGACAACCCTGCCGAACCCCTTCATTCAACCGAATTTCGTTACCTAAAAAATTATTAAGCGGGCAAGAGCAGGCCTGGGAGTACAATATTTTAAGAAATTGAATAAAGGGCCAAGGAATCCCATATCGGCCTAACACTTGAAAAAGGAAAGCATGAGACACAGAATCAAAAGCTTTTGCCTGATCCAGAGCTAGAACAAAACCTGATAATTATTTTGGACACCAAATTCACAAACATCCCTGAGGAGTTTCAAATTTTGTTGAATCAAATGGTGGGGCACAGAACACGTCTGTGCTGGATGAAGCACCCCTTGAGCAACCACTTGAAGCCATTTACACAGTACAGTGGAAAGAATCTTATAATCAGTATTCGGGAGACTAATCGGTCGCCAATTACCAAAATCAGTACCATCACCTGCTTTATGAATGAAGGTTAAAATGGCCAAATTAAACTTCAAATTACCAAAACCAAATTGAAGAATATCGTTATAGACTGCAGCTAGGATGACACACATGTCTTCCTGAAAACATTTATAAAATTCATTCGTGAGTCCATCCATTCCGGGTGAAACCCCAGTACGAAGGAAGCCAATAACTGCCTGCACCTCCAGGGGGGAAAAAGGCCCTTGCAATAGATCTGCTTCTTCCTGGGAAATAGTAGGGACTGGAAAGTGCAGAACATCATCCCAAGAAACTGTAGGAATAAATCCAGTACCAAACTGTAAGGACACCTGATGTTCAGCAATTTCCAGCATTTCTGCCAGAGAAGTTTTCAGCTGTCCTGAGGAATCACGAAGCCCTGTCATGAGCTTCCTCTCTATTTTCTATTTACATGCCACATAAGGGTCCTTAAAAGGTTGTTGTTGAGTACCAAACTTAAGTTTGGCATGAATCGAAACAGCCCTCTGATATTGATACTGAAGCATTTTTTTCTTCACAATCCTTATTTGAGACTGGATATCCAAATCCAGAGACCGAGGATGAGATTGTAATTTATAATACTGATTCCTAAAATCCAAGTATTGTAAATATTCAGAGGAGCTTTTTCTTTTGCCATATGCAATAAAAAAATCCTTGACAGCTAGCTTCGTATCCGTCCACCAAGAAATCCAATCAGTAAAAAAAACCGCCACCGATTTCCTGAGGGTCAGAAAATCCCTCAGCTGGGCCAAAAAAACTGCCTCAGACAATAAGTGAGAATTCAATTTCCATCGACTGGAAAAAGCAGGAAAAAAAGTAGGGATCTGGTGTAAACTAAGCTCACCATATAAAACCTTGTGGTCAGAAAAATCACAAGGTAGTACTGAACAAACAAAAGGGACTAAATACTGGGAAAGAAAGAAAAAAATTATCAATCCTTGTTTGAAAGGAAGCCCTTCTATAAGTGAAACCATCCACTGCATGTAATCCTCTGAAAGCGTCTTTCAACTTAGCCACCGCCACCGTCTGTGAAAGAGCATGAGCATCACAATACGTTTTCTGCTGGATATTATTTTTAAGACGTACATCCAGGCTACAATTCATATCCCCACCCCAGACCACATGCTTGGAGGTGAATAAATATGGTTTAATTTGTTGAAATAAAGCAATCCGAGCTGTCTTCGTTTGTGGTGCATAGGTATTTATCAATCGGAAACAAAACCCCTGGAAAAAGCAGTCCAAAAGTAAAGCCCTTCCCGGCTGAACATCCACCAACCTTGTAATGCGAACCGAGGGGTGAGAAAAAAGAATACCCACCCCATCCGCAGCACCCTCCCCAAATGACCAAAAGGAAGGTCCACCCCACCAGAGCTTTTTAACCTGAGTCACCTCAAGCATGGAAGACAAATGTGTCTCCTGAAGAAAGATGACATCTACTTTTAAATCCCGACACTGCTGTAAGCAAAGTAAACGTCTTTTGTAGTTCTTTATGCTACAGCAGTTAATAGATACCATCTTTAAACAGGCCATGAAAACAAAAAGGTTGAAATTCAGGGTTTATCTTGTTTCCGCTTTTTTTCCTTTTTTCTTCTTAACATCCAATAAATCTGTTCCTCCCTCATCCTCTACCTCCATAGTAGAAGTCCCATCAGGCCTAATCAGCTCAGAGCCGACATCTCCCTCGAGGTCAGACAACACAGAGAAGGAATTTTGGGTAGGGCAGACCCCCACCACCCCCAACATTACGACTGCTAGCCCGAGTCACCCTCCGAGGTGTTTGGAAAGGAGTGTCTGAAGAATGTACCACTAGGGGGCCCTCTAAAAAGGGTTGCAAAACAGATGTCTCAGAACTTTTGGAAAGAGGGGGGGTTCCAAAACCTGTTGAGGAACCAGGGGTATCGACTGTCCAGCGGTGTCCTCCACTATACTTCTTTCTGTAACAAGGACCTCAGGAACCTGTACCTGACCCAGTCGGTTGGCCGGATTCAACTCCATATGCAGAGGAGGGGCCGGGTGGGGCTGGCATCTACCCTGTGCCTGGGATATCAACTCTTCTTTATTGAGACCACCCTGTCTATTCTGGCCTGCCCACGGGCATTGATGATAGGCATGGCCAGTTTCATCGCACAGATTACATTTAAAGACATTTCTACAGACTTCACTATCATGATCAAAATCCCCACAAAGCGCGCATTTGACTTTATCGCATGCACTGCTTAAATGTCGTCGGCTGCCACAATGATAGCAAGCTTTAGGCTGTCCTGGTTAAAAACAGACTCCCCGGTCCTTACCCAAGAAAAAGCTATTCGGAACATGCAGGACTTCGTTATTGATGACATGCAATTTAACTTTAAAACGCCAGGCCCCTGTCCAAATCCCCTCAGTATCAAGAATTGGCTCAGGAGGGCCCAGAACCATACATTTATGTTCCAACCAATACAAAATGTCCCCCACATTCACCCCCTCATTCCTAAACATAACATTAATTGTTTTAAAGAGAGGTTTAGTGATTGGTATAGCCCAGAAGGGTAACCACAGTGGCATAGATTTACAACCCTCATATTTCTGCCAGAATCTATCTAAGCCAGCAACCTGCTTAAAACTAATGTCAAACGTATCCTCCCCCCGAATATTAATTAAAGCATAGATATCTACAGGCAAAAACTGCATTGAGTCAACAATAATTTCCTTGCCACATAAAGTCTGTCCGGGTGTTCCGGTAAACCGCCCCTATATCGCAGACGGACCGCATTCCGTCTCGGGGCTTGTTCCAATTTATTATTCTTGAAAAGATCTGAGAAACGAGGACCCTTCCTTGTCTCCTGGCCTCCAGGCGACTGGATTGGCGAATGCAGCAGCGGACTAGCTGCATCAGTATCAGAACGAATGTCAGGCTGAGAAATCCCCTCAGTTAGTAGAAGACTGCAAAGTACTAGACTGACCTGCCTGATGTGAAGAATCACCAGTCTGTGTAGTCGGTCGGGAAGGACCCGATTCCGACGGAAAAAAAGTCAGCCAGGTAGGATCCGGCAACCACCTACCATCTGGCTGTTGAATCCAACCAGCCTGCGATAAGGCTGATTCCTCGGACCATTCCGTTACAGTGCTCGTAGCCACACTCGCGCTCTCAGTGCTTTCTTCCCGCACAACCGGCGCAGTCACTTCCGCATTCACCTGGGCTACCATCGCGATATTGGAAGGACCCACATCAGCAGCATCACGTAGTTCTTCCAGCAGCATACTTCAACCCTGAGCAGCAGAAACAACCATAGCAGGGGTAGTCAAATCAGTAACGGTGTCCACAAGCAACACTCCAGGTAAAGATTCCATCGACTCCATAAAACTCCCAGCTGCACGCTCAGAAGCCTGAAAATCTCCGTGAAAAGCCAAAGCAGGTAACACCGTAGCAGGCCGAGCCTGCTCCATAGCCTCCTGTAGTTCCATCGGCAGAGCCTCTGCCTGCACATCCTCCTCCAAGTTGATCCTCACCCCGTCTGCCATTGTAGCAAGGCCAGACGCCCTCTACTGTCCCCAGCAGAGTAGGGGAATTTCCCTGATGTCCTGGCCAAATTTCCCCATTCACTAAACATACCACCAACAGCTTAATCTGGTTCAATTTCAGTTGGTTACCATCTGTATCCTCCCTCCCCCCAGTCGCCCCTGAAAAACGGGACTTCTAGTCTCAGTGGGCCTACCGGGTCAACAAAATTCAATAAATAAGAATCTCAAGCTAACAGCAGATCTTAACATCTAGCCTTTGTTAAAAGAAATACATGGAAAGGTGGGATAAGCTCAACTTATCTCTTTTAGGAAAAATAAACTCTATTAAGATGATAGTGGCGCCCAAAATCTTTTACATTTTTCAAACTTTACCAATGGCCATAGGCAAAAAGACTTAAAAAAATAGAAAATATTGTTAAAAAATTCCTGTGAGGATCAAAGCCACCCCGCCTATCCATTAAAAAACTCAGAGCTCCACTAAATTGTGGGGGACTAGCCTTACATTGATGGAAGAGATATCACTGGGCCTTCCTGGCTAAACAGACATTACAGTACATTCAAGCCTCCGATCCATCCAATTGTTCTCTATGGTTTAATGGTTTAATGTGGAATCCAAACTGCTGACTCCACACCAGATACTAAACTTTATTCTTTGCCAGAATCAATTAAAGACAACCCCTCAACAGCAGGATCTATCGCTACTCTTAGGAGGATCGACTTACAGTTTAACACTAAAATTATACCGAACAAAGAATTCCCTTTATGGAACAACCCATACCTCTTATATAATGGTAAGCCACTAAAGGATACTGGATGGGGGAGATTTGGAATCTGGTATTTAACTGATGTCCTAGGTGAAGAGACTAAAACTTTAAATTCTTTTATTTTTTTTATATTGTATTTATGCACCTTGCCGGTCAGCCTCCATCCAACCGACCCCCTCAGCCCTGTTCCCCGGAATTGCCGGTGCTTACCTTTGCCCGGCCCAGGAGTGGCGCCTGCAGGGAGTCAGTATTCATCCTGCTGGCCGGCATATTTTCCCCTCTGATTTTCTCCCAGGGGCCGGGGAGTATACCGCCCTCAATTTTCTCCCAGGGGACCTGGGAGTATGCACACATGTGCATGGAGGTGCGCATGCGCCGTACTGCCCCAGTTCTGACCCCTTTCCCCCACCCCATGGTCTAATGCCTAGGCACCCTCAGGCCTGTGCCACCCCTAGCCTCCACTGGGGGTCACCATCAGCTGAAGGATGCCACACTTCCTCCCCGGAGAGGAGAGCTTGCCTGACGGCAGCTCTATGCAGCTCCGCCCTCCTCCCCCCGTGCTGACCTCCTACGGCCCAGGCTCGTTCCTGAACCCAGGTCACCAGCATGGGTCGAGGTCAGGTGCCAGCTCCTGAACCCTCTATGCCACCGGGCCGGCCTAAACCTTTTAATTCTTTTAGCAAGCTCAGCTCTAAATTTGGGGTTTATAGATTTCATTTCCGCTTCCATCTCCAGCTTAACAAGGCTCTTAAAGGTGTGCTTGACACTAACTATAGATTTATAGATCCTGAGCAATGATCTCAGTTGAAAAGAGCTATTACAATTAAAAAAGGGGCAGGTGTTCTATATAAACTTTTAACATAACCTGACAGTGATTTAAAAGACTCCCCAAAACAAAAATGGGAGAACGAGCTTAATGTTTCTATATCTATATTTATTTATTTATTTAAGAGATTTGCCAGGAAGGCATACTGAGCAGAGAAACGCTCGATTCCAGATGCGCCCTGGGGTAGGGGGTTGCAAGAGTGCAGTACATAAATACATAAAAAACACAATAGTACATACATAATTTGCAGGTACTCAGCAATGGCCCAGTAAGGATGGGTGCAGTAACTGAGAACATATTGGCTCATACAATGTGAAGAGTATTTACAGTCAGTGATATAGTACCATGGTAGGAATTGCAGCTATTACATAGTGTCCTTAGATTTACCTACTAAATGGGTAGGTGTGTGTATCAACAGTAACAGAAGGATTATGTGGCGTATGGGACTGATTTGACAGTGGAGCCCGGATAGCAGAATTGAGTTGAGCAGTGAGTTCAGCGATGGGGAAAGCATAGGCAGTTGGTAGCAAAATGCGTTTTGAGGAGGGCATTTCTTTGGGGAGTACTTGTGGTGAGTCTGATGTCAGCGGCTAGAGAGTTCCATAATTTGGGCAGTCTAAAGCTGAAAGCACCCTGACCTAATCGGGTGGATCTATGGGGAATGTGAAGAAGCCTGGAGTCAGAGTACCTGAGTTCGTAGGTGGGTGGGGGGACGGCGGTTAGAGATGTTGATAGGTAGGAGGGCAGTGTATGTGACCAGAATTTAACAGCAATTCTCGTGCAGTGCAGCAATCGCCGATTTTGGAGTGACGGGAGGTCAAGGGACTGGTAGAGGTCACAGTGGTGGGTGTTGGGAGGACAATCCAATGCGAACCGGCAGAAGGAGTTGAAAATAGGGTCCAGCCTGGCTAAGGATGTTTGGGGGGCGGCACCGTAGATGACATCGCCGTAGTCGAAAATTGGGAGGATCATTTTTTGTACCATTGCTTGCCTGGTTGGTAGAGGGATGCAGAACTTGTTCCGATAGAGAGCTCCCAGCATGGGATGTAACTTTTTTTGCAGAGCCTCTACATGCGCTGAGAAGTCAAGGTGCTGATCCAGCCAGACACCGAGATACCGAGTATGTGGAGCAGGCCGCCAGCAGTCCTATCCAAGGTAAAGAAGGTGGGCATCCATTTAGCAGGTTAGTTTAGCTCTGAGCCGAAGGTGAGGAGACAGTTTTTTGAGTTTAGGAATAGCTGGTTCTGAATGAACCAGTGTTGGATGGAGTCGAAGTCCTTCTGAAGGTGAGATGCTACAGTGGTGCCAGATGGGCCAGAGGCGAATAACACCATATCGTCTGCATACATATGGATACCAGATTGTGTGCAGACAGCAGGCAGGTCATTGAGGAAAATTGAGAAAAGCAGCGGGCCGAGTACAGACCCTTGAGGTACGCCACTGGTGACAGGGAGGGGGGTGGATAGGGCCGTACCGATGTGGACTGCTTGCGACCTGCCTGACAGGTATGACTGGAACCAACTGAGTGCTGCCATCGACAGACCAGTTTGGGCAAGTTTGGATATCAACAGGGGGTGTGAGACCGTGTCGAAGGCTTTTGCAAGGTCTATGAAAATAGCCGTGGTAATTTCCCCTTTGTCAATGCCTGTAAGGACGGAGTTGGTGAGGCGAAGGAGGGATGTGGTGATGGAGTGATTTTTTCTGAAGCCAGCTTGAAAGGGGGTGAAGAAGGAGATTGTATCAAGATAGTTGTGAGCTGGGATAGAACAAAGGCGCTCTAGAATTTTGGTTAGGATGGGGAGCAGGGATATAGGCCGATAGTTTGAGGGGGAGGAGAGGTCCCTTCCCTTGGGGAGAGGAATGACTGTGGCCTGTTTCCATGTTGTGGGAACAGCCCCTAGTGAAAAGGACAGATTATAGAGCATGGCTAGGGGGTAGGCTAATGCTGGGGCAGAGAGTTGGAGCATTTTAGAATCTAAACCCGATGGGCATTTTCCCTTGGTTGTGTTTAGTGAGAGTAGAATTTTTAACACCTGGTCAGGAGTGACTGGGCGGAGCGAGAAGGAGGTCCGGGGTGGTGCGTTAGGGAGATCAGAGGGAGCCTTGGGGAGAATGAGTGGTGGTGGGTTGGGGTGGAGGTGGGAGGAGAGTAGAGAGGCAGCAGCGGTGGAGAAGTGGGCATTAAACCGGATGCAACCTGGCATGGGTCATTTATGATTTTGCCTGCGAGGCTGAGAGTGAGGGGTGGGGGTTGGGTTGGTGGAGATGAGGAGGATTTTATGGATTTCCAATATTGAGAAGGGTGGATGTGGTTTTTGTTGAATGTCAATTTGAAGTAGTTTGATTTGGACTGCCGTATGAGTCTTGTGCAGGCATTTCGAAGGGACCGGTATTGTTGTTGAGCCAAGTGAGAGCCAGTGGCCTTGAAAAGGAATATCTCAGGAAGAATGAAGCACAACATGGGAAAATGCTAGATTAGCCAGCAGGGAGACACAGGGGAGGCTAATTCAGTAAAAGATTATGCACTACTATTACTACTGTCCGTCCAAACTAAAAAAATATGGGGTATCTTCCAAATGGGGGATGCTGGATGTGCACCCAGCAACACTCAGATCTGATGCATATGCTTTGGAGGTGTCCCAAACTTAAACACTTCTGGACTTAGGGAGAGGCATCAATAGTAGAAAACAGGAAGTTGTTATCCCTCTGTACAGACAGTTGGCAAGACCCCATCTGGAGTACTGTGTGCAGTTCTGGAGACCCCAACTCCGCAAAGACATAGGCAGAGTGGAGGCTGTCCAGAGGAGGGCAACCAAAATGGTGCAGAGTCTGCACCAGAAGACATACGAAGAAAGACTAACCGAGCTTAATATGTATACCCTTGAAGAAAGGAGGGAGACAGTGGACATGACAGAAACTTTCAAGTACCTCAAGGGAATCAAAAAGTCCAAGAGGGTAGCATCTTTCAGAAAAAGAGATGTGCAAGAATAAGGGGGCACAATTTGAAGATAGAGGGGGGACGGCTCAGAGGTAATGTGAGGAAGTATTTTTTCACAGAGAGGGTTATGGATGCATGGAACAGCCTCCCTGAGGTGGTCGTGTTGTCAAGAACAGTGGGGGAATTCAAGAATGCATGGGACAGACATAAGGCAGTCCTAGTGGGGGGTCGGAGGAAGTAAGCTGTTGGTTAACTAGGATCTGCAGCTTATCTGTTAGGTAGGAAAATGGGCAGACTAGGTGGACCAAGCGGTCCTTATTTGCCATCAAATTCTATGTTTCTATGTCAATTCACACTATTTGCTCAGAGGTAGTTAGAATGCCTCAGCCATTTTCACACACTGGCCCAGATATTCAAAAGGGTTGCGCATGGCGCAACAGTGTTCCTGCATGCATAGCCACTGATGCGCCCGGCGCGATATTCAAACAGAAAAAGTGCGCCACGACAGATGCGCCAGAGCGCATCAGTATGTGCAGGCACAGGTGGGGGGCATGCCCATGCTTAACCTGCACAGCCCAATATTCAGCCTGGGATGTGCAGAGTCATGCATGTGCAACCCCTACCTGTGCCTGCACAAAGTTAAGCCAAAAAATAAAGGAACAAGTGATGGCCACCCACAGGTGAGCTGCCGCATTGCAGGGCGCAACACAGCAGCTGCCACCTGTGGGTGGCCATCCGAGTTCCTGCCGCACCTGGTGGTGCCCCCCCATGCCCCATGGCGAGCATCCATGTCGAAATCCCCCCTGTCCAATATCCCTGGTGGTCCAGTGGACCTCTATGTGCCCGATCGCAGGCATCAGTACAGTCCCCCCACTCCAATATCCCTGGTGGTCCAGTGGACCTCTATGTGCCCGATCGCGGGCATCAGTACAGTCCCCCCTCCAATATCCCTGGTGGTCCAGTGGACGGCACTGAGCCTGATCATGGGCATTTGTAATAGAACCCCCCCCAAGTCCACTATCCCTGGTGGTCCAGTGGACCAATCGCTGCCCGATCGTGGGCATCAGTACCTCATCACATACCCCTACTACCCTGGTGGTCTAGTACCCCCACCCCACCTGCCCACTGGGCCCCACCGCCCGCTCCCCGTCAGCGGTGACGGCAGCACCCACAGCCTGCCGCCCTGCCGCCTTCGACAAACAGCTCGGTGGGACTGCGCCCGATAGTTCCGCGCCCAGGCCAATGGCGTGCAACTCTCTCTACTCTCAGTCCAGATATGTAGATAGATTCATTCACATATCTGGACTGAAAATGTCTGATATGGCTGCGCCCATTGGCTCATGCTGTGAACCAATCGTGTGCCTCTCCGAGCTGTCAGTCGGCGTTGGCAGGTGGCGGGTGGCAGGCGGAGGTGCTGCCGCCAGCCGGCTGACAGGGGGGAGCAGGGCGGTGGGGCTCAGTGGGTGGGCAGGGTGTACACTAGACCACCAGGGTAGTAGGGGTATGTGATGAGGTACTGATGCCCACGATCAGGCAGCGATCAGTCTACACTGGACCACCAGGAATATTGGACTTTGGGGGGGTTCTATTACAGATGCCCGCGATCGGGCTCAGTGCAGTCCACTGGACCACCAGGGATATTGGACTTTGGGGGGGAGTTCTATTACAGATGCCCGCGATTGGGCTCAATGCAGTCCACTGGACCACCAGGGATATTGGACTTGGGGGATTCTATTACAGATGCCCGTGATTGGGCTCAGTGTGGTCCACTGGACCACCAGGATATGGACCTTTTTTTATATTACAGGACTGCGTGATTGGGCTGCAGGGGCGTCGGTCCCACGGCTGCTGCTGCCTGGCAGGGCACCAGGCGCAAGACGTCGGGGATCAGCGCACCTGCATGCTAATGGCATGCAAATGGGGCCATAATGAGATGCAAATGGCCCCCCTGTGCGTCTTGCATAAATTATGGCCCCATTTGCATGTCCCCTTTTGAATATCACAGGTGCTGTGCATGGTGCAAAGGCACTTGCACCAGCTCATCTCCATGCTCCACTCTGGCCACTTGCGCTGGCACAGTGCCCGTGCGCCATGCACAGTGGGGGTGGCCAGGGTGCGATATTCAAAGCTGTTGTGCCATAGCATAGCTCCATTGAATATCGCCCAGGCCACACCCCTGCACAACAAAGTTGAGCTGCGCCCAGGCTTGCGCCACAGCCTGGCGCAGTTTGAATATCCGGGCCACTGTGTTCATTCTTGGCATTATACCTGACACTGTTACCTTAAATAAAGGCAAAAAGATCTGGATATTAGCTGCTTTTTTATGTGCGAATTGATTAATTCTGTCGTACTGGAAATCAGATACTGTGCCTTCTATGGAACAATGGTACAAACATTGATGGGGCAATGGCCAACAATGAAAGACTCTGACCCTTGATTCTGAACAAGTTCAGTCTCTTTGAGCAAATGTGGGGCCCCTTTGTAAAATGAGGCATTATTAAGTAGTTGACTGGTTATAAATGGTACTAAGTTCGGAAGTGAATTTTTTGCATACAGTTAATGGACTGTGTTGTAAGTTTAAAGTCTTTAGTTATTTATTTATTTTTCTATTTGTCTTATATTACAAATACTACTTGTAATAATATTTATGTGCATTAAGACTCAAAACTGTATACTTCAATGGTGACACCCGACATTTGACTGTAAGTTATTGTGCTGTTACTTCTTGGCCCTGATATTCAGAATTGCGCCCAGCAATGGCGCATGAGGTTGCGCAGTGCAGCTGAGTCGCGCTGGAGCAACAAAGGGATATATTCAAAAGAGATTTGCCATCGTGCATCTCTTCTGAATATAGCAAAGAATGCGTGTGGCGCAAATACAATGCGCCAGTGCATCCCTCAGACAGGCCTGCATACCTGGACTGGGAATGCCCCAGTGCAACTGGAGCTGCGCTGGGCGCAATTCCCAGGTATTCAGACCTGGATATGCAAATGGGGCCATTATGCATGCAAGGCACAAATGGGGCCATTTGCATGTCATTATGGCCCCATTTGCATGTGTCGTGCAGGGCTGGCAAGCGAAATGCGCCTGGTGCCCTGCACAGGATGCAGTCCCTGTACCAGGGACTGCAGTAGTACCCCCTCCCCATCCCATATCACTGTTCGCTTAATATTAAGTCCACGATATCCCTGGTGAGCCAGTGGTGCTCCCACCCTATCCCATACCTCTGATCACTGAATACATATCTCATTATATTCCCTGGTGGTCCAGTGGTTCCCCCCCTCCCTGTCCCGTACCCTGAATCGCTGAGATGCTATCTAATTTAATGTCCCTGCTGGTCCAGTGGTTCCCCCTTCCCTGTCCCGTACCCCAAATTGCTGAGATGCTATCTAATTTAGTGTCCCTGCTGGTACAGTGGTTCCCCCCTCCCATATCTCCAATCACCAAAAATATATTTTGAAAGAGCCCTGGTAGTCTAGTGGTATCCCCTTCCCCATCCTGAACCACTGATCGCTGAAAAATTTATTTAGGTAAGATCCCTGGTAGTCTAGTGGTACCCCTTCCCCGCCCATAACCTCAATCACTGGAAAATGACCAAAATTGGTCCCTGGTAGTGTAGTGATCCCCCCACCCCCACCCACACAGGACCCCCAGCCCACCCGGCTCCCCCAGTCATCAGCAGGCAGCATACCCACCCGCATACCTACTCGATTGCCCACTGAATGACAGCCTACATATGTGCTGCAAGCTCATTGGTCCACAGTGTACACCAATGGTTTTGCAGTGCATACTGTAAATCATTCACAACTTTGTGAATGAATTAATTCTGAGAGTTGTGAATGGCTTCACAGTATGACTGCAAGCCCATTGGTCACACTGTGGACCAATGACTGCAACTTATAATAGCTGTCATTCGGTGGGTAGCCAAGGAATATGCGTGGGTATGCCTCACTAATAACCTGGGGAGCCGGATGGGCTGGGGTCCTGTGTGGGTGGGGGGACCACTAGACTACCAGGACCAGTTTCAGTCATTTTCCAGCTATCAGGGTTTCGGGTGGGGAGGGGGATACCACTAGACTACCAGGGATCTTAACTAAATATATTTTTGGTGATCGGATGTACGGGATAGGGAGGAGGGAACCACTAGACCACCAGGGTAGTAAATATGTGTTAATATGGGTGATTGGGGTTACAGGATGGGGGGGACCACTAGACTACCAGGGACTATTGTGGGCACTTGTGCACGGTGTTGGGGCGAGGGTTGCCATCCTCGGCTGGCGGCTGCTGTGTTGCGCACTGCACTACAGCGGCCCGCCTGTGGGTGGCTAGCAGTTGAGCCATTTTTTACGGGCTCAACTTTGAGCCCAGGTATGCGGCACATCTCTGGGTTGTGCCGGCAGATGCTCCGTACATCCTCTGGCCGAATATTGGGATGTGCTGCATATGCATGGGCACGTCCCCTGGAGAGGTGCCGCAGACATTATCTTTGCGCCCAGGTGCATTGGGAATTGCACTGCGCAATTCCCCCTTTTGAATATTGCCCTAGGGCACATTTCTGGGGTTGCGCTGGTGCAACTCAGTTGTGCCAGGCCCAACCCCTTTGAATATTTTAGCTCTTATGTCAAATTTCAATAAAAAAATTTAATTTAAAAAAACTAAAAAAAAGGAGTATTTTGCATACAGGGTTTTAGTCTCTGAGACAGAGAACTGTCAGCCACTCAAACAAAATCATGCATTTATAATCCTACCTGATGGTAATGTGCAATATTTTGTTCTCCTTAAAGTACACCTCTTCAGTAAAGTACGACTCAGAGAGGCACTTCATTGACAACGTCTTTCTGCCTGTCGGCTTGGGGTTTGCGTCTTGCAGCCAAACCATCATCTGCGTCCCAGACTGCACATGGCGCAGCTACAAGACAGAGATTACCTTTGTGCCTCGGAACAAACCCCTGCGTTTCCTGACTACCATCATTGTTTATCCCAAGCATGCCAAAACTCTCTACACAACCACTCTGGATTACAACTGTAGAAAATCCACAGAACGCTTTTTGTCCAGCGTGGAGCTCGAGGCCACAGAATATAATGGAAGTGATTGTCTCCTGGATGAATATTGACTTGAGACAAAAATTACTGTATCACATTTCAAGCCAAACTCTCATTGACCGACTCTACAAAAACGGTGTTTAACCTTCAAAATGGAGGTTAAGGAAACCTGCTAGCCAGATAGTGTGCCAGCAGTAGCTTTCACCTTCTTTTTTCTTTCAAGGGTAACACTGTTATTGAGAATACAGAAGCATAAAATGGACAACGCAGCTTACAATCAGTGTCTGAGGACAATTTGACTTAACTACAATTGCCCGAGAGTGTTAAATACAAAGGTTGTAATTACTGTACTAAAATGTATTTACCTTGTGTATCCCTGGCACACACCTGATGCTATAGAAAAGGTGCGAAAAGTGATGTGGAGAATCTCAAAAACCACAGCAATAAGAATGAAAGCTTACAAAGTGGTTTCAGTATGGTGGCACTAAAGTACAGCCTAGTACCTTGCTATCAGCTCTGTGATTATAAACAGAGGTAGTGGGGCCCACCATGCAGCAGTGAGGAAACAAAACTGTGAACTAGGAGATCCCTGATTCTAAGTATGCCACTCACTATGTGACCTTGAGCAGTCATTTGATCTCCTCACATTTCAGTTGTCCAAGAAATACACTATGATTAGTGGGAAGTACAACTTCACCAAGTTATTGAATCAGAATTGGGCAATCTAGGTATAGGGTATACTCAGCCTCCAGTAAAACAGGACGAAGACGAGGAGTGGCTATTCTCCTGCCAGCTACTTTACCTTTGGAGGTGGGAGTGGAATTTGCTGACCCAGCAGGTTGTTTTGTTATTGTACAGGACACATTACATGGCCAAGAATTAACCACCTTGGTGAATGTGTATCTCCCACCAGCCTCCCCGCAGGTGAGGATACATCAACTTTTCAATATAGTGACGGACATACAAAAAGGCCTATTAATAATGGGCGGGGACTTCAATGTCACATTAAATCCTAGTCTAGACACTACTAATCCTCTAGCCCATAAACGTTCTCCGGCACAGAAGTGGCTCTCTTCCCAGATAAAAGCCCTAGGGTTTCTAGATGTGTGGAGACACTTTTATCTAAAGGGGAAGGGATATACTTATGAATCACCCCAGTTTGGAACAAAGTCCGGAATAGACTATTTTTTTTCACTTCGGTAGAACATTTAGATGTTTTAAGACATCTCTCTTTAATCGGAAGGTTCCTGTTAGACCATACTCCGTTGCTTCTTAAATTAGACTTAGGAAGGCCACGAAAGCAGACGGTCTGGAAATTTAATCTATCCTTACTTAAAGATCAGGAACTTGAAGAAATTCTGGTAACCAGAATACCACAGATCATTGAGGAAAACACTACCCCAGAAATTTCGGCAGTGTTGGTTTGGGCTACACTGAAAGCGGTAATACATGGGGATTTGATAGCATATTGTGCCAGAAAACAAAAGCAGAGGGACCTAAGATATAAACACCTGCAGTCTCGACTGGCACTTCTCCAGCAGGGACGGGGCCAGTCGGATGGGTCTAGGGAACAGGAAATAAGACGCCTTAAGGGAGAGCTTCAGGCTATAATAATAGACTACCAGGTACAAGCAAAATTGCAACAATTAAAGCGGTATTACTATGAAGGTGGGCCAAGGGGAGCACGAAACTTGAGTAAGAGATTGAGGGTCTCGAGACTGGCATCTACAATAACGAAGCTTAAAGACCTAACCATAGGAGAAGTGAAAAGTAATACCCCTGAAATCCTTGAAATCTTTCATAAATATTATAAAGAGCTATACTCAAATGTAGCCTCCCCCATCTGAACAGAATATTGTTCGGTTCTTATCATCTCTACCCTTTAAGAAACTAACCCCTCTGCAGCAGTAACAGCTTAAGACCCCATTGACGGAGGCAGAGATCAGGTGGGCAGTTAGGCAAGTGAAGACTCTTAAATCACCGGGCCCAGATGGGTTCCCGCAGGAATGGTATAAAGCTCAACTCCCCTTATTAATCAACCTGTTGAAACAAGTTTTTACAGAAGTGCAGACGGGAGATTCACCTCCTTCTTCTTGGGCACATGCAGTGATCTCAACAATCCCTAAACCTGGCAGAGACCATAGACACCCAGAATCATACAGGCCCATTTCAATATTAAATTACGATTATAAGCTCCATATGGTAATTTGGGCCAAGAGAATGGAGGATATTCTCCCAAATTTGGTGCATCAGGACCAATCTGGGTTTTTAAAGAATAGACAGACATCAGATAACACCATTAGAGCTATCCATCTGCTTTCTTATATTTCTAAGACTTCGCTGCCAACGGTAGTGGTGAGTCTAGATGCATATAAAGCGTTTGATTGGGTGCTCTAGGGATATCTATGGCAGGTGCTGAAAGCCTTCGAATTCCCTGAGGAAACTGTTAACTGGCTAAGCAACTTATACACTAACCCTAAGGTGTATATAAAGGTGAACAGATCCTTGTCTTCCCCATTGGTGTTGGAACGGGGAAACAGACAGGGCTGCCCCATCGCCTTTATTGTTTGTGCTCTATATAGAGCCCCTGGCACTGGCAATGAGGGAGCCCAGAGATATTCAGGGCATAGAACTGGAAGGAGAAACCTATACCATGTCATTTTATGCAGATGATGTGCTTTTAACATTAACAGACCCAGAAGTGTCATTAAGAGGGGCTTGGCGGGTTTTGGGAGATTTTGCCTCTGTCTCTGGATATGTTATTAATTCCTTAAAGACAGAGGTTCTTGCTCTTAATTTTTCCCCTTCCCCCAATTAAAACAAGCAATCTCATTTAGAAGGAGAGCCACAAAGCTAAAATATTTAGGTATACAGTTACCTCTTGAGGTGTCTAATGTAATCTTAGTAAATTATGAGCCGATGACACAGGCACTGGAGTTAGATTTGCATAATTGGTCTCAAATGAGATTTCCCCTGTACACCAGAATATAAATTATTCGATCTAATATCTTACCTAAATTATTATATTTCAAATGATCTCTTTTAACCTCTCCCCCAAGGTATATTTTGATACATGGAATAAAATGTTATCCAGATTCATCTGGGAGGGCCATAAACCACGGATTAGATGGTCTTTACTACAACTGCCGAAAGATAGGGGCGGTTTAAATGTCCCAGACCTGAAACAATATGCAATGTCGGTGGGAATAACTTGCATTCTAGCTTGGATAAATCCCAGTGTCCAATTGCCTTGGATGAAAATTTCGTATTTTCTTAATGATAGTCAAGATCCACAGGGGATAGTTTTTGCCCCCCTGGCTAATCTCCCAAAATTAACAGAGTTTGAGAGTAGGGCAAAACAGATCCTACAAAGCTGGTACAGATTTAGAGCTAATCCGGCTTTGGATTCAGTGTTTTATTTTCTGAGGTTATTAACTGCAGAGACAGAATTCTTACCAAATCAATTTAACATTTTGGGTCTGGCACAGGAAAGGCCAGATATTTGTTTTTCAGTTCTTGGATACACAGGGGGTGACCTCGTTTGCTCAGATACAAAGAGAAATTTGATTTAGAGAATAGAGACCATTTTAGACATTTACAGGTTAGAGAGTTTCTCTTACATAAGGGTCAGCAGAGAAGTTGCCTCCCTACCCCTATGCCTCTTCTTCTGAGTTTGATTATTAAAACTATTCAGGGATCTGACCAGGCCCATATGACTGGATTATTATATAGAGCAATAAGACAGCTTGTGTCTGACTCATCTCAGTCAGTGTTAGATGCATGTAACAAGGAATTGCCAGCTGTAGTAACATATCAGCTCTGGATTCAATATGCCCGCCCTTAGCTGGGGATCTCCCTGGCACCCCATTGGCGAGAGTTTGCCTGGAAATCTCGAAATAGATATTTCAGTACTCCAGCTAAAATAGCTAAGATATCCCACATAATGGGTGCGGAATGCTGGAGACAATGTGGGGAGTCATTTGCTGACCAGGTACTGTACATATTTTTTGGAGCTGCTCAATGTTACACAGCTATTGGCAATGGATTGAGAAAGCCCTTCAGGAAAGGTATTCTCCAGATCTAATATTGAATCCACAGTGGGCATTATTATCAATCCCTCCCGATGGGTACAGGATGCCAAAAAGGTCTCTTATACCTACTTTTTTTTATCATTGCCAAGAATGTAATAACCAGATTATGGAAACAGGCCAGACCCCCTACAATAGAGACATAGCATGACATGATAGCAGAACATTGTTTATTAGAGAGATTGATTGCAGGGGCTCTGGGACAGACAGCACAGTTTGAATTAAGGTGGAGGTCTTGGGTCTTTTATAACTCAGGAAGAGATCCCACATTTGTTCCATGAAGGAATTTATAAATTTACAAGGAAGTGACTTAACTTGGCTATGTATTAGGTTTCTAGGGGGAATAGTTAGTCAGAAGAAATATGAAATGAGACAGACGTTTATGTTTGGGAGTTATATGAATGTACTGGACAAAGATTACAAAAGAAGGGGAAAGTACTTTTAAAATTCTTATTGTATTGTCATCACCTGACTGTCATAAGAATATGGTGTTTACCTTTGTATGCCATTAAATGTATGACGGTTATTGCACCTTTAAAGTAAACATAATAAAGATAAAGTTTAAAAAAAAAAAAGAAGTAGCTGGAAAGACAAATACATCATCTGGGGAACATTTGTGAACAGCTGACTAACACAATATGGATCAAGTTAAATGCAGAATCATGTCCTATAACCAATGAAATCAAAAGGTAGACATAACAAGGCTGTTGGCAGTATACAGGTGCTAGGGGTTACTTGTGCCCATCAGACTAGGGCACAAATTGTGTATCAATATTCATATAATATAGGCACCAATACAATAGCTGCCATGGGTGCCACATCACATGAAAGACTTCTGCCCTCCCCCAACTAGAATGCAGGTTTTTCCATCTGATAAATAGATAAAACGGTTTGCTGCCACTGTGGTATTGTGGGAGGTGTTGTTTGCAACCACAACCTAGTGACTGCTTTTTATGCATCCAAAAGCATCACTGGAGCCAAGGACTTGGGCGCTATCCTGGCTCCTACAGCAGGAATGGAAAAAAGGAGCATGAAAGGACAAAAGAGGACAGGGTCCAGTGACGGTTCGAGGGACTGACGTTCCAAGTCCTACCAGAATCCATGGAATAGTGGGCACTGCCAGAAGACATGCATGCCATCAGCCTCAAAAGGCTGTGCACTGCCTCCAACAAGCACTGTAGGACTGCCCCATATATTTGGCTTGTATCTGAGGTGTTTGGAACTAACGAGATCTGCACTTCCAGGCGAATTCTCACCAAAACAGGGAGGAGGTGACTTTCATAGCACGTAGGGAATATTTGGCCCACATTTCCATGGGATAGGTTGTTTGCAACTCCTGATTCCGTCTCACCAGGATATGTTCAGATGTGTGAGGCCATAGCTCTTGTATCCCTCTGTAGAGATGGCCTATCGAATGGAGCCACGTGTTACCTTGTAGAAGATCCATAAGGATTCACATCAGCTGTGAGGCTGAATTCAGAATCTTAGGGATCCTCCTGGGCATGTATAGGAGGTAAGAACGAAGCTGGAGATAGCAGATGTGCTCCTGCCCCTCAGCCCATAAGCATCTTGGAGATGTTGGAAGGGGAGAACGCCTCGCTGGTTCAATAAACTGGGATACCTAGTGCTGTCCCGATTACTGCCATCTGGGAAAGGCGATATCCAGTTAAAGCGGGAGATAGGTTGAGTCCTTCTCTAAGAGATGGCAATACCAAAGAGTAGCAGCCTGTGCTGGCTGTTTTAGAAATGCCTGCCAGTACCACAGGGTAATGGCTAAGTGAAGTAGTAAAGTCTCTGAAAGAGATGGTTTGTGGGGGTAAATAAACATTTAACAGTAATGAAAAGATCATTAAAGGTGAAATTCAGCATGCTTCAGAGGGCAGTACAGAAGGGGGACAACCAGTTACAGATGATGCAGAGCTACACAGCAGTGGCATTGCTTGTCAGATGAGGAAGGTTGAGGCCTCCCTTGTTCCTAAGAAGTTGCAATATTTTACACTGTATTCAGGGCAGGTGCCCATTCCATATGTACTAGGAAATTAATTTAGCCCATTCTGCAAAGTATGATTGAAAAAGGACCAATGGGAAGATTTGCAGGAAATACAAAATCCGTGGGAGAACTACCATCCTACCCGAATCTACACGGAAGAAAAGGCTAAGAGGGAAGAGGCCCCAGCTAGCCAGGTCTCGGCTAAGCTGTTGGGTGATTAGTTCAAAATTAAGTAGTTCTGTTATTATTCAGGTCTTCAGGAATTTGCACCCCCAGATATTTAAAGAGCTAGTGGATCCAAAACAGGCAGATGGGAAATTAATACAAATTTTAAGAAGTAGTCAGTTGTAACTTTTTCTTTCTGAAGTATGTTTCTTTTTCTTTTGCTCTTTAGAAAGTCTTCTATGTGATAATATTGTGCTGGATGTGTGGAACAACTCTCAGCCTGGCAGACGACATATTTATCTCTACCCCCCACACTACATCATCAGCATTGTGATCTCATTGTCAGTGACATCATAGGTAACTGACCTGGCAGCCACTGAGTGGCTGTTCCTAAGCAGCAGGGATGTCACAGTCAGTGACGTCACAATGCTGATGATGTAGTGGGGGAAACAGATAGATATGTCAGTTGCCAGGCAGAGTGCTGTACCACACATCACACCCACTAACACCAGGTAAAACAGCTTCAAATTAACCACAGGGGAAGAAAAAAAAGTACTTCAGATATAAAAGGTAATGGTTGACTGCTTTTAAAAAACGAATACAGCCAGCCCGATGGCACTGAGGGCTGAGGTGCTGGACACCTTACCTAGCGTCACGCCGGTGACCTGGATTCGGGAATGAGCCAGGGTCGTAGGGAGCCGGCCGGGGGGGGGGAGCAGGATCGAGCAGCCAAAAGGCAGCTCTCCTCTCCCAGGGAGGAACCTTGCCACTCACCGTAGTTCCACTGCCCCCAGGTAGAGGTCTGAGGGCAGTGCAGGTGAGCGGCGGCAAAGCAGAGGGAGGGCACCTCGGAACTGTGGCGGGCGCATGCCTCCACATGCATGCGCGCAGCTGAGACACGGGGATGGGGAAAAACCGGGATATAAAATGTAAATTAAAAAAAAAAAATAATACTAGTTTTAGGCAGTACACTAGCTCTTTCACCATTTTGCCCCATGGAAGGGGAATCTCGTTTCAGTTCCGGAGCCGGGGTGTATTGGAACTGCAATAGTTTGGTTTTCTGAAGATTTAACTGAAAACCAGACACCTGGCCAAATTCATTAACAGTTACCCAGGCATGGGGGATGGAGGTATGTATACCACACTCCTGTTATTGGAACTGCAGGAATACCCCACCCTGAGGAGGAAAGTTTTCCTCTGTGTCACCATCACTGGAATCATGTATCATATCTCCCTAAAAAACAAAAAAAATATCCACAGAACAAATGTCCCAGAAGGAACTGGATGTGAAACAACAGGAAATCCCCACTCCCTGGGGTAGAGAAGATGCTAGAATCACTAGGATATCCTCAGATTTTCCTCATATCACCCAAGGTGGGGGAAGGGAATATATTGACTGCTAGGTAAATCTAGAGATAGCTGTTAATTATTTACTCTGAGACTCTTATCTAGAAAATGCAAAAATGATTACTCATTTTGTCTCAGTAAATAACATTTGAGTGATTCACGACTGAGTAATGAAGCAAATTTGCAGTTCCTCTTTTTCTGATGGTTGAGTGGCTTTTCCGAGTAAACTTTCAACATGTTTAGAATCTCTTGCACAGCCCACAACCTTTTATCACAAAAATGTGTGTGTGTGTGTGTCTCTAACATTTTAGATGGGTAAACAATCTGATTTTGCAAAAACTGAAACGCAGACACTTGGACAGGAACATAGGAAATGTTAAACAAGTTCTGGTCAGAGCCACGATGACTTCTAATGGGACAGTACTGATAACGATACTGACAGTAACTGCACTTAGCATGTCATTCCCACACAGACAGCACTGTCTTCAGAGAGGTTCTGCCCTTGGGCCACCAACCATGTGTCCATCTCTACAAACCTAGTGGCCTGGATGGCAGTGTGCAGTGCTACCACTAGGTCCACTCCTACTGTAACATCTCAGGTTCTTACACTACAGCATAAATCGACTTCAGCTTTGTTTTAACATTTTTGTTTTATTTTAGCCCCTTGGCCCTCTGACTAAGACTTCCTTCCACCACTGCCAGTGCCTCCTCCCGTCCATCGAGACCCCTCTTACAAGGGTTCCTGGGGACTCCACAGGCCACCCATGACTCACTGCTGCATGTCCCTTCGGCTTATGCCATTCAACTCCTTGGTAGCACCACTTCCATATCTGGTTGCCCAAGGCAGAGGTGAAGCCCCGGGGTTGTATTAACACTGTTACTGAGAGGATCTTTTTCAATGTATTTATAATAGGATAGCCCAAAGGATGTAACTTTCATTTTGAGGTTAGTACTACGTTAATACCCCCAAAAATGAAAGTTGGACTGCTAAGTTACATAAAGTTAATGTAAACTTTCTCCCCCTTCTAATTCTGCTGTTCAAACAAAGCTGCAGCCCATTCCCCACTCCAAGGTATTAAAACTCTGTTTTCTGGTCAAGGCTACAGTAAGGCTCTCCAGAGTGATGCAAAACCTTCTACACACGGGTGCAGATGAAAAAAGTTAAAATGTAATTATTTATTGGCCCCGAACAGTATTTATTTGCTTGATCTAGCTCCTGGGTCAGACAACACCATAGTGCTTACTTGCCTGTCCATGGGTACAATGGGGTCAGCTGCACTTAAAGAGCTTGGACAGCCTCTGAAAATACTAATAAAAAGTACCCAGCTGCTGCTTTTTATATCTGAAGCACTTCTTTTTGCTTTTGCTAATTAGATGAGTTTCTACCTGGCAGAACAAGGTGTGGTGTTTGGAACTGTGCTCTGGCTGGAAGCCGACATATCTAGTTTGGTTACCTTCATACCTCATCAGTATTCTGACATCACTGATCGTGACATCATGGCTAGTCAAGAACAGGCACTCAGCTTCTATCACATTCAGGACGAAACGTGTCTATGTCTTCTGTTAGCACCCTTGCCTCAGTGTTTGTGCACAGAGGTTCTTTGTCTTTTAAATAGTTTTTTATTTTAATGGGTTCACCACAATATATCCAAGGCACACTGCCTTAAGGGTAGCTGGTCCATCCCACTGGGGTGTCAAACAGACAAGGCATACTGATGAGTTCTGGTAAGATGAAACATGTGTCTATGTCTTCTGTTAGCACCCTTTGCAAACTGTGTGAGAGGCCTTTCGGCACCATGCAATTCTGCTTAAAGTTGGACCAGTATAACATTCTGTGGTGATTTGCATGTGCAGCCCATGATGCTTTGCATTGTGGGGGCATGTGTGATTTTGTATTTTCTTGAAACTTGGCTTCCCAGCCAAATGCCCTTTGGGGTAACCCTTGCCTCAGTGTTTGCGCACAGAGGTTCTTTGTCTTCTATCACATTGGTCACTAGTGATGTCACAATGACTGATGAGGTATGATAATGAGCACAGCTAGATATGTCAGCTTCCAGGCAGAGTGCTGTTCTTGACAACATTTAGTTTAGTTTTAGTTAGTTTTTGTTGACTGGGAAAGGAAGGCAATTCTATTTTCAGCCTTGTCCCAGGGGAGGGGGGATACAGATGAAAAGCCCTGGTTCCCACACCTACTGAACAGCCACCACTCCCCCTCCCCCCACTATATATCCCCCTCGTATACTCTCCCAGATATACCCATTTTGAGTAATGCCGCAGGACTTTACTCCAGCAAGACCTCCATAGGCCTGAAACTTGTGTACTGAAGGGAACTTGTTAGTCTAATAAAAGGTATACAATCACTTACTTTGGTTGTATAAGGGCCAATACAGTTACAAACAGTTTTGCGCAATGTGACAATTAAAGAGCAGCTGACACCTTCAGTAGAACTCTAACAAAACATAATATCTGGACATAGTTCAGTTTATATTTCATATTAGTTCTGTATTCCTTCTCCCAATTCTTTATTACTGAGGCCATCTGAATGAAAACAGGATCTCTGCTCCTGAAGAGTTCATCTATTCCTGTTGCTTTCTCCCCACCTGAGATCATAATGCACTGCGTGTGACATCACGGTTTCTCCCATGGTAACAGACTGTGATGTCACAACAGAGGATTGTGACATGGAGTAGGGAGTCCGCTATAGAGGCAGATGAACTCTGACAGATAAAGATCATGTATTCATGCAAATGTCCCCTCTAATAAAACATGGGTAGGAGAAATCTACAGAATTTATTTAAAATGTAAGCTGAATTGTACCTAAACATTATGTTTTTCAAAGTTTTCATTGAGGTGTCAGCAGCTCTTTAAGTGAAACTGATGTAACTTCAAAGGCGAGAGAGAGAGAGAGAGAGAGAGTGTGTGTGTGTGTATAGGGAAGTCAAATGGCTTACTCAAAACTGCACAGTTAAGTAAATGGTGTGGTGGGATTTGAACCTGGATCTTCAGTTTCATACCTCTGTACTCTTTAACACCAGGCTGATGGCCTCCAGTACTGACAACCAATTTAGAATGCAAACCTCTATATAGTGAGCAACTTCCTTACCAACAAGACACAGTTTCCTATGTAGCTTTTATTAAAATGTGGGAAATATCTTGTGTGACACGTTAACATTTACAATCAGCACTAAATTCACAAAACACAAACCAGTAATCCTAGTCAAATAAGGCTGTTAAAGTAAGGTGGCACTCCTTCATAAATTTACAGTCTCAAAGGTGCCCTTCATATAAATGTGAAGCAGTATTTAATCTGCTTGCGTAATACAAATATAGTGTTCCTATTCCTCTAAACAGCCCACAGATTTTCATATTTCAAATCCAGATGGACAACTTTGAAGATGAAAGCTGTAGTTGTGCACTTTGGTCTACAATACTTTTTTTTTTTTTTTTTAAATAAAAAAAAAACTTTGAATCCAAGTCTTGTACTTTGGAAAAGATTTATATAACGCCCTGAGGGAGCTTTGTTGCTGGTAAGTTTAGTTCAGGCACTGAGATGGCCAGTTCTTGTTGTAGCACCCCCACATTCTTTTGACCTAAAAAATATGAACTGGAGTTGTTCCTGTTGTCCAGCGTTTGATATTCTTTGTAGGCACGTGGCCTCGGTTTCTGATGGACATGGAGGTCCTCTTCGTTTCCTCCACAGGCACTCAGATCTTTTGACGCACTCTGCAGGGCAGCCAAGTACCGTTTCCTTCTATTCATTTTATAAATTTGAATCCTTTCTTCTTCTGCTATAGGGTCCTCCAGAATGCCATCCCACCGCAAGCTCTCATTCATCTGATTGGAAAGGCACTGGTCTATGCTGGTGGAGGAAAATGAGTCCTTATTTTTCACAGGCTTGCAGCTTGGGTATTTAGTTTGGCGTTGCTCCTTCTCTATACTTTGGCAACCAACTGTTTCCAAAGAAGGCATGGTCACCGACTGATGTTTGCAGCTTTTGCTCTGATGCTTATCTGTTGAAAAAGATAATATTTATATTGTGATTTTTCTAATTTTAGGATTGAACAAAATCCAGTAACACTAGCAAACTCTACTATGTACAGAATTGGACCAGCATAAGGATTAGGACTGGAGACTCTGTTATGAATAACCCTCAATCCCACCGACATGTTTTAACTAATCTCAACTAATCTGAAGTTCAAGCCAACCACATCCTCTCCCCCAGAGACCCACTGGCCCCGGGGGTTGAAGGGTAGTGGGTCAGGGAAGGGGGGAAATTTCAAGGATGGACCACGCAGGATCTGTTCGGACCCATACCATTCCAATGAAGAACCATTTTTCACCACTGGAGAAGATGAAGGATCCTGACTCAGTGAGAGGTGATCCTGAGCTCGTCAACAAGAACAAGTGAAGCAGAGACACGGCATCCAAAGGCAGCAAGGAAACATGTGGTGGATCCAGTAGCAAGCAATTTCTTGTTCTGGGGGACTCAATGATCAGCAGAGTACAGTCTCACCTGAGTAAAGGTGCACAACCTAATGTGACCATTAAATGCCTCCCTGGAGCTTCAGCACAGTGTGACACTGAATGCACCCGAAGGTTGGTAGACAAAGCAGAAAAAGGAACCAATGTTGTGATTCATCATAGTACGAACGACGTGCCTGCTCGAACAGTGGAAGATACCAAGCAAAATTTCATTAAGCTGGGGGAATGGCTAGAGGCTAGAATGACCACCCTGACATTCTCAGAGATCCTCCCAGTGTGGGGCAAAGGGGATTGCAAAGACAAAATCAGGAACAGGACATTGAGGAATTTAATACCTGGTGACATGGATGGTGTCGTGAAAAAGGATACCACATCATAGGCTCATGGGGGAGCTTCTGGGAGAGGAAGCTATTCAGGTTAGACGGACTTCACATAACAAAGGAAGGTGTGAGTGTGCTTGGGCAGAAATTTGATCTCCATCTCGACCATTTAAACTAGGTGAAGGAGAGTCTAATGCTAGGGAACCTATCAGAAAATACACTTCTGATAGGAACTTAGTCGTCACTCCCCCACAAGCAGGAATATTTTTCCCCACGACCTAAGAAAACACATAGAAAATGGTTGAAAATTATTGGGAACCGAACTCAGGGCCATGCATCTGCAGGCCCAAGAGCAGAACCAATAGCAGCGAATAGCAGCAGGGG
The DNA here is from genome assembly GCA_016271365.2 of Neoceratodus forsteri. NCBI lineage: Eukaryota > Metazoa > Chordata > Ceratodontiformes > Ceratodontidae > Neoceratodus > Neoceratodus forsteri. The sequence continues at coordinate 170,878,281 of JADMNL010000030.1, forward strand.
TACCAGAATATGGAAAAGGGTATGCATCAATGCCAGAAGCCTGGGAAACAAAATAAGTGACCTGTAGGCAGTGATGGCGGATTCCCAAGTGAACCTGGTGGCCATCACGGAGACTTGGGCTTCGAAGAAAAATGACTGGGACCTTTCGGACCTGGGCTATACCTTGTTCAGACAAGACAAAAAGGAGGATGGGGGAGGGGTAGCATTATATGTAAAGGATAGGATAAAAGCCATCTCAGTAGATAGCATCAAAAAAGAGGGTGTGGGATCCCTGTGGGTGCTACTCAGCTCGGCAATGGAAGAGAGGATCCACATAAGTGTGGTATACCGGCCTCTGTGGCAGGCTGAGGGCAGGGACGAAGAGCTCCTAGAGGAGATCAGAGGTGTAGCACAAAAAGGGTATGCGATACAGTGGTGGTAGGAGACCTGAATGTGCCTGTTGTTAACTGGAGCATCCCAGTGGCAGGTTCTACTAGGAGCCAAAAGGTGGTTGATGCCCTACAAGAGTGCCTGCTTACACAACTAGTTATTGCCCTGACTAGGCTTGACACCATCCTGGATGTGGTCCTCACTAACTCGGAGGCAGTAAGGGCTACAGGGGTTGGGGAGCCACTGGCCAACAGCAACCACAATTCTGTGTGGTTTGAGTTAGCCCTAGGAGTACAAAAATCGCAATCCAAGACAGAAGTTTTAAACTTTAGAGGAGCCAGTTTTCACAAAATGAGGGATGTAGTCAGAAGCAAGCTGTTAAGGATCCAGGAGCATTTAGATGTGGAAGAAATATGGGGGCTGGTTAAGTTAGCCATTTTAAAGGCTACCAGGATGTGCATAAGAACAGTGACCAAAAAGAACAAACACAAAAAAACAATATGGTTCAATAACCAGGTAAGGACTGCAATCGGAACCAAAAGAGAGGCCTACAGGAACTATAAAAGAACTCAGGAAGACCGTGCATGGTTATCCTACATTCAGAAGAACAAAGAAGCAAAGAGTATGGTGAAATGCGCTAAGGCCGCAATGGAGCTTTGGTTTACGGAAGGGGCTAAAGAAGAGAACAAACACTTTTTTTTCAATATATACAAGAAAAAAGAAAGAAAAGGGGAGGAATAATTAGACTCAAAGACGGTGACAGAGTAGTGAAGGAGGACAGGCAGAAGGCCACTGTTCTGAACAACTTTTTTTGCTCAGTGTTCACCAAAGAACACAAAGGCTCATTACTAGACAGTGGCATCAAGGCTGCTGACAAAGGTGTTCCACAAATGGAAGCACAATCAATCACCAACAGTAGGGCTAGAGAGGCCCTGGATCAACTCAGGGAAGACAAGTCGCCAGGACCTGATGGAATACACCCGAGGGTGGTAAAGGAGCTAGCAAGAGAACTGGCATGTCCCTTAACTCATTTATTCAGCAGATCACTTCAGACAGGGGTAGTGCCAGGAGACTGGAGAAGAGCTAATGTGGTACCTCTCCACAAGGGAGGGAGTTGGGAGGAAGCAGGCAATTACCGACCAGTCAGCCTTACGTTGGTAGTGGGGACACTGATGGAAACCTTAATAGAACAAGACTTGGTAGAATACCTAGATAAGAACGGTCTGCAGGATGACAGGCAACATGGGTTTGTGGTGGGAAGGTTGTGCCAAATTAATCTAATCACATTTTTTGACTGGGTCACTAGGGAACTAGACAGAAGCCATCCAGTGGACCTCCTTTATTTTGATTTCAGTAAGGCCTTTGATTCGGTGCCACACAACCGCCTACTGAAAAAGTTGGAGGACCTGGGTGCAGCCAAGTGCGTAGTCAGTTGGGTAGGTAATTGGCTTAGGGACAGAAAACAGAGAGTAGTGGTCAATGGGGTGAGGTCAGATGAGGGCGAGGTCACTAGTGGTGTGCCCCAAGGCTCAGTGTTGGGGCCAGTCCTGTTTAATGCCTTTATCAGTGACATCGGCATAGGTGTTCAGGGCAAAATTGCCCTATTCATGGACAATACCAAGCTAGGAGGAAGAGTTGACAGTGAGGAGGCAGTTAAGGACCCACAAAAAGACCTACAGAGGCTGGAAGGATGGCCCAATGTCTGGCAGCTGAAGTTCAATGCAAAGAAATGTAAGGAGATGCATTTGGGTAAAGAGAACCCAAGGACAGAGTACCACCTCAAAAGAGTCCAGCTCAGTGCCACACAGGAAGAACGGGACCTAGGTGTCATCATAAGCAGCACCCTTAAATAGACAAGCCAATGCAACAAAGCTTACAGAAAGGCCAACAAGATGCTTGGGTGGTACAGGGACAGGATTCAACAGCAGGAGGAAGGAGGTAATACTGCCACTTTACAGGTCCCCAGTGAGGCCCCATCTGGGAGTACTGTGTCCAGTTTTGGAGTCCAAATCTGAAAAAGGATATAAATAGGTTGAAGGCTATTCAGAGAAGAGTGACCAAAATGATCCAGGGCCTTCAAGGGCACTCGTACAAGGAGTGTCTGGAAGCATTAAATATGTTCTCACTGGAGACAAGGACGGAGAAGGGAGATATGATTGAAACATACAAATTCCTGAGAGGAATAAATAAGGTGCCTTCCTCAGACCTGTTCAACAGAGTTGCTGACTCTAACATTAGAGGGCACGAGTGGAAGTTGGGGGGGGGGGAGCTTCAAGAGGGCGCTTAGGAAACACTATTTTACAGAAAGAGTTGTGGAGCCATGGAATAAACTACCAGCTGAGGTAGTGGAAGCAAAGTCCGTGACATCATTCAAGCTTGGGTGGGACAAGGCTAAAGTGCGATCAAAAGCAACAGGAGCAGTAGGAGGCATCAGGCAGAAGGGGGGGAGGTTAGGTCCTGGGACCCGAGAAGGTCCAAGGAACACATGGGCAGACTAGACTCCTTCTGCTGTCTTTTTATGTTTGCTTGCACGCATGTGCAAGAAACATAGTGCCATCATCCGAGATTTCAGAGGTGTGTCACCCCCTCTTCCAATTCAGTCAGTGTGTTGGCAGGTGCGGCCCCTGTAAGCCAATGCATGCTGGAGCTGTCTATGACAAGCTCCAAAATGCAGTGGCATACAGTTGAAAGGGGGAGCTACGCTTCAGTGAGCAGCGATAAGATATCACCTGCTCCGCGCGCAGCTCCCCACACGCACACACACACACACAGAGAAACACACGATACCGCATGCTGCCCTCCCCCACACTATATGGCAGCGACGGGTGCCAAACCTCGCCGGCTGTGCTGCGCTGCCCCAAAGTTTCAAATGCCACGCTTCGCCCACCCCAGCATGGCAAGTCGATGGTATAGCCGACAGGTGCCCAATCCCATCGGCTTCACTGTCGCTTCCCCATGCTATCGCCAACGGGGTGCCCAATCCCCGTCGGTTTCACTCTCCCCTCAGATAGGTGCCACGCTGGGAGTCCACCCCAGCGTGGCAACAATGCCATGGCCGACGGGTGCCCAATCCCCGTCGGCTCCACCCCCAGCCGTCCTTCTGCCATGTTGGGAGCCCACCCCAGCGTGGCAAATGCAACCGCCTTTTTTTTTTTTTTTTTTTACCTGTAAAGCAAAAGCGGTCCCGCCAGTCTTCCTGTCCCCCACAACCCGCACCCACCCACTGCACCCTGCCTCCCCACCCCGCGCTCACCCCATACTTACTCCGACCTCGGGCGCGCGACGATCTTTGGTGGACTGGGAACACGCCTGCACTCTTCAAAGCCGACCGCTGAACTGAGGAAATGCCGGTAAGCTGTATAATGGGCTAGATAGGGTTTTTTCAACTTTGTTGCATATCTCAGGCATTTTTTGGAATTTTTGCACCAAATTTTCAACATGGGGTTTTTGAGACCCCTTCTCATGAATGCTGTCACTGTCATGGCGTTATTCTGGCCCGAAGGGTAATTTCGCAGCCACTGTGCAAAATCACCTTTCCGGAAGGATTAACGAAACAACACTGCCAGTGTTCATAAGCTGGGCTCTCAAGAAGCGTATTTTGAAAATTTGGTAGAAAAATTCCAAAAAATGACTGTTTTACGAGCGAGCGTTGCGCAGTTCCTACGCACGCTCGGAAGTTCACGAATTTTCAATATTTTCACTCCAGATTTTCAACATTGCCATTTTACCACACCTTCTTATGAGTAGTACAGCTGTCATTTTTCACATCTCACCCAAAACGTGTTTCCTACCATGTAGCACACAATGGCGCAGTCGATAAGCGAAATCAATGTACTGGAAAAATTAAGAAAATCACAGTGACACTGTTCATGAGCACAGGTCTTAAAATGGCTATGTTGGAAAATATGGTGAAAAATTCCAAAATGACTGTTTTATGAGCGTATGCTAGTACAGTTCCTACGCACTGTCAAGTTCGCGAATTTTCAATATTTTCACTCCAGATTTTCAACATTGCCATTTTACCACACCTTCTTATGAGTACTACAGCTGTCATTTTTCACATCTTGCCCAAAATGTGTTTCCGCCCATGTGGAGCGCAAGTGGCGAGTCGATGTGCTAAATCAATGTATGGGACACATTAAGAAAATCACAGTGACACTGTTCATGAGCAGAGGTCTTAAAATGGCTATGTTGAAAATTTGGTGAAAAATTCCTAAAATGACTGTTTTACTAGTGCAGTTATGCGTTCCTATGCATGCTCATAAGTTTGCAGAATTTAATATTTTCACTCCAGATTTTCAACATTGCCATTTTATTACACTTCCTTATGAACAGCACAGCTGCCATTTTTCATATGTCACTTAAATGTGTTTTCACGACATGTAGCGCATAATGGTGCTGTTGGTGCGAAAGCAATGTTTGGGACAGATTAAGAAAATCACAGTTACACTGTTCATGAGCAGAGGTCTTAAAATGGCTATGTTGAAAATTTTGTGACAAAAGTCCATAAATTGACTGTGTTATGAGTGAGCATTGCGCAGTTTCCACGCACCCTCGTAAGTTCATGACTTTGTAATATTTTAAGTCCAGATTTTCACCAGTGGCATTTTTCCACACTTCCTTATTTACAGTACAGCTGTCATTTTTCACAACATGGCCAAACTGTGTTTTCACACTTTCAGTGCAGAGATGCGTGGTCGCTGTTCGGGACAGATAAAGAAAACCACAGTGACACTGTTCATGATCAGAGGCACCAAAATGCCTGAGTTGACAATCTGCTGTAAAAAAAAAATCCCCAACCTAATTATATTACGGGTGTGCGTTGCACAGTTTCTATGTACTCTCGTGACTTCACCATTTTTTTAAATATTTTTACTGCAGATTTGCAACATTGCTATTTCTTACACCTCCCATGAACAGTACAGCTGTCATTTTTACATTCTGTTAGAATGTTTTGCACCTGTGGTGCTAAATGCCGTGAAGTCGCTGTGCATAAGCAGCTTCGGCTAACAAAATGATATTCCCCTGTTCATGAGGTGGGGTCACAAAAAACCATGTTGAACATTTGGAGTGAAAATACTAGCGAATGCCTGAGGTATTAGGGTTTCCAACCATAACGCCCAACCCTGAAGAATGACAGGCATCAGGGGTGTGACTTGGGATTCTTGCCTGTAATGCTCATACCATTCCACACCCTGCAGCCAGTGAGAGGCATCGAGGTATGCCTTGGACTCTTCGCCCCAATGTTCACCCCATTCTCCTATATCGCACCCATCTCACCGTATTTCCTAATGGAATGGGTGCGATCAAGGGCCAAAGACCCTATGACACCGTGACACTTGTCATGTCTGGCAGGGTGGGTGTGGTGAAATGGCGCGGGCCGCGTATGCCTGACGCACCCAAAGGCACACCCCAATGCCTGTCACTCTCTGCAGGGTGGTGGTGGGGTTGGCTTCAGTTCAATACTTCACTGCCATTCCTATTATGCAGCTCTGTAACTTCTACACTACCACTGCCAATGCCAGCAAGCAAACATTCGGCATTGACAAATGCTTGTTTTCTATGTTTCTATGCCTGGAAGGGGGAGGGGCACCCATGATGCTAGCTTTGTTGCACAAATACCACTGTTTGTTATCGTGATGGAGGAGAGTTTGCAGGACGTTCCAAAAGGGACTCCCAGGGTTGTTCCATTCCAGACTGTTACTCTAAATTAGATTCAATTACTGGACCACTATTATGGGATGGGAAAGCTAAGATCAAGTTAGAGTTACAGGCTATTTCATTCTGGAATGCAGATAACCACATGATGGCATATTTATCTCAGAACATGGGACGACATCTCCAGTAACTGTTAACTGCTGGAAAATTACCACCAAGGTGAGTAACCCAGATGGAGACTTCAAACAGAATAGGTGCCAATGGTAATGTTAATGGAGAATATGACTTTTGCAGAGATTTGGAGTGTAAGACTGCAACTCTTAGCACAAGAGAAGTAGCTGGAGAACAAGGCAAACACATTGTATATATATTTTCTATTATCTCATTGTCTATGACTGTCACAACTCTGTATTTATTACTGTTCTAATGGTGTAATCTGAAAAATACCTAATAAACTTTGCATGTTAAAAAACTATACATTTAAAATGGAGTCCTAACATCCTGCTACCTAATTTTTCACTGGCAGCTTAGGTGTGGGTAAATCCCTGCACCCACACGTAAAAGTAACAACAAGCCAATTTACACAACTAACATTCAGTACACTTTTTTCATGATAGAAATGCTCCATTTAGCCGCCATCTTGTTTTTTTCGGTAGTGTCACAACCTTCCTAAAAGAGAAGTACTGCAGCCTCGCTAATGTACTGTAACTTAAGCACCTCTGAACTTCAGGGAGTCCCCAGGTCTGGCTGGAGGACACCAGATCAAACATCTCTGTACGTTCGAGCCTGACGAACCCTTGAATATGTGAAAGATTGTAAAAACATGTTACAATACACAAGCTTTCAGGGCCACACAGGTCCTCCCTGTATGGACTTCATCTGTATGGCTGAAAGCCTGCGTATGGTAACATCCGTGTACAGTTTCTTGGTCCAATAAGAGGTCTGCAACAATTCCAGTATTTCAAGAACTAACATGGCTGCAAACATTTTCTCTTACATTTTCCTAGAGAAATATCTCAGTAAAAAAATGAATGTGCTGGCCAGTGGCTTGGGGGCAGGGTGGAATGTTGTCACCTGGGAGAATGGTGTTGATAAGTAAGCCCCAGAATGCTATACTGGTGCCAGCTGGGGGCCAGGCACATCACAAAGGTAAGGCGCTTCCCAGTGAGAGAGATGGTGCGGGTAGCCAGTCACAGAGCAGTAGACAGGGAGGGTGAGGGCCGCCCAGTAGTCACACATGCCATGCCAGCCAATTATGGAGCAGCAGAGAGGGAGAGTGCAGGCCATCCAGCATTCACCTACCCCCGCCAGTCAATCACGGAGCAGCAGAGAGGGAGGATGTGAGTGACCTAAGATTCCCACACCCATTCCAACCAATCATGAAGCAGCAGAGAGGGAGAGTGTGTGTTGCCCAGCATTATGAAATGGGTAGAAAGAATGCTAGCTCCTGATTGGCCAAGAGCAGCTTTTAGCTGGGCTGTTATCCCAGCACAATGGTCCAGCTGAAAGTAATATGTTTAAAAAAGGCATCAAATTTACTAAACATGACCATTTTATATCAGAAATAGCCTCTCAGGGAGGCAGCATGGTTTAACTGCCCTTCTCGGTAGGGCACTGGCTGTGCCTCAGGCTCAATTCCACCCGAGGTGGGCCGTTATCCCACCATACCGCACCCCCTGTCATGCCTTATTGCTTAATTCCTCACTCCCACCCTGTTGGCCAATCACGGAGCAGCAGAGAGGGAAGGTGTGTCCTGCCTAGTATTTACATACACCCTGGCAGTCAATCACCGAACAGCACAGAAAGAGAGTGTGGGCTGCCTAGCATTCCCACACCCTGCCAATCGAGAAGCAGCACAGAGGAAGGGTGTGTGCCACCTAGCATTTCCACCCTCCATTCTGCCAGCCAATCAGGGAGCAGCAGAGAGGGAGGGTGTGTGCCATCCAGCATCCCCCCCACCCCATCCAGCCAGCCAATCACAGAGCAGCAGAGGAGGGTCCAGGCTGCCGAGGATTTCCACCCCACCCTGCCAACCAACCACAGAGCAACAGAGTAGGAGGGTGCATGCCACCCAGCATTCCCACCCCACCCTGCCAACCAACCACAGAGCAGCAGTGAGGTAAGCTGCAGGATGCCCAACATTCCCCACCTCCTGACAACCTATCATAGAGCAGCAAAGAGGGAGAGTGTGGGCAGTCCAGCTATCCCTGCCTCTCCCGTTCAGTCAATGATGGAGCAGCAGACAGGGAAAGTGCAGGTCATCCTGAATGCCCATAGCCCCCTGCCAGCCAACCAGGGAGCAGCAGAGATGGAGGATGTGTCACCAAAGATTCCCGCACCCCAGCCAACCAATCAAGAAACAGTAGAGAAGGAGGGTGCATGCTGAGCAGCATTCTCAGCCCCTGTTAGCCAATCATAGAACAGCAAAGAGGATGGGTTCTGGCCATCCAGTATTCTCACACACACACACACCCCTGCCAGCCCACCACCACACCACGGAGCAGCAGAGAGAGTGGGTGTTGGTCACCCAGCATTCTCAACACCCCCCCCCCACCAACCAATCATGGAGCAGCAGAGAAAGAGAGTGCGGGCTGCCCAGCATTCACATACCCCTGCCAGCCAATCACAGAGCAGCAGAGAGGAAGGGCGCAGCCAGCATGCTCACCCATCCATTTAACCAATCACAGAGTACCAGACAGGGGGGGTGCAGGTCGCCCAGCATTCCCATACACCTGCCAGCCAATCACAGAGCAGTGTCAATGCCAGCTGTAAAGGAAGCCATTTGCACCTTCTCCAGTAGAGGGGAGCATCTGCGGTAAATCAAATAATCAGTAAGGGGGAGCAAGGGGTATAAGAAGCCAAAAATGGGGGTGGGGTTAAAATACATAAATACCAACTTAAAAGCAAGACATGATGAGGCAACCTGAAATACAACATGAAAGATTATTTTTTACTGGTAATTTCCTGCCCCATAGCAAGCACTGACACTGTATAAGGTTTTATTTGACTGCTACAATAATCCACTCACTCTGTGTAGTCTAAGTGCCCCCTACTGACACAACAGGACTAAGAACTGTCTGCAAAATAGTAATTACTGTAAGAAGGTCCTGCAGTTTCATTCCCTATAAATGAAATGTTTTTTCATGAATACTGCCATCACCTGAAGAAGGAATACATGTAAGTGTGAAACCCTAAGTACTGCAACTGGTTTAACTGGTTCAATCAGTAAGTAATATGACACACCAGGGTGTGTAATTATGGGTCAGGAATCGCACACCTTGAGTGTAACAGGGAAGTGCAATATATTAATTGCATTATAGATCGAGGGAGCGCTCCCAACCAATAGGAGCGCTCCTTTCCTCTATGCATGAGATGCTAAATTTATGAAGAGTGTTTCCCGCAATTGCCCTATAAATGGGCACAGTTGGAGCCATTTTAAAATTTGTATATATTACAGTATTGATCAATCTCGATCCTGCACTGGAACATTTAAGACACACTTTTTGATTCAATCCCTCGACCAGGAGCATGACTAGAACTCTGGCCCTTGACCCTTTGCAGAATACACTGCAGAATGCCTGTCCACCTGGTCCCAAACCTACAGGGTGGCACTAGGCTCTTCGTGGCAAATTAGCTCCCAACAGCGCATTTTTTAACACTTACTGCAAAAATATTAGCCTCCATAAAACTGGTGATGCCATCACCTTCTCCCCTCCATTTTGAGTTAGGTCATATTGCACAACCCCCTGTACACTGACAACATCAAAACAGTTACTCTTTCAGACACCAGTAACACACTCTCCACCCAAGTAGTGATTGGGCAGCAGATGTTTTGGTACATAACTACACTCTGACATTTACAAAACCACTGCTGGCACCATTGAAACTCCCACTGCTGATCCTGTACAGGAAATCCGCCATGGGGGATTGTGAGATATAATCCAATGCAAAATGGAGAAGAGTGGACAGCAATATGTTTTACAGAAACTATTTTTAAAGTAACAGTAATAATAAGTGTAGGAGCCATATCTCTCAACCTTGTATGACCCAAATTTGGAACACTGTCCCTCAAAATGCGAGAAAAAGAGGCTAAATGCAGGACACAGCAGTAAATCTTATACTGGGAATCTTGGAACATTGGATACTTTTGTTTTCATGTTCACAGATTTTTTGCTGTCCATTCAAAATGGATTTCTGTGAAATGTGGGTTTAAAATCTCAGTGTACAATATTTGACCAGGGGTGGGAGGCTGGTCCAGGAACCAGTAAATAGTTGGTGCTGGGTTACCAGCTGGGAAGGGAGGTTGGTCTGGGGCCTAGAAGGCTGGTTAGCTGGGTGGAGGAGAGGTCGGTCTGGGGGCCAGAGTGCAGGCTGGCTGGGGTGGGAGGCTTGTCTGGGGAATGACAGGGTGGTCCAGGTGTCAGGAGGCTGGTCAGCTGGGTGCATTAGGTTGGTCTGGGGGCTGATCATGGCTAGAAGGGTGGTCCAGCTGCTAAGGGTGGTTGACTGGAGGTCAGAGGCTTGCCCAAGGGCTATCAGGGTGTGGAAGGTGCAGGATGGGTGGTCCGTCAAATGGGGGGGGGGGCCTAGTCCAGGATCTTTTAGAGGGTCTACACAACCTTTCTTAACCCCTAGGTGAGATCCAGACCATCCAAAATGGTCATACCATGCGAGATGCATCTGGAAAGTCTGTCCAATTTTTTTCTGTTTCTGTCCAGTCCAGGTCCCTTGGTCCAGATTTCACCCATACCCCTCAGCCAAGGGCACAGTAAAAATAATTGTCTTATTGCATATGCTTTACTCAACCTACCCCACTTTTTAAAATAATGAATAATTCACACATTTTTGGTTTATTCACAGAAAAATTAAAAGCAGGTTATCCGATGTCCTCAGAAAATATCCACCAGCTTCAGTACACAATGGCTTATCCCACCCGCCTCCCTCCCCAGCTACGACAGTGAGGGATCTCGTCTACCGAACCCCTGGCCTCTCCCCCTATTATGTCTGGACAGTGAGTTACACACATAATTACTAGGACAGTATAACAGAAACAATATATCCACAGACCCATTTCGTCAGAAGCTGTCGGGGTGCTAGAATGACCTCTTTTCTTGCTTCCAGACTTCTTTTTCTCTTTGTCCTTGTCTTTCTTGCCCTTCTTCTTTTTCTTATTACTGTGCTCCGATGATGTTGCCTTGGTCCCCGGGTCTCCCTCCTTGATAATCTGTTTCATGCATTTGCCCTCCATGACGATACCGGCTGCTCCTCCTTCACGCGGATTTTGAACAGAAATATCCATTTTGTTCATGGTCTCGCGTCCCAATGTTTGCTTTATCTAAAATTCGATTTATTTGATGTTAAAATCGCATGACAGTATTGGCATCGGCACTTGTTAGACTAAACAATGGTCCCCACTACTAACTTGTATGCCCTCTTCATCGCTTTGTGCAAAAGGGGTGATTTCTGAACTTGCCCGGCTTTCACCTGGACTTCACGGACTTCATTGCAAACTTTGAACTGCAGGAAGTTTCTCCACCGAAGCTGGGTTTCACACCACGGCCAATGTGTGGGGATTCGGCTGGCGCCCTGCAGTCCGTCCGTTATTCCTGCAGTAATAATCAATTAAAGAATAAATAGCTCCAATCCCACTCCCGAAATCGCAGCTCGCAGCTCGCCTCTCCCTTAAACTTGCCCGCTACCTCACGTGCGGCCCGGGCCGGGCACAGACGCGTCTCCATGGTGACGAGCGCACGCCGAGAGCACTGCTGTTCAACAATGACAGCGCGTCCCCGCGAACACAGTGCACAACGTCAATCTACCCCAACTCCGACGGAATGGTGACACAGAAACAGAATCCGGTCCCAGAAAGGGACCGCGTAGATCCACTGGTGGCATATCTTTCAGCTGTCCCACATTACGAGGAATACTTCTTTATTACCTTAGAAAATGCCTCTGTTCCACAGCGTACTGCCCCACATTACGTACTGAAAATGTTAAAACAGAAATCCAAACTATATATGTGAAAAATGCATTGCTCGCTAAACAGAAAACGTGAACGTGAAAGCAGTGTTTTGAGCTTCTGTCTTAGTGATTTGTAGTAGCAATATATTTATTTCCTAGGTACCCAATTCCACAGGCTCTGGCCGTCTTACCTGGGAGTTGGGGTTCAATGCCGAAAAAGTGCAAGGTGCTACATTTCGGGGCAAAAGAACAAACATGGGGAGGGTTCCAGCTACCCTTGACGGAGGAGAAAGATCCGGGGTGATTATAACGGGCTCAATGAACAACTCGGCACAATGCAGGAAGGCAGCTGCAAAAGCCAGCAAAATGCTGGATTCTATTGCCAGGAGTATATCTTCGAGGGGAGGTGATCCTGCCCATGTATAGGTCACTAGTTAGGCCACACCTGGAATACTGCCTGCAGTACTGGATACCCATATCTGAAGAGGGACATTAAGTTATTGGAGGGGGTGCGGCACAGGGCAACATAGCTGATCCAAGGGACTGGGGGTCATACCCTAGGTGAGCAGACTGAGGGAGTTGAACATGTAATCACTGGAGGAGAGGGTGACAGGAGGATATGATTGAAACCTTCAAGTACATGAAGGAATAAAGACAGGCATAGAGGGCTATTCAAGTTAAGGGGGGTAGGGACACTCAAGGTCACAATCTCAGATTGGAAGGGGGAAGGTTCAGGAGGGAAATAAGAAGACACTTTTTTAACAAAGAGAGTGGTGTCTAGGTGGAACACATTGCCTGCAGAAGCAAGGGAGTAGATAGGCATACTTACTGTACACATTTGTGTACAGTTTTGTTGAGTGCCTGTCACAAACCATAAGCCACTCTGTTAATATTAGAAACATAGAAACATAGACTTTGACGGCAGATAAGGACCGCTAGGCCCATCTAGTCTGCCCATTTCCCTACCTACAGGATAGGCCGCAGATCCTATTTAACCAACAGCCTATATCTTCCTGCCCCCACAAGAATTGCCTTATGTCTGTCCCATGCATTCTTGAATTCTCCCACAGTTTTAGACTCCACAACTTCCTCAGGAAGGCTGTTCCATGCATCCACTACCTCTCTATGAAATAATACTTCTCACATTGCCCCGAACCGCCCTCCTTCTATCTTTAAATTGTGTCTCCTTGTTCTTGCAAGTCTCTTTTTCTGAAAGATGCTACCCTCTTGGACTTTGTTGATTCCCTTGAGGTACTTGAACGTTTCTATCATGTCCCCCCTCTCCCTTCTTTCCCCAAGGGTATACATATTAAGCTCCTTTAGTCTCTCCTCATACGGCAGATTATCATTCTAATCTGTAGTATTTGGGTTAGTGTGGGTCACTGAGGAGTGTCCAATACATGTATAACCTCTTTAAAGAGTAGAGGAGTCATCTGACAACAATGTGACTTGTTTGGAAGGGGGTGCCATTTGGAAAGGATGTGTACATTTTTTAATTGGGGGGGTGTAACTGTTGGAGATTGTGTACAAAATGGAAATTTCTGGCTGCACTCCTATGCAGAAGTGATATTCTGTAGAACAGTGGACTGCTTCAAAAGGGGATGACGTAAGAGGGGAAGGGAGGGGCAGCTGCAGTATAAGGGTTGCTAGCTGCACACTTGAGCAGACTCGATAGACCATAAGGCCTTTATCTGCTGGCAAATTTGTATGTTCATACAGTATATCACAAAAAAAAACAAATAGTAGTAGCAGCATAATATATATAGAATAATGCATAGATAGTGTGGTTTATGGGGATTTTATGCACACCCGAGGTGTGTGATGACTTCGCCCTCTTTTTTTTTTTTTTAAGTTTATATTTATGTAACCACCCCTTCCCTTCTATCTACACACCCACCCACAAGTTGTGCTGCCTAAGGTATATAGGTAGGCACCTGGGTTTGTGGTTATAATGGGTTTGGCAAGTAGCGCAGTGCCTCCACCTTTGGGGATCCTTCTAACAGCGAACTGCCAGGGTACTTATCCACAGGAAATGAAATACAGCCCTCTCCCTTGGAAACAGGTAAAACAATATACAGTCCCCCTCCCCACTTATCACTCTAAGCATGAAATATCACACTACACAATAATGCAATGGCTGCAACAGTTTTCAGAAAATAAACAATGGGTTTATTCTGGGGTGGATAAAGAGGTAGGGACAATGGAAGCAAAGGGGAATAAAAGCATTCAATAACATGACTCTATACTCTGTGCAAATCAAACAAAATAACAACACGTTGGCATTCAGAATAGACAGTACTTTGCATTCCAGAATTACCAGCTTCAGATCCACTCCCCCATTGGTGCACCAGTTAACCCCACAGTCCCTGTGAGAGCTCTCAATTTGGTGTGTACACACTGAGCAGTTGCAGGCCTGTGACATGGAAAAGCTGGGTGCAGCACAGGTGAAACGGCAAGGTGCTGCAGTGCAAAGTACCGATCACACCAGGGGGTGCTGTGAAAACAGCTTAATTCCTGGCTGTACTCGTTGCTAAGGTCACACAGGAAACCCAGATGTAAAGTTAACTAGCTAGCTAGCTGAACAGTTAGAAAAGTATTTGTATGGGTAAAACCCAGTACTCATGACCTTTGGTGAACAGATGCAGGCTGTTGGGGGATGTCTCCCCTTTTCAGGCAGCTTGGAAGAACAGGCAAGAAAGGCATGGATGCAGGCGATGATCCTCTCCCCCCCCCCACAGAGGGCCTTGTCTTTACCTACCTCAACTGTAAGTAGGCAGTCTTCATCCCATAGAGGGACTTGTCTTCAACCACCTCAACTGTAGGTAGGCAGTCTTCACCCCACAGAGGGACTTGTCTTCACCCACCTCGACTGTAGGTAGGCAGTCTTCACCCCACAGAGGGACTTGTCTTCACCCACCTCGACTTTAGGTAGGCAGTTTTCACCCCACAGAGGGACATGTCTTCACCCACCTTAACAGTAGGTAGGCAGCAGCAGATCAAGCAAGCAGGCAGAACCTCAGAGCATAGGTCCTGACAGGAAACTCAGTCCCTAGATTGGTCAGGAAAATGAGGCAGTAGCTTTTGTTACCTCAGTATCCATAGCAGAAAATTACTTTCCTTCAGCAGACTTTGGATATTTGGGGCACCAAATATCTCAGTTCTTTCAGCTGAGGTAAATCCCAATCTCTGGGATTCACCAGGATCTAAATCTAGCAGTTCTTAATCTGTGCAGAAGGCACAAACTGCAGGATTTTCTCTCTAACAGCAGCAGGAGCTGTCAAAAATAATACTCGTCCTTCAAACTCTTACAGGCATGTCACACTGGCAAACTGTAAAACTCAGAATCTTCATGTCTGAAACTCAGCTTCTCGTTTTGGTCCTTACTACTCACGAGCTCTCCGTCCTGATTGGAGGTACTGCAGCTACCAATAGAATTCCACGCTGTACTCATGCAACCTCGGCAAAGATAGCTGCCCTTGAACAGTTCTCACAAGCGCTCAGTCTCTTTCTCTCAACTGTAAAATATTATTGGCATATAGGTGGCAGCATTTGGCTGCATGGCTAGCACCCTCCTGGTCCCTTCTGAGGGTCTCTAGGGCTAGGGGGTAAGGTACATGGAAAGGACAGGAGCCAAGTCGCTAGCTCCATTTTGTGGGCTCCTCAGGAGGAGCTCTGTGCAAAAACAGCAGTCCGGTGCAAAGCATTCTGGGACTTGTAGTCCCTGCGGCCGCCATGTTGTCCCTTAATCCCAGACTCACTGGAGGCAGAGGCAGGGTCAGAGAGTCCTTCAAAAGTTTTTTGTTTCTGCTCCTCCAGCCCCTTTGGCAGTCTGGTGGGGCTGAAGAGATGAATCCCCCTCATGCGGTGCTTCTACCGCTTTCTTTGATGGCCTTGTGTCTGCTCCCCACCCCGCTGTGCAGCAGTTCAAGGCGGCGGGGAAGCAACTGTCCTGTGCCGCACTCGGCCACTCTTCTTATAGGTGCAGGAGGTGCCAGAATTGTGAGTGCACTCCCCGGTCCCTTTGGAAGTTCGGGTTGGGCCGGGGGAGTGAGGAATAACAAGCGGCTCGCAGGCCGCAACAAAGATCGGGCGCAGGAAGCACCAAGAAAAGTGTTCATCTCCCAGGCCCTGTCAGCAGTTTAAGAATGTGCCGGGGGAGCAAGAAGAGGTGGCAGCTGTCTGCAGGAGGCATGGGAGCCCCAGGTAAGCTCCCAACTTGGGAGGGAGGTTACATTCTCCCCCCACTGAAATCCTTGGCATCCTCGACAAGGCCTGAAACATCAAAATGCATTTCTATCTAATACACCTGACACCTCTCTAGCCATCATTAGCAATGCATGAATAAGGCATTCCATTAATACACTAGGCATGCACTTAACTGATTATTTTCCCACCATGGTTTACCTCCCTATTATGACTTGTGGGCAGCACAAGGGGGGTAGCAATAGCAGGCTTGCCAGCAGATTAACCTTTTTATGTATCACATTGACAGGGAGATCTGAAGGGATATCAGGGACATCATAAGTAAGTTTTACTCTTTGCTTGACTTCTCTGTCAGAGCGGTGGGGCATTACAGGTTCCTCAGCAATCATTTGATCAGGATCATTAATAGGTTCTTCACACTCAGCCACAGGGTGTTCGAATCTTTCCATGTCCTGAAACTGGCTCTATTACCGGAGTCTCAACATTCCCTGCATTTGGAACGTAGTTCATGACTGTGGGCCCAGTGTCAGTCAGAACAAAGGGTACTGTAGCGGGATCCCGGAGCTGGATTCAATGGCCTGGAATGTCTTGCATTACTCTCGTCAAGTGCTGAAAGTGGAAAGTCAATGGGATATGTTGCAGGCCAGTAGTGACATGGTATCTGACAAACATAAGGTTCTTCATCTTCAGAACTACTGTTGAACACATCAGACTGTGTCGATGGTGGGGCAACAGGTACTGGCGGTTGAACTTGACTGTGTCTCTGGTGCCTTGTCTCATTTCTAGTGACCAGTCTCCATGGAGGTGAGAGAGGTACTGAATTTACAACTTCTGGCAACAGCTGACCAATTGGGAATAGGTGATTTCAATGCAGCATTTTAACCACCATATTTCATTTTTCCATTCTTAATCTGTATACAGGCAAATTTGGAAGCTGTTCCACAATTACATAAGGAACAGATTTTTTTTTGTTGTTGTTGTTTAACCAGGAGTAGCACACTAAGCTGAAAGCTTTTTTACAGGTGTGACCTGGGAGCACAAGGAAGTTAAGTGACTTGCTCAGGGTCACACAGTATGTAAGTGGAAGCTGTGGGATTCAAACCCAGGTCTGGTCTACTGGATGTCACCAGATTTGCAGTTCAGAACCTTAAACCACTGCTTCCAATGGTCCTCTAACTTGTGTTTGCCTGGTATTCCCAAGTTTCGAATCAATACTTGCTCTCCGGGCTGAAGAGCTTGTTCTCGGACTCTCTTATCGTATCTGTTCTTGTTTGCTAGGCTGGACTTTGCAGCTGCTTGTTGGGCCACCCGATAGGCTTCTGTTAGTTGTGCTTGCAGCCTCCTGGTATGCTCCAAGTGTGTCTCTGGTAAGGCGCCATCTGCAGACACCCAAAAACATAAGTCCACTGGAAGTCTGGCTTCTCTCCCGGACATTAGGAAATAGGGTGAGTACCCTGTTGAATCATTTATTAGTACAGTTGTAGGCATGAACTAGAAAATGTACTTGCTGGTTCTAGTATGGCTTTCTGTTAGGATCCAGCATTCCCAGCATATTCAGCAATGTTCTATTGAATCTCTCTGGCTGAGGGTCATCTTGAGGGTAGTACGGAGTAGTACGAGACTTCTTTGTGCTCATTATGCTTGTGAGTTCTTTGATAAGGCGACTGTCAAAGTCTCTCCCTTGATCTGAGTGCAGGAATTTAGGGAGTCCATAGTGCACAAAATACTTTTCGAACAATGCTTTAGCCACAGTGATTGCTTTTTGGTCTTTTGTAGGGAAAGCCTGTGCATAGCGGGTGCTGTGGTCAGTTACTACTAAAATGTTACTGATCCCCTTTCAGTCAGGTTCAAGGGAAAGGAAGTCCATACAGACCAAGTCCATCGGCCCACTACTGGTGATGTTTACAAGAGGCACTGCTTGTTTGGGTAGAGTCTTACAGGTGATACACCTATTACAGCTTTTGCAATGTTTTTCCACCTCCATAGCCATATGAGGCCAGTAGCAGCGGTCTTGTACCAGGCCCAAAGTCTTATCAGTTCCCAAATGTCCCATGTCTTCATGAAGGGCTCGCGCAAAACCATTTGGCGGTACTTTTTGGGCAGCACCAGCTGCTCTTTGGGAAACTGAGTTTGTGCCTTGGAGATACGATACAACAGTCCATGCTTTAATGAAAACCTGTCCCACTCTCTCATGAGAAGTGATACATCTGGCAGGTTTGCTTTGACCTGAGAGGAAGACAAACCCTTTTTCTTTGGCTAAGATAATGCCTCTTAAACTAGGATCTGCTCGCTGTGCTTTTCTTAAATCTGTAGGAGATAAATGAGGCAAGGAGGTGTTGTGCAAGGTGGTGAATCCTGCGTACACTTCTGATATGATGTCAGGATGTACTCCAAGCGGATCCATGGCTCGGTCTGGGTTGGTGATGGCAGGTCGATCATCAGGCACCATCATTTGACAAACAGCTTTCACTCCATCTTCCATAACAAAGGTCCAGGGCCCCTCCATGGGAGGAGTATTAGGGGGCATCTGGACAGCGCATCTGCATCTATGTTGTTTTGCCTAGGAGATATTGCAAGTGGAAATTGTAAGCTGATAGTGCAGAGATCCATCTATGCCCAGTGGCATCCATCTTGGTGGTTGTCAGCACATATGTAAGTGGGTTATTGTCTGTTAGTACCACGAATCTGGCTCCATACAGGTACTCATGGAATTGATCAGTCACTTCTCATTTCAGTGCAAGGAACTCTAACTTATGGACTGGATAGTTCTTCTCAGAAGGAGTCAAACTGTGACTGGCATAGGCAACGGGTCTCATACCTTTGTTATGTTCTTGGTAGAGTATGACGCCCAAACCTTCCATACTGGCATCACTGTGAAGAGTAAATGGCTTGGTGCAATCAGCAAAGGCTAGAACAGGAGCTTCTCTTAGGAGGCGAATCATTTCTTGAAATGCTCTCTCACATTCATCAGTCCATCAGTCCCCAAAAGGTTCATTGGTTCTGAAATATTCATTTGGGGAAGTCTTCATGGCTCCTAGATGTTTGCTCTTCTGAGTCAGAGGATATCCCTGAGTTAGTCTGAACAAAGGCCTTACCATTGCAGAGTAGTCTTTTACAAATCTCCAGTAGTACCTGCAAAATCCTAAGAAAGACGGAAGTGTTTTCAAGTTGGTGGGTCTAGGCCATGTAGTAAGAGCTTTCACTTTTTCTGGATCAGTACTGATACCTTGCTCAGAAACAATATGTCCCACATACTTCACGGAAGTCTGGCAAAACTGACATTTGTCCAGAGAGAGTTTTAAACCATGTTCCTTCAGTCAGTCCAGTACCTTGAGTAGTTGGGTTTCATGTTCTTCCAGTGTTCTGCCAAACACTATCAGATCATCCAAGCAAACTAAGACTTCTAAAAGATTCATGTCACCCACCACCTTCTCCATCAGGTGCTGGAACATTGCTGGGGTGCCACATATTCCTTGGGGCATTCTCTTGAACTGGTAAAATCCCACTGGACAAATAAAAGCGGTCTTATCCTTATCTTCCGCAGCCATCGGTATCTGGTAGTAACCACTGCGCAAGTCTAGAACAGAAAACCATCTACTGGTAAGGCTGCCTAAGGCGTCTTGCACTCAAGGCATGGTATATTGATCAGCCACTGTCCGCTGATTCAGGGTGCGATAGTCAATGCACATTCTTACTGCACCATTCTTCTTTCGGGCCACTACTATAGGCAAGGCATAAGGACTGTGAGATTCAGCTATTATCCCTGCCTTCAGGAGTTCTTTCAAATGTCTCCTAACATCTTCAGTATCTGCAGGTGACAATCTTGTCAACCTTTCATGGAATGGGCGATCATCATGTAGGTGGATGTGATGCTCCTCTCCTTTGGCGCAAACCACATCCCATTCGTGGCAGGAAAATACATCTGATCTGTCTACCAATTTCTTCTTTAATCGATTCTTCCAGCTGGTGGGAATGGGAGATGAACTGAAATTGAACACCCCTGCATCCAATCGAGTAGTCTTCTCTGGAGAGGATGTGGCCACGACCACATCAGCTGTGTACAAATTGGCTATTACTGTACCAGAGTGCACCATCAGATTCTTGTGAGTCTCATTCTTTAGCTTTATGTTGATTCTCTTGACCATCACGTTGGTTCCAGTCAACACTCCTCGCTGGACCATTAGACCATTTGGCAGACCTCTTCCTGGTAACTCTGTAATAATGATTTGGTCTGACAGCGACTCCTTGCAATCCACTGTACCTTCCACTACACACTCGGTGCCAGGGAACACTATCAGAGGATCTTTTGCTTCTCTTTTAATGACTCCAACAATCTCCTCCAGCTGGCTACAGACCTTGGTCTCTCTCTCTCCAGGTGGGCAGTACTCACAGTGGCATGAATCGGTAAAGTCTGGTAGATTCTTTCTCCTGCCTTCTGCAGGCACAAGTGAGCCAGGTGTCCAAACATATTGATGTTCATTCCAATCAACACTGATGTCTTGTCTAATATCTGAGCATCAGGACAAATGAGGGCTACAGTGTTGATCTTTTGAGGGACTCCAGCAAAAGTCTCTTGAAATCTAATTTGCACAGCGATGTAGCCATCGTAGAGGTAGCTGGCATTGCTCAACCCCCACACAGAAAGTCCCTCTAGAAGCTGCAAAGGCAGATGCTGTAAGTAGCTCTGGTAAAAAGATCGATAAATGATGGTGACCTGTGACCCACTATCCAAGAGAGTGTCACACTGATATCCTTCAACAGAAATCCTGATGGTAGGAGTGGGACCCATCAGTCCGGACAGTAACTTGTTTCTGACAGATGCATTAGGGCTAGTCCATCTTATGGAGCTGCTCAATCTTGGAGTCCCAGGCTGCTCCCTCACTGGGCCCTGTTTTTGTTTCCCTGCAGCTGTTGCTGTCTCTCCCATTTCTGGTTCACTAACTGATGATTCTCAGGACTAACACAACCTTGTGCAATATGTCCATCTTTTCCACAATAATAACAGAACCATTCACCTCTGGGTACAGTTGTGGATTGAGGGCTGATTCTTGAATCAGAGGAAGGATTCAGCAGGAATCCACACCCAGGTGGCAAGCAGTTGGATCTTGGGCGAGGCGTCTGTGTCATCTGCATAGCTTTGACACACTCACTGAGTTTTTTTACCTGTGTCTTCAGGTCTGAGATATCAATTTGTTCCTGGCTGCTTTCAGCTTGAGGTTGCAAAGGGAAGGCTTTCCCAGTAAGCACCCTCAATGAATTAGCAATGTCTTCCTGTGACTCTTCCTCTCTCATCTCATCCAGAAGCTGTCTGAAATTAGGAGGGTTGGCTCAGCGTTCTTTTAGTCTTAAAAGTTATCAGAGTCCAACGGGAATACACAGCACCACGTAAGATTTGGTTGAGTCTCATTTGTGAAACCTGTGCAGAGGTCACTCCTCCAGCTTCAACTATTTTACGAATCATTGTCTCTACACAGGTCATGTAATGAGACAGTTTCTCTCCCACATTCTAGGTGGTAGCTCCCAGTTGAAAAATTAGGTCTTCCTTATGCTCAACTGCTCCATAGGAACGTCTCAGTATGACGAGATGGTCAGTAGGAGTGCAGTCTGGTTGGCTGGCTTGCAGTGATCAGATGACCTCCAGCGCCATACCTCTCAAACTTTCCACTATGCGTTTGCATTTCTCATCTGAGCATTTTCATACTTGCACCATCTGGGTGGCTTGACTAATCCAGCTCTCATAATCATCCTCACCATAAGGCATGGAAATAGTGCCAGAAAAGGTATGCAGTCTTCTATATTGTTCACAAGGCGGCATCAAGTAAGGGGACCACTCAGGTCCTCCAACCCAGGGTTCGCCAGTGGGTTTCTTCTTTGTCGGGTCACTCTCTGGGAATACAGCTCTAATGTCTTGAACTGACTTCCCCTCAGTGGCTAACAGCAAACATAACTTCTTTTCAAAGTCACTTGGTTCTTTAGGGTCCTCGGCAGGAGGATCCAGGGTGGCATGGGTAATCAAGACCCATGAGGTAGGGTCTCCATTAGCAGGGAGTTGATCAGACACTCTGGAAGGATCAACATCCTCTCGACACTCTATCAAAACTCTATGAGATTGCTGAGCAGAACTGTAAATCCTCCCACGATCAATAACTTTTCCTAAACATTTTATGCTGCCTAGGACACTTTCAACATGGTCCCTTGGGGTTGCATTGGGGATCCCTTATACCAAAATTGCTTTTTTCGGACCAATGTCTGCACCCTTGCACCAATCTTGCAATGATATGTGAGCCATTGTAACCTTAAAATTTTTTTTTGGGGGGGGGGTTACCAAATATAATGAGCGGGGTACTGAAAATCCCAAAAATCCCAGCGGTAGCTCCAATTTTGTAATCACCCCTTCCCTTCTACCTGCACACCCACCTGCAAGTGGTGCTGCCTAAGGGATATAGGTTGGCGCCTGGGTTCGTGGTTATAATTGGCTTAGCAAGAGGCTGCAGCTGTCTGCCGGAGGCATGGGAGCCCCAGGTAAGCTCCCGACTTGGGGGGGGGTTACATTTATTAATTTTGCACATAAGCACACATGGTACAATTGCAAAGCTCATGCAGGGAATAACAATAATTCAGATAGTAATAACGCTCTTTAGTGATATTATGGAGAACAATTGTACTAATTTCCCCATAATCTGGTACAGTAGGAGGTGGGGGAAACCAACACAGTTCAATTATCAAAGTCCACGAGTCTCTAAAGTATGCTAGCCTCTTCAACGGCAGTTGGTACATCCTGTAGGGAGAATAAAACAGAAATGGCAAACACGCAATAAAACGATTGCTATTTAACCTGCAGAAAAATAGGGAGTATAACAGCAAAAACATTTCATCCCCTTAACAAACCTTCTTCATTCTTCATGAGCTAATTTTAAAATAGCTTCAATATAAATCCAGCTTATCAGAGCCAGTCAAAATACTCGCAATAAACCTTCTGCATCAGATTTCGAAACCCTTTCCACCAGGGAGCAGCTGGCATTATATAAATACCAATGCCAGACCTGATGTTTCAGATAATTGCAGCAGTCATTTCCTGTGAGGAAAGAAACCCAAGAGGGGCTCCCGACATGGCGGCTCTCCTGCTTTCACCTTAACTCTGGTGAAACCCCAAATGTATTCAACTTAAAAATACAATTAGTAAGCCCCATGACCTCCCCCTAGAGGTCCCCATCAAAACGTTTAAACATGATTGTCTCTTCAACATGAAGCTCAAAAGTTGCTGCAAATTATGTCGGTCCGCTTGCTCTCTCTTAAAATCCAATACTTACAGGTCAGTCCTCGGAATCAGAAGCAGAGTAACTTGACTCTGGAGCTACTTGGGAGCTAGCAAACTCAGCCTTCACTTTCTCAAGCCAACGGTCCGCATCCTGAGGATTACTGAACTGCCATGTTTTCCCTCCACAAATCACACTGAGTCAGTCTGGAAGTAAAAAAGAATATGTGTTTCCCAATGACCTCAGCCATTGTCGCACTGCATCAAAAGCCTTTCTCCGTACCCTTGTCTGGAACGATAAGTCTGGAAAAAATTTGATATCTGCTCCATTAATATCCAAAGGATAAGCGGTCCACGCTGCTAGAAGAACCACATCTCTGCTCTCCGAACCTGATGTTCATAGCAGGATGGTACATGGTTGATTTAAATCTGCAGTGCAGACCCTAGGACTGACACAGTAGGCTTTATTAAAAGCAGACCAGTTAAAACCTTCTGGCAAGGTGATATGTTCTTGAAGCCAGGTCACCAAACAGTCCAGCAATGCGGTCCCTTCAACACCTTCAGGGACCCTGATAATCTGAATATTGCCAGAACAAATTTAATTCTCAATTGCTTCCAAACAGCTATGAAGCTGATCATTTTCCATAGTTAACGTAGCCATGGTAGACAAAGTGGAGACCGAGCACTTTTTAACCTCCACAACCGAACCAGTTAGCTTTTGTAGGGCAGCATCATGTTTTTCTAACTTCTGGATGATTTTTTTTCAATTTTTGCGTCCATGGCCCACATAGACTCCAATATGACATTCCAAGGTGGCTCTGACACACTTTGAGCCCCGCTGCTACTGCTGCTTGTGGTTCCAGAGGCCTTACTAGTACTTGCAGACTGATATTCTTTAGTCGGCCCTGGGGCTTGTGATA
This sequence comes from Neoceratodus forsteri, assembly GCA_016271365.2. NCBI lineage: Eukaryota > Metazoa > Chordata > Ceratodontiformes > Ceratodontidae > Neoceratodus > Neoceratodus forsteri. Next base: position 170,902,647 of record JADMNL010000030.1, read on the forward strand.
TCTGCCGACCCATTTTTAAAAACTATACCGTTTTGTTCCTTGGGTCTATCTGAATTGAGTTCTGAAGGCAGAATTTAATTTTTCAAGAGTTTTGATGATATTATCTCTGTTTTTAGCTCCATGTAGTGAAGTGTTGTTAAGAACTGCATCCAGCCTAGAAGATGGCTCTCTAGTGCCCCGCCCGAGGGGTTTATATGGGCATCACACACTGAGGGTGTGCATAAAATCCCCATTAAAACACATTTATCCGTGTTTTATTTTTCATATTTACTGGTTCTAAGGATTCTTTTTTCATATTTTTGTTTTCTTGCTCTTTTATAAATTTGTACCTGTCAGTGTCATTCAGGGGATTAAATCGTGATGCTGTTGCCATTACTTTAAAGAACATACTGCTGTTTGATTTAATTACATTAAAAAAAATGCTTCGTGAGGTACTGTGGAGCCGAGAAGCTTGTGCCTTGTGTCGACTGTGTGAAAAAACTAGCGTTACTGGATGTGCGACATGAGGACAGCTTGCCCGATGGCTTTCTAAGGTGCTGCTTTGGTTTTTGTGTGCCCGTGGTTTACAGAGCTCCATAAACCACATATGTGGTTTACGGAGCTGTTGGGCACTCACTGGCAGTGGTTTATAGAACCATATCATAGAAGCTTGACAGCAGAAAAGGACCAAGCCAGCCCATCTAGTCTGCCCCCTTTTTCCCCTACACCTCCCCCCCACCAGCCCTTACCTTCCCCCAATGCTCAGCCCCATATGCTTGTCCCATGCTCTCTTGAATTCTTCCACCGATTTAGCCCCCACCACTCTGTCTGGTAGTCTGTTCCAGGGTTCCACCACCCTCTTAATGAAGAAACACCCTCTCACATTGCCCCTGTATCCTTTTCCTTGCAGTCTGAGGGTGTGCCCTCTAGTTCTGACCCCCTCTTTCCTCTTAAGTAAACCCTCTTCTCCCACTTTATTGAGCCCCTTTACATATTTAAAAGTTTCAATCATGTCTCCCCTTTCCCTCCTTGTCTCCTGCATGTACAGATCCAGCTCCTTACACCTCTGCTTGTATAACTTTCCCGGCATACCCTGCACCATCTTGGTTGCCCTTCTCTGAACCCTCTCCAATGCATCCATACATTGCAGAGATGTGGCCTCCAGAACTGAACCCCATACTCCAAGTGTGGCCTCATTATGGCTTTGTAAAGGGGCTTTATTACCTCCCTCCTTTTGCTAATAATGCCCCTGCCTATGTGTGCCAACATTCCATTGGCATTTCCCGCCACCCTGCTACATTGGATTCCTACCTTAAGATTCGAGAAGACTATGATCCCCAGATCCCTTTCCTGTTCTGCTACAGCAAAGGCATGATCCCCAGACAACTTTAGGCAAGATCTGGGAACCTTCAAGAGGCCCAAATCTGAAGAGCGGAGAGGCCGGTAGCAAAGTATGAGAAACCATGGGAGGCTGTTTACTGTTCAGCTTCTTTATTAAAACTGCAAGAGCATTTGCTGCTCAAGCTGAAACATGTGCATGTGCTTTACTATAGTGCTTTCCATATTCTATTGTCACCACCTATTGTTACATCATTATATTACAGCTCCCTTTATTATTTTTTTTATTAGTTAAATTCAGTTCTTTTTATCAAAATCAACAGATAGCAAAAGAAAATCAACTGTTGTTTATAACCACAATTAGGGCCAGAGGTTACTAGCACTTAGCCCTGTTGGGACCTGGTCTTTACCACTAGTCCACACTGTATCCTCTTGTTCTTGTCCTACACATAATCATGGTATTTCCTCAGAACTTTGAGCTCTCTGCCAGATCTTGTTGTTCTGGGTATCATTTCTGGTGTCTGCACCAACTGTGTATTTTCCTTGCAACTGTCAGGTAGCATGACAGGTGCTGCCACATCAGGTTGATCCACACTCTCCGAATGTTTCTCTGACATTGCAGTAGAACTTGACTCCTCAAAGTAATCAGGGATCACAGCAGGGAAGCTTTCCTCCTGTGTCTCCTGTATCTTCATTAGCTATTTCCTGTTTCTTCAGTACGTTTTTCTATCAGGTGTACAAACTACTGTATAGTACCTTGTATTAGCGTCCCGTTTTTTTCGCTGTATCAGCTGTTCAAGTAATATCGCGCCACTTTGATTTAGTGCTTGAGTTTTCAGGAGCAGCTCCCTCCTGTGCTGCCCAGAAAGTCGAGACAATGCTGCTGACAGATTTGGAGGAAAAACTTAAAGACATTGTCCACAGTTTGAGGATTTCAGGTGCCATGCCAACCAGAGGCGAAGCTGATGATGATGAGGACACTGAATGTCACGCAGTCAGGATGTTAAACCACGTGGCTTAGGGTGGAAGGGCAGGAACAACCTCATCGTCGCTGTTTGCTTTCTTTTTAAATACATATCAAAATAAAGATTAATGAATTAATGTTTTTGAGTCGTGTCATATCTACTTGGGTATCTACTGGAAATAGAATGGATGTGTGTCGACGAGAGAACGTGTCGACGAGTGAGTGGCTGGGTGAGTGGTGCAGATCAGGACAGAGGTGGATTTAAAATGTAGTGGTACAACACAGTGTAAACCTAGCAATCTCATATATTCCACTGACTCCTTAATTTTGCTGGTTGATACCGAGTAGCGATTATAGCAAAATACTAAATTCCAGCGAAATAAAGCTACTATACAGTATATACAATCTAAGGGAATCATGCTTGGTGACCACAACTGCAGGTTGCACTTCTCTGCACGTCTGATTCTTATTTGGTCTCCCTTTTGAATAACTGGCAACTTCTGTGCACGACGATCATGGTACTACTTTTGGGTAACTTGTCTCCATTTCAGGTTGTCTCTCATCTCAATCTTATGCTCAGGTTTTAAAAGCAATGTTGATGCTGGCAACTTAGATTTTAACCTGCGCCCTATAAGTAACTGTGCAGGAGAAAATCCAATGCCTTCCATAGGTGTGTTCCTGTATTCTAACAGTGCAAGATAGGGGTCTCCATCCCTTTCTTGTGCCTTTTTCAGTAAGTTTTGTTACTGTTTGCACAGTCCTTTCTGCTTGTCCATTGGACTATGGGAACCCCAGACTAGAGGTGGAGTGTTTAAATTCCCAGCTATCTGCAAACATTCTGAACTCCGAGTTAGAAAACTGTGGACCATTATCTGACATTACCTTGTCTAGTATGCCATGTCTGGCAAACAGTGACTTAATGGCTGTAATAAGTGTCTTGCTTGTAGATTCACTGAGTTTTGTTATTTCTAGGTATTTGGAGTAATAGTCCGCACAGAAAAGATATTTGGTTCCATTGAACAGAAAGAGGTCAGCTCCTATTTCAGCCCAAGGTCTGTCCGGAATGTCATGAGACAACAGGGGTTCTTTACGATTACTGTTTCTATATGCATTGCAAACAGCACAGTGTAAAACTGTTTCTCCAATCTGTTTGGACATACCAGCCCAGTACAGTATGTCTCATGCTCTCTGTTTACACTTTACAATGCCGAGGTGGGCTTTGTGTATTTTCTGGAGCATCTGTTTCCTCATTTGTTGTGGAACTATCAGTTTTGCTCCTTTGAACATTAGTTTGTCAAAGTACATGATTTCCTCACGAAAAGTCCAATAGTTTCTGATTTCTAGCGACACTTTGTCCCTTTCTGTGGGCCATCCATTTAGCACAACTGCTTTGCGTTGCTGTAGTGTCATGTCTTTATATGTGGCTGACTGGAACTCTTGTAGTTTCTCTGCTGAAATAGGTAGCCGAGTAGTAAGCAGATTTACTTCCAACTCTTCATTTAGTAAGTCTTCAGTCTCCTCTCTAAGATACGCTCTGCTCAAGGCACCTGCAATGTGCATGGCTTTCCCTGGCTTGTAATTAACTTGTAGACTGTACCTTTGCAACCGCATAAGCATCCTTTGCAGTCTTGGCGGTGCTTAAATTTGAATACTGCCTCTAATGAACAATGATCCGACTCCACCTGCACTTGCTTCCCATACAAATATTGGTCGAATTTCTCACATCCATAGACAATTGCTAGGAGCTCTTTTTCAATCTAAGCATACCTTTTCTGGCAGTCAGTAAGAGCTCTGGAACCACAGGCTGCTGGCTTTCCCTCTTGCATTATTACTGCTCCCAAGCCTTCTGAGCTGGCATCCACAGAGAGTGTAACTGGTTTGTTTATGTCATAGAACTTAACAACAGGTGCATTAGTTACCAAATTCTTGAGCTCTTGAAAGCTGTTTTAGTGCTGTTGTTCCCAACACCACTAGACCTTGTTCTCTAGCAGTTTCCTTAGTGGAGCACTTACTTCAGACAGATTGGGAATGAATTTCGCTAAATAATGAATCATACCCATGAACCTCATCAGAGCTGGTTTATCCTCCGGCTCTGGCATCTGCTGAATAGCTCTCACTTTCTCAGGGTCTGTTTTTAACCCTTCACTGCTTAGAACATGGCCGATGTAGCTTATTTCAGTTATTCTGATATTGCACTTTTTTTTTTGTTCAGTTTCAGATTTATACTTCTGGCTCTCTCTCCAGTAGTTGAATCAATATCTCTGATCACGTTGCTTCACATTTTCTCCCTGGATGAGTATATCATCAATAATGTTCACTACTCCTTCCAGGCCTTCCAGCATCTGTGCTATGATTTTTTGGAACACCTCTGGCGCAGATGAGATGCTGAATGGGAGTCTCTTAAATCTGTACCTTCCAAATGATGTATTAAACGTACACAATCTGGAGCTCTGTTCATCAAGCTGTATTTGCCAAAATCCTTGGTTTGCATCCAGTACTGAGACTACCTTAGCACTTGGGATCCCAGCTACTATTTCTTCCACTGTTCGCAGGGGGTAGTGCTCTCTTTGTGTTGTACAGTTTAAGTCTTTTGGATCAGTACAGATCCTGAGCTTATCAGGCTTTACTACGCTTACCATGCTGTTAACCCAATTTGCAGGCTCAGTTTGTTTTGCAGTGACATCTAGTTTGTCCATTCTTTCAAGTTCTGCTTTGATTCTATCCTTCAGTGCTACTGGCACTTTCCTGGGTGGGTGCACAATGGGTTTAACAATGGAGTCTATCTGGATATGATGCTGTCCTTGTATGCATCCTATACCTGTAAACAAGTCTTCATAATTAACAAGTATGTCTCTTTCCCTGGGAACTATATTAAAAAATCCTTTTCAGCATGCCTAGCTGCAACCATGTTGTACAACCCAGTATTGCTGGTGCATCTTGATCAATTACTTGGAACTGGATGTCATATTTCTGGCCTTTATACTCACATATGAGCTCTTTTTGCCCTTTAGATATCATCTGATGTCCTGAGTAAGTAACTATAGTAGCTTGTACCTGGACTTACTCAACTTATCTTTCAAATTTAACATCTTAAACATTCGTGTTGTTATAACATTACATTCTGCTCTAGTGTCAAGCCTGACTTGAACTGCCTTATTTAAATGTTTTTGTTGTCTTTTTTGTCCTCAGTAACATCTTTAACATTAATAGCTCCAGTAATCAATACTTTCTTCTGTCTGAATTATTCCACTAAATATTTCTGCTTCAACATCTTCCTTGTGTCCGGCCCGGTGTCACTGAGGGTTGAAGCGCTGGACGTCATACCTTGCACCACACTGGTGACCCGAGTTCGGGGTGAGCTCATGATTGGAGGTTGGCAGGGAGGGAATGGATTGGCGTCCTCAGGAAGGCTCTCCTTTCCCGGGGGGAAGGTATTGGGGATGGCTGGTGCCCCAGTGACCCCCGGTGGAGACCGGGGGCACTGCAGGATGGCGGTCCAGACAGTTGCGTGGGTTAAGTGTGGCAGATGCCGGCAGGGTTGCAATGCGCCATGGCATCATTGCACGCCACACTCAGGGGGGGTGGGGAAGTACCTAGAACCCCCCCGCCAGCTGGATAGGCAACAGCTCCACAGTGCCTGATCACCACACGTCCATAACTAGACCTCCGCCTCTGCCCCTTGAACTCCCTGCAGACCTAGGGGCTGGGGGTCCTGTGGGGAGTGCTAATAACTTTGAGGAGGTTGGGGGTCTCAGTGGGCGGTAGAGCGGCAGGCGTGCTGGTAGCCTGAGAGAGTTCCAGTCCGTTGGGGCACCATAAAGAGAATCGAAAAAAAAAAATCTTCCTTGTATAACACATGTATTTTCTTAGGCTGAGTCTGAGGTTGTGTTCTACACATTTTTGCAAAGTGGTTTCTCGTGTGACAGGTTTTACACATTTGACCAAAGGCAGGACATTTTTATTTTTCATATTTGTAACCACAGCTGCCACATTTGATTTAATCTTTTGTGCCTTTTGATTTTCTTGAGCTGCTCTTTTTGAATTTACTGTAATCTGGTGTCACTTTCTTTAGTTTATGGACTTGCATTTCTGCTTTGTCATTAAGTACTTTCATTTGGCTGTGACTAACTTCACTTGCATGACATATAGCAATTGCTTTTTATGTTGGCTTTCGCACATGCGCAAGCAACATCTTGCAGTAGTAGCACATTTCAGAGGTGTGTCAGTGTTGTGGCCAATGCAGAAGAAGTTTTAGTGGGTGTGTCCCTCAGCCGCCAATCAGTGAGCATGCTGGCGATGACAAGAAACTTCAAAGAGAACCAAAAACTTGAAAAAAATGTGCTGCTGCAATCAGGAAGTTTCATCATTGCAGTGGCACCTCCCCCCCCTTGTAACCTTGTTGGCTCCTGCAGCCGAGCACTCTGTTCCTGGGCCTTGCTCCCGGAGTATGCAGTCGGCTCCTGCAGTTGAGCACTCGGTGCCGAGCTTTGCTTCAGTAGTAAGGCATTTGTTTAGTGTGCCTTTTCTGGTGAAACATTTCAATAAATATGGCGGCTCCTGCTACTCGCCACACACTCCCCAGAAAGCCAACATCAGGGTGCCCAATCCTCATGTCGGCATGCATCCCCCTCCCCCCATTAATGTGGCACACTGGGAGCCCACCCCAGTGTGCCGAAATCATGGTTTAATGTTTCCAACATCAGGATGCCCACTCCTGGTGTTGGATGCGCCCCTCCCAGCCCAAACCCGTCTGTGTTATTTGCCAACATCAGGGTATCCAATCCCTATGTCGGCATGCACTCACACACACACACTGTTGTTGCACACTGGGAGCCCACCCCAGTGTGCCTAAATGCCTTTAATTTTTTCCCCATAAAATAAAGAAAATGGCACCCCAACTTTTTTAATTTTTTTTTACCTGTAAAACAGAAAATGGCCAGTCATTGTGTCCCCATCTCCCTCCCCATCCCAACTCTCCCTCTGAGCACCCACCTCCCCGCACCCCCCCTCGCCCCATACTTACCTCCAGAGGTTGGGAGCAACGATCTTCTCTGGACCGGGATGCGTCTGCACTCTTCAAAGCCGAACTGCGAGGTGAGGAATTGGGCAAGCGCTGTATAATGGGAATCAATGGGGTTTTCAACTTAGGTTGATATCTCAGCCATTTTGAGGAATTTTGGCCCCTAATTTTCAACATGGGGTTCTTGGGACCCCACCTCATGAACATGTCACTGTCATTTCGTTTCTCAGTCCCAAAAGGTCATTTCACCATCACTGTGCGGAATGACCTTTTGGGACCAAGTAACAAAACAATAGTACCACTGTTCATGAGGTGGGGTCCCAAAAAGCCCAATCTGAAAATCTGGTGAAAAAATTCCAAACAATGACCATGTTATGGGCGTGCACTGCGCATTATGTACACACACTCGTAACTTCACCAATTTTTAGTATTTTTACTCCAGATTTCCAACATTGCCATTTTTTCACACCTCCTTATGAACAGTACAGCTGTCATTTTTCACATCCTGCCCAAAACATGTTTTCGCACCTGTGGCGCAGAATGGCACGGTCGCTGTGGAAAATCAACTTTCAGGACAGACTAACACAATCACAGTGTCACTGTTCATCAGGGGAGGTCCCAAAATGCCCATGTTGAAAATTAGGTGAGAAAATTTCAAAAAATGACTGCATTACGGGCATGCATTGCGCAGTTTCTATGCACGCCCTTAACTTTGTCAATTTTTCATATTTTCACTCCAGATTTTCAACATTGCCATTTTTTCACACCTCCTCATGAACAGTATAGCTGTCATTTTTCACATCCTGCCAAAAATGTGTTTCCGTGCCTGTGGCGCTGAATGGCACAGTCACTGTGCGAAATCATCTTTCAGGACTGAGTAACGAAATGATAGTGGCATTGTTCATGAGGTGGAGTCCCAAAAAACCCATGTTGAATATATGGAGCTGAGCCGTTATGGTGTGCGTGGTGGCATCCACGACATTATGACCTCATACCTCCCAAAAAGCCCTTGTTGCAAATTTGGTGAAAAAGATCCAAAAAATGACTGCGTTACGAGCGTCTGTTGCGCAATTTCTATGCACGCTAGTAACTTTATCAATTTTTAATATTTTCACTCCAAATTTCCAACATTGCCAATTTTCAACCCCCTCCATGAACAGTACAGCTGCAATTTTTCACATCCTTCCCGAAATGTGTTTCTGCACCTGTGTCGCAGAATACCGCGGTCGCTGTGCGAAATCAACTTGCAGGACAGATTAACAAAATCCCAGAGCCATTGTTTATGAGGGGATGTCCCAAAAAGGCCATGTTGAAAATTTGTTGAAAACATTCCAAAAAATGACTGCGTTACAAGCATGCGTTGCACAGTTCCTACAGACACTCGTAACTTTGCATTTCGCCACTTTTTCATATTTTCACTCCAGATTTTCAACATTGCCATTTCTTCACACCTCCTCATGAGCAGTACAGCTGTCATTTTTCACATCCTGGCCGAAATGTGTTTTCACACCTGTGGTGCCAAATGGCACACTCACTGTGCAAAATCACCTTTTGGGATTGAGTAACAAATTGATACTGCCACTGTTCATGAGGTGGGGTCCCAAAAAGCCCATGTTGAAAATTTGGAGCAAAAATACAAACAAACGCCCAGGGTATTAGGGTTTCCAACCATAAAGCCCCACTCTGTAGAGACTGACAGGTGGTAGGGGTGTGACTTGGGTTCTTCGCCATAATGTTCACAGCATTCCACCCCACCCCCACCCTGCAGCCATTGACAGCCATCGAGGTGTTCCTTGGGGTCTTTAGCCCTAACGTTCACCCCTTCTCCTGTACTACACCCATCTCAGCTTATTTCCTTATGGAATGGGGTGAGCGTAAGAGCCAAAGACCCCAAAGCACACTGCAACACCTGTCGGTGTCTGCAGGGTGGGGTGAGGTGAAATGGCATAAGCATTATGGCTGATGGCCCACAGGCACACCCCCAACACCTTTCAGTCTCTGCAGAGTGGGGTTGGGGTTGGCGTTACTTCAATACTTCACTGCTATTCCTATTATGCATCTCTCTAACTCCTGCTCTACCAATGTCAATGCCAGCAAGCCAACATTCAGCATTGACAAATGCTTGTTGTAATGTAAGGTCTGCTTCTCTAAAAGTCTGCCTCTAACCTGATCATCTGTAATGCCACACACAATTCTGTCCCTTATAAATGACTCAGTTAACTGACCATACTCACAACTCTTGGCCTTATTTTTAAGATCAGTCACATAAGCATCTATCGTTTCTGATGGGCCTTGCGCTCGGGTAAAGAACATGTGTCTAAAATATGGCATATTCTTTCTAGGCTCACAGTACTGTTGAAGCGTTGCTTTTAACTCTATCTTGTCTCTGTCTTCTGCATTAGTAAATTCAAAAATATTAAATATCTTTATTGTGTCTTCTCCTGCTACATGCAAAAACATGGCACACTGTACCTTCTCAGACTTCTCTGCTGTTCCACTTGCCGTCATGAACAGCTCAAATTTTTGTATCCATGTTCTCCAATTTTCTGCCAAATTGCCTTCTAGACCCAAACCATTTGGAGGTTTCAACTGCTCCATTTCTTCCTTTTTCTTTCTGCAGTTTTTTCTGTACTCTCGACACCATGTAAAGTATGAAAAACATCGGGAGACTGTTTTCTGTTCAGCTTCTTAAAGGATACCTAAACAAGGAGTTTTAAAAAACTGCAAACTCCAAAATCTGGTTTCATAGCGAGGTAAAGCAAAGGCTACTGTTTACATTTAAGATAAACTACATTTATGTAAATAACATAAATGCAGTTTCATAGCTTTTGAAAAATGTAGACATCAGCCTTTCACTTACAAAAAACAGCCTTGCCTTCTCCCTAAAATGTCTGCCAACTGTGTTAAGTGATGAGTCATGATGACATCATCGGAGCCAGAGCCAGAGACCAATATAGATATTCCTATAGACTGACTAGTTTTTCTTTCCCTCTGTTTTGAATTGTTTTACCAGAATGTCAGTGTGGCTCAGTTGGTAGCACATCCGCCTCTGGACCAGAAGGTCGTGGGTTCTCGTTCCACACTGGGATTGGACTTGCACCTAAAAATCGCTGGCATCCAAGTGCAGTATTGGGGGGTGCTGTACTGCTGGGGTGTGCCGTCCTTTGGATGAGATGTTAAACCGAGGTCCTTTCTGCCTGTCCTGGTGGGTGTCCAGGTGGAACTAAAAGAACCCAGGGCACTCTTCGCAGGGAGCATTCCCGGTGTCCTGGCCAACATTCCCCTTCCCATAAACCGGTTCATGCAATTATCCAGGCAGTGTGTGGGTGATGATGTGTGATATGGCTGCCACTACACATTCAGTCACTTCACTACCAGTCTAGCATTGCTTGTAAAGCGCTTTGGGATACTGTGTATGAAAAGCACTATATAAATGCTGATTCTTCTTCTTCTTCATGTAGTAACATGGATTATTTTGATCAGTACACATGTTAGGCTATGATTTTATTCATTTTATTTACTTTAACATGCTGAAAATGTTTTGCAATCTAGCTGACTTTCTCTTTGGCAAACTGTAGAACAGTACAACACTTCAAATACTCGATGATCTAGTGGTTATGTGATGCCCTGAATTTGTTTTTGTTAACTAGGCGAGACACACAATGCTGAAACCTTCTTTACAGATGTGGCCTGGCATAGAAACATAGAATTTGACGGCAGATAAGGACCGCTTGGCCCACCCAGTCTGCCCATTTCCCTACCTACTGGATAAGCTGCAGATCCTAGTTAACCAGCAGCCTACTTCTTCCTACCCCCACCCTCTAGAATGGCCTTATGACTGTCCCATGCATGCTTGAATTCCACCACTGATTTTGATTCCACAACCTCCTCCGGAAGGCCGTTCCATGCATCCACAACCCTCTCTGTGAAAAAATACTTCCTTAAATTACCTCTGAGCCGCCCCCCCATCTTCAAATTGTGCCCTCTTGTTCTTGCACACCTCTTTTTTTGAAAGATGCTACCCTCTTGGACTTTGTTGATTCCCTTGAATGTTTCTATCATGTCCCCCTCTCCCTCCTTTCCTCGAGGCTATACATATTAACCTCCTTTCGTCTCTCTTCATATGTCTTCCGGTGCAGACCCTGCACCATTTTAGTTGCCCTCCTCTGGACAGCTTCCATCCTGTCTATGTCTTTGCGGAGATTGGGTCTCCATAACTGCACACAGTACTCCAGATGGGGTCTCACCAGCTGTCTGTACAGAGGGATAATAACTTCCTGTTTTCTACTGGTGATGCCTCTCCCCATGCATCCCAGTATCCCCCCAGCCTTCCTTGCTGCCCTCTCACATTGCTTGCCCACCTTTAGGTCATCTGATATGACTACCCCCAGGTCCCTTTCCATTTTTGTTGTTGTTAGTATCTCACCCCCCATTGTGTACTCTTCCCCTGGGCAGCACAAGGAAGTTAAGTAAGTTGCTCAGGGTCACACAGTGAAGTACCGGACTGGTCCAATTCCAAAGCTCATGCATTCTTGTTAATCCACAACAAAAAGTTTCTCTTGTATTCTTTTCCAAGTGAACCCCCTGCACCTAGCCTGTCTTCTGTTGAACACCCCACCATCCATACTGTGTCCTTTGTACTGCCTGAGGCTGCTTATGAGCTTGCGGTCTCATGAAGAGAATTATCACACCTCAGATTTTATTTTATTTGGTTTTTGTTTACCGGGTAGGCGCACTAGCCATAAAATGCCTATTTACAGGCACGACCCGGGAGAGTACAACATGGAGAGAAACAGTGTAACAAAACAAATGACACGGGTACAGTAATACAAATAGAAGAAACAGTACATCAGTGCCACATAAATGCAATGAGTAGAAATAACTAATAATAATGGCAAGCATTTTACAAATAGTGGCAGTACGATATATAACAGATACAGAACCATGGACCTGACCTAGTGGAGAGAAAGGGTTAATGAGAAAACAAGTTTATTTTTATTTGTTGTGGAAAACACTGTCATCCAGTGAGAAAGACAGATAGGTTGATACACTAGACGTGTCAATAGGGAGTGAGAGTGTAGGAGTGAAAAGCAACCATACAGGTAATGGGAGGAGGAAAACAGAAAGATGAGAAAGTCATTAGAGAAAGCATCAGGCATGGAAGGTAGGCAGGGAAAGAATCAGGGGGGTTTAAAACAGGTGCAGGAGTTTGAAGCAAGTAGGCTGTCACGGAGCTCTTTTTTAAAAAGTGCATGGGATGGTGCGTGGCAAAGAGCTAGTGGTAGGGCATTCCATTGCTGTGGGGCATAGTGGGAGAAAACTTAGGAGCCTTTTAAAGTTTTACACCTTGGCACCTGCAGCAGGTACTTATCAGTCGAGCGTAGACCATAGGTAGGAGCTTGAGGGGACAGTAACCTAGCAAAACTAGCAGAAGATTTTGCCCTAACAATGTTGTCCACTAGGGAGCCCACTGAGTAAAGACGCAGTGCAGCAGGTGGCAGCCATTTAAGGCCTGAGTAGAGTTTGCAGTGGTGTTCAAGCCTAGAGTAGGAGGAGGCATAACGACAAATATTGTTGTAGGTGGTGTCCCAGACACGCAGTGATGTTTTAGGTATGGCTGCATATGTAATAACACCATAGGTCAGGGCTGGTAAAAGGATGCTATGGGCAACAGCAAGCCTGGCAGATGGAGTAAGTGTGTAACTGGCTCTATATGCAATGCCTAGCTTCGAGTTTACTGATTTGCAGGTGGATTTGACATGGGGATCAAAGCTAAGAGACTGATCCAGGACTACCCCAAGGTATTTTTTTTTTTCATAATTTTTTTAGTAGCTTTATACAAGATACACTTGCAAATAGCAGAAATACAAAGATGGGATACAGCAATGATATGAGCTACAGTTATTAACGCCTTGTACAACAGGGTTTTTACCATCCCATACGGACAAATAACCCACATGGGGGAATTAACCACAATTGATTCATCAATTAAAATAATAAATTCAAACGCCTACAGCCAAAGGAGGTCCTTGGAGAAGAAACATCACTGACTGATCACAATGAACCAGCAGCGTGCAAGCCCAAGGCCCGCAGCTCCCCTTACAGGATTGTACATTTAGTTGGCAAACAGCTCCACCTAACACAGCAAGGGACTATAACTATATGAAAGATCCACGTAACAACAGAGCAAACTTCCGTTAATATCTCAGGTAATTGGCTACACTAAACATGCTTGATAGACTATCAAGTTAAAAGCTTTCAAATCATAGCAATTACCTATTAAGTATAGTCTTCATTTAGATGCTGTTAATGAAGAAACAGGGAAAGAGTAATATCATAAGTTATGACTCGTAACATATGACAGGATACTGTGCTATGCTTTTAAGTAAATAACAGTGCCCAAGTAACTTATACAAAAAATCCACATTTCCACCCTCAACCTCCAGATCATCCCCAGTCAGTGTTGTTGGGCACCACACCATAAAAATGAAATTTTAAACAGCTATAGTAAACAAAGTAGGAATGTAATAGTCTTTCTACAGCTTACTCTGCTGGTGTCTCTATTGTCTCCTTCTCTTGGGATGCCTCCAGGTCCGTTTTATCCAGTGCCCTTTCTGCCTCCGTAGGGGTGATAAACATATAGGTATTATCCTGCCATCTCACACACAGCCGGGCAGGATGCAGAAGTTGGTGGGAGATTTGTAGCAACCGTAGGCGGCTCCGAACCCTGTTGAATAACCGGTGACGCTGTTGAGTTTCAAATGATAGGTACGGGAACATCGAGAGCACCGCATCTCCATATCTAAGCTGTCTGCATCTCCTCACTGCTGCCAATATGTGGTCGCTGTCTCCCACACCCGAACACACCACCACCAAAGTTCTGGGACCACTTTGAGACTGAAACACTCTGCGAGGTGTAATACGAAAGGCCTGCTCCAGAGAAATTCGCAGGTCATCTTTACCAAAGCCCAAAATATCAGGTAGGAAAGTTTTCATAAATTCTAAAGGGTCTTCACCCTCTGCCATCTCTGGAAGGCCCAATATATGGATGTTCCTCTTTCGGGTTTGATTTTCCAGCTGTTCTATGCGTCGGTGTAGTTTCGTAGTATCTCCAATAAGTTTTGTAGACACATCCATAGTTTTATTTAGATTCACCTCTAGCTTTGCCACCATTTGCTGAGTCAAATCTGCTCTGGTTTCATGTGCAGCTACCCTCGGTGTTAATGAGTCGAACTTATGGTCGAGATCCTGGACTGTACACACCAGTTGCTGTAGTGTCTGATTTACCATAACCAGCGATACTTCCTCTGGCGCTACATATCCCGATGTCCCAGGCTCACCACTCTGGGTAGGCCCACCTCCCCTGGTGCTTCTCGGATGGAAAAAGTCTGTTGGGGCTGCAGCTGAGCCCTTGTTCTTTCCCATAGTACTGCAGCTGAGCTCAGGATGCGTTTCTAAAGGCACTAAACTAGAGAACAGGCACCAAATAATAGTTTAATAATAGAAAAACATAGAGAATGTTGTGGAGCCGAGAGAATGTGCTGCCTCCCTCGTGGCTGCTCAGCAGCGCCCCCCTCACCCCAAGGTATTGAACGGCGATAACTGCATTTATTGGAGGGGAGCCAGGGCAGGAGACCGAGATGCTGTTTTTGCAAGATTTTAGTTTGGTAGTCGACCCAAACAGCATAGTTTGGGTTTTCATTACGTTGAGGACAAGTTTGTGTTCAGATAGCCAGGTCTGAGTTTTCAGGAAGTCAGATAAGAGTGACGAGTTTATGTCGGACAAGTTACTGGAGCTGACATATACTGTAGGACAATTTTGTTGGTTTTGAAGAGCAGCTGTTGGAAGATCTGTTGGACACTTCTGGGCTTCCTTGTTTGTTTTGAACATTTTTGATTTTTTCTGCTGAGAATTTTTTGATCTTATTTGGATTTTATTCACTTTTGGACTGCCTGAGAACGTTCTCTTTGGGTCTTACCAACTCCTGGACTAAGGGTGGTGAGAGTGATGTATATTTATTTATTTTAAAATTGTTTTATTACAAATCTGATTTACTTAATTGATTCCCTGCCATGTGAGAGGTGGTAGTGGGAGATTGTATAACATTTCTTGCAGTGTTGCTCGTGAGAGGTGCTGCATTGTTTAAACACAAATCTGTTAATAACTAGTAGTATATTTTATTGTATTTTAAGATCATTGGATTTTTGGATTTTATATTATTTTTATTACTTTGATTATTTCTGAGTTTGGGATTTATTTTGGTTTATGTTAGCTTATTTTGTGTTTATCTGCCCTCCCTCAGCGAGAAAGAGTGAGGAGATTGTGTTATTATAGAGTGTGTTATTTATAATCTTGATATTTGTAGGTTTATTTTTGTTGTTTTGTTTAATCAGTGACGGTTGGGTATTATTCTCCCACTAGGCTCAGAGAACTACGTCCCTTTGAGTGCCCACCATTGTCATCTGACACCTATTTTAGGTGTCGAGCATTGGGCATTCTAAGGAGGCGAGGACGAAGGTGGAAAGCTGGGCCTTGTGGGGGACAGGAAGGGGGGGGATTGGGGTTTTAGGGTCCAGAAGACATCCTGGGGCGAAATGGGGTCAGGATAGAGGTTGCTCTTATCTTGTCCCCATACCCAAGAGTCCCGAAGAAATCGGACAGGTGCAGAGGTCTTCCTCGACAGCTCATCCTGCCTTGGTGTGTTGTGCAATGCCAGATCTATAAAAACAAGACAGCTATTATAGCTGATCTTGCTGGGTCATCCGATCTGGCTTGCATCACTGAGACCTGGCTGGATGAAAATCCTGGCCCTATTTTGCCTTTTGGCAACCCAGCCGGGTTCTCAGTGATACACCGCCCAAGGCTGGATCAGGGCGGAGGGGTGTGGCCATTATGTTTAGATCTGAACTGGGCCTTGTGGATGTGCCATTGGGAAACACCAGATCTTTTGAATATATCCTGGGTAAGGGTGCAGGCTATGGGATTCTCCTCGTCTACCGTCCACCAGGTGATGGGCCTTAATTCCTACAGGAGATTGCAGACTTCATTGTCGACCTGGTATTGAGGTTTCTCAGATTAATACTTGGCGACTTCAATGCCTGGGCCCATGATGAACTATCTCATTTTGTCAAAATCTCCTCCAGTTGATGAATACACTGGGCCTGACACAGGTTGTTACCCTCTACCCATATAGGGGTCATTCATTAGACCTGGTCTTTCTCTTGGGTATGGAGATCACTGACTTCGGGTGGAACCAGTCGGTTGGTCGGACCATTACACCATAAGGTTCAGTTTCAGGGCCCTCTAATAGGTCTGCCCCTCACGGAGATGGTCCAGTACCGCCTTTAAGGGTATTGCCCCAATGACCTAATGGTGATGCTGGATCTATCGAGTCTGTCGGGTGAATGCATGAGTCCAGATGGTCTTGTATTAGCCTATAATAAGGCTGTGGGAGATGCTCTGGACAAAATTGCTCTGTTACGTGTTCGACTCTCACCATCCGTCCAAAGGAGTCCATGGTTTGATGGCTCCTTGAAGGAATTAAGGCGAGTAGGTCAAGGCTGAGAGAGCCTGGCGGAAATCGGGCCTTGATGCTGACAGGCTTAGATTGTTGGCCCATTATGATGGCTACCAATCAGAAATCACTCGTAAGAAGGCAGAATTCCTGTCCAGAGAGATTTCTGCTGCAAAGAATTGACCGGCTCAGCTTTTCCGGACTGTGGACAGACTGTGCAATCCAGTCTGTCTTCAGCCTAGAGAAGCCTTTTCTCAGCTTAGATGCGAGGAGTTCGCTCGCTTCTTTGCAGATAAGGTTGCCGGCATCAGGTCCAGCATCGGTCCGACCTCTCCTACGGGGGACTGTGGTGGTCGACTGGTGGTGTCTTATCCTCGGCCTGTCTGGTTAGATTTTCACTGCCCGGAATTCGTGGACATTGTGAAGATCATCCAAACAATGCAACTAACTAACTGTAGTTTGGATCCAGGTCCTACACCGCTGTTAGTAGGCTGTGTAGAAGTTATCTACCCAATCCTTGCTGACATTATCTGGAAATCCTTGGAGGGGGGGGTCTTTCCTGACCCCCTTAAAGAGGCAGTAGTTTGACCACTCTTAAAAAATCCTCCTTGGACCCAGACTGTCTGGCTAACTCACCGCCTATCTCTAACCTGCCATTTGTTGGTAAGGTTATTGAAAAGGCTGTTGCATTGCAATTGGATGATCATCTTACTTCTCATAATGTCTATGATACTCTCAGTCTGGATTCAGGAAAAGGCATAGTACTGAGACTGCCCTTGTTCGGTATTGAGACCTCCTAATGGCCAGAGATCGAAAGGCTTGTACCATTATGGTCCTTCTTGATCTGTCTGCTGCATTTGACACTGTAGACCATGGGGTGCTATTGGAGCGACTGCGGGTCTTTTGTGGGCTGTCTGGTACAGTCCATAAGTGGTTTTGTTCTTACCTCACTGGCAGGTCTCGGAGAGTTGTCAGTGGAATTTATTCCTCTGACGCCTTCTCCCTGCCATGTGGGGTACCACAGGGCTCCATTTTAGCTCCCATGTTGTTTGCAGTGTATATGCTGCCATTGGGAGAAATCATCAGGCGATACAGTCTGAGTTTTCACTGCTATGCAGATGATACTCAGCTGTACCTGTCCTTTCTCCCGAACAGAGTGATGCACTCTCTGTACTTAACAACTGCCTGGATGAGATCAGAATTTGGATGAGTTCGAGCTGGTTGAGACTTAATCCAGATAAGACTGAGGTATTGGTTGTGGATCCGGGTCGTCCTGGGGTGGGTTTGGGTGTTGGACGGCCATCAGGTTTATTACTTGGTGGCGTATCGCTCTCTACCTCTCGACAGGTGCGAAATCTGGGCGTTATTTTTGATGATGGTCTGACCCTGAAATCTCAGGTGTCAGCTGTTGTTAAATCCTCTTTCTACCATCTGAGGAATATCGCCCTGGTGAAACATCTGATTTCCTGGGAGGACCTTCCAACTTTGGTCCACGCCTTTGTCACTACCCGTCTGGACTACTGCAATTCCCTCTACCTTGGGCTACCAGGGGTTGATATCCGCCGCCTTCAGCTGGTGCAGAACGCTGCAGCCAGGCTTCTGACTGGGACTCTTAGAACCAGCCACATTACGCCTGTGCCGCTTGAACTGCACTGGCTGCCTGTTGATGGCGGATCACGCCTTCAGGATTGGTTTACCTAACCTTTTTCAAAGCCCCTACGACCAGGGACCGGGTTACCTGAAAGATCTTCTGGTTCCCTATTGCCCCTCCGCCCCTCCGCCCGCCAGCGAGGGATTGCTAGAGATTCCCAGGTTCGCTTGAAGCTATCGATCTCGGCTTTGCCTTTTTCTGACTCAACCCTGTGGAATTCTCTGCCTCGCTGGTTAAGAGAATGCCCAACCGCTGATAGTTTTAAAACTGATTTAAAGACATATCTTTTACCTGGCCTATCCTGTCTAGTTATGGTTGTTTTAATGTTTGTATTTTGCTGTTCTATTTATTCCTGTACAGCGCCTTGATTTCGAAAGGCGCTTTATAAATAAACATGACTTGACTTGACTTGACAATATCATCTGCGTACAAGAGGGATGAGCAGGAGGTGAGATCCAGGGTGATGCTGTTGATGAATATAGAGAAGAGAAGGGGCCCTAAGATAGATCCCTGGGGTACCCCAAGGTTTATAATAGCCTGGTCCGAGAGGGTGGAACCGTATTTTACACATTGGGCACGGTTTGACAAATAACTACTGAACCAGTCCACAATACCCCTCGAGAAACCCATAGACTTTAAAGTTTCAAGGAGAATAGGGTGGTCAACAAGATCAAATGCTTTCGTCATGTCTATAAAAACAGCGCCTGTAAGAAAGCCTGTGTCCATGGCAGTCAGGGTGTCAGGGGTGAATTTGAGCAGGGCTGTGGTGGTGCTATGGCCCTTATGGAAACCATGCTGGGCGGGGGAGAGAAGATTGTTTTTATGAAGAAAGGCAGTGGTTTGAGAAGCAACAAGCTTCTCCAGAATTTTGCTTAAAACAGATAATATCGCAATGGGTCTATAGTTGGAAGGGTCTTTTGAGTCACCTTTCTTAAGTGCTGGAGTGATTCTGGCAATTTTCCAGATATCAGGAACACAGCTCTGACAGAGGGATGAGGTAAAGATACGGGCAAGTGGAGAGGCTATGGAAGGGGCTGTGATCCTCAAGAGTCTAGGTTCAATGCCATCAGAGCCAATATTGGTGTTGTCCGAGGCAGAGTTTAGGAGTTTTAGTACCTCTGATTTGGTGATGGCTTTGAAATGAAAAAATTGCGTTGGTGTATCCATGAGTGACTTAGGGTGTGTGCTTAGGGGTTACATAGTGGAAATGCCAAGGTGTATTTGGTCAGGTCGGAAAATTGTTTGTTGAAGAAATTTGCGACAGTCCGCGGATCATTACAGTGGATTCCATTTAAGATCATGTTATTTGGAGCAGGGGACTGGGTAGACCCTAGGAAGGTCCTAACATGTGTCCAGAATTTTCTAAGTTCACCTGTTGCATCAGTAAGAAGACTCTTGCAATATTTGCTCTTGGCAAGTCATATTTGCCTTTTGCATTCTTTACGCTGTGCCCTAGAGAGTTCAAAGTCCGCTGGAAGACCTGAGAGTGTAAAGCGTTTCCAGATTTTGTCTCTAGTTTTAAGATTGGAAAGGAGGTCCTTTTGTAACCATCTTGTTTGTCTTCCTTTCACTCTACGTGTAGAGAAAGGGGTATGGATATCCCGGAGAGTCCGGAATTCATTCAGGAAGAAGTCTAGAACAGTCTGGGCAACACTAGCTCTATACTGTATATAATGTTCCAGTCAATTTGAGAGACATTATTTAGAAAGAGTATTGGATCAAAACTTGAAAAATTCCTAAAGGTGATATACTTTGGGGATGGGGTAGGGTTTGTAGGGACCGGGGACCATAAACAGAAAATAGGGGAATGGTCAGTGAGCGCATCGGCAAGTATGCCAGCAGTATGTATGTGTTCAGGTCAATTTGTTAGGGCCCAGTCAATAAGGGTACTGGAGTGTGTGTGCACAGCCGTTCTGGTGAGTTCAGTAATTAGCTGATGTAGCTTGTGTAGCATGATTTGGGGTTGAAAGTTGGTTTGACTATTACCCAGCCAGTTTAAGTTTATATCACCCACAATAATCCCTTCATTTGACCCAGTCAGTAGAGATGCCTGTTCGAGTAATTCCATGAGACCAGTGAAGCCACTGCTGGGGGAGGTTATAGGCACATACAATATGCAGTCTTTTTGTACCCCAGGAAAGTGTTGCATGTAGTGACTCACAGTGGGGGAGGTCAGGTGTAGGAAGGATGGAGAGATCTAAATTCTCTTTATAATAGATAGCAACGCCACCCCCTTTTTTGGAAGAGGATCTGTCTCTCCGGATGAGGTTGTAAGTGGCTAACAGGCAGGAGGAGTCAGTGACTGTGGGTTTCAGCCAGGTTTCTGACAGACAAAGTATGTCTGGCTTGTAGAGGGTAACCCAGGCCTCGAGCTCCAGCTGGTTTCGCAGAAGGCTCCTAATGTTGTGGCGAGCAACGCGTAGTCCTTTCAAGTTGTAATTCAAAAAGTCAGCATGGGAACAGGGGGAGCTAGGACCAGGATTTGTCTCAACATCTCCGGAAAGTAGCAGTGCAATAAGGATGAGATACCAGTTTCCGGTGCACAAAAGAGGTATAGTGTAGTGGACCATCACGGTGTGTTAGAGAAACCGAAGAGGCAATGTAGACGAGACCCCTATGGAGAAGAAGAGGGGTGGGATCCACCCTCATTATATCCAGAACAAGGAGATTTGAGAAGTAGAAATCAGTGTGTGATGTATCATGATGACATGCATTATGGTGAGGGTTAAAAGTAGTTACGGAGAGGGTACTAAGCAGGACGAGTGTGATAAGTAAATACGGAAAGATAGAGGAGGTCATGGTAAAACGATAGGTCACAGTGGGACTCAGATAAGTAAATCAGACAAGACAAGGATCACTCTCCAGGAGTGAGAGCGTGAGAAGCCTATGCAGCTTATAGTGGGAGAACAGCTAATTGATAGTATGGGTGACTCAGATGAGTGATATCGTTTTTATTTGTACAGATTAATGGAATGGGTGCCAGGGGTTAAAAAGTGGGGAGACACAGGCCTGAAGTGACACCAAGAAACAGTTAGTTTGAGAGATTAAGGTATATGAAGTTCAAAAGGGGAGATAAATAATTGGAGAAAAATAATGCAGTACTGCCTCAAGTGGTTGAGAGTTATAACGTGCAAATGGAAAAGTGAGCAGATGGGTACTGAACCGCAGCCCTAGCCCTACAAAAGCAAGAGTCCACCAAGGGTGGTGGTGGGGGCATAGTGTCGGCGGGGCCACTTCAGTGCAGAAAAGCAGCAGCTGCTCTGTGGCTAAAGAAAGTTTGTGACGCTCACCTCTGAGACGGAGAAAAAATCACAGCTGAAGATGGAGGGAGCGTTTCAGGACACTGTCTCTCTCGACCGTCTGTCCTCCCGCTGGGAGGGGGGGGCCATTTCCACACACTGATCTGGAGGGAAGAGGGAAGAGAGGAGAGAGGGGATCAGTTTTAACAGGCAAGGGCCTTTTGTCTGTCAGAAAGAGGAGGAGGTGAAAGAAAGAGGAGAGTAACGAAGTTGGGGGGCTGTTTGCCTGAAAAGGCACCATTTAACTTAAAATAAGCAACTTGTAGAATGAGCACCACATCTCTGATTTACAGATGTTAGGGCAAGGGGCACAAATAAAATCGAGTGCAGTTTGAGGTGGAGAATTACAATTTAGCCAGCTCAAGTCTACCTACAAGTTTTAGAATGCACGCTCCAGTCTGAGACCCCCTAGGGCACCCAGCTGGTTCTGCGGAGTACAAGTGGGGACAGAAATGGTGCCAAAAATTAAACAATTTGAAAAATGCTCATAAAGCAAGCAATTCCGGTGAGCATATTCTGGAGAAGTAAAAGGCAAATGAGCAAATAAAAACATTTATGGTGTAGGAGACAGTCTCCCTCGTGCACCGACAAGTTGTTTCACAAAGTCCAGGGCAATTTACTAAAAAAGGCAGAAATTCCCACTTCAATGCAGAAAAGCAGCAGCTGCTCTGTGGCTAAGGAAAGTTTGTGATGCTCACCTCCGATTGAAGGAAAAATCACAGCTGAAGATGGAGGGAGGGCTTCAGGACACTGGCCCTCTCGACTGTCTGCCCTCCCGTTGGGGGCGGGGTCTGTTTCCACATGCCGATCTCTGAGACGGAGAAAATCACAGCTGAAGATGGAGGAGGGCTTCAGGACACTGGCCCTCTCGACCATCCTCGCCTCCCTGCTGGGGGTCCATTTCCACACGCTGATCTGGAGGGAAGAGAGGAGAGAGGGGATCAGTTTTAACAGGTAAGGGCCTTTTGTCTGTTGAAAAGAGGAGGAGGTGAAAGAAAGAGGAGAGTAACAAAGTCGGGGGGCTGTTTGCCTGAAAAAGCACCATTTAACTTAAAATAAGCAACTCGTAGAATGAGCACCACGTCTCTGATTTACAGATGTTAGGGCAAGGGGCACAAATAAAATCGAGTGCAGTTTGAGGTGGAGAATTACAGTTTAGCCAGCTTAAGTCTACCTACAAGTTTTAGAATGCACGTTCCAGTCTGAGACCCCCTAGGGTGCCCAGCTGGTTCTGCAGAGTACAAGTGGGGACAGAAATGGCGCCAAAAATTAAACAATTTGAAAAATGCTCATAAAGCAAGCAATTCCTGTGGGCATATTCTGGAGAAGTAAAAGGCAAACGAGCAAATAAAAACATTTATAGTGCAGGAGACAGTCTCCCTCGTGCACCGACAAGTTGTTTCACAAAGTCCAGGGCAATTTACTAAAAAAGGCAGAAAGTCCCACTTCAGTGCAGAAACGCAGCAGCTGCTCTGTGGCTAAGGAAAGTTCATGGTGCTCACCTCCGATCGGAGAAATAAATCACAGCTGAAGATGGAAGGAGGGCTTCAGGACACTGACCCTCTCGACCGTCCGTCCTCCTGCTGGAGGGGAGGTCCATTTCCACACGCTGATCTCCGAGACGGAGAAAAAATCACACCTGAAGATGGAGGGAAGGTCTTCAGGACACTGGCCCTCTCAACTGTCCGTCCTCCTGCTGGGGAGGGGTCCGTTTCCACACGCTGATCTCCAAGATGGAGAAAAAAATCACAGCTGAAGATGGAGGGAGGGCTTCAGGACACAGGCCCTCTCGACCATCTGTCCTCTCGTTGGGGGGGGTCCATTTCCACATGCTGATCTCCAAGACAGAGAAAAAAATCACAGCTGAAGATTGTAATCATATACTTCACAGAGTTGTGCATACCTACACCGATACGGATCATTAGCTGGCACAGTTAAAAAATACCTCCCAAATCACACTTAAGTCCACTTTTTCAATGTTTGACTTCTGCTGCCACAGTAAACATCGAGTGGATCACCACCCTTCTGCACAGTGAAGGCAGTATGCACAGTTCCCCTGTTGTGTTTTTTCCCACCTCATTAACCAACAATTGGGTCTTCATGGAGGGCTAAGCAATAAGCCTCAGGACTCACCAGAAAAACTGCTGTTCATGCCCTCATAAGGGCTGTACTTACTATGGATAACAATGTTATTAGCAGGAGAGGCATACTAATGCCTTGAGCGAATCCACCAGACTTACAGTGTCAGTGTACTCCTTTACCTGTGATCTGCAGAACCCCGCAGGACAGTCCCCTGCAAATCTTCTCCAGTACTTTTTAGTGTCCTACTCCACAATGCGAGCTGGTTGGCTACCACCCTTCTACTGTAAATCTTGAATGATCTATACACTCTCCCTCAATACTGTCCTAACAAACGTCAACCCCCCCCCACCTGAGGGTAATCTCCCTACACTGAAATCAAGTAACACTAAGTGCAGCCCTGCCATGAGTATTTGTCATCGCTGGCTGCTCTCATTCACAGTCAGATAGTGATCATGGTGCTGGCAGCCCTACATTTCAGATCTCACAATGATCTGCTAAACATCCCCCTTCCTGTCTTCCCCTAACCTGAATATAGCTGTACCCTGCTGGAATGGCCTCTTCAGTCCCTCTCTGGCATTCATTCTTCTCTTCTGCTCCATACACCAAAAACTGGTGAGCTCACTACCCTTCTGCATCATGAATGCATTTAATACAGTCACCTGTTTCATTTTTACATATTAATAATAAACATGATCTTCTGGTAAGCCAGGCTGATGGCAGCAGGGCACAAGGGGAAACATAGTCATTCCTACCCATATTAGATCTAATCCACCTATAATTAGGCACTATTAAATGACATGCATAATGATGTGCACACCCATCATTTAATAGTGCCTAATCAAAGGTAGCCTAGATCTTTTAAGGATAGGAAACCCTATAATTCCCCTTGTCCCCTGCTGTTATCAACCTGACTTACTGGAAAGATTTGTTTATATTTGATATATCGAAAAACCTGGGGACTGTACTACCTACATTCATGATGCACAAGGTTGATGAGCTCACCAGTTTTTAGTGGGGGGAGAAGTAGTGAGAATGAATACCAGAGGGGGACTGAAAAGGCCACTCCTGCAAGGTACTGCTATATTCAGGGAAGGGGGAAAACAGAAGGGAAGAAATATGAGCAGATCACTGTGAGAAATAAGATGTGGGGCTGCCAGCACCATGATCACTACCTGACCCTATTGTCCTGGCCAACATTCCCCTTCCCATAAAACCAGTTCATGCAATTGTCCAAGGCAGCGTGTGGGTATTAATGTGTGAATTGGCTGCCACTACACATTCAGTCACTTCACTACCAGTCTAGCATTGCTTGTAAAGCACTTTGAGATGCAATGTGTATGAAAGCACTATATAAATACTGATCTATGGGGTGGTGAAAGGTGCAGCTGTAACCCCCCCCCATTGTAAAGTACTTGCTTGCTGCTGCTATATTTCACTTTGTTGAAGAAGTCTGATTTATTGATTGTACAAATGTTTATATTCAAAAATATGGATTACATTTGTAGTTTCAGTCAAAAACATACTAGAAAAGCATAATAGCAGAAAATATAAAGGTTTTATAAAACTGTTAAAAAGTGCACATCAAGTATTCACACACTCCCAGCACCCCCCATTGTAGCATCCTGGATACGCCATAACCACTAGACCACCAGGTTATTCAAGATGTGTACTGCACTGTGGTTTGCCAAAGAGAAAGTCGGTTGGATTAAAACACAATTTTTGCAGGTTAAAGTAAACAAAATGAACAGACCCATAGCCTAACATGCGTATTGATCTAAATAATGCACATGGTTTTGACTATTTTGTTGAAACAATTCTATACAAAGGGAAACAAGAACTAGTTAGCACTATAAAGAACCATAAAGCTCTCTGACTTTGGCTCTGATGATGTCATCACTTAACAAATTTGGCCGCCATTTTAAGAAGCAGTTAAGGCAGTTCTTTTTAAATTGGAAGGCTGATTTTACATTTTTCAAATGCTTTGTAACCACATTTAGGTAACTTATATAAATGTAGTTTTAGCATTAATGAATTCAGCAGCCTTTCCTTTAGTCTGGTTTGAGGTCAAATTTGTGAATAGTTTGTTGTCAAAACGTCGTTTAGGTCTGTGGGGAGCTCTCGAACCCTAGAGAGGTTGGTAGTGGGGTACCACAGGGCTCGGTCCTGGGTCCGATCCTGTTTAATGCATACATATCGGACATCAGGGAGGGTATAGGGTGTGAAATGAGTCTCTTCGCGGATGACTCCAAGATGGGAGCAGTAGTTGAGGGAGAAGAGGGGAGGTTGGCCCTGCAAGGGGACCTGGACACCCTGGAAAGCTGGGCTCACACATGGAAATTATATTTCAATATCACCAAGTGCAAGGTGTTGCATCTTGGTCAGGGAAACCCTAAACACAGGTACACCCTGGGAGGGGAGGCGCTGGAGGCCTCAATAGGGGAAAAAGACCTAGGGGTCATGGTGGATACATGTATGAATAACTCTGAGCAGTGCAGAAGAGCAGCTAGCAAGGCAAACAGGATGTTGGGATGCATCGTAAGGGGATCACCTCTAGGAGCAAGGAAGTGATTCTGCCGCTGTACAATGGACTGGTTAGACCACACCTTGAGTACTGTGTACAGTACTGGAGACCACATTTGAAGAGGGACATACAGCTCCTGGAGAGGGTACGAGGAGGGCAACAAAGATGATCACGAGGGCTAGGGGATTTGACTTATGAGGACAGACTTGAGGAGCTCTGCCTGTTTTCATTGGAGGAGAGAGAGACAGGAGAGGACATGATTGAGGTCTTCAAGTACCTCAAGGAATAAATAGGGTAAACATGGAGGGGATCTTTAGACTAAAGCAGGGAGGTATCACCAGATGGCATGGTTTGAAGTTGGAAGGTGGAAGGGTGAGGGGGAAAGAGGAGGAGGTTTTCACCGAGAGGGTGGTGGACCCTTGGAATGCACTGCCTGGTGAGCTGGTTCAGAGATCCACAGTGGAGGGCTTCAAGAGAGGGTGGGACAGACACAGAAAGTGGATGTATCAGATGATGGCCTGTCCCGGGGGGGTGGGGATGGATGATAGGGGTTTCTAGAGAACAAGGAATGGGAGGATCTCGGCACCCAACTAAGGATCTAGGTTCGAGCAGACTCGATAGACCGTAAGGCCTAATCTGCTGGCAAATAGTATGTTAGTATGTTAGTATCCCTTAAAACTGCACAAACATTTGCTGCTCAAACTGAAACATATGTAACACTCAGTTGCACTCACATACACTTTACTATGTTGCTTTCCATATTCTACTGGCGCCATCTACTGTTACATCATTATACTACACCGGTCAGGAGTATATGAATACAGGAGCTCTTTTAGGTAGCCATGAGCCAGATCAATGTGGGACTTTGTATGTTAATGAACCTGCCTTGAAGGAGATGCGCCACCTCACAGGCAACCAGTGCAACATCCGCAGAACTAGAGAGATATGCTCGGAGCTGGAAACTCTGGTAATCAATCTAGCCGCGTTGTTCTGCACCAGCTGTAAGCAGCGCATCAAACCTCCAGATAGCCCTAGATAAAAAGCACTGTAACAATCCAGCCTAGATGTCATTCTTTGATCAGATTTGATGAGGTGCACCACATTTTGCTTGTTTTTTCCACATTTTGAAGTACAATGTTTCACATCTGCTGGTTGAAAGGTAGAGAGGTGTGGCTTGGCCCACCCAGTCTGCCCAGTTTTTTTCCCTGCCTGTTCTGTGCCAGCAGATCCTAACTGGCCTTTGGCGACCCTTCCCTACCTAGTATTCCCTTACATTTGTCCCATGCATGTTTGAAACCCCCCCAACAGCTTTTGGCCCTAATACCTCTTGTGACAGGCTGTTCCAGGAGTCCACCACTCTTTCAGTTAAGTAATATTTCTTTGCATCCCTCCTAAATGTCCCCCCTTCAAGCTTTGTCGCATACCCTCTTGTTCTGCTGCACTTTTTCATTTGAAACTGACTCCCCTTCTGTACCTTCTACACTCCCATGAGATACTTGTCTGTCTCTATCATGTCTCTTCTCTCTCTTCTGTCCTTCAGGGTGTACATATTGAGATCCCTCAGTCTCCCATTGTATGGTTTCTCATGCAGCCCATATACCTTTT
This sequence comes from Neoceratodus forsteri, assembly GCA_016271365.2. Lineage (NCBI taxonomy): Eukaryota > Metazoa > Chordata > Ceratodontiformes > Ceratodontidae > Neoceratodus > Neoceratodus forsteri. Next base: position 170,930,621 of record JADMNL010000030.1, read on the forward strand.
TAGTTGCCCTCCTCTGGACTACCTCTACCCTGTCCCTGCGTTTTCTGAGATGCAGCCTCAAGAGCTTTACACAGTGTTCAAGGTGTGGGCTCAGCAGTGATCTATACAGTGGTAATATCAGTGCCATCCCTCCCTGCCTCCCAACAGTACCCCAAGATTTTATACTCAGATCCTGGGTTTCTGTGCCCCAGGTGCATGATTTTGTACTTTGTTGCATTAAACCCCAACTGCTGTACCCTTGAGCACTGCTCAAGTTTCTTCAGGTCCCTTCTCACTTTATTCACCCCCCTCCTGAGTATCCACCCTGTTGCAGAACTTGGTGTCATATGCAAAAAGGCACAACTTCCCTTCAAGCTCTTCTGCAATGACCAGTCCCAATACTGAACCTGTGGCACCATGTTGGTCACTTTTCCTCAACCCTTCCTTCCCCATATGGTAGGTAGTGAAAATGGATAGAAAGAGGGTTGTTGTCTCATTCACATTAAATTCTATGTTTCTATGTTTCATCAGAGAAACATAGAAACATAGACTTTGACGCAGATAAGGACCCACTTGGCCCACCCAGCCTGCCCATTTCCCTTCCTATTGACAAGCTGCAGATTCTAGTTACCAACAGCCTACTTCCTGCACCCCCCCACTATAATTGCCTTATGTCTGTCCCATGCATGTTTGAATTCCCCCACTGTTTTAGACCCCACAACCTCCCAGGAACGGTTCCATGCATCCACCACTCTCTCTGTGAAAAAAATTTCCTCACATTACCTCTGAGCCGTCCCCCCTCTATCATTAAGTTGTGCCCCCTTGTTCTTACACATCTCTTTTTCTGAAAGATGCTACCCTCCTGGACTTTGTTGATTCCCTTGAGGTACTTGAAAGTTTCTATCATGTCCCCCCGTCCCTCCTTTCATCAAGGGTATACATATTAAGCTCTCTCAGTCTCTCTTCATATGGTTTCTGATGCAGACCCTGCACCATTTTAGTTGCCTCTTCTGGACTGCTTCCATCCTGTCTATATCCTTGCGTAGATGGGGTCTCCAAAACTGCACAGTATTGCAGATGGGATCTCACCAACTGTCTGTACAGAGGATAACCACTTCCTTTTTCACTTGTGATGCCCTTCCTATGCATCCCAGTATCCCCTGGCTCTCCTTACTGACTTCTCACATTGCTTACCCACCTTTAAGTCATTTGCTATGACTACCCCCAAGTCCTTTCCATTTTGTTGTTGTTAGTACCTCCTGCTATTGTGTACTCTTTCCTGGGTTTTGTTTCCCAGGTGCATTACTTTGCACTTCTTTGCATTGAATCTAAGTTGCCATATGTCTGACCATTCCTCCAACCTTGCCAAGTCCCTTCTCATCCTTTCTACCCTCCCTTGTGTATCAACTCTGTTACAGATCATTGTGTCATCTGCAAAGAGGCATACCTTTCCCTCCAAACCCTCTGCAATGTCACCTATAAAGACGTTAAAGAGGACTGGACCCAGTACTGAGCCCTGAGGTACTCCACTAGTAACTCCCCTTTCTTCGGAATGTGTTCCATTCACTGTTACCTTCTGTGTCCTGTTGTGCAGCCAGTTTGCTACCCAGGCTACCACCCTGGAACCCAATCCCAGGCTGGCTAACTTGATTATTAGTCTTTTGTGTGGGACTGTGTCAAATGCCTTGCTAAAGTCTAGGTAGGTCATATCCATAGCCCCTCCCTGGTCTATTACTTTGGTCACCCAGTCAAAGAAATCAATTAGATTCATCTGACATGACCTTCCTGCTGTAAATCCATGCTGCCTTGGGTCCTGTGCCCTGCTGGCCTCTAGGTACTCAACAATTCTTTCTTTCAGAAGTGATTCCATCATTTTCCCTACCACTGAGGTCAAACTTACATGTCTGTATTTTCCTGCTTCTGCCTTGCTCCCACTTTTGTGAAGGGGAATCACATCTGCCCTCCTCCAGTCCTCAGGTACCACCCCATCCTCCCATGATTTGTTAAAAAGTGTTGGTCAGTGGTGTCACTAGGTCCTCCCTTAGTTCTTTTAGGATTCTGGGGTGAATCCATCAGGCCCCATTGCTTTGTCCACCTTGAGTTTTAGGAGTTCTTTCAGGACTCTTTCTTCTGTAAATGGACTGGTGTCAACCCCCCTACCCAGAGTGCTTCTAGTGCCTGGTTTAGGTAACTCCTTCTCATCTTCTTTTGTGAATACTGAGCAAAAGTATTCATTCAGTGTAACCCCTCACCCCTGCCTTTTTGCCAAAGTGACGGGTGGCATGCTGTTGGAGCTGACAGCAATACCTGGTGGGGACCTGGGTTCGGGGAGGATGAGGTTACTCGGCACAGGGGGAACCTAGGTTTGGCTTCTCTGGACAGGGGCACCCAAGTAAATCCGAACACAGGAAGCAATAACTGTAATGTCCAGAACCAGGAATGGGATTCTTCAGTGTGGCTTTTATTCACAAACTAGCTGAACACAACAAAGCATAGACGGACCCCCATGGGGCTACATTTACTGGTAATGCAGATTAGAGACTACAACGCGGTCCACTGGAAGAATGAACCAATTATACTGTTTTCAGGCTCTGGACCCACCAGGCACACAGCCCAGACTTGCACATGCTTTGGGTACACAGCCCAACTGGCCCGGCTCCCCCGCCAGCCACTTGATCCACGGTCCATTGGAAGAATGAACCAATTATCCTGCCGTGGCTCCCCACACCACTTAGAGTCTGCGACTCCTAGACAGATTTCTTCCTTACTTGTTATGACTCCCCATCTCACAAAGAGAATTCTTCTTTACACTTGTTGTGGCTCCCCACACCACTTAGAGTCTGCGACTCCTAGAGAGATTTTCCCTTTTGCAACCCCATGTCTGGGTACTTCCCCCATCACTGGCAAAGTACCAACCACAGCAGAAATCTGTAGAGGTGGATCTGGTTACTAAAGATGGGGGGTTTGCCCATCTCCAGCTCCCACAGCCCATACCCGGCCATTTCTCTGGAAAACTGAAACTTCTGAATGTAGATTAAATGGTAAATGAATTGTCGCACTTCCTCTACATATTACTTGAAATCACACAGCACTCTAGCATTTGACACTACTCTACTTGTTTGGCCTAGTCCTACAGGCTTCCCAAAATGTAGCTCAATTCCTAGATTCCCACACATGTCCCAGGGTGAAGAAAACAATTTTGCCCTTTTTGTCAGAGCAGACACTCACCCTTTAGTTGCAGGTGCCCCACAGGCGAATCACAAATCTTCCAACTTTCCAAAACAAAGGCTGAACTGAACAGGCAGCTTTCCTTCCTCTTGGCAGAATTAAGGGGATTGCCCCAGGAATCTGCATGGGGATCTTTACATCCCCCCTCTGGAGGGAGGGGGCACTGAGACCCGAACAGCGGTCTCCACCACTTGAGCACACCTTCACTCTTCAAACCAAACTGCAGACTGACTACTAACCTTTGAAAACTCCCGTTCTATCTAACTCCCTCTGCTGCAGATTCCAATGTGGCTTATGCAGCTGCGAAAGTTCTATTGGTGATGTCATCCCTCAGTCTCAGCTGAGACTGAGAACAGAGTGAGACAGTGTGACACCCATTTAACTGGAGTTTCACAAGCTGCCTTCCCTGCCTACCACTAGGTCTTACTGGGATTCTAGTAACCCCCGGGTAACAAGGGGGTTACATCAGTATCTCTGCCTTTTCACTGTCTCCCTCTGCCCACCTCCCCTCTCCTTTATTAATCTTCACTATTCCTCCCTTAAACTTTCTATGCTCCCTAATGTACCTATAAAAGGTTTTATCCCCCTTCTTAACTGAGCTATTTTTTCCTCGGTTTGGGCCTTTGTTATTCTGACTGCCTTCCCCACTTCTTTCTGCTTTAATTGATACAGTTCCCTGTCGTGCTCCTTCTGTGATTTCTTATATTTTTGAATGCAGCCTTTTTCTCCCTAACCTTCCCTGACACCTCTTTTGAGAACCATAGTGGTTTTTTTACTCTGCTTTGTTTTCTTTATTTGTTTCACACAAAGGCTTGTTGCCTCTATGATAGCAGTTTTGATTGTTCTCCATTGTTCTTCCACCCCTCCTTTTTGGCCATTTGCTAGTGCATTCCTCAGGTATTCATCCATTTTGCCAAAGTCAGCCCTTCTAAAGTCCAGTATCCTTGTTTTTGTATGGCTTGTCTCCATGGTTGTGCTTCTTGTGAAGCACACTGTGCAGTGGTCACTTGTTCCCAGATGTCTACTGACTTTTAAATTTGTGATCCTCTCTCTATTTGAGAGTACCAGGTCTAGTATTGCTCCTCCTGGTGGGTTCCAACACTAGCTGTCTAAGGCCTGCCCCCTGCAGGGCATCGAGAATGACCCTGCTCTTGGATGTGGCTGCAGTACATGTCCTCCAGTTAACATCTGGCATATTCAGGTCCCCCATCAACAGTATCTCTCCTTTTTCAGCCATTTTGAGACTGTCCTCTATCATTTTCTTGTCTGTTTCCTCCCCTTGAGACAGGGGTCTGTATACAACCCCTGTGCGGATTGTGATGCCATTCCCTGTCTCCAAGGTGACCCAGAGTGCCTCTTGTCCTCCCCCTTTACTTTTGAGTTCTGTAGCTTTGATCCCTTCCCTTATGTATAGAGCTGCTCCACCTCCTCTTTTACCCTCCCTGTCCCTTCTGTAGACTGTGTACCCCGATATGTTGACATCCCAGTCATGGTTCTCCATTGCCCATGTTTCCGTGACTGCAACAATATCCAATTTTTCATCTTCCATCAGGGCTACTAGCTCAGGAAGCTTGTTTCCCAGACTACAGGCATTGGTACTCATTGCCCTCCATTTAATGTTGGCTTTATCCCCCCATCCCTGTTCTTATTGCCCTTGTCTATTTTTCCATTTACCCCTGTCCTGCCCTCTGTTGAGCTCTGTACCTCAGTGTTTACCTTACTACCTGCCATGTTTTGTAGGGGGGAGGCTTGAAATTTCCTGCCTCTTATCAGCACCTCCCCCCTTGGCTAGTTTAAAAGCTTGCCAAGGAAGCATTTAAACCTGTCACTTAGGAGCTTGGTTCCCTTTGTGGACAAATGCAGACCATCGTGCCAGTACAGACCTTCATCTCTCCAGGTGTATCCCCAGTCCAATGAAGCCAAAGCCCTGTGTTCTGCACCGCTTTTGCAACCATTCATTAAACTGCATGGTGTGCAGTACCCTAGCCTCACCCCTACCATGGACTGGCAGCACCTCTGAGAAGGTAACCATGCTTGCTACCTGTGTGAGGCCCCTCCCCAACTCCACAAATTCATCCTGCACTGCACTGATTCCATGCCTAGCTAGGTCATTTGTCCCAAGGTGGACAATGATATCTAGTTCCTTCTCCTGTGATGCTGCTTCTGCAATCGTGAAGATTCGCTTCTTGTCCTTCCAAGCCATGGCACCATGCAGGCACCTTACTTCCTCTCTCCTCTCCCTTCCCCAGTTCTACCCCCCTAACAATTGAGTCCCCTATCAGAAGCTGTTTCCTTCCCCTGTGGTGTCCCTTGCCACCCTTTTGTGGGTCTCCCTTGTGGATGTCCTCAGCATTCTTCTTGGTCTCCACTGAGGGTGCCATCATAGAGGAACCTTGCTCTGCCAGACTGGCGTATGATTTGTGTAGAGGTACAACTAGGAGTCTTCGCCTCAGTTCCACCACCTGCACCCTCCCAGAACCCACTGTGGTCCAACTGCTCTTCATACTTGGCAACCTCTGAGGCAGTGGTTGTGGCAGTGGTGCTCTTTGGGTGGGGGAGGCCTCCTTAGTCCTTGCCAGTTCAGCCTGGAGGTGGGCAATCTCCTCCCTCAGAGCTGACAGTTGCCTGCAAATAGGACAGCAACGCAGTTTCCAGAATGTCTCCCGGAAAACTGCTCCCCCACAGCCAGTGCATTGCACCACTCCCCACATGTCCCTCTCCCTTACAATATACAATATGTAATATATATAAAAACATTTTTTTTTTTTGGTGGTGTGTACTTACCCTTTATGCACTGTGATCAGTTATTAGAATATGACAGTTCTGCCCCAAGACCTGTTGAGGAAGTGATGTCAGAACTTTGGCTATAAAGGAAATGCCATGCCTGGGGGGGGGTAGTCCACAACCACAGGTGACTGTTAGAAACAATCAAATACACCACTGCTCCACCACCCTGGTGAGTACTGCCCTTTATAGTAATTCAACTAACCTCCAGTAACTTATTTAAAAATAGTTTAACTATCACAAAATCCTATGCACCAGTAAATTATTTAAAAATAGTTTCTGTCCCAAAATCCTAGTAGTCAATCCAGCTACCCCCAAGGGACAACCAAAATGCAGTATTCAAACCCTTGTGAAGTTACTTCCAAGATAAGCAGAGTTTGCAAGCTCCTTATTCACTCCTCAGCCACCTGTGATTTATTTAAAAATAGTTTAACTGTCAGAAAATCCTAGTAGACAATCTAGCTACCTCCAAGGGTCTACCCAATGCAGTATTTAAATCCTTCTGAAGTTACTCACAAGATAAACAGAGTTTGCAAGCCCCTTCTTGTTTAAACAGTAAATAAATATGTAAATAAAAAGCAATTACCAAGGGTAGTTAGTTTCACCTCCCACAGAATTGAACAAAAGTGCACGTTGTTGCAGATATCAAGTGCAATATAGAATTTCCACACAGCTCACAGCTGAATAAAGAAGTAGTGTCCTTCCAGGTCAAGAAGATGTGCTTTGTGTCTCTAAATATTGCAGCCACCAGTAGCTTATAGTAATCTGATCAAGTCTGGAAGTCTCCACCCAGGGCAATTGGTTGACAATGGTTATGATGCAACCTTTCCTGATGCAATACAACACTTTGTGGTCTGAAAACAATGAGGGGAACAATTTCCTGCACCTGAGGCTGTCTATGTTTCAAGAGCGAGTGCCATTTACCACCACTCTTTGCCACTTATCCATTAATCAATTTTTACCCAAGTTACAACTCTGACTCCCACTACTAGATTATCCAACTTATTTATCTGTCTCCTATGTGATACAATGTCAGTGTCAAAGGCTTTGCTGAAGTCCAAATAGGTCACATCCATTGCCTTTTCCTGACTTATTTCCCTGGTCACCCAGTCAAAGGAAGCTATCCGATTTGTCTAATATGACCTCTCCTTGTGAATCCATAGTGCTTTTGGTTTTGCAGTCCCCTGAACTCAAGATATTCCACAAGCCTTTCTTTTAAAGGAAAACACTAATTATTGTAGAAATTCTACCCCCATACCCTTACCTCCCAATTAGGCATTTCAAGAATAAATGAAATATTTTATACATTGAGAACTCACTTTTTTTTAACTTTGTACTCCTCTCAATCTTCCAATATGGCGCAACCCGGGTGCCAGCATTTCCTATCGCGGTGCAGTGCCATGCTGCTTGCACGCATGTGTAACCCCCCTGCAAATGGGGGTTCCCAAAAGACTTCCAGGAGCTTGCTTGAATGCTCCAAGCCTGAATGGTGTTTGGCATTTAAGCCATTTATCAGTGAGTGTTTTTAGAACCTCTGGTACTGTCTCTTTAAGAGCTGTCTGCTTGCAGACATAATTAGTTTGTATGGGGGACTGTGTGTTTCTTTGATTGAGTACCACTCAAGCTGCTGCCAATTCACTTCATTTTGCAGTCACTAGGAGTGCAAAGGAACCTATCTGAAAGATGTAACTGTTTGCCAGAAATTATTTAGAGTAATAATGAAATTACAGTTTGTCTAACCTGCTTTCTTTGCAGTCAGAACTGTGTCTGCTAGTTCCCCATTCTAGTTTTGAACTGCTAAACTGGACCAATCAGTGTGGGGTAAGCTAGCTCTAAAATGATGCTTGGGCCGAATCAGAACTTGGACTCATAATCTGAGCCAGCCACAAGAGGATTGTATGGGCAGTGACTCTGGGAGATGTAGTTTAGACTTCAGTGCCTTTTGGACCAACAGCAGCAGTCTATTGTGAGTGACAGCCAATCCAGTCAAGAACTGGGAGGAACTCAAAGGAAGTGCCCGGTTTTGTCGGTTGGAGTTTCAGTTGAGCTTTGGCAGTGAAGAAGGAAGGAGCCCTGTGCTTTTCAGTGTGCAGTTTTAGTCAAAACGTGTGTAAGGCCCAGAGTTCCGGTCTGCAGCTTGTGTAACAGCTTGTTAGGACTGAATCTGTCCCTGTGAAAAGAATCAAAGGATCTCTGAAGAGTAGAAACCAGGCTCACCCTGTAGAAGACTGGAAGAATTGCTGAAAATTGCACTCGGTCTGTCAGGAACTGAATCTGCTGTGTTCTCCGGGTATTGTGCAGTAATTGCGATCGGATACAGATGCAGCCTGCCTGGTATAGTGCTTTTTATATGGATGTGTGAAGACGTTTGTGTACCTCAAGTGAGCCCTGCTGACATTGAAGGACCCTATCTTATTTGGAGGTCGTGAGTACTAATTCAGGGTTGCTCCCTGTTGAATTGCCACATTAAATCCAAATGGAATTACTGTACTGTTGACTGTTTAATTCTCCTTTTCTCTGTGTGAAAGGGCCCCTACCAGCTACCACGGTTTGGACTAGCCACTAGGGCTTGGGTACCCAGGGACAGTAACTGATAGGGATAGGCCTGTGCACAGAGCCATAGGTAGATTATTAAAGTGATAAGCTAATTAACCTGATTTCCTGTCCTTGTTATATCCCCTAAATAAATCAGAGCTGCTTTGTTTCAGCAAAGTTATACTGCCTGAGGTATTTGTCTATGTTAAAGTACTTGTACTGTGATTGTTGCACTGTATCTCATTTCACAGGAGGTCCCAGTGCCGAACCAGACCTGGGGGTAAGTGTATACCTGTGAAGGTAATTCTGATATATTTGTGTGGGCCACTAGTGGGAAGAAAGGGGTTGCAGTGTCCCAGAGGGCTGTGACCAAGTTAGTTTAACTATTGCAAACCCTGACCTCTGGGTGGAGGCACCGCCATTGGATCCAGGCCCCTCAACCTGTTGGTGGCAAATCAGGCAGGGGTAGTAGCCCCTGGGATAGCGCCATCAGGGGTTACATCTTGGAGGCACCGCTGGGATTGTGTGTCCTCTAGTGGCCATATTCACGAACCACTGTTAAGAAAAAATGGGTACCCGACAGAAGTGGCTGTGCACCGGCTGGTGGAGTGGTGTACTGGGAGGAGATCGACCCCAAAATGCTATGCTTATCCTGGACATCCCCTGGGTATCAATACGGACACTGTGCAGGAGTACTTTCCAAGGTGGAAGGTTTACAAAACCCTGTGGTGGTGGGTCGGCATGCTAATCTGCTCACCCACACTTTCCTGGCCCTAGTAGAGTTTAAGGATCCCATAGATAGCTCCAAAGTGCCACAGACCATTACCCCAGAGGGAGCCCTCACTGCTTGGAGAGTGATAACTAAGGACAGTAAAGACCGGGGAATCAGCCCCACCACTATCTGAAACTTTGAGGAGAAATTTGCTGAATGGTTGCTGGGAGAGGAAAACTGTGGAGACTTGAAGAAACTATTCTTGCCACCTGGGGTGTTCCTCCCCAACACCCTCTCCTGCTCCAGTGCCCGTAATGGTGGCTGAACCAATGCAGACTCCTATTTCTGCACCTGCCATTAGTCACGACTCTTACCGAAGGTTGAGGATCTTCTCTGGCACCCTCCCACCCCAAGGGGAGGATGACTGGGAGACCTGATGAACTATGTTGCCCCAAAGTGCTAGAATGGCAATGCTCGGGCCAAGCGAAAGAGGGTTAGTGAGAGCCTCCGAGGTCCCTGCCCTGGCTACCATCCGGTAAGCAACGGGCCAGTAACCCTGAAGCGACTGCACAGGCCTATCTTGAGGCCTTGAGAATGTGTATGGGAGCCAGATTCTGATGAGGACCTATGGTGGAGAGTAAGAGATGCACAACAGTACCAAGGAGTTGTCTGTGTATGTATCTCGGCTGGAAAAATTGTTGCAAGAATGCCCTCAGAAAAGGTAGTTTGCCAGCGATTGAACTGGACCGAACCAGGCTGGACAGGATCCTTAAGTCTGCCCCTTCTCAGAACTGCTGTTGCTTCAAGTTCGCCTGGCAGATCGACTGGAATCCCCACCCTCCTATGATGAGTTAATGAGAGAAATTCGAGGAGTTGAGAAAAGACGACCTCGGGAGGGACCTGCACCAACAGCTGTGGCTACGACCCGAGTGACTGAGGGTGACCCATCAAGTGAAGTTCAGGGGCAGAGGTTGACAGTCAATGAGTGCTCTGACAAGGAAAAAGATATGCCACAATGGGGCGGAACTGTTGAGAGAGATCCGAATTCAAAACAGTCCCTTTATGAAGGCCACGCCTGCAAGTACGGGCCCTGACCTATATCCGACTGCATCTGCTATGGGGGTGGGGTACCCACCCATGTATCTCCAGCTGATAACAGCTCCAAACTCAATTCCTTGACCATGGAAGTGGAGAAACTGACGAGATGTCTCCAAATGCTTATCACGTCTGACAGAGATGGCACCAGGTTTCCAGTTAGTAATACCCCGCCTGGCTCCCAGTGTGGCGCCTCAGCCAACTCAAACTCAGAAAGTATGTTTTGCTATAATTGTGGGAAAGATGGGCACATGAAAAGGAATGCCAGTCCCCAAAAGACACTGACAAAGTTGCATATAGGCTACAAGGAGAGCTTGGAGAAGAAATCAGTGGTTAAGAGGTGTACGACATGATCCCAGTGAGGCACCAAAATGCTAATTCACGTCCTTTGTGGCAAGGTCAGTTGCCCAGGCCCCCACTACCGCCTCCAGACTGGTCCAGAATAGTGGGTCCCTCCATGGAGACCACTGTAAAGGTGAATGGAGTGTCTACAAGAGCTGTATTAGACAGTGGCTCCCAAGTGACAATTATGTTCCAGGATTGGTATCAGAAGCATTTGTCAGACATACCCTTACAACCATTAGAAGGACTGCATGTATGGGGGTTAAGTGAGAAGGCTACCCTATTCCGGGTATATCCAATTTGGCTGTCTTTCCCCCACCTCCGTGGCTGGAGTGGCCGAACAAGTAGAGACCCTAGCCTTAGTGTGTTCCCCACTGGACTGTATGATGGTGTCCCTTTGTTGATTGGAACAAATGCTCATATGTTCGGAAGGCTGGCACAGTTGTGTTATGAAAAACAGGGTCAAAGACTAGTAGAGCTTTAAGAGTTCCGGCTTTAATTAAGAAGGCTTATGAGCACAGAGAGATGCTGAAAAAACAGAACCAGAGGAACCGGTCGGAATTGTATGGAAGAAGGATCCTGAGTCTCTGATCCTGGCGCAAATGCCCAGTGTACCTTACAGGAGAGGTCCGTATCAGAAAGGATGTTAAGAATAAAATATTAATGTTGGATGCACCAGGCGATGGAAAATTGCCAGAGGGACTGCTGGTCAAGCCTAGTATTTTGCCCACTAGAGCCCATGCTTATGCCAGAAGGGTAATGGTCCAAGTTCATAATGTGTCTGAAAGAGACATTCGAGTAAACAGAGGTTGCATCCTGGCTAATGTGCATTGTGCAGACACTGCAGTGCTACCCACAGCAAGAGTTCAAGGAAGAATGACAGAGTAACGCCTGACTTGTTTGATTTCGCGACTCGCTGCCAGCTGAATGGAAAGTGAAGATCAGTGAGAAGCTTGCCCAGAGAGACCAGGTGTTTTCTTTAAAGGAATGGGATGTAGGATGCGTGCAAGGAGCTGAGCACAATATCCGCTGCATGACGAAAGACCATTTTGTGAGAGGTCTCGGCGCCTGGCACCTGCTGACATAGATGATGTGAGACGGCATCTGCAAGAGATGTTAGCTGCTGGTGTAATACAAGAATCCAGAAGCCCTTATGCTTCCCCCATTGTGGTAGTGAGGAAAAAGAATGGAACAGTAAGGATGTGTGTGGATTATCGCACCTTAAACCGGCGGACTATCCCTGATCAGTACACAATGCCCCGCATTCAGGATGCTTTGGACTGCCTAAACGGGAGCAAGTGGTTCTCTGTGCTGGATCTCCGCAGTGGGTACTACCAGATCCCGATGGCCTAGAGGACCGTGAGAAGACGGCCTTTATCTGTCCGCTTGTTTCTATGAATTCATGAGGATGCCTCAAGGGATTTCAGGTGCCCCAGCCACTTTTCAACGATTGATGGAGCGTGCAGTGGGGGACATGAACTTACTAGAGTGCCTGGTATACCTAGATGATGTTATTGTGTTTGGCAGCTCACTGGAGGAACATGAGAGCAGATTATTTAAGGTATTGGACCGACTGGAGGACTTTGGCCTTAAACTGTCCATTGATAAGTGTCAATTCTTTCAAACATCAGTAAAGTATGTGGGACACATAGTATCCACCGAGGGAATAGAGACCGACTCAAGTAAAGTTGAGGCCTTGACCACCTGGCCACAGCCCAAAAAATCTAAAAGAACTGCAAAGATTCCTGGGATTCTGTGGTTATTATCGGCGCTTCATCAAGGACTATTCAAGAGTGATCCGCCCTTTACTTAACCTTACTCAAGGGTATCCCCCAACCCACAAAAAATACCAAAAGTCAGCGTCCCTCAAGACTGAAAGAGTGTATTTTCATCCGAGTGAAGTATTTGGGGGCCCGCTGGACTCCTGATTGTGAGACTGCTTTTCATGAGATCATATATCAACTTACCCATGCTCCAGTGCTGGCCTATGCCAATCCAAGAAAACCTTACGTCCTGCACACTGATGCTAGCTTGCAAGGGTTGGGGGCTGTGTTGTACCAAGAGCATGAGAATGGCCTGAGACCAGTGGCCTTTGCCAGTAGAAGCCTGACCCCATCCGAAAAGAACTATCCTGTACATAAGTTAGAGTTCCTAGCTTTGAAGTGGGCTATTGTTGACCAATTCCATGAGTACTTGTATGGGGCTAAAATACTAGTAAAAACTGACAATAATCCTTTGACCTATGTGCAGACCTCAGCTAAGTTGGATGCCACTGGCCATAGGTGGCTTTCTGCATTATCTACATATGACTATGCTCTCGAATACCGAGCAGGTCTGAACCACATAGATGCTGATGCTCTCTCCCGGAGGCCTGTTCCCCAGAATGATTGGGTCCGATTGGCAGAACCTGACATTCGGGCACTCTGCCGGAAGTTTGACAGGGAGGAACAAATGTCCACGGACGCAGTGGACTGCATGGTGGATTGCTTGGGAGCCTCTGAGAATTGCATACCTGCTTATTGCCACTTTTCTGCAATAGACATTGGTGCACTGCCTCAGCTGGACAATGACAGTATTCGGCGGGCTCAATCCCGCGATCCCATGATCAAAGCAGCTTTAGAAGCCCTCTATGCAGGAAAAGATGTGTCAAATTACGCTCCACTGATTTGAGAACTGCACTGTTATACAAAGAAGGTCCTAAGTTGAAACTGATCAATAAACTGTTATACAGAGAAACAGTAGACAGAGGGGACAAGTAGACAAACAACAACTAGTGCTGCCCACTGCCTTCGAGACTCAGTACTGAGGTCCTTGCACAACCACATGGGGCACCTTGGTATAGACAGAACACTTGACTTGGTGAGATCCAGATTCTATTGGCCTAAGATGGGGCTGATGTGGAGCAACACATCTGAACTTGTAGTCGCCAGCTACAGAGGAAAGCTTGCCCCAGAGGGCTGCCCCTTGTTAACATCACCACCAGTGCACCCATGGAGCTGGTCTGTATTGATTTTCTGAGTTTGAGTCAGATCAAAGAAATATCAGTAATGTGCTGGTGGTCACTGACCATTTCACGAGATATGCCCAAGCTTTCCCCACCAAAGACCAGAAAGCATCCACTGTGGCCAAAGTACTTGTAGAAACTTTTTGTTCACTATGGGGCTCCACAAAGAATCCATTCTGATCAAGAGAGAGACTTTGAGATCGTCTGATCAAAGAGATGCTTTCTCTGTGGGGAGTCGCGAAAGTCCAGAACCACTCCTTACCACTCCAGGGGACCCACAGCCTGAACGTTTCAACCGCACTTTGCTAGATATGCTAGGCACCCTGCACCCAAAGGACAAGCCTAGATGGAGCCAACAAATTAGCACCCTGGTACATGCTTATAACTGCACCAAAAGTGATGCCACTGGATTCTCCCCTACCGCCTTGATGTTTGGAAGAGAGCTCGACTACCAGTAGATGTGTGTTTTGGGGTCTCTCCTGATGGGGTTCAAGCTGACAACTATTTACAGTATGTGCAAAAGTTAAAGGCCCAGCTAACTCATGCGTACTAACTGGCTCAAACCATGGCTGCCAAAAGAAATCTGGCCAACAAAGAAAGGTATGATAAAAGGTGAAAGCACAGGAACTCCAGGAGGGAGATCGGGTATTGCTAAGAAATCTGGGACTGCATGGCAAGCACAAGATTGCTGACAGATGGCACCATCTCCCTCACATTGTAGTGGGCAAACTAGATGATCTGCCAGTGTACAAAGTAAGGCCTGAGAATAATTCAAAAGATGTAAAACAATGCATAGAAATAATTTACTGCCCATTGGACAAATCTTAATTGAGTCTGAGCCCCAGAAGATGCCCCTCTGGACCAGTGACTAGAGCTGCCGCTAAGAAAAGATCAAGAAAGTCTGCACCTACAGAAGCAAAGTTAAAGTGTTCCCTCCACAAGTCCCAGTTGAGCATGACTGTCAGTCCATATCGGAAGAAAGTGAGAGTGACTTTGAATACTATCCTTCTTACTAACTGAGTCAATTGTTTCGGGGCAATCCCTAGTCAATACTGGAGACAAAAGCTGGGCCTTCTGGACTGTCCAAGCCCCCAGCTTCGTCCTGGAGCCAATGCTCCCAGAAAGTGAAGTGCAAAGCATCAGATCAGATGAAATGGAATCATTGTGCATGGTTGAACTGTTTGAGCTTTCAGGGAGGAAAATGATGGATTAGGTCAGACTGGTGATACACCAGAACAAGAAGAGTATTTTGAGTGCCCTGACAGTCCACTGCCAGTGTCCGAAAGCTCTCCATGCGAGCCAAATGTTGTGGACTCAGAAACTGTAACTCCTGGAGTTGAAAGTGCCCCAAGTTCTAGCCTCTCTACCCCCATGGAGACTCCCTGACAAGTGTGGACAATGCTGAAAATGAGGCTCAGAGTGCAGAGACTGTAACAGTTCCCCTAGAAAGACTGGTCGAGCTGTAAAGCCTGTGGTGCACCTCAGTTATGATTCCCTTGGGAGGCCTGTGGATTGCCTCTCAATGTTGTCCATAAAGGAGTGTATGTGTCCCCAGCTCATTGCCCAAACTGAGCATCAGTGCTAACTCCAAGTTACTTGTGTTGCTCTCTAGTATGGTGCCCTTGCCCTGTCCAGCCCACAAGGTAACTGATAGGGAAGGGCCCCTCTCTTCAGGTTTCATGTACAAGAGGTAATAACTTGAGTTATGGTACAATGTGTGTGTATACTGTGTAAAGAGTGACGTACTGCAATGTTTCAGAAATTGTTCTTGGTAAAATGATATATTGACTGATGATTACATGTGTGAGCCTAATGCAAATGTATATGGTTGCAGTTAAAACTTATGGGTACTTGCTTGACGTGGACGCAGCTTTCCCAGGCCAGGAAGGGTGTAACCCCTGCAAATGGGGTTCCCAAAAGACTTCCAGGAGCTTGCTTGAATGCTCCAAGCCTGAATGGTGTTTGGCATTTAAGCCATTTATCAGTGAGTGTTTTAGAACCTCTGGTACTGTCTCTTTAAGAGCTGTCTGCTTGCAGACATAATTAGTTTGTATGGGGGACTGTGTGTTTCTTTGATTGAGTACCACTCAAGCTGCTGCCAATTCACTTCATTTTTGCAGTCACTAGGAGTGCAAAGGGAACCTATCTGAAAGATGTAACTGTTTGCCAGAAATTATTTAGAGTAATAATGAAATTACAGTTTGTCTAACCTGCTTTCTTTGCAGTCAGAACTGTGTCTGCTAGTTCCCCATTCTAGTTTTGAACTGCTAAACTGGACCAATCAGTGTGGGGTAGCTAGCTCTAAAATGGTGCCTTGGAATCAGAACTTGGACTCATAATCTGAGCCAGCCACAAGAGGATTGTATGGGCAGTGACTCTGGGAGATGTAGTTTAGACTTCAGTGCCTTTTTGGACCAACAGCAGCAGTCTATTGTGGTGACAGCCAATCCAGTCAAGAACTGGGAGGAACTCAAAGGAAGTGCCCGGTTTTGTCGGTTGGAGTTTCAGTTGAGCTTTGGCAGTGAAGAAGGAAGGAGCCCTGTGCTTTTCAGTGTGCAGTTTTAGTCAAAAAGTGTGTAAGGCCCAGAGTTCCGGTCTGCAGCTTGTGTAACAGCTTGTTAGGACTGAATCCGTCCTGTGAAAAGAATCAAAGGATCTCTGAAGAGTAGAAACCAGGCTCACCCTGTAGAAGACTGGAAGAATTGCTGAAAATTGCACTCGGTCTGTCAGGAACTGAATCTGCTGTGTGTTCTCGGTATTGTGCAGTAATTGCGATCGGGATACAGATGCAGCCTGCCTGGTATAGTGCTTTCTTTTATATGGATGTGTGAAGAGGTTTGTGTACCTCAAGTGAGCCCTGCTGACATTGAAGGACCCTATCTTATTTGGAGGTCGTGAGTACTAATTCAGGGTTGCTCCCTGTTGAATTGCCACATTAAATCCAAACGGAATTACTGTACTGCTGACTGTTTAATTCTCCTTTTCTCTGTGTGAAAGGGCCCCTACCAGCTGCCACGGTTTGACTAGCCACTCAGGGCTTGGGGTACCCAGGGACAGTAACTGATAGGGATAGGGCCTGTGCACAGAGCCATAGGTAGATTATTAAAGTGATAAGCTAATTAACCTGATTTCCCCTGTCCTTGTTATATCCCCCTAAATAAATCAGAGCTGCTTGTTTCAGCAAAGTTATACTGCCTGGAGGTATTTGTCTATGTTAAAGTACTGTACTGTGATTGTTGCACTGTATCTCATTTCACAGGAGGTCCCAGTGCGGAACCAGACCTGGGGGTAAGTGTATACTGTGAAGGTAATTCTGATATATTGTGTGGGCCACTAGTGGGAAGAAAGGGGGGTTGCAGTGTCCCAGAGGGCTGTGACCAAGTTAGTTTAACTATTGCAAACCCTGACCTCTGGGTGGAGGCACCCGCCATTGGATCCAGGCCCCTCAACCTGTTAGTGGCAAATCAGGCAGGGGTAGTAGCCCCTGGGATAGCGCCATCTAGGGGTTACACATGCTTTTCAATGTGAGCAGTGTGGTGTCACACTGCAGTAGCAAATGCCAGCACTAAGTTCATGCCATATTGGGAGACTAAGAGGAGTACAAAGTTAAAAAAAGTGAGTTCCCAATGTATAAAAATTTTTATTTATCCTTGCCAGCCCAGTAGTGCTGAGGGTTGAGGCGCTGGATGCCACACCTTGCCGGACTCCGGCGACCCAGGTTCGTGAACAGCCTTGGGTCATCGGGGTGCCAGCGTGGTGGAGAGGAGGGTTGAGCAGGATCAAGCATGCCAATTGGCAGCTCTCCTTTTCCAAGGGTGGCAAGGATGGTTGGCACCCCCCTGTAATTCCGCTCCCACCGGATGGAAGTCTGGTGGGTAGCGCAGGCAGAGAGGGGGCAAAGTATCAGGAGGTGGAAGGGACTGAGTTGGCACCACGGGGTGCGTTGTGTGCCTCCACACTTTCGTATGGCCATGTGCCGGGGCCTCGGAGGGTCAGGGGAGAAAAACAGTAAATATACTGTGTGTCCCCATCACCAGTTGCTGGGAGGAGGTGACAGGGACCAAAGAGCTTTTATATAAAAAATTTCATTTATCTTTGAAAAGCCTAATCGGGGGAGGGTAAGTGTATGGGTGGAATTTTTACAATAATGAGTTGTTTTCCATTAACAGGGTTTCCATTAATTTCCCCACCACTGAGGTGCGACTGACCGGTCTATAATTGCTAGCCTCCTCCCTGCTGCCGCTTTATGCAGCAGAAGTACATCAGCTCCCCTCCAGTCCTCTGGAACCTCTCTTGTTTCCAGTGATATGTTGAATAAGGATGCCAGTGGTACAGCAAGCTACTCCCTGAATTTCCTTAGCACCCTTGTCTGTACTCATCTGGTCCCCTTGTCCACTTTAAGGTTTGTAAGTCCCTTCAAGACTCTTTCCCCTGTAAATGGACTTGTGTTTACTTCCTCCCTTCTGTGTTCTTGCCGCTCCTTGTTAGTCCATCCCCTTCCTTCTCCACTGTGAAGTCTGAACAGAAACATTGAATACGGCACAGAATGTGTATGGCGCAGCGACAATGCGCTGGCGCAATCCTCAGACAAGAAAGACCGGGAATGCTCCAGCTCAACTCCCACGATATTCAGACTTGGGCATGCAGATGGGGTCATAATGTATGCAAAGTGCAAATGGAGTCATTTGCATGCCATTATGGCTCCATTAGCATGCATTGTGCAGGGCAGCCCCGCTTAATGCACCTGGCGCCCTGCAACGACTGTTGTGTGGAGTGAGGGGGTCCAGGGCACCCCCTGCCCCGTAACCATGATCATGGTAAACATGATTTGCACACAAGCCTTGATGATCCAGTGGTACCTACCATAGCCGCGACCGCCAGTACGTCCAAATACAGGAACATGCCCTGTCAGTTCAATGGAAACCCCCCCCCACTCCTGTACCAGATTGTGGGTAATAGTGAAGGACATATAAGCCCTGGTAGTCCAGTGGTCCCCCCACCCCACCCATAGCCCTGATCCCCATAACATAGCATGTAAACAATAACCTGGTGGACTAGTGGTGCTTCCACCCTCCTGTAGCATAGAACATCCGGAATGTACAATATGTCATGCCCAGTGGTTAGTGGTAGCCCTTTCCACCCTCCTGCAGCCCTGATCATGGGCGATTGTTGCACATATATAGCTTTATGGTCCAGTGGTATCTCACCCCACCCAACAGTAGCCCAGCCCACTCGCCCCATCATCGGGCGGCTGCTGCAACTCACCCACGTTACCTGAGCGGTCTGCTGACTACAGCTACAGTATGTGCTGTGCTTCATTGGTTCAGCGGTGGACTCAATGGGCTCAGGTCATACTGTATTATACAGTTGAGAATACGCGGAATGGGTTCATACATATTCCCACTGTACAGTACAGCATGCCCTGCAAGCCCACTGGTCACTGCATATACTGTAAGCTGTCATTCAGCAGGCGGCCCGGCAGTATGGGAGGGTTGCAGCCACCCGCCAATGATGGGGGTGTTGGGTGGCTGGGTGACTTGTTTGGTGGGGGTAGGGAGATACCACTGGACCACCAGGGCATATATGTGCAACAGTGTGCCATGATAGGGGCTACAGGAGGGGCGGGGGGAACCACTAACTCATCAGGGCATGAGATATTGTACATTCTGGATGTTCGGCGCTACAGGAGGGGTGGGGGCACCACTAGTCCACCAGGGTATTGTTTACATTCTATTTTACGGGGATCAGGGCCATGGGTGGGGTGGGGGTGTTGTCACTTTTGTGTATGCAGTATTTTGTTGTCACTTTGTGTGCACTGTACCTGTGTCATCCTTGCAATTAATATTTTACAGCAGCACTAGCTGCCAGGGTATAGCAGCACTTTTGGATCTGTGTCATCTGGAATTTCAACAGCCAATGGCACTTATCGAAGAAGAGTAGGGGAGTTTCACCTGTGTCATGGCCAGCATTGTAACAGGACAAAAGGACTCAGGGTGAAAAGTCTCCGGACAGAATGTCGCCAGAATAAATGACGCTAGGTCAGTACGGCAGGTGGATACTACGGCTCAGGGAAGAAACGGCTCCAATGTGTTCTGAAGTATGATACGTGATTATTGATTAGTGCGGAAAAAGTCTGCACTTTTTAATTTCAGGCTGCCTGTGGGATTTCATCCATATATACATTTTGGGGGTAAGTAGAACTGTATACCTAAGGGGTGTTATGCCAAGATGTCAAAAGATTTATGGGTGTTGTGATCTGTGCGGTTTCAGGGGATGTTTGTTTATATTCGGGGGGGGGGGGCAGAGCCCGCTACAAACATTTTACTAGAAATTGTAGTCGTTTAACTATTTTTTATGGGAGGAGTACGCTTGATAGGTGTCTTTAGTTGTCAAGATTTGTTTCTGTGTTTACTAGTATTAAGTAGTACAGGTGCCGTTTTTTTCCTACTTACAATTTTGCCCCTTTTTGTCCGGCTGAGGTTTTGTCCTTGTACCTTATTATCTGGGTCCATTTTGTCTGGAGCCTTTCTGCCCAGAGCCATTTTATCCTAGAACCAGCCAGCATTCCCCTATCAAAGAAACAAGTCCATATAACCCCCCCCCCCATGCACCTGGAAACAAGCTATCACAGCACAGTGTACTTTTCCTGGTCGCACCTTTTAACGTGGGTAGCTCCAGGTTTTTATTAGTATTTTCAGCTATGTTTGAACATGCATCATCCCATAAGGTTAGGGAGTAGTGTCTGTTGCATGCTAATTTACATATTTGCAACAAAAAAATGTTTAAACAATTTGTGTTCAAAAACCGCTGAGAGTAGTGATGAAAACCTGGGGATCACCATATTAAAAGGAGTGCTCCTTTAAATTATTTAAAATCTGAAAAGAATGCTAATACAGACTAGACTCAAGACAGAAGAAAACCAGTAGCTTACAATACGGAAGAAAAGACTGATCTAAAATAGTTTACATTTTTTTTTAATTTTCACTGTTGTTGCTTTCAAGTTTGTTAATGTTTTGTATAAAGAAATGAGGAAACTGAAGCAAAAATAATCCCAGGTAAATAACAGTAACAGCAATAATACTAAAAGGTAGTAACCAGACCAGAAATACTAGAATAACCAGGGCAGGAACTCTGCATTCTGATTAGCTAAGAGTGATTTTTAAAGTATAATCTAAGGCATTCCAAGTTTACAAATAATTGTAAGGTATTGTTTCTACGAGGAGGCATAATGTTTATTTTTTTCCAATAAAGTAGGGGGGTCAGATTTTTAGCATATGGTGGGTCACTATGACTACGTTTGGGAACTAATGCTCAAAAGTGCTCCCGATTTTGCCTCAAAATGTACGTATTTTCCTCCTAAAATTTGTGTTTCCATGACTGAATAGTAGGGATTCTACAAAATAACGTCAAACATAGATTACAGGCTTTTTCTTATTTCATAGTAATGTGAGGGCAGAAAAGGACCATCCTGGTCCATCCAATCTGCCCATTTCCTCCCTCCCCCTACCTGTTTCCTTTTATCAGAGATTATTTTTGCTTCTCACCCACCAACCCCTTATACCTGTCCCAGGTGCTCTCAAATCCTTCCACAGTTTCAGTACCCACCACCTCCTCAGGAAGTAAACTGTCCCATGGCTCCATCACTCCTCTCTGTGAAGAAATATTTTCTCACCTTACTTTTGAATCCACCTCCTTCTAGTCTCAAGTTATGATGACTCCTTGTTTTTACTTTGTTTCTTTTTAAATATACTGCCCTTTCTTACTCTGTTTTTCCACTTGATGTACTTAAATATCTCATACCCCCCCCCTTCTAATCTCCAGATTTCACAAATGTTCTTCTTCAGAAACTGTATTTCACACTCAGCCCTAATTACTATTTTTGAGTGGATACCACCAATTTTTAAGAGGTGCATCTCATTTGCCCCTAGTGTTACCACCTTTTAAGAAGCTCAAAGTGGGACATTTCTTACTGAAACAAGATTTTTTGCAGGACAGCATGTACCCTCCACCAATACAACAGACGTGTTTTCTCTATATAAACAGAATTAAGGCCAAGTATTGTAGTTTATTGGTTGCTTCTATTGTTTCTTATCATGTTAAGGTATTTTAGTTAAGATATAGTTTTCTGCAACATTTAGTGGAAAATTAGAAAATATTTTTACTACTACAAAGTCAGGACCTGTAGTATGTTTCATGTTTTTTTTGCAGGACACAGCTGCCCAAATCAGGACTATCCTGCGAAAATAGGGACAGGTGGTGACCCTATTTGCCCCTCATTTCTAAGGCAGGAGGTTGAGGTACGCACGGGTGCCGGAACGGAGTTCTAGTACACGAGCAGCACGTGGCCTCTGGGTGGCAGCAGCTGCCCGCGCTAAAAGGGCACGTGCGACCTGGGTCAAGCAAGTGGCTCTCCCAAGAAAACAAATTTGACGCCCCTTTTCACGCCGAGGTTTTAGCACCGTATAATGTATGAGTAGATGTTACAGTCTTCACGGCACACTTCGCACTCTCGGTTCACCACCCCGGCCCTCAGGGAATCGATTCAGTGAGTAACCTACTGGATGCAAGAGTGAAAGGACAGGGTGGTCAGCTGCCATTTGCAGAATACGCCAGGAGACTAGTACAGTATGTGTTTCCTTTTTTACTCACAGTTTCATTACTTTGACGTATTTGGTCACTATAAATAGAAACACGTGGATAGTCTGACTCCAAACACTCGAGCCTCACCAGCACCGTGTAGCTTGTGTGCCTTTATTATTTTTGCAAGACCGGTAACCCTCACGGTGTGTCGCTGCTAACTTTGTGGAGATTCGGTGGGGGAACGGACGCGGCACGCGGAGCCCGTGCTCCTCACACCTGGCAAGGTAACTGCCGCCGCGAGGGAGGACAGCAGCGGCGCGCTCAGGGGCGGAGGGGCCAGGAGGAAGGCACCGTGCGGATGTGACGGGAAGGTCTAACCATCCGTTCTGCTTCGGGTAAGAGACCGACCTCGAACCCCCGGTCTGTGTGGCGGTTGGTCCGAGCGCGAGAGACCGAATATAAGAATTTGTTCCACGATTTGGCGAGTTGCATCGCTGTTCTGTGCTCTGACAGACTTTGTAGGGTGGAGCAAGGACTAAGGTAGGATTTAAGAGTTTTTTTTCTTTACCCGAGATAATGTGCGTATTCTAAAATTTGATTGTAACTTAACTGGTAGAAGTTTGCAAAAACAGTCAGTTGTGCTCAGTGCTGAGACGGCGGATAGTTGTTAGAATAGTTTGGTTGAAAAAGTTTTCTTCAGGTTTTACACACTGTACTTCCGGGTGTCCCAAAACTGGACTCGAAACCAAAGTCAGTGCCGCGGGTCCCTGAGTAAATTATCTGTTATTTTGTTGTAAAGGTTGTTGCAGTACACATATTTTATTTATATAGCTTCACCCTGATCTCTATTTGCTCATCCTGCAGTTTACTTCAAAAAAACCTATTTTACAGGTGCTTCCAGAGATGTCTCTTCATGGTATATAGACTAGATGCTTTCATGGGTGCGTCACACTATTGCGTGAGGTGAGTGGTCATGCCCTCTGATTCGAGAAAAAAAAACTGGTCTAGTGGCAGTGTGGCAGCAGTTGGGTGTTTTGATGTTAACCAGTTTGACACCAAGATTTGTTAACAGGGACTTAGCGAACACCCAACTGCTGGAACTGAATCACACCAAATTGGTGGGACTGGGCTGTGTTCCCCCCTAGGCTTTTGAAAATGTTAAGTCACTGGTTAGAGTGCCCCCAAAACATGTAACCACTATGCAGAAACATAAGCCACACAACAACATACACTGCCAAATTATTTTTTTAAACCATCTATTATTGTAACCCCCCACGGCCACTTTTTTAACTAGTAAGCACACCTCCCATATTTTTCTGTCTAGGAGAAAGAGAGGGGTGGTGGTAAAGAACATAGTGTCACAGACACAAATAACCATTGCTAAATCCAGGTCCTGAGGAGAGAGAAGTTTTGCTAGGGGCTAATCGAGCTATGCTAGGTCTGAACTTCTAGAGGGGTACCCAGTAATTCCACACAGGAAGCAGTAACAAGATTGTCCATACCTGGTTGGGATTCTAGAGTGTGGTTTTATTCCAAAGTTGTTACACGAAAGCAAAGGTGGACACCCAAGGGTTTACACTTCGTGGCACAAGGCAATGCAGAACAACAACATTTGTAGCAGACAGAAACTCTAAAACTTCCCATATTGCATAGGTCTTTGAACCCTTTTTAGCAGCAAAGCCTCAGCTGAAACACACATTTTCTTCTAGTGGCACTGACCACAACAGAGCACACAAATTCTTCTAGTGGCACTGGCCACAACTTAGAACATTTCCCATATGGTATAGGATTTAGAGGATTGGCAATGTGGCAGCTGGCTATGACGGTGCACACTGGTGCTCAAAATTAATAGAACCCACACCAGGGGGGAAACTTTCTCTTCAGGCATTGGCCACCTTGTCCTGAATAAGCAGGCACCCTTACAGAACCCCTAGTGCTGAACTGGTCACTCCAGATGGGGGGGCTGCCCAACGTTTGCCTCCTCAGTCCATACCCAGCCATTCTTTCAGAGTTACACCTCAACATTTAGCAAACAGTAGAACTATGCATCCTGGAATGACTTTCCTATTTAGCCTTAGGAACATACAACTTTGGAGTGTAAATCTGAAGTCCTGAACAATGTGCCAAGTCTCACTGGGGACTCCACGATTGTCAGCCAACTTTAGGAAATGGTGAGAACAGTCCCAAACAGAACTGGGTGCCTAGGTCCCTTTGTCAGAGCACACCCCAACAGAAAACAGGCATGTACATATCTCCTGGAATAACCAAAGTCAGATTACTCACGATTGTCAAACAAAAGGCAGCTTCAGATGTCCTGGATCAAGTCAGGGGATTGCCCCTCAAATCCACTCTGCAGTCCTTCTCGTCTCACAGGGGATGAGAAAAAGCAGGAACTCCCACGAGATGGTTTCTATGACTTCTACAAGGCAGGTAGATGGTTCTCAGCACTAGGGTGAGAAAAACAAGCTCTCCTCAGAGCCCACACTGCAGCTCCTCACTCCTCACCCTTCTGACACTGTACAAAGACTAACTGAAAATTCTAAAGTTCCCCACTCACAGCTAGCTACCATGGCTTATGCTGCTGCGAGAGTTCTAAATGACATCGGCTCTCTCCTCTCAGCTAATACCAAGTAAACAGAGGGAGCAGGTGAAAATCTATTTAACTAGTCATTCACCAGCTGCCTTCCCTACCTAGCAGTGACACTGATGGGATTCTAGTAACCTCAGGGGACTGGGTAGGGGGGTACATTATATTGTTGCTAAAAGTGACATGAACAGATGATTTTCTCTTGTAAGGCTCAGGAAACTTTACAAATCTTAGCTACAGGGCTGGTGGCAGTGTGGTGAGCGGCAGGAGGGAACGAACATAGCTAGATGTGAGTTGCTTGAATTTTGCAGGTCTGCCCACTCTGGCCTCTCTGTGCCAGTCTGGCCTGGTGCTGGTGGTCTGGTTTCACCAAGACCCAGGGAAACTGGCCTGCTTGGGACTAGACTTTGCCAGATTGGTAAAAGCTGGACCAGCTTGGACAGGTCTGGCTGCTTTTACAAATCTTGTCACGTCCTGTTCT
Organism: Neoceratodus forsteri; assembly: GCA_016271365.2. Taxonomy (NCBI): domain Eukaryota; kingdom Metazoa; phylum Chordata; order Ceratodontiformes; family Ceratodontidae; genus Neoceratodus; species Neoceratodus forsteri. The sequence goes on from JADMNL010000030.1 coordinate 170,955,948, forward strand.
GGTGGTCCAGTTTTCACCCATAGCCGGTGTGAAAGATCATGTAAGAGTGTCATTTCATGCAGTTTGGGCAGACAGATCCACTCTGCAGTCCTTTCATCCAAAGTACATACGCTGGCCCTCTTACAACTTAAGTGACATATCTCTGTGCACATATACAAATATTAAAAATGTTACTGATGTTTTACCAGAAGGTGGGCTGGGTCAAAGTCTGTCTTCAGCCACAAGTGACAGATGCATACAAAATAAAATGTACTTATTTTATTTAAAAATTGGTTACCAGGAAAGGCACACTGAGTCAGGTCTCGTTTCCAGGTGCGCCGGGGGAGGGAAGGGGAAGGGGACTATATACAGATATCTACAATCCAAACAGAGTTATATTGAGCAGGTTTATCCAAGTACAACAATTGGCAAAGAATATACAGATGTTTACATTTCAAGAACAGCAGCGGTGAACAAATTACAAATACAGTATGCAGATTATCAAGAAAGTTTGAAAAAAATTCATGGAACATCAAAGTATTTGCAGACTGATAAAGCCACAAAAGTTTGGTTTATTGATTTATTTCTTAAAGCTTTTCCTTCCCAGGCAGCATGTGGGCAGGCTCTCGGACCTGTCCCCACTCTCCCTGACTGCCCCCCCCCAGTACTTCAGCCAGACTGGGTTTCCCCCACAGACTGCCCTGGCCCTCCCATGGTGGGACCTGAAGGGGAAGGGAGGGAAGTCCTCTGCCACCCCAGAATATATATCCATACTGGGGCCAGTGTTCCCAAGTGGTGCTTGTGGAAAGTGGGCAGGACTTCAGACAGTCTGCACATCTTTTCTGTTTTCTGGCCCTTCCAATCCCCAGCCATGGATAGGCAGTAGGAGGCACACACACACAGCGCCAAACTGGCGGTCCCTCCGTACTGTGCCGCTTACGCTTGCGCTATCACTAGGGCTCTTATCTGGTGACAGCTGATGGCAGGATCGACAGGATTCCTCTCCCTGGGAGAGGAAAGCAGTCTGGATGCTCAGTCCTTCCTCTTTGTCCTCTGTCTAGCAACTCGAGTGTGCTTTCAAACCAAGGTTGGCGGCATGGTGTGGCCGGCAGTGACACTACCAGTGCGCCACTGGGCTGACTCTCAGGTTCAATGAATTTTTAAAACATGATGGGGAACAGTTGATGTTAACAAAAGTAAATAGAGTAATAAATAAACCGCCCAGAAAAATATCTACCTGATTTTAGTTCAGAAGTAATTACCTTTGCACCCCCAGTTAAATGTGATGCAGTGTTAAATATGACATTTTGTGATGGATTTGAGGGAGTAGCAAATTTGTAAATCTGTGTGTCAATAAATCCAGTCTTATGTTTGTTCTAAATATTGGTGGAAAAATGCCCATCTTCTAAAGTTCGAAATGATAGGTCTGAAAGAGAGCCCAAAGGCCAAAACGACAAATATTGCTAAGTACTGATTCATGAACAGTACTCCACTTTAATTAAAGGGACATTGTCAACCTCCTTAGGTTTCAAATAGTTCCGAGTTTAAAAAAACTATTTTATGATTGCAAAAATTTTGTAAAGATTTTTGATGTAGCTGGTAGCTTGATTCTGACTCTTGTTTTCTTTAAAAAAGTAAAAAACAGACTGCCCAACATACTGGTGTTATCACACCAAAACAGGTTTGTTTACATTCCTTGATCAACTTCAGATACATCTTTCCTGGATTTAGGAATATTCACAAAATAGTCTAGCCCCTCATTATAGTGGGAGATTAGGAGGCTATTGCCTTATGAGTGACTGCACTGTTTGTGTGTGTTTCTAATGCTCAGGACATATGCAGTAAGAACAGAACCAGGATTGTAAACGAAAACAGGGTTGTTTATAAATATACATTGCCATGCATTTCAGTTCTACTAAACAAGGATACAGACAAAATAAACAGCAACATCAGTGAATTGTAGAGAGGGTAAGCAATCATAAAATGTGAGGTTTCAACAAGAAATAATACGATGAAAAACAGGTTGACAGTGTTTCTTTAAGAAAGGGATATGGTATTTGTCTTGCAGCCAGAAATATGGCCTCTGTTGTCGGTAACTTGGTGTTTCCATAGAGATCACTCATCCTTTGGTAAAGTTTTTTTTTTTTTTTTTTGTCCAAATGAGGTATTAGAATTACACTCCAGTGTAATAAAGCACAAAGGTATCAAACTCTGACCATTAGCAAATGGCTAAGGATGTAGAAGAGTACTTTTCCATCATAGGGATGCTTGTGACATCATAGACCTTATGATCATGTGGTTTCAGAACGTTTGGTACAACAGCATTCTGACTTCAGAACGGTGGTAGTGATTGGCATTAAATTGTGGGTTGATGGCTTGGTGGCACTGAGGGCTGAGGCGCTGGACACCTTACCTTGCATCACTCCAGTGACCCAGGTTCAAGAGTGAGCCCGGGTCATTGGAGAGCTGACACGGGAGGGGGGGAGCAGGATTGAGCAGCCGAAAGGCAGTTCTCCTTTCCCAGGGAGGACTCTGTCACCTGCCCTAGTTCCACTGTCCTCAGATGGAGGTCCGTGGGCAGTGCAGGCAAGCGGGGCGGCAAGCAATGGGAAAGCGTCCCAGTATCGTGGTGTGTGTGTGTGTGCCTCCACACGCACGCGCATCCAGTACAGGGTGAAAAATGAGGAAAAAATGGGGGCATAAAATATAAATAAAAAAAATTGTGGGTTGATTGTAACATGCTTTGCAGTGCCTACTTGAAAGGCAGTGTATAACAGGGCTGTGATGTCACTGTTTCCCTATAGGAAAAGAACCCCCCCATACACTATTAACCGATCTTAATAGGAGGTTTCAGTGATGCGTGGGAATTTTGACGTTGTAGAATGTAAGATTTACTATAGCTTAAAAAATATATAATTTTGAATTCTTTGGAGTTACAACACTTTTTACACTGTTTTCGTTTTTCTCTGAAATTTGTTACTTGTACTGTGACTTTTTTTTTAACTCACAGTTTATGCCCCCTCCTACACCACAGTCCTTACCTTCCCTCTGGGTACCCCAAAGTGCCATAGCTTCGTCGTGACCCGACTGCATCTGAACACTGGTCCTCCATTCGGCCATAATTTGCTGCCTGAGGGGGGAAGGGGGTATAGCCCCCTAATGCACTGTGTCTCGTCAGGCACCAGTTGGATTGGGGGGGTGCAGGTCTGATCCCTCAGGTTCACTGGGGCCCATCACCTGGAGGATAATGGATGCATTCCTTTTGTTTCCTGTCATACCCCTGAAGAGTGAGGACATTGTCTCTCTTAAGGAGATCCAAGGAGCATATGTATGCAAAGACATGCTGCTGTTCCAGATCTCAGCTGACGTTTTCCCCAGCCATGGTGCCCCCGAATGTACTGCCACCTGTGGTCACCCAGGTGGCAATACAGAAGTGGGACACTGACCCTCCCTCCCTCGCTCCCCAGAGGAGAAGAGCATCCCCTGGGACACTCGAGCATCCTCCCTGCCGCTGGCCCCCAGCGATCCGAACCTGTTTCCAAACTTGGTTCACTGGCGTCATGAGTGGTAGCGTTACCGCTGTGTTGACGGGCCGGCCTTTCTTGTATTGTGATTTTATTGTACATGTTTTTGCACCTGCTATTTATTTATTTAAAAATTGGTAACCGGGAAAGGCACACTGAGCCAGGGTTCTTTTCCAGGTGGGACCCGGGGGAGGGGGAATGGGGAGTATTGAGAGAATAAAATTACAAAACATAGGATGCAGTTATATGGGCAGCATTACAGAACGTAGGAAAAATGCAATGAGCAGGCAAAAATTAACAGCATGGAGTGATGCAATGATATGTGGACCAACATGAGAAGATGACGTAAATGCGCAGTGCCAGTCTGGGTAGTTGACAGTGCTGGCAGGGTCCAGAACAGACCTCAGGCATAGTGAGTAACGTTGATTAAGGGGGGAAGATAGAGGACAGAAGGTCAGGAGGGGGCTGACAGGGACAGGGGGGTACAGAAAGATGTCTTAGCTGATGTCTAAAGGCAGGGAGAGAGTGGAGAGGCAGAGGAGAGATGAAAGCAGGTTCCAGAGAGAGAAGGGAGGCGGTAGGAGAAAGCTGCTTGTCAGCAGAGGAGTGCAGGTGAGGAATGGAGAAGGTATGGGAATCTCTGGTGCGGAGAGAGTAAGAAGAGGAGAGTAACTGTAGTATATGGTTAGCCCTGTTGTGTATGGATTTCTATACAAACAATTTTTTTGTTGAGGTACAGTTTAAAGGTCTTGAAAAGTTATTATGGTATCATTCTGACATCATAACAGTACCACAACTTTTCAGCCCTGAACCGCGAGGGTGCAGTGTCCCCTTATGCCACAGCCACTTGAACCTGTCAGCTGACACAGAATAAAGAGTAAACAATTGGGCGCTAGAGAGCCATCTTCAAGTCAGGTAGCTTTTCAACCATGCTGTATCTCGTGTCTTTAAATTATCACATAAAATGTTATTAAAAGACTTACTGAACAGCATCGGAATCTGCACTCTCTCAGGAGCAGATCAATATTAAACTTCCAAGGGGCGCAGGAAAAATCAGCAGCCAGGCTCTTTGAAGACCTTGGAGCAGCCACATGGCAAGGCCAATGAAGCAACTCCCAGGGCTATAGGGAGGCCTGTGAGTTCTACATCGGAACCTCCATGGCAGGCCATGATGGAGTCTATGTGGGCCATGGACTCCAAAACAGAATGCACCCTCAATATACTGGAAGTCCAGGTTGCCATTATTAAAGAAATTACTGGGACATTGGCAGATGTGGTCAAACACTCAATGACGACTCAAGCAGCAGTCAGTAACCTAACTCAGGAGAATATGCAACTGCATTGTAGATTGGAAGCACTCGAAAACAAAACCCGGTCTGGAAATGTCATAATAGTCGGACTACCAGAGGGTCCTAACCTGCTAAATTTTTTAACAAACTGGCTGCAACAGAGCTATCACATCTTGAGTTGGTCTGGCTTTTATGTGTAAAAGCTCACTGGGTGAACCCACGGGCAAAGCCCTCCACGCCTACTCAACCACGAACTGTCCTGATGTGCACCTCCGGATCCCACATTCAGGACATAATATTGGTGGTGGCAAGAGCTGCATATCCTTCAATGGTCAACAACATGAATGTCAAGCTTTTCCCTTATAATTCCTTTCAGACCAGGGCACGTCGCAAGGAATTTGATTCAGTGCGCCACTGACGCCATACCCTGGGCATTGTCCATTCTTTTTTATTACCGGCCCATCTCCGAATAACGTATGGAGGGAAGTCCTGGCAATTTAATGATCCTAAGGATGCCGGAAGATGGACCAGCAAAACGGAGGAAGAATTTACTGCAAAGGTGACAATCCTGGACCGAGACGCCGAAGAAGAGACCGATAGTGACTGAGTGATTGGTCAGATTTGTGCTCAAGAACTGTCAGCATTTTCTGGAGCCAGGTTTAGTTGACTGTTCCATTGTTACACTAGGTTTGGATGAGGAGGCACATACCTAGTATTAGCCGTAAAGGCTTCATTTCGGGACTTTTTGAACTCATTATGGGCTCCTTGTGGAACAGATTGGGGGGGATACAGGTTGAATATATATACCCTTTCTTACTCGATAAAAATAAATGTTGGTTTTCACTCTCCCTAGTCTGTGAGTCAGAGCTCTGTTTATTAAGAGACCAAGTTTTAAAGCAAATTTAAATACTGAGCGAGCCGACGTTTGGGCTTAGCACACGTTATGAGAGTTATATGTAGTTGTTCAATGGTTCATAAACAAGCTTTATACTTTGCATGCGTTTTTCTTGTGGAAAGCATGGGAAGGGGTTGGTTAGGAGGCATAATATTTTCCCTGTATAATTTTTGAGTAAAATGGTTAAAAGTGAGTATGATGCTCACATACATCTCCCTTCCATATTCTCCCTAATCTGTAGCTAAATACCATAGCAACTGAAGAGGCTAGCATTTTGTTGATCAGTGGGGCATTAAGGTATAAGTGGATCCCCCTGATTCCTACTGTACCAGAAAATAGGGTGGGCGGTACTGAATATCAAGCATAAAGGAAAGTACTGTACATATTTCTTTACTTATGTAATTGTATAACCCTATTATAGAATGTGATGTACATGTTTTTATATGAAAACAATAAACATAAAGTTAAAAAAAAAGAGTAAACAATCAAAACATTCTCTAAAATCTTTGTGTTACTGCCCGTATTTCAAAACAGATGCCATTTGAGAACCGTGGTTTCTGACGTCTCTGACTGTTGGAGGAACTTGGGAGAGCAGCGCTGTAAACGGCGATGCGACGTGAGTCAAAACTTTCAGCACTACAGTGTCCTTCTATAAAAAAGCGACGAGGGCTAAACATGTACTGTATAAAACAGTGCATGGGTGACCATACACAACTAAGGCTGTGTTTCCATATTGGAGATGTGATGTCACTTTGTTATTGCTATTTTACTCCCTGCTGTATCCCCTTTCCAGCCAGGTCACACCTGGAAATGAGCGGTGACTCAGTGTGCCAATCCTGGTCTCCAAATTTTAAATAAATAAATAAATAGGGTGTCTGTCCCAGTGGATTTACGCAGAAAATTGGGGTCTGAAGTGAGTTCAGGAACCTAATGTTAAGATACAAACAGGGCCATAGCAAAATCAGTGCAGTATGCCTCTACTGTTGATCTGCCACCCAGAAGCTCTATACCCTCAGAAGGGTAACTTGCAGGAGGTTGAAGATGGGATGTCAAGTGCTGCACTGCAATGGTGGCCCCGGTCCAAGTGTTAACCCCCCAACATCACCTGAGTTTAAAGGGCCCTGGTGTTCCAGTGATCCCCCACTTCCTCTGCTTGTGACCCAGTTCTAAGGACCACACAGCCTGCTCTCTCTCTCTCCCTCTCTCTCTCTCAGAGGTGGAGTAACCTGGTGGTACATTGATCCCACCATCCCTATCGGCAGCATTATCCCTCACATTGTAGTCTAGTGGGTGTTGAATGCCCCGTGACCGTTTCCTGACTGCCTGCAGTGACCTTTGGGTATGCTATGGGAGAGGTTGTGAACCATGAGGTCACAAAGTAGTGGTCTTTGCTAAATGGTCTTGCAAGACAGAATGTCACAGTGTGTAACTGAGTACCAGTAAAAGTGACTGTGTAAAACAAAGAAAAAAGATGCGGGGTGAGCTATGCATCAGTCAGCTGCTGTTTGAGTGGGTTTCGATTTTGTCTTCACCACTGGTACTAATCGACCTTGTACTGTTTCCTATAAGAGTGTAAAGTGTGGGAAATTGAAGCAGAAATCCCAGAAGTCCTCACTGCCGGGACTACTTTCTGTACTTGTTTTTAAGTGATATTCATGCACAGTCTCAAGTTGTTGGTAGGTAACTCGGTTAACACAGCAGTGGTTTAGTGACACAGCAAGCAAATAGGACTGACATCCACAGGAAGAGGTTGTTGCGCTGAGGGTTGGACAGTATTTTATTGAGTATTTGCAAAATTACAGCAATCGTTCTGTCAAAAAGCCTGTAAGTACAATTGCATGCAGCAGATATTACATATTCTGTAAATATGGCTGATACAAAGTTTTCATTGGAGCCGGCCCGGTGGTGCTGAGGGTTGAGGCGCTGGACGCCACACCAGCGACCCTGTTCGGGAGTGAGCTTGGGTCACCGGGGGTTGGCAGGAGAGGAGATGATCAAGCATCCGACTGACTGCTCTCCTCTCCTGGGGTGGGTTCTGGGGATCTCCCCGCCTCGTAGTGGCTTCTAGCGGAGGCTGGTGGCACCACATACGAGGCAGGGAACAGCCAATGGGGGCTTGGTGTTGGGCGTCTGTGGGAGGGGGCAGGAGCATCCCTTCCATGTGTTGACACCATTGCATGTCCGCGTCAATGGGTGGAACAAAGGAAAATCCCTGGCACCCGGTAGGCAAAGGCAGGTCCAGTGATTGACCCCCATGCCCAATGCCTTGCTGCCCTGCATCCGATACATACTCCCTCTGGCTCCCTGGTCACTTCACTAGATTATAAGATAGAGTGTCAGGCATAGTCAGGGGTCCCACGGGGGGTCTGGTGGCTAGGAGAGTCAGTGGGGAGATGGTCCCATATCGGTGCACAGCGGGCTGGAGGCTTCGGGCAGGGCGGGAATCGGTCACACCGTGAGACCAAGCTGGAGAGGGTCTGGGTAAGCCTGAGTGTCAGGGGCATAAAGAAAGTTAACAAAAAAAAAAAATTGCTTATACAAAGTTTCCATTTGGTCCTTTGATTTATAGCCTACCTTCACTGTATTCTCTCCCTTAATACAAATCTTACCGAGAACTTAAAGGAAATTTCCGATATGAGGGAGCTACTCACATATTGTGGTAGCTGCCCTCAGCGACAATTATTCTATGCATGTTTTAATGAATAGTTGTATCCGATACCTTTTAAATATTGTTTATAACTTTGGTTTTACAACGGGCTACCCAATCATTTCGGAGCACTCCAGTCCTGCAGCCACACCCCTGCGCTCAAGCACGTAATGACGTGTGACCAGGGAGAGTGCGGGGGCGTGCCCCATTGAAGTGAATGGGGCTTCTTTTTCCTATCGTTCTTATGTCTCAGGATGGCCAGTTGGACAGTAAGGAAGGACACCACTCGACTAACAAGGACCATGTTAGTTGAGCGGTGTATCAAAAGGTAGCCATCTGAAGCTGCACTTCATACTCGTGTGCGCAAGTCTGTTAGACAGTGCTGCTACAACCAGCAACTTATTGCCTTTTTGGTAGAGTCCCAGGACATTACTTGAAATATTTTTGAAATGTTTGTGTTTAAAATTTCTTTATAGGTAGTATTTTTATCTGTCAAGAATCTGCCTAACTTTTTTGAAAATAATATACTTTATTGATTTCAACATCAAGAACACAATACGTACAACATGGTATAGTTCAATGGGCTCGTCTGTCCCATAAACATTCAGAGACCAGGTGAAGTTTCATATTATTTCATACATGAGGGTGTGGTATGCACATATATGGAAGCCAAACAAACAGTAGAGAGAGAGAAATAAGTGCCTTACCTGGGATTTGAACCCAGGCCACCTGGAATACTGCTGCTAACGTTGATACAGCATTGAATTAGTACACTGTTCTACACACAGTTTTGGACAGTTTGTGGATGGTTCCTTACAGCGGATAGTGGTCTCTGGGCTGGTGGGAAGGCATTGAGCAAAAGGGCATCTAGTGTGCCCCACCTTCTTAGGTAGACCGTACGATTAATACATATATTTCCAATAATTTTATTTCCTATTCTAAGTGCTTCTAGGATAGCATTGTGCCATTCTTTGTAGGTGGGTGTCGAGGAGTGGGAAGGGAGGACAGGGAAATTAGCTCAAGTTGTGGACCCTGCAATACGAGCAGATTTGATAGACCAAGTGGCCTTCCTCTGCTGGCTTCTTCATAAGTCATCAAGGCTGAGTTTAAGAAATTAACTTCTCGGCTATAGTTGAGATTAATGAGATGTGGTATTTTCTGTGTCCCACTACCTGGTCCAAATTGTGTCCTAGAAGACAGATTTGTGGGTTAAAGGTGTCTTCCAGTCCCACTAAAGGGTGTAGGCATCTTTGAATTTATTCCCAGAGGGGGTTAGCTTTGGGGCAGTCCCACAAGATGTGTTTTGGGGAGCCGTTGTCAGTTTTCGACCTAGAGCAGGTGTCTGAAGCTAGGTGACCCATATTTTGGAGTTTTACAGGTGTGTAATGTAAGTTATGAGCCACTTTATATTGCATAAGCCTGAGGCCACTGAATTTGATACATTTGAATAGTTTGCTTCACATCGTGTTCCTTACAGTTAGGTCTGCCAATTCTAGGAATTCTCTTAGCCGCTATTGGCACAAGTCACTGTCCTGTGGAGTAGTTAGACTTGAAAGGTTTTTTGTAAACCAGGGAGGTGGAGTGTCTCTGGGAGGCCAGTATGTCCAGTTCTCCCAAATTATTAATCTGTTAAAGGCCCATGGTCTCAGGTTCAGTGAAGTTGCTATCATATGTTGTAGCAAGAAAAGGAAAAACCGGAGCATGAGCATTTCCATTATTTACTTTGGATCTTGTAAAGGGTATGAGGCTATTTGTCAACATGTCAGCTAAGCTGCTGAAGTCTGCATTGTCTGGAAAAGCAGCTGGGATTGTTTTAGTTTTGCATTTTGAAATTAGGATTGCCCACCAATGGTTGGCTTGGGTCACAGAGTGTTTTTTGTACCAAGAAGCCTTTGCAGCTGTTTACTCAGTAGCAGAGACGTAGCTGTTGGAGTGGCCTTGAGTGTTTTAGGCAGCTTTCTGTACAGAATGTGTAGGAGGGCACTGATGGTTACCCCTTCTATATGACGAAGATCAAGTTCTGTCTTATTCCACTGTGGGGAAATACGGATTTTCATTTTTTCCATTAACACTTTTGTTGAGTATTTTCATGTGTATATATAGCACTCAAAGAAACAATCAGTAACAACAGAATGTAACTATGTCAACATGAAGCAGCAAAATTAAACAAAAACAATGATCTATAAAGAGTGAGAAGTTAATTATAAGTTCATTTGAGAAAGGACTGAATAAATTAATTAACATGAAACATTTTACTGGCGTACTGAGAGAACAAACTAAAAGCAAACTATATTAGCCATTATAACTAATTAAGCATCGAATTATAGTATCAAACTAAAGAATAGGTCATATTATAAACCTTAGACATATCATGTGCCATGTTCAGAAGTGGACTCCCAAGCCGGCCCGGTGGTGCAGAGGGTTGAGGCATTATGCTTCACCTTGCGTCACGTCGGCTACCCGGGTTTGGGAATGACCTTGGGTTGTCAGGAAGCCGGCACGGCAGGGGAGGGAGCAGGATTGAGCGGCCTGCAGCAGCTGTCCTCTCCAGAGGCTGTTGCCCCTGTGGTTCCGCTGCCACGGGCAGCGTCAGATAACAGCGCCAGGCAGGGAGGGGCAGCAGTAGAGAGGCATCTTGAAGTGTGGTGTTAGTGTGCTTCCACACTAGCATGCGCAAGAGATGGGCATAAACCAGGAAAAAATACCGTAAAATAGAAATAAAAAAAACAGAAGAAGTAGACCTGGGGGCTAGCCAGCAGCCGAGCTGGCAAGACTAACATTGCTTGAGCTCCATTATTTAGATTACAGAAAAGAGACTTATTACTTACATAATTGAAAACTTTTGGTGTCAACTGTTGCTGGAACATCCATTCTCATTACTGGAGCTAATTCAGACCTTTTCAGTTTTGGGATGACTAAAGGGAGCTAGATAAAATTATCCAGCTGCCTGGTCCTATGGACCTCCTAAAGTGCCAGCAAGTCAGCACCAGTTGGAAAGCCATGTGGCGAGATCCAATGCAGAATCCCTTCAGAAAGCTATTAGCATGCTGACACAAACTGTTCAAAAACTTGATAAAAAATTAGACCAGTAAAGTGACACAGGCTGGTTCTGGTGGAACGAGTGGAGGCGATGGTGGGATCTGTTAATGATCATGGTAGGATGGCCGAGAAAGCACTTGCAGCAATAGCAACGATCATTAAAGAACAAAATGTGATTCATAGAATTGAGCAGCTAGAGAATCTGGCTCAATCGGCCAGCGTTCGTCTTTTAGGCATACTAGAGGGGATGGAAGAGTGGGACCTTCTTACATTTCTCGAGCGCTGGTTACCGGAGGCCCTTGGACTTGGTTTTGCTGTCCCAATAATTAACACGTACTGGATCACCTTCTGCAGGAGTCTTACTTACATGGCGGGGCCGAGAACTATCTTAATAACATAACAACAACCACATTTATACTTTGGGATCAGATTCTGAGAGCTGCAAAGGAGGATTCCCCAGTGAACATCGGAAAGACAAAGGGACTGTTTTTTGCAGACTACTATGCCACTAGACAGTGGTGCAAAGGTTTTGAGGGGGTCGCTAAAATACTGAAAAATATCGGGATTGTGTATCATTTATCGTTCTCTGCAATTCACTTACCTGGATAAAATGTATTCCTTTACTGACGCTAAAGCAGCAGGGGACTTTCTGTCAACGCTGTCCCCTCCTAACCCTATGGCAGAAACTCTTGAGGAGGAAAGTGACAACTAACTTGATATTTTCTACATCCTGGAACTCTGGGTTTGATTTTATTCTCTCATTATTACCCGATTCCAATTCAGCGGGATTTCTTGCTTGGCTTTCTCAATGGCTTGTGTAACATTCACCCTTAGTTGCTCTCCTGTCAGGTTTTGTGTGTACAGTACTAAATTGGAACCTATGCTTTGTGGTGGAGTATCAGGGTGGAACTGTTAAGATTCCCTGTTTTGGATGCGTGGTATAGTAATGTAAAAAAGGCAACTTCTTCCCGGGTGACTACTTTTCTCAAGTAGTAACTGCTTGTATGATGCCTTTGATTAATCTTTTTCCCATGTGTTTGTGCTGGTTTTATAGGGGTAGGGGAAATATGGCAGGCAGATTGGTGTCAGAGAACTGTTGCACTAGCTTCGTGGTGTTTTAAAATGATGTCTTGCTGTCATCCCGGTGTTTCGAGTAGTTGGAACTGCTGGTGTGAACGCAACGCCGTCTGTACCGGAATATGTGATAAGTGCACCCATGCAAATCTTGCTCCCTGTCCCTGAATAAGTCTGTTCACCGAACCACTTGTCTACATCCCTGTTTTATTCTGGTAGGCTGTTTTATGCTGTATATTATAGATTAATAATATTTTGGCATCAGAGTTCTTAATTCTTGTATTGCCTTTAACATTTTTTAATGTTCTGTTAAAGAGTGTTAAGGCTCGTCTCCTTGTCTTGGGTTCATGAAGTTTGATCATAGTGCTAGATACGAGTGTTTTTTCTATTAATAATTGTACTTTACCGGAATGTATCTTTTTATGAAGTCTTAGAACTTGTGTTCACCATATGGGTTTTGGAGCACCATTGTGCGTATCCCTTTATGAACACTGGCTGCAGATATGGCCACTGACTGTGCTGATTATTTCTGGGTCGTAGAAGTGCTAGCCCTCACTGTTGTTAGACTGGAAATGATTGCCATGTTACTCTGTATTAATATTTAGTGTTTTGTATTAACTGTGGTGTGGTACCGTTTCACGAACGGCATCTGTGGTACTTATTTGCTATTAAATGCAATAAAAAAATGAATTCCAGATGCGGTTAAAGGTTTCTAACTGATCTCGTAACAAGTAGCAAATTTTTTCTTTATTTGCAATGGATGACATAAAAGTGTACCATTCGGATAAGGTAGTAACTGTAGTAGAGCCCCAGTTGTGTGAAAGTAAGTGCTTAGCTCCTAGAAAGGCTGTAAGAAGCTAGTTCGGCTGTTTCCTACGAAGATTAAATGTTGCTGGGATAATTACTAAGATAACGAGCCTTTGTCAATGCCGAATGTTTGCTTGCTGGTATTGGCATTGGTAGTGCAGGAGTTAGAGAGATGCATAATAGGAATGGCAGTGAAGTATTGAAGTAACGCCACCCCAGGGTTTTAAATAATTGATTAGCAGTTTTTTTCTTGGGGCTATACTAACTGTACAGAAAGTATTTATATACATTTTCTAGTAGTGCTGTGTTTGTTAAACACAGTGAGGCAAGAGCTATGCATTTTCACAAAGATTTAGCACTTTTATGAGCAAACGCTAATCAATTTTAGAGTTAAATAAATCCCTGCACCCCCACCCCACCCCTGCAGAGACTGACAGGCGTTGGGCATGTGCCTTTGAGTCGTCGGCAGTAACACTCAGCCCATTCCACCTCACCCCACCCTGCAGACACTGACAGGTGTTGCAGTGTGCCTTGTGGTCTTCGGCCCTTACGCTCACCCCATTCCACAAGGAAATAAGCTGAGATGGGTGCAGTATATGAGAATGGGGTGAACGTTAGGGCCAAAGACACCAAGGCACACCATGATGCCTGTCAGTGTCTGCAGGGTGGAGGTGGGGGTGGAATGGGGTGAGCATTATGGCTGACGACCCCAAGTCACACCCCGGACGCCTGTCAGTTTGTACAGGGTGGGTGTTATGGTTGGAAACCCTAATGCCCCCAGCGTTTGTTCGTATTTTTGCTCCAGATTTTCAACATGGGCTTTTTGGGACCCCACCTCATGAACAGTGGCAGTATCATTTCATTACTCAGTCCTAAAAGGTGATTTCGCACAGCGAGCGTGCCATTCCGCGCCACAGGTGTGAAAACACATTTCGGGCAGGATGTGAAAAATGACAGCTGTACTGTTCATGAGGAGGTATGAAGAAATGGCAGTGTTAAAATTGGGAGTGAAAATATGAAAAAGTGGTGAAGTTATGAGTGTGCGTAGAAACTGTGCAACGCACGCTCGTAAAAACTGTGCAACGCACGCTTGTAATGCAGTCATTTTTTGGACTGTTTTCACCAAATTTTCAACACTGCCTGTTTGGGAACTCCCTTCATGAACAGTGGCGCTGGGATTTTGTTAATCTGTCCCAGAAGTGGATTTCGCACAGTGACCGCGCCATGCTGTGCCACAGGTGCAAAAACACATTTCAGGAAGGATGCGAAAATTTTTGCTGTACTGTTCATAAGGGTGTGTCAAAATGGCAGTGTTGGAAATTTGGAGTGAAAATATTAAAAATTGATGAAGTTATGCATGTGCGTAGAAACTGCACAACGGACACTCGTAACACAGTAATTTTTTGGAGTTTTTTCACCAAATTTGCAACAAGGGCTTTTTGGGAGGCATGGGGTCATAATGTCATGGGTGCCACCTCGCATACCACAGCTGTGCAGCAGCACAGCGTGAAAACACGCTCAACTGTTTTCTTTTTGTTTTGCGAGAGTCTTAGCCCCCCCACCCCTTCCAGACATACTATAATTGACTGCAAGGGGGTGCGGACTTAGGTACAAGAAAAAAAAAAGTTAAAGATTCCCAAGTCGGGAATTAAACCTCGTTTCCCAGCCGCACTAACTGCAGGGTCGGGTGCTCCAGCCACTCCACCATGGGAGTGGCTCGACTGAGCACCCGACTGGCAGTGTTCATAAACTCTTCCTCCTTCATGGTGAACATCAGGGGGTAGCGATACTTTTGTTTCTTTGTAATTCCCCTGACGCTCGAAAGGCATACATGCTATTCACAGCAGTCGTGCAATAACGGCAGTTTTCCATGCCGTTATCATCCGGTACTTTTAGGGACCCCACCATGAATGTGGCACTGTCATTTTCATTAATTGGTCCCTAAAGGTGATTCTGTGCAGTGACTGCAAAATCACCTTTCAGGCCCAGAAAGCGAAATGACAGTGACAGTTCCCCGTAATTAGGTCCAAAACTATTTACAAATGTGGGACCAAAACTCCAAAATCGGCTGATATATCAACCTAAATTGAAACCCCCATTGACTGCCATTATAGGCGTACGTCATTTCTTCAGTTCCGGTTGGTCTTTGAAGAGTGCAGACGTGTTCCCAATCCACAGAAGATTGCTGCTTCCGACCTTCAGAGGTAAGTATGGGTGGAGTGGGGGGTGTAGGGAAGTGTGGTGTGCAAAGGAGGGTGCGGGTTGGGAGGGGGCCAGCAGGAAATGACGAGGACCGTTTGCTTTTTTCAGGTTTAAAAAGAAAACATGCCATGGAACTGTTTTCTTTTTTTTACAGGTGAAATATTACAAAATGATTTTGGCACACTGGGGTGGCCTCCAGTGTGCCAGAGTATTGGTGGGGGATCAGTGCTGGCCCAGAGTTTGGGGCACCCTGAGGTCGGCTGAGAACATGGGGGTGTGTGTGGGGGGGGTGCAACCGACACCGGGAGTGGGCATCTCAGTGTCAAAAACATCAGAGAAGTATTTTATGGCACACTGGGGTGGCATACATGCTGACGTGGGGATTGAGCACCCTGATGTTGGCAGGGGACAGAGAACGGAGGGCGCGGGGCAGGCAGCAGCAGTGGCAGGGAGCTAATTTGTCCTGCTGTGTGACTGGTTGGGAGGGAAGGGGAGACTGCCGCTGCAGTGACGAAACTGTCCTTGATTGCAGCAGCAGATTTCTTTCAAGTGCGGCGCTCACTCTGAAACTGCCATCATCTGCAGCTTCAGCATTAATTGGTGGCCAAGGGATGTGCCCATTAAAGTGTTTGCTGGATTGGCCACAACACTGCCACACCTCTGCAATGCTCTACTACCACAATATGTTTCTTGTGCACTGAGCGCGCAAGCAAACATAATAAAAGTGGGACAGAAAGCAATTCTGTGTTGAAAAATTCTAGAGCATTGTTTATTTGCTGCCAAAAGGTGGATATACAATGAGCATTCCCTAGGGATATGCAACATGCCAGTATGCTCAGCACATTGCCAGCCTAGCCCATCAGCCAGTAACTCCAATTGCTCCAGACTTTGGGTTGTATAATAGTAATAATGGGGTGTATAATAGTAATAAGTAAGCATTAAGCCACAACGAAGGTGGCATCTAATGCTGGATTAATGCATGGTTGGGAGGGTTGTGGTCCGACGCAGCAGGCCGAGGGCATACAACAGCCCAACCATGCATTAATAGCATTAGATGCCACCTTCGGAGTGGCTTAATGCGCTTGTAACATGGCAGGTGTTCATTTACTACTGTTTACATTCACAATAATATGCCACATACATCAACAGCTACTTTTCACATTGTTTAACACAGTATTTTCTGTTGCTCAACCCTGCACTTTCTTAGTAGGCATCCATCTCCTGGGAGCGCGTGCACATTCACAACACAGTATCTATTTATATTGTGATTGCTCTTTCCTGCACGTTTCCAACAATTGTCTAAAAGCACTATGCCGCTACATCTAACGTGCCACGCTACCTTTCCTTGCTATCTAGACGGCTGTTTTCGCTCGTTTATTGTGTTGACTTTTACCGTTCAGTAGAGGATTGTGGGACCATACCTAATATTTAGATATCTCGTCTTTCGCTTCATTCAACATAGCGAGGTATGCACATATTGTTTATTTTCCCACAATGCACTCATTTCTGCAAGTTCCTGCTCCTAACAACTGATCGCGCTCACAGTACCAGTATCGCTGTCACTGAGCTTTTCTGCGCTTCCTTGCTCTTCAAGCACTAGATCGCCTTTCTCATATTGCTCCAGGGATGTGACCTACTTGCTGTGGTGCCATTCCAGGGATTTATTTAACTCTAAAAATTGATTAGCGTTTTGCTCATAAAAGTGCTACATCTTTGTGAAAATACATAGCTCTTGTCTCACTGTGTTTAACAAACACAGCACTTCTAGAAAATGTATATAAATACTTTCTGTACCATTAGTATAGTCCCAAGAAAAAAACTGCTAATCAATTATTTAAGACGCTGCATTCCATTACGATCCTCGACAGGATAGATGCCTCTCCCACTCACTCCCCCTGGGTTTATTCCATATCGCCTACACGCGCGCTCCACCTTTCTGGGGCTCATGCACAGCAGTAGCACTCCTGTGATGATTTCCTCTGCGTGCTCCCTTCAATACCAACACGGCATATAGATAAACCTCCGCTTGGTGTTATATCAGCTGACACGATTGAGCCAATTGGCTTCCTTGCTTGTGGTCCTCTTATTTTTACCATGTTACAATGAAGAATATTAAACTGCAGTAATTTACCTTGCATTTCTCTGCTGTCTTGAATCGCATTAGTCCAGACTGTGGACCATTCATCTACTGAGATTTTTGTTCTGAGTTCCTGTGATTGATCCCAGTCTGAACTATCTCTATGCAACATATTTTGTTTCAGAATTCCATTGTTAAAGGGACACTGTCAACACCCTCAGGTCTCAAAGTGTTACTAGGTTAAAAAACACATTTTATGATTGCCAACATTCTGTAAAGATTGCTGATGTAACTGGTAGTTTGATTATGATGCTTTTTTTCTTTAAAAAAGTGAAAAACAGACTGCCTGCCATATTGGTGTTACCACACAAACGCATATTTGTTTACATTCTCTGATCAGCTCCAACTACATCTTTCCTGGACTAGGGAATACCCACAATGCAGTCTAGCCACTCATGTTGCAGTGGGAGAAAAGGAGCCTAATGAATCATGAGAGACTGCACTTTTAGGGGAGTGTTTCTAATGCTCAGACAACATGCAGTAAGAACAGATCCAGGATTGTAAACAAAACAATGTTGTTTATAAATATACATTAGCATGCATTTCAGTTCTGCTAAAGAATGAGACAAACAGCAACATCAATGAATTTTAGAGAAGGTAGGCAATCATAAAATGTAGTTTTTTAATTAGAAATAATATGATGAAAAACAGGTTGATAGTGTCCCTTTAAGGACATTGCAAAGCTATACATAAGTATAAAACTAAAATCTATGCATATGGGACTTTTTTTAAGTTCTTCAAAAGATAGTAAAGTATTAGTCTGGGAGTCTGTGGCATCCTCCAACTGACAAACCCTGGCCCGATTCCAAGTCCCATGGCCCAGTTCGCGGGCATATGCGCTATGCCAGGGACCCTGCGCCATATTCCAAGACAGACAGGGTCCCCGGCACTTACATCCCACGACTTGTGGCAGCCACAAGCTAGTGTCACAGGAATGGCGCAATGGATCTGGGTGCTGCAAGTCACAGCCCGTTTACTGCTCCTGGAGCCGCCCCCAGGCTGCACCTGTAACCACCTGGGGCATGGGGACTGGCTGGAGTACAGGCGTTTGGGATGGCAGTGTATGAAACTGACCCGAGGTGTCCCTGACATTCGGGGTGGGGAGCATGATCTTGCTGGGGGGCATGGAGGCAGGGATGTGCTTCCCTTGGTGCTGCGGGTGGGCATCCGTCAGTTGGCAAGGACAGATGCCCATTAGACCACCTCCATGCTGGTCAAAATCCGCAGCGCCATAGCGGGTCTTGGAATGGCGTTAGTGGGTTACGGCAGCCACCCTTCCAGAATAGGGTGCTGTTGCTGCGTTAACCCACCCTTGCGCCATGCCACAGTGGGTTGCGGGCTTAGTGGGTGGCGTAGCCCACCTTTGGCACAACCTGCATGCGGCATGGTGCAAGTCGCAACTTGGAATACCAGCTTCGGAATGCATGGTGCAAGGTGCGATTTACACCATTGGGTCTGGCATAAAGCGCCATGCGTAAGTCGTTTTGGAATTGGGCCCAAGTGTTTAATCCATCCTGGGTCTGTTAAAGGTTTATTGTTGTAACAAATGAATAGATTTCCCAAAATCTGTTGTTTTGTAGGCAAAGGAGTACTTAATTTGAGATGTTGTGTTGTGGTATTTATTACCGTAAGAGAGTTAACAATGCAGAGATCATCCCTAAGGTGTTTTGGGAATGGGATATATAGAAAATCTGAAAGGAAACAAGGTTTAATACGTTATTCCATGGAATACCATAAGGATGAATCAGATAGGGTTCTGTAAATGTAACAAAGATTGTTTTAATAAGAATGCTTTGCTATATTTTTTCCACCATGGTAGTGGAAGGCCGCTCTTGTCTGGTTTGGACCTTAGCTTACTTAAAAAGCAACTTTCCCGGTCTTTTTGACTTTCATGCATAAATTACCCCTTCTTGCATCGATTCTGGAATTGTATTTCATTACTGTCGTCTGCAGTTAGTTTTTGCATTCTGAGCTGCTGAAAACTGCAGGGTGTACCAGAGCTTCTATAGCAAGCCTGGTGTTGCTGTGGACTCAGGGCTGTACTGCTGATATCACTATAGGGCAGAGGAGTAACTCACACTGTGCAGTGCAGTATAGTGCAGTCACAGCAGTTTTGCAAGGGAAAACTACCAGTACTCAATGTACATACTGAGTTTCCCTCTTCCCCAAGACACCCTGTTAGCAATGCATTATGCCGAAATCTAAATGCCTTGTCAGCATGTTTTTTTGTAAAACTGACTTGTGTGTGTGAATCAATAAATGAATTAATTTGACTAAGCATCAGGGATCTGGGTTTCATGCAGTTTAGCATGAACAAAGGGACTTGACAAAACTTGAAAATATGAATTACTTTTAATTTAGCGATACTGATTATGTTATAGAATGTTATTTGAAAAAACACTTTTTAAATAAAGAAAGTTAAAGAAAAAAATTAGCGATACTGAACAGGAAATAATGTTTTGATATATTGTAACATAACAATGAGCACCCTGTCACTCAATGTTTGCACCTACAGGCACTGATTTGCCCTTTTTTTAGCTGAGGAAGCTCTGGCTGAACAAAGCGCCCTGCTGGGTTTTTTTTGCAACATGCTGCTGGCTGGTCTAATATATAGGGCAATAGTGTTATTTGTGGGAATGTGAACCCAAGCAATTTACTTGCTAGTGCCTTGTTCAGTGATTAGTATCTGTATTACAAACTTTTAGAGGGATCGAATGTGAAATTTGAAGTCTGGTCTCTGATCCTGTTTTGTCGTCTTTGATACTGCAAGAAATGTTACATTGTGTCAGCATATCCACAGCTGTATTTGCAAGGATGGAAAAGGTACCATGAGATTTTCCTGTCAGGACACCTGTGGTACCCCACTTGTTGCACTTAGTGTTTCTGCCATCTAAGTCCCTTTTCCCATATAGATTTACTATTCTAACACCATGCCACCATGGGTCACCACTCAAGTGACATTCTGAGAAGAAAAAAGTGAGGGGTTGTTGCCTGGATTCAAACCCACAACCTTTTTGTTTGAGGCTGTAGACCTTTCCACTATACCGCAAAGCTGCCACAGCAATGAAAGTGAGCCATTTTGCTGTAGAGATTAAAACCTTGCAGGAGTTTCCTGACAGGACAGTTTGCAGGTATTTCCTGATGGGACAATCTCATTCCTGAGAGGAGAATTTCCTCCTAGGAAAATCTTGTGACACCTTTACCATCTTATCGTCATATTTTTGGTGTTGCCATTTTCATACCAGAGTGTGTCACTTTTTGGAAACAGGTTTTTTTATAATTTCCTGACAGGCTTTGTTGGGCTTGGAATGCGTCAGGTTGTTGAGGAGGGGGGATAGATTTCTTTAATTACCTGGCAGTCTTAGTTTGGCTCTGGACTCATCAGGTAGTTGGGTGGAAGAGGACGATTTTTTTTGTTTTGTTATTATTCTCCAACAGATAATGTTGGGCACTGGACATGTTAGGTAGTTGGGGGACGGGCCAGATTTTTTTTTTATTCACTGATGGGCCAGGCTGCTTACCTGATACATCAGGTAGTTGGGGCAGATTTTTTAAAATTCCCTGCTGGTCTGGGTTGGGCACCTGAAATTTAGTTCTGTTCTACATTTCCTGCTTTGCTAGTATGGAACTTCTGTGCCTTTTAAAACATCTTGGATACAGTGTGTATGTAAGTCATGTTGGTTAAGTGCTGTTCTGCACATTGCTTAATCCTCTTCTCCCTCTAGCTTCAGCAACTGACCCCCCCCCTTAGTTTTCCCAGCACATGGCCAGTCTACTTGGACTGACTGCAAACTCAGTTTTTTCTTTTTCCATAATACACAGAGGTTGGGAGAGATACTTTGCACTGTAGTTCTTACAAGCATCACATGTTTCCACAGCTATGTTGTTCTTTGTCCTTCTGCATGAAAACTCTCAGTTTTAAATAGGCAATATCATTTTTTTTCTGAGATTGCTCAGTGATAAGGCTACCACTTGTAACACCATCGACCCGGGTTTCGAACATGGGACGTCAGAGGATTTGCGAGGCAGAGGAGGTTCGAGCCTCCATTGAACTTCCTTCCTCGGGGGAGAGAGGTTTATAGAGCCTGGTGCAAACCTGGCCATTAGCGGCAGCTACTGTAGGGGCAGATCAGCTAGAGACCGTACAATGTCGGACAGAGGAGCAATGGTCACCGTTGTTCTGCATGGTGGAGTGTTCTTTTGGCATCATGGGTGGTAATATAATACTTAAGGACCATTGAAAAGCTATATTTACTAACTACTCTTAATTTAAACGTTTTGGCATGGATAGTATACAGTACAAAGTGTACAACTCCTACATACGTAAAGGGAATAAAGGTTGCAATTGTTGTTTCAAAGTAGCAAAGACAATTGTAGAACAGTAGCCCTATAAAGGAGTTTAAAGTTGTCAAAAGCATAACTTTTTAATTGTGTGTCTGGGAACTGTTTTGTACAACAGGACACGCCTAATGTAAAAACATAATAAAAAATCTAGTTAGAGGTTGCTTCGGTGCTTGGCTGTAAGCTAGGAGCCTTGCCTTTCTGAGAGATGACGGTAAGTGCACTCCAGACAACTAATTGAAATCGCCCACGAGTACAAGGCCTTGCACAACATGCAGTGCAGTACCAATAAAGGCTGGTACATGTTTTAATTTGTACAGCGGTACAGGTCATTTCAAACCCACGAAGGGAGAATCCTGCAAGAAGTTAGAACGTAATGGGCCTGTACTACAGAGAAACTGGGCAGATGGCACTGTTCATCATGTGATTCATTTCAGAACGCATCATTAAAATGGGCTGCTAGGTGAAGTCTGATGTCAAAATAAAGTGCTTAAAAATAGACTGCAACCGGTAATACCAAATGCAGAGAACTAGATGAGCAGGTAGGAATGATAAACTCTTGAAATCAACTGAGGCTTAATGCTTGGGAGTTGTAACTGGATATAAAAAAGCCAACTAGAACTGAACTAATGAGTCCCATATAATTTTTTTTTCGCAGTTAGTGCTTTTTACCCCTGAGCACTGAGCATGCTCCTTTGTTCCGGTCACCCCAGCCCTGTCACTCCGACATCTCCAGGACTTACACTGCCAATGTGTTCCTTCAGGGCTTATCACTCGGGTGGGGGCAGCAGGGTCCCCCTCAGTCTCTACTGCCAAACCAATCCAATATCGCTGAAGTGCCTGGTCATCGGGTGCAGGGCCTGTGGGTGGCCAGATGCCATCCTGCTGACCAGGGCGTTTTCTTAGTTACTTTTCCCTCTTCATGGCTCGACAGAGTATTCGTACATTGGTGTCAGTGGTGACACCATGCATGCTTCTGTATGGGCCTGTCAGATGCCTGATGCTCAGGCCACTACTCTCATGTGGTCCCTGCACCCTAGCCTCCTCTAGGGGTCAGACTAATGCTTGGCTCTGCCTATCCCTTCCCCCAGAGAAGAGCAGTCCAGACACTCAGTTCTCCCTCTTCGACCCTCCGAGAGCCTGAGTTCATTCTCAGACTTGGGTCGTTGGCACCGTAAACTGTAGTGTTACTGCTGGGCCGGCCTAAATCCTATCTAATTAGTTGTGGCTGGTGCCCAGCGAATATTTTACCTGGTATTGCTTCACAGAAACCAACTCCGGTCACGTTCTTTGGGATACAAATAAGGCTTGAATCGTGCACATGGCAAATTATGTTTCAGGGCATTTTTAATTACTCTGTGAAGTTTTACTTGGGAAAACTGTCTTCTTTTCCCGGGGGCAGAGCTGACTCTCTGGAGTGGTTACTAACCTCGTGAAGATTATTTTTTTTCTCCATTAAAAAAAACAAGTAAACCAGACAAATATAACACACTGAGTTTACCTTCGGTGTTGGGCGGGCAAGTCAGCCTAATCAAGTCCCTATTTGCCATCTCAGCAGTGTTCCAAGTTGGTTGGCTGACACCCAGCTGGTTGAGTGGCATGGTGAGCTGAGGCAGGGAGTCTTGCCCCCAGCTGCGCCAGTGACCCGCTTTCTGGAATGAATTGGTGTCACCAGAGGCTGGTCAGGGGAAGGCAGGATTGAGCGTCCTATGACGGCTCTCCCTCCTTCAGAGACTGGGGGGGGGGGCAGTGCAACCCACTGCTTGAGCACCACCTAGTTGAAGCTGGGTGGTGTTGCAGCAGTTGCCTTCCAGGTTGGCCGGGTGCAGGTTGCTGAGGTGTACTGCATCTTTACACACTACGTGCACGCCATAACATGTATGCCAGCCCGGGGAGAAAAGCCACTTGGGGGGATACTGAGTGCAGGCAGGGTGATGGCATGCTCTGCAGACCCAGCACCACCCACCTAAGCCTCCCTCACCCACCTACCCATGGAGGTACAGTAGGTGGAAGGTAAGTCCTGGGAGTAGGTGGATGTTGGGGCTGGGGGCAAGATGCCAGAGGGGGCCACCCAGGTGTAGGTGGATAAACAGAGTACAGAAGACTGGCTGACACCTGAAAAAGTCGCAAGGCAAGCTGAACTGACAGGACTGGGTGAGAGAAGAAGGCAGCGCACTTAAAACGTTGGTAGCAAGAGACAGCAGATTGATGGTGAGATGTTCCTTAGGGTTTACACTGTAATGCAATGTAGGGTTGGTGCTGCACTAATATCGTCACTCTTTACCAATGCAGGGTTGGTGTTGCGCTAAAATCAGCACTCTTTACTGATGCAGGGTTGATGTTATGCTAATATCAGCACTCTTTACCGATGCAGAGTTGGTATTGTGCTAATATCGGCACTGTTTACCAACGCAGGGTTGTTGTGTTAATATCAGCACTCTTTACCAACACAGGGTTGGTGTTGCCCTAATATCGGCACTCTTTACCGATCCAGGGTTGGTGTTACTCTAATATTGGCACTCGCTGCACAAACACTGCAGTGTCATTTACTTTGTGTGACGAGAGTACCGATGAGGGTAATGCAAGTGCTGCACTGCAGAACCCCAGGGAACACCTGCTTCTGGTTTAAAAATCAGGTGGGTGGTAGGGGGATACCAGCAGCAGTGGTTGTGCACCCGCCACCGGTTTCATAAAGATCCAGCAGGTAGCAGGGAGGGTATACAAGTGTCAGGGTATGGGCACTCTCCACAGGCTGAGAAAGAATTGTGGCAGGTGGGGGTTGCCGGCTGCAGTATCGGGCTCCTGATTGCCAGAGATTTGTTTTTCTTTTGGGTAGAGGGAGTCAGTGCTTTCAATGGGGATGGGTTCCTGACCATGGGGAAAGTAGACAAATGGCAGAGGCTATGTTTGTTACTAAAACTGCATGAAACGGCCGTTTCGAGTCATGAAATTGTCCTCCTCCCTCCCAAATAACTGGTGTATGTCAGTATTGCAAAAATCCAGTTATGGGAAGAACATTGCAAAACATTCTGCACATGCACCAAAACTGCATTCTGTTTTCTTAATTTAAAACCGCCTACCAAAGTATCATCCTTGCGCCAAACTCTAATGAACCTGAAAGTCTCACCTCCCAGCCATTTTTGTGCTATTGCTGAGCAAAGAATGTCTCAGTTTCCATATTTGTAACATTCTAGAACTTTTAAACCAAACCTTACGAAATGTAAAGGATCCAGAGATCCCAGTACTGACTTCAGGCTATTTGGGTCAGAGATGGATGCATTATTAAGGTTCAGAAATCGGGGTTTACATTAAACTATCAATCAGCGCTAATATAGGGGCACTACCATGCCAGAATAATAATACAGAGGTTACCTGATAAGCTTAACATATGCAGCTCTATGAGTTGATAGAATACTAAGTGAATTTTCACATCCGAGATCCAGATTTCTCATGCAGTGCCTAGCACTGCTGATCTTACCCACCTTCTACCCTAGGTAAGAAAAACAAAATTCTTCTTTTAAGCTGACATTAATATTCAAATGCAGATAACCTAGCAAACCTTCTGTTCCAAACATTGAAACTCTTTCTAAACACATCACAGCATTCTGCTTTAGTGAATGTGTGTCTGTGGCACTACTATGCACACCCTACCTTCCTCAGAGTGCAGAGCCTATCAATCAAGTGGGCTTTTGGGCAGTCAGAAAAGAAAAACTCTCCAGCCGGGAGCAGTCCACACTATCATTAACAACAAAGGAGGAGGCCATCTTGGTTTGTCTTGCGTAAGAAAATGGCTACTACCACGTGTTAATTTACTTTCATTTTTGTTGAGGTGAGAGAGGGGGATATGATAGAGACCTCAGGTTCCTGAAAGGAATAACCAAGGAGAACTGTGAAGAGCTGTTTACAAGGAAAAGAGAAACTAGGACATGAGGTTGTAAGTGGAAGTTGATGGGGGGGGGGGAGGTTTTAAAAGGATGTGTGGAAAAGTATTATTTTACAGAAAGAGTGGCTGAGTCATGGAATGGTCTACTGGCAGAGGTGGTGGGTGCCCTAACCATAAATGACTTCGAATACAGCTGGGATAGAGCAAGAGTATAGTAGCCACTCAGCAGAAAGAATGAGGTGGAAACGGAGCAAAAGGGGGGATGGGGAAAGGGAAGACCCCACAGAGATAATAGGTCCCGGCATATGATGGGGTAACAGGGATCGAAATTAAGTTTTGCAGCCACAAGCCATCAGGGCTAGTGACTGGGAAAATCCACTAGCCCCACAGACTTATCCACTGGCCCAGCTGGTGTACTTATTGAAATGTTACCTTCTATAGAACAAGCCCATAGGGCTAGTTAAAGGAGAATCTTACTAGTCCGATAGAAAATCTGCCATCATTTGGTTAGTGGGCCGGTGCCAGTTTCGACCCCTGGACGGTAATATGGGTAGATTAGATGGGCCATCTTTATTTGCTGCTGTTGTCTATGCTTCTAATTACTTAATAACTTTGTTTATACACTGTTTAACTGCTGAGAGTACTTTTCACCAGTCTTTCTGAAAGTCCATACATGCACCTTACCCACGCTCCGTCTGTCAAAGACCCAACACAGATACAAAGTGAGGCAGTATAGCGCAGTGGTTTAGGGCTCTGAGCTGCAAATCTGGAGACCTGGGTTTGAATCCCACAGCCCCCACTTGTATACTGTGTGACCATGAGCAACTCACTTAACATCCCTGTGCTCCCAGGTTGCACCTGTAAACATGCTTTCAGCTTAGTGTGCTAGTCCTGGTTAAACAATTGCAAAAAATTAAAAAAATGTTAAATCTATAGAGGCAAAAGATGCATACCTGCCTACTGAATGCTCAGTCCAGTACCTGCAGTGTAATGAATGTATTCTGTAGTTTAGTCACTGTCTCCCGACTCTTCATCACCACGGTGGTCAACCTTCTTGGCCACTTGCCTGCCTTCTTTGAGTCAGAATACTGAAAACATTACATTCATATTGGATGCAGTGGCGAACCAGCAACAGAAATGAATGTACATTCCCATGAGAACAGAGCTGCTTGGGTAGACTGTGGCACAAGAGGAAGGGTAGAGGCTCATGCCTCCACCAGCCATAATGTCGGAGGTATCCAGAGTCGGACGAACAGCAAGCCAGCTTGATGTTGAGATGACGATTGGTTTGCAGGGCTGCACAGATATAAATGCAGTAGCAACACCCATCTGTAAATTGTTGATCAGAGGTAAGTGAAAACACAGCACAGGCTGCAGGAGAACTGTGAACAACTGCATCGATCCAGAGAGCAGATAAAAAGTGAAAGTTTGTATAGTGAGTCTAGCCTTGGCTGGTGGTAGGCTTACGGGCTGCTTCAAGTCCTGGATTTTTTTTTCCTTTTAATAACTAAGCAAATCCCACTAGGTACAAGTAATTATTTTCAAGAGCAGCCTGGGAGCACTGGGGAGGTTAATTGACTTGCTCAGAGTCACACATTATGCAAGTCTCTGAGCACATTACTCTTTCTCAAATGCACAACCCAATGGCAACACAAATATTTACTCCTAACAGTCACACAGGAGTGTGGTGTGCATATTTTATGGAACACATACAAACAAGGGTGAGGAAGAGTAAGTGCCTCAGCTGGGACTTGAACCCAGGCCACCCGGAATACCGTTCCGATTGCGCTAACCAGCTGCACCACTAAGACAGCTGGAACCTGAGATATCCCTGAGCACATTACTCTTTCTCAAATGTACAACCCAGTGGCAACACCTTTGTTTGTATGTGTTCCATAAAATATGCACACCACACTCCTGTGTGATTGTTAAAAGTAAATATTTGTGTTGCCATTGTGTTGTGCATTTGAGAAAGAGTAATGTGCTCAGGGACTTCCCAGGTTCCAGTTGTCTCAGTGGCACTGCTGGTTAGCGTAATCAGAACGGTATTCCGTGCGGCCTGGGTTCAAGTTCCAGATGAGGCACTTATTCTTTCTCACCCTTGTTTGTATATAGTAGTTGGCCTATAGCCTGGGCCGTGGATTGAGAAACCACCTACCTTACCTTATTAACAAACATATATATATATATATACTGGTACATGAGTTGTTGTTATGAGTTGAATGATGTCCAGACAGTTAAAATTATGGGGAGCGATTTTTGACTCTGAGAGTTTGACTAACATAGAGTGGATAAACACCACACTGCGGTGCCTCAGGGTGCTTGCTGCAGTCAGGCAGTTAACATCTCTGATTCAGAAAGTTGCATCAATTACAGAGTGACTAACTGTAACTCTAAGCCCTTAGTCTTGAAGCGAGTAAAGGGATACTGACTGTGAGTGACTTATCTGTATCCTTCTGACCAGTACTGCTGCTGGCTGTGCTGTGTTTGATGCAAGTAAATCCCTGAGCTGAGCTGCTATTCTCTCTCACTGCCTGTCTTGTGAGATAGATAAAATATGCATCCAGGTTTTTCCTAATCACCAGGTCTCTCTCGTGTTGGATAAATTCGAGGACTCCATATATTTAGATTATGCCTTGCAATGGATAAATTCTAGGTCTTCATATATTGACATAAAAAAAAAAAACACTGGAAGGGATGATTCTGTTTTTGCCTGATTTTTTTTTTTTTTGGGGGGGGGTAACAGGTCTGATCTGGTCATTGTATAATAAACCCCCCAAAAGATACTATGATCATGACGCTGGTACACACACAAGATATTTCTTGTTGGTTTTTCTAGACGGGGGCCAGGAGGAGGGGTGGTAGCATTTATCCCAACTCTTGAGTTCCAGTCCAGTTACAGCAGCAGCAGAACGTCATGTGTGCCTGTCGGTAGGGTTGTAAAGCACTCTGAAATGTGTCTCATAAAGTAAAAGAAATTTAAAATACTGTATAGGGTTTGGCTACCACCACACAAAAATGACATTTGTGTAGCAGTTACTGCTGCACAGAATTATTAGGGTGAAATATTCCTTCCTGGTGCCACTGAACTATTGAGCCTGTAGAACTGGTGGTGTCTGTAGCCACTGATCAAATGAAACCTGTGTAACTAGTGATAACAGATGCCACTGTCCTGTCTGTTCCCCACTCCCTTTATTCTGCTGACTTGTGATCTTTTTCTAGGATATTTCTTACAGCAGGTCACACCTTAGGAACTATAGCTGTTCGGCACCAGGACTGCATGGAAACATTTTTGTTAGCAGTCTAACTGGGGTCGCCCATGGCAATGTCATCATGTCAGCATCTTCCCTATATAGCTGTGGGAGGCCCCACGCCCTCATTAGTTTTTTTCCCATCATCGACCATCGCACTTTGGACTCTACAGAGCACTGTCATTTCAGTTGACCATCATTTTTCTAGATCATTCTGTTTTTATTTTCTTACCCTAGTTCTTCAATCACTTTATTTTCTAAAATGATTCCCCCTTTTCCTTTTCGTTTATGCCTGGATCTGACAGTCTTTTCTGTCGCTTCTGCTGCGGACAGAAGATCTACAATAAAGACTTCCACGAGGCCTGCGTCCACTGCCTTGGCATCGATCACAATGTTCAGGCCTTTTTGGCCCGGTGGCACTGAGTGTTGAGGCACTGGATGCCACACCTTGCGCTGCGCCAGCGACCCGGGTTCGGGAACGAGCTTGGTTCGTCTGGGGGCGCCGGGGGAGGACTGAGATTGAGCGTCGGGAGACAGCTGTCTCAGTCCTGGGGTGGGCTGGGGACTTTACACCATGCTGCGGTGATCCCTGGGAACGCCCGGAAGTACTGCAGGCAGTGGTGTAACTGGGGGAGAGGGTCCGCGGCAGACGTCTGCACGTATGTGCGACGTCATTGCACATCAGGGTTCCCTACGGAAGAAAGAACAGGGAAAAATATGGCAGCATGGTTCCACGGCAGCTTGATGGCCTCAGCTCCGCTGGCCAACGATGCCTGGAGGCATGTGCTGGTGCTGGTTTCCTCGCCGGGTGCAGGGGCCATGGGGGGGCCCCTTTTGTAGGTGTAGCTGCTTCTGCCAGCTGGGCATGTGAGCTTCGGGGTCGGTGGCAGAGTGGAGTGGTGGCTGGATTTGGAAGCAGGGACTGTGGCTACAAGGAGGTACAAAAACTGTTAAATGGAAAAAAAAAAAAAAAATAGTGTTAAGACCTGCGAGATCTGCCACGGCTTCAAGTCAAGCTACTCATCGTCGTCAGAAAGAGCTAAAATTCTTCCTTATGGAACAGACGATCACCACCTTGGATAAGGAGCTTCAGGCTAGGAGCTCCTCCGCTTCCCCGGCCCCATCCATGAGCGCTCATGCTGCCAAGGCCCGGGACAAGTCATCAGGGGAGCATCGTCACTGGGAGAAAGACAGGTCCTCCCAGGAACATTCTTGGTTACTGCGTCCAGCACCGACTGTTATGGGGTCGTCAACCAGACTGTCAGCGACCCCTGCTGCCGCCCACACTCTCTCTGCTACAGAGTTGGCTTGGCAGTCTTTCCCACCAGAGCTCCACTGCCCAGCATTGGTTCGTTGTTGGCGGGCCTTCCAAACTTTCTCCTGCTGATGATTCCCACTGCCTTCCTCACTCTGTCTTTCATGGGGGGGGGGACTCTAGCAGTGTGGCCCGTCAGTTCCTCTTCTGCCGATGCTGGCCCGTCATCGCCAGGGTTTTCTCTATTCTCGTCGATGCGTTTGCCCCTGCTGAATGCACCTCTGCCTCCTCAGGGGCCGCAGTCAGGGAGTGCGGCCGGCCTGCTTGTGGCTGGTGATGGTTATATGTTGGACTTTAAACCTCCCCAGTCGACACTCCAGGCCTCCCCAGTCAACACTCCTGACTGTTCCTGTGACTTTGGGGATGACAATCCCCCAGTTGGTCCCTCAACCTACCCCCATCTCGTCGCTTCTTCAGTCCTCCCTATTGTCACCAGGGCCTCAGTACCCCCTGTCGCTACCAAAGGACCCCCCATCAATGCCGATGACCATCGACGTCCAGGCCCTGCTTTCCATGGTCTGGGACTTCATGTAGAGAGTTGGCCCACCTCAGGGCCCATCGCTGGCAGGGCCTTTTTGGACCATCGGTGCCATTGCTCCATGCGTCATCACGACCAGATCCTTTACGGTTATCGATGTCCTCAGTGCCTTTCTCTGAGCCAGGGGATGACGATGATTATTGCTTCAACATCTTGCTGCCTGATGATGAAGAGGAGGAGGGTGCCAGGGCCTGGACTCCCTTCAGCGCCTCCACTGTTTCCTCAGCGGGGAAGGACTCCTCAAAATACATCCCACGCAGCAGCTGCAGTCAGCTATGGGGTTTGATGCTGTGGAGCAGGACATTATTTGGCGGAACCTGGTGGATTACCTGTACCTGCCGGATTCTCCTCCCCTCATCATTCCTGCTGCGATTAATGCATATGAGGATGCCACTGTGACCACTTGGTACAGACCTAACTTGATTCCCCCTATGCCCAGAAAGGTGGACAAGCAGTACCAGGCCCCTCTGGGAAGCCCTTTTTTGCAGGGCTCCCACAGGTGGATTCCATGATGATTAATGCGGCCCATGATAGATCCAAGAGGCCCCAGCTCCTCAGCTCCCTCCCTCCCTCCCTCCGGACAAGGAGTCGAGGAAGTTGAACCTTATGGGCAACTTGGCAATAGGTATTTGCCTGTTCCACTTTGGCTTTAAGGATCATTTATTACATTGGCCATATGCCCAAATTCCAGAATGACCTCTGGAAAGCGTCCAGGTCTGCAGTCCAGTCCCTTCAGGTGGGCCCCCACAAACAGGAGATACTCAAGACCTTTCATATGGGCACAGATGTGGGCAAGCACCTCTTGCGGTCTGCCTATGATGCCCTATGTGCCTCCGCCAGAGCCTCCATGGTGGGAGTTTGCCTGAGGCGGTACTCCTGGCTCAGGGTGTCCAGTTTTGCCTCTGATGTCTAACATTCCATTCTGAATGCTCCCTTCAGGGGCTATAAGCTCTTCGGGGTAGACATGCAGGATATTTTATTTATTTACTTATTTATTTGTTTATATCTCGGATTACATTACCTTTTAATCAGAGGCTCTTTTACAAAGGTTCCATGTTAGAAAAACATATGAATACAATGATATATAAAAATAATTTTGACATACAATTCGATAACAACAAGATAAGTACAATTGAGGCAGGGTAGAATACCGTCATGTCAGTACATTCAGAGGAATAGCCTAGGTGCACCAAAACGTGGTAAAAAACAAGTTAGACCGGAGGGAAAAATGGACATGGGGGTGCGGAGACAAATTCATACATTCTGCGAAAAACATAACCAATAAAAAGGTCAAGACAACAGTAAGGTAATAGGAAGAAAATGATGCTGCCAGAGGTAGGCGTTGTTGGAGGGTGGGGGGCGAGGTGTACTGTATGATGGGAGAAGGGGAAACGACGGACACTTATAAGGGGGATGGAAAGTAGAGGGGAGCGTGCAGGCATGATGGGGAGAGGGTAGGATAGGCAGGGTGAGACCATATACTGAATACCATAAGGGTGGGGGTAGAGGAGGGATGAGAGGGCAGGGTAGTGGCTGTGGGAGCAGTGTCAAGAGTAGCTGGAAGGGAGGGAAGGGAGGCAGTGAGAGGAGTGGTTTGAGGTATGGGGGCGTGGTGAGGGGTTGGGGGGAAGTGATCCTCAATGACCTCTAGGTCCTGGGGAGAACCATGTGGTCTGGTCACTCCCTCGTCACACCCACCAGAAGAGTGAGCAGCAGGTGCTCTTTTGGCATGCCACCCATCGTCCTAGGTCTGGCACCAGACAGCCCAGCAAGCGTAAAGCTGCAATGGCCCTGCCTACCCCCTCCTCCACCACAGGGAAGTCCTCAAGGAGTGGAGGAGCAGTCCCAGGTGTAGGCTCAGCCTCAGCCTGACTCCTTGTCCGTCCCCCTCCATCCAGTTTCCCAGGCTGTGATGGTGGGGGGGTTGTTGCTCCCTCCATCTGGGTGGGTGGTGGGAGATTACAACCAACACCTGGATTCTGCAGCTCATAGAACAAGGACACGCTCTTGAATTTGTGGAAATGCCTCCAGATCTTCTTCCAAGTCCTTCCACTTACTCTCCAGACCATGTACCTGTGTTACTGGAGGAGATCCAGACACTGCTAGGAAAAAGGGCTGTAGAACCTGTCCCCGAGAGTCAATATAATGTGGGGTTCTACTCCCACTTCTTCCTTGTTTCTAAGTATAGAGGGCACTTGAGACCCACCTGGGCTTATGGAACCTGAACTGCTACATCCAGTACAAAACATTCATGATGGTCACCTTCCCAGGCCTGTTGCCCCTTTTATGGGAGAGAGACTGGATTTGCTTCCTGTATATACAGGACATATACCTGCACATCAAGGTCTGCCTTCCCCACAGGAAGTACCTCAGGTTCTTATTTCAAGGGGAGCTCTGTCAGTTCAGAGTTCTCCCTTTTGGCTTGTCACCAAGTGACTAGCTGTAATGGCAGCAGCACACAGGAGGGAGGGACTTTGCATCTTCTCCTGTCTGGACGACTGGTTGCTCAAAGCTCAGTCAAAATAGCAACTGTCTTTGACCCTGGCATATACTCTGCAACTTGCAGCTATTTAGCCAGTTGGGGATCACAGTCAGCGTGTCCAAGTCGGTGTTGACTCTAGGCTAGCATCACCAGTATATAGGCGCTATACTGGACACAGCCTAGAGCTCTGCCTCTTTGCCCCTGGACAGGGTGGAGCACCTGATAACGCAGGCCCAGGAACTCGTAGCACAGTTGGTATATCACAGCCAGGAGATGTCTCAGACTGCTGGGCCTGATGGCCACAGCTGTTGCTATGGTTACCCTGGTGAGGCTGCACATGTGCATCCCTCAGTGGACTTTAAGGGTACAGTGGGATCAGCGAACCGACGATCTGGAGCAGCTGGTTCTTGTCTCTTCCCCGGTACAGAAGGTTCTCCTGTGGTGGATGGAACCCAGCCATTTGCTCAAGGGGTTTCCTTTTCTCATGCCCGCCTCTCACCAGATCCTCACCATGGATGCCTTGGAGATGGACTGGGGCGCTCATCTGGGTCCTTACCAGACTCTGGGGACGTGGACTCCACTCGAGGCTTTACTCCATGTCAGTGTCCTCGAGATGAGAACTGTCCTGTACGACCTGCAGGCTTTCCAGTGCCACATGTCCTTGGGCCCTCTGTTAATGCAGACGGACAACATCAGTGTGGTACACTACATCAACAACAAGGGGGCACCCACTCTTGCCCCCTGTGCCGGGAGGCAATGAGGATTTGATACTGGGCTTTGTAACACAGCCTCAAACTATTGTCCGTCCATGTTCCAGGTGTCCAAAACGCCCTGGCAGACAAGCTAAGCAGGTTGCAGCCCAGAATGCACGAATGGGAACTGCTTATCTCAGTGGTAGAAGACCTGATGAACAGGTGGGGTCGCACAGAGTTGGACCTTTTTGCATCCCCACTCAACGCAAAACTGCAGCTTTCCTGCTCGCTCGATCCAGGGCCTAGAGTTTTCTGTCAAGACTCAGTGTCCCTCTCTTGGAAAGGGAAGGCCATTTATGCCTCCCCCATCTTCCTCCGATTCAGAGGGTGCTAATCAAGCTCCAAATGGAGGGTGCCATCCTGATTCTGGTGGCCCCCTTTTGGCCGCAGCAGATTTTGTTTCTTCTGTTGCAACAGTTGGCAGTGGAGTGTATGGTGCCCCTTCCCTTGTGCCTGGGCTTGCTGTTACAGGAGCGGGGAACCCTTGTCCATCCAAACCTCCTGTCTCTTGACCTGCATGCCTGGCCTCTGAAGACCTAGCCATTGCCTGGTTTGGTGTCTCCCCTAAAGTGGCTGACGTCCTGGTGGCCACCAGAAAGCCTTCCACCAGGGCGACTTATTCCTTGAAATGGAAGTGCTTTGCTTTGTGGGCAGCTTCCAATCACTTGGACCCTTTCACCTGCCTGGTGAATCAGATTCTAGAGCACTTAATGTCCTTGTCAGATTCTGGACTGAAATACTCTTCACTAAAAGTATACTTGTCCACCATATCAGCCTTCATTGCGCCTATTGATGGTCATTCAGTAGCCAAGTTGGATGTGGCCCGTGCCTTTTTTGTATACTCAAATTTTCCTTTTTTATATTCTATATGTGGCCCATGCCTTTCTGAGGGGCATCCTACACTTGAAGCCTCCCATCTGTAACCCAGTCCTGGCTTGGGACTTGAATTTTGTTTTGGAGAAACTTACTTTGGCTCCTTTTTATTTTGTTTGATGCTCTTTATCCTCCCCACCAACCCAGCTGCCCACTCCTTCAGGCAGCCAATCCCTGCCACCCCACGTCCTCCATCCGCTGCCCCTCAGTGTCACTCCCTGGCCGACCCAGCGTATCCCTTCGCCGGGGGGCCCCCTCCCATATCCAGTACCGGTAGGGGAGATTGTCGTGTGCCAGGAGCAACGTTCTTCCATCCTCGCCAGAGTGACGAGGGCACAACACGGGGCTAACTGGCTTTGCGGCAGTGGGAGGACAGACCACCGTCATCCGTGCGGCATGAGTGGCCATCTTTTTCTCTTTTTCTGTCCCTCCCATGTCTCGAAATGGATCTATACAGTGGTGACATGGGATGGGGATGTACAGTGGTGTGTCGAGGCAGCACGCTGCCTAGTACGTCTCCAAACCACCAACCAGGTGCCAGAGGTCCTCCCACCCCCACGGAGGGAAGTATCTGGATAAACGTTTGTACTTTCTCCCTGCTGGTCTCCACTCCTGGTACCCGGGCTCGGGGCGTGAACCTGGGTTGCCAGCGTGCCCAGCAAACCTCATCACTTGGCACCATGGAGCCTGCCACTTTGGCTCCTTTTGAACCTGCCACGACTTGCAAGCTACGCTTTCTGTTGTGGAAAACATTTGTTTTAGTTGCTGTTACCGCTGCTCATAGGATTTCTGAGTTGCAGGTGCTCACGTGTTAGCAGCCTTATTTGATTTTCCACAAAGACAGCCTGTCTTTGCGTACTAATCCTAAGTTTTTGCTGAAGGTGGTGTCTGAGTTTACTTTGACTCAGACCATCCACCAATATGTTTATTATCTGGAGCATGCCAATCCAGGGGAAGCATTGCTCCATACTTTAGATGTACATAGAATACTCAGATATTGAGCACTGTGTACTGTTGTGCGGAGGATGTGCACCAGAGGCACATAGCCCTACCGTGTAGCTACGCGACCATGGACAGGTGCACCCATGCCAGCATTCACGAACACCACCCACCTGTCTGCGGCCCCGCTCCCCCGGCATGCAAGTGCATGGAGAACTGTTCCGTGGACCGAGAGTGCATCCAATTGGATGCCCGGACCCGGTCTGCTAGTGGATCCCTCACGCCCAAGGGGGGGGGGGGGGCGGATGGTGGCAGATGGCATGCTGTGCGCCGACATCACATGGGTGACAGGTGCCCAGTCAGCTGCCTCAGACCTCCATGTGGTCCATGGGCTGGGGCAGCAGGTTGAGGGGTCTGCTGTGCCCCGTCTTTCGCTAGCAGCCCAGCGGCGATCCTGGGGCATATACCTTATGGTGGTGTTACCCAGCATAAGGTTGACCCATCGCCCAGCACTCTGCACTGTTGTGCAGATGGTGGAGTGCAGGCACGCCCCCCCAGCCCCTGGCGCGTTGCTGTCCATGCAGCTGGGGGATCGGCACGTACCTGCCCTGTGCCCACTTGGTGGATGTCGCATGGGGTCCATGGGACCCCTTTATGCAGCATGTTGGCATAGTGCAAAGAGTCAACCATGTTTATTGCACAAAAGATTGCAGGAAGTCCTCGCAGCTGTTTATTTCTTTCACCCCCTGGGAAAGAGAGCATTCCAGTTTCTAAACAGTGTCTGTCCGAATGATTGGCCAGCTGTGTTATTTTCTGTTATAGGAAGTATAGTAAGGAACTTACTGGGGCTGTCAAGCGCCACTGTACCAAAGGTATGGTCGCTTCCATTGCCTGTTTCACAGGGGTTTCAGCAGTGGAGATTTATGCTGCTGCTACTTGGAGTACTGTCCACACTTTCACAAGGCACTACAGCCTGAACATCACCTCTAGAAGGAGGGCAGGTTTTGGCAGTGTTACAGGGTCCCCTTTTGTAGGCCGTTGCCTTCCAGCTGCCCAGATTGTTCT
This sequence comes from Neoceratodus forsteri, assembly GCA_016271365.2. Lineage (NCBI taxonomy): Eukaryota > Metazoa > Chordata > Ceratodontiformes > Ceratodontidae > Neoceratodus > Neoceratodus forsteri. Next base: position 170,992,980 of record JADMNL010000030.1, read on the forward strand.
CCTCTGCAGTACTGCTTGGGACTCGTTCTTAAGGTGTGACCTTCTGCAGGAGATATCCTCGAGGAAGATTGAACAGTTACGTAAGAACTTATTATAGCAGTAGATCTTTGAGAGAATATCTTGCCGCAGGTCATGCCATCCCACCCTCCTTCCCCTTGCCTCTGAGTTTCTCCTTTCCTGTCCTTACCTTTCCAGGGTGGTCAGCTTTCTGCCTACCAGGCTTCTTCTGGTGGGTCTCTGTAGCTCTCCCTTAGTTCCCTCGGGAGCGTATCCCTCAGTGGATGGTCTACAGCGGGGAACGGTGGAGGGTGTGGGGCCGCCCACAGTTATATAGGGAGGATGTCTACATGATTATGTTGATGGGGCAGCCCCAGTTAGACTGCTAGAAAAAATGTTTCAGTTTGGTCCTGGTGCCTGATGGCTATAGTTCTTAAGGTGTGACCTGGTGCAAGAGATTCTCCTGAAGATCTACTGTTACAGTATGTTCTTACATAACTGTTCTTTCTTACCCCAGGAGTCCTTTAGCATCGGTAACTATTGCAGTGAGCTGACTAGATAGCACTGCCCCAGAGGTGGAATGTATGCTAACGAGTTTATAAATTAGCCAATCAGATTGAAGCTTGAGGGTGTGCTGAGCAGGCAGAGTGAGGAAGGCTCCAGAATTTTTTCTCTGCCTGACTGAGCAACACTGCCTCTGAGGTGCTCTTTCTCGACCAAGAACAAGTAATTTTTCTTGAACTTGATATCTATAAACCTTAATTCTTATATTTTTTATAGTGTGCTGAGTATTTTCTCATAGTTTTCTGCGGTCCCAAGAACCGCAGTTTTTTTTTTTCTCAATTCCGCGTTTCCCTTTTTCTTTATTTTCTATAAGTTTTAGTAGTTGCATTTAGTGTTTCCACAGTTCTTTTTATTTTATTTGTTTAGTGGTTCCGTTTTTTACACAGGAACCGACAATTTTCTATATTTTGTTTACTTCAGAAAAGTCGCGGTTCTTTACCGTGCAGGAACCGATCGTTTACCTTTACAGTTGAACTACTGAACATTCTAAGTTTAGGGGTTTCTGCAGATTGGCATGTCAGAAACTTCTAAGAAAAGGACTGGACCCACACGTTTTAAAAATTGTTTAAATTACCAGAGAATACTTGATAAAGCTGATACTCATAATCTGTGTTTAAAGTGTTTAAGCCCAGATCATCATTGTGTTTTTTGCTCAAAATTTTGTCCAAAAACGTTAAGAAACAAGTAAAAAGGCTTAGAGAAATGGCAGAAGAAGGGTCTTCATCTGGTCCCAAATAAAGACCCAAGGCTACCGATGAGGGGCCCTCAAAGAATAAAAATAATCAAGGTGCTGATGAGGCATCTTTTAAATCCAAGCCTGTTACAGGTGCTGATGAAGTGCCTTTGAAAGCAAAGAACACGAAATCAGGTGCTGATGAAGTGCTTATTAAAAATACGGCTTCAAAAGGGGCTGATGAAGTTCCCAAATCAAAAAATTAAAAAGGTGCTGATGAAGTGCCTAGTTCAAAGAGGAAGCCTGAACAAGTCATTAATGAAGTGGCTGCTAAAAAAAATATGTTAAGAAAGAAATACCACTGCACCTCCGAGCAGTGCCAAGGGTGAGGCTGCAGTTGATAAAAAACATAAAGATAAATCTAAAAACACTGAACTCCAGAAAAGTATACCACAAGATACACGGGGGGATTTACCTTCTATGGAGAATGTGGCAAAAGCCTGGTATCTTTACCAAACTATTCAAGGCATGGGGTCTTTTTTTGGTGCCTCTGCCTTTCCAAAGCAGGTTCCCTCGGCAGCTCCCTCTGATACAGGGGCCGATGAGTGGGATGATGATGATTTTTATGATGCCCCAGATGACATATCATAGGGTAAGGCCCCAGAACCTGATGTGTCACCTGACCCTTATTTTGGAGTTCCCCTTCAGACCAGGAGGGCACCTTCTCTATATTTACTTTTTTACAGCACATGGTGTACACTCTTGATCTTCCTTCTCAAAAGTCTAACCAGGAAAAGGAAGAAGACCAAGAATATAGAGATATGAAAGGTCTTTCCTCTTCTAAGCCGGTAGTTCTTCATATCTATAAACCTTTCAGAAAGAACACTGTGAAGTTTTTCCAGGACCCCACATCTGTGTCTGGGGTTGAGAAGATATTGGGTAAGAAATACCAATTGTCTAAAACAGATACAGAGTTTCTGTTTGTGCACCCCAATCATGAGGGAGTGGTACAGCAGGCAGCATGTGACAAATCAGGGGTTCCTCCTTCTTTCCAGCCTCCTGAAAAGTATTCCAAAAGGCTGGACTTTATGGCCAGAAAGACTTATACCTCTGCTTCCCTTCTCCGGCTGGGAAGGGGAGCCCCCCCCTTCCCATATCAAGCAAGGTACAGGCGAGCAACAGGAATGCCTCCTTGAGCAAGTGGCTGGGGGTTTTGGCGGTCAGGAGGCATGGAGCTACACAAGGTACCACGCTACTCTACAGGAACCCCCCCCTTTCCATACCAAGCAAGCTGCAGGCGAGCAGCAGGAGTCCCTCCTTGAGCAAGCGGCTGGTGTTTTCTGTGGTCTGGAGGCACAGAGCTATGCAAGGTAGTGCTTCCAATAGACAACTGCCTGGACTGTGCTAGCCCATCGACTGCCCCCCCCCACCCTGGATTGTCGTGACTTACCAGTCAGAGTTTTAAGTCCCCATTTTCCTGTTTGCATGTTCTACTAGCCAACCACTGGGAGGTGCTAGTGAGCCACCCAGTTACTCTGGAACTCCCTGCAATCCCGGCCTCTCCCAGCCTCTTCCTGACCTACACTGGTCACACATTAATAGAATTGTGGGTCCAAACCTGGTTATTCTAGGCAATTCTGAGGCACCCCCACCCAGGGATCGAACCTAGGGCCTCCTGCAGCGGGGGAGGGAACACTAACCATTTCCCAACTCGGCAGTCCTGTTTTGAATTGGTGCACTGTGATACTTATCCTAATCCAGATACACAGGCAGTAAATCGTGCCCCAGTGTAGTCCTCCAAGAGTCCTCGAATCCTCTTTACCAGGACACGCACTCACACTTCTGGGAGGCCCCCCCCCCCATCACCAGGGAACTTCTCTGTCGCCATCTGAAGTATAAGGCTTTTGTGGATAACCATGAACTAGAACACATGGAAAGGAACCATTGGCAAAATGGGGATTGGGGATGGTGGCCTGGCCCCCAAACAGCAAGGTAAGGGGGCATATTTGATAGGGTGGTAGGAATTGTACTGGGTGTGGATAGCCATGGGCTACACACACATGACTTGGAGTTTGGGGCGTTGTATGGTGTGCAAGCAGTTGCCACTAATTAGGAAGGAAGGAAGTAAGTAAGGAGCTTGCGCTGGACACTTGATGTACTGGAGTGGAGCAGTGGTACTAGAAGGGACTGAAGGAACATTAAAGGGGTTCGAGGTAGAAAGGAGGACAGTGGTGAACAACAGTTTGAGGCACATGGGAGCAGGGGGTTAGCGAGCGGCACAGGGAGAGATAAGGGTTGGATGGGGATAGTAGGTAACGGTGGAAGGGAGGGGTGGGCTGAGGGGAGAAGTAAGGACATGGCGTGAGAAGGGCCTACAGCAAGCTCAAGGACGATTAATGGGAAAGAGGGATGGAAGCTAATGAGGGGCGTGGGGATTTGGAGTAGTATCATAGAGTGGAAGGAGGGGGGTGCCCCTGTGGGGGAAGGGCAGTTGGGCATCTTGCACAAGAATAGGTTTGCAGAACTACAGATACAGGATGAGGATGGGATTGAGGAAGTTTGTGCAAAGGGGAGTCAGGGAAGAGCAGATGGGAAGGGCCTGTTAATGCCTCAGGGAGAGGGGAATACGGAGGTCCTTCCACCAGAGGAGGCAAATGGGGTTTTGGCAGACAGTAAGCATGGGGAGGAGAGCACAAAGAGGAAGTCACCTCAGAACAGTAACAGCAATCAGAAGGGGGTATCGGGAGCCAGGGATCACGGTCATGGGAACACACGGAGGAAGTCACCTCATAGTAGTAGTGGCCAGGAAGGGACTTTAGGGGTCAGGGATAACTTGGGGAAGCAAGTTCAGGAGGGCAGAGAGAGTGGTACCCAAGTGTTAGGCTTGCCTAGAACCAAGCGGGGCAGTGGGGGTCAGAATGGTGCAAAAAGTGCGGAGGGTACAATGGGCAGAGATAAAGAGGTGGGGCCAGAGCAGGAGTGTAAGGTAGCTGGGGCCCCGGTGGCAGATCTCACCAGTGCTAAATGGGCCTCAGAAGAAAAGGAGGTGAGGGAGGAGGAGTTGAGAAACCCATCCACAAGACAGGAGAGGGCAAGACAGAGGCAAGTAAGGAGTTTGCAGCAAGGTAGCAGGGGGCAGTCAGGGTGCCAGCCACAGAAAATGGAATTGTGAGGAGGGGGGGCAGCATAGGGTCTGGGGGCAGTGGGGATACAGGGATGAGTCAGGGGTAGCCCTGGAGGGACAGATATGGGACGAGGGAAGAGGAGACCAAGCCAGGGGAAAGAGGCAGGGGTGGGGAGATAGGAGGGAGGGAGGATAAGGGGGAGAGGGTGGCAGGGGAGCCAGCAGTGTGCAGATCCAGTTCAAGAAGGGTGGAGGATAAAGTCCTAATTGTCGGGGATTCCATTGTTAGAGGCATTAGCTGGGGAAGGGGGCAAGGTTTGGGGTAGTTGCTTGCCAGGCATGACAGCAGCTGTAATTCATCACATCCCCTCCTGGGGGAAACTGAAAGATGAGAGAACCCACCTAGTGTTTCACTTGGGAACAAATGACCTTGCAAGGCATAGTTTGATGGAGGTACAGGCTAGGTTTGAAGCATTGGCAAGGTTCTGCAACAGCCTGAGATTCAGATCAGTGGCATTCTTCGAGGTGCTGCCTGTTCTGAGAGCTGGCTCAGAGAGGAAGCAGAGGATAACAGAATTTAGTAGCTGGCTTTCTGGATGGTGTGCTTGGAAAGGTTTTGGGCTAATGAGGGATTGACAATCTGGCAAGATGAAAGCCTATTCACCCCAGATAGACTACACTTAAACAGGGAGGGTAAGGAAGTGCTGAAGTGGAAAATGGAGATGTTCGTTGAAAAATACTACAATTTAAACTGAGTTGGGGGTGTTGCAAGCTAATCCCCAAAACAGCACAGCTGACATGGGCACCCGGGGCCCTTCCGTAGAAAATAAGACGCCCAGTGGGGGCTATGGGAGGGAAGGTCAGGATGGTGAGAAATGTTAGGACAGGGAAGGGCACCAGGGTGGCTAGAGTTTGAAAGGCCATGTGCACAAACGCCAGGAGCCAGGGCAACAAGGTCCCAGACCTGGCAGCAGTCATGGCCGAAGCAGACTTAAACCTGGTGGGAATCACAGAGTCTTGGTGCCATGGAGGGCAGGATTGTGACATGAACATACCAGGGTAGACTTCCGGCAGTGCTGGGAAACTAATGGCAGCGTAACTGTTTGGCTCCGCTACCTGCCTGACGATATCGTAGTGCATCTGCCAGATTCAGCAATGCATTCGCCCACAAAGAACACCAGATCAAAAGCAGGCAATCTGAAGAACTCAGTGACCCCAGTTTCTAAGCTGAAAGAATTAATTCAGCTAGGGAAACATGGTCCGTCATCGCAGCCTAAGGAAACGCTAACTTTCCTGGTGGCGACAGGGCCCTCAGATGAGGAAGAACCGATCTTATTGCGATCATACTGCAACAGCTAAAACAGTGAGTAAAATAGATCGTCCACTGACTGACTTCCTGGCCGACATAGGCAAAATTGAACATTGGACTGATCAACTGGAACTGGGGTTCTCATCAGTCACAGAGCAATCAAACTGCCACGACCGCCTCCTGCTTTATTTAATAGCCAGAGAATGAGAGCTCACTAGCAAAACTGATGACTTCAAGGGACGATCCAGGAGACAATATCTAAGAATTTGCAGGATCCCTGAAAGAGCAGAAGCAAAAGCGAGTACAGTCACTGAATTCCTGCGGGGGGTACTTAAAGAAGCCCTACACTTGCCGGAGGATTTTGACCTGTGAATGGACCAAGCTCACCGGTCCCTGGCTCCCAGACCCAATACGGGAGCCCGACCACGATCCTTCGTCCTAAAAATGATGGACTACTCCTCAAAGGAAGAGCTGCTCACTAGAGCCTGGAGACAAAAAGAAATCCTATACTAACAGCACGGGATCTCCCAGGACAATAACTACACAGCTGTGGTCCAGGAAAATCGTAAAATGCTCTGGTCGGTCATCAAGCAACTCAGATCCAGGAATATACGAGCGCAGATCCTATATCCAGCCAGGCTTGGGGTCGAAACTGACAAGGGAACCAGAGTTTTCCAAGACCTTATCCTCATTTCTTGACAGCTTAGGAATAACACCCGCCCCCGCTACAAGTAATGGCTTGAGAGGAATTGTCGACGATCAGCATGGTCGGTAGCCCAGAAGGGGCATGAGCACTCGGGCCCTGGGAAGGGTGGCCCAGAAGCAAATCTGCAAGTGGATGTGATAAAATCATTGAAGCCTTACACCTCTTCAGTGCTCCTAGAAGGTCTTACAAGAAGAACAGGGGGAACCTCGGGGGGGGCAGCCACAATGCTGAAGAGCGAGCAAGAGAAGATGCACATACCTGAGGTGTAGTAATGACTCTGCTTATTTTCACTTACATCTGCTTCCTCCATGCCGCGCTGCTCACTGCATCCTCTTGAACCTCCTGCCATCTAATTCGATTGGCAATGCAGTCTGTTGGGCAGTCGCGGAATATTTCTTTCCCCCTGAAGGCCTAAGAGCCTGGATCAATTGCCGAGCCGCGGGTCCCCGACCCGCAGTGCAGATCCCCATACACCCTGCTACTCCAATAGCGGCTGAAAGCTTGTGCGATTGCTGCTGGGCCTGGTTTTGTCTGTTAAGCAGATCAGGTTGAAGCTTCAGAAATGCTAAAGGAAGCAAGTCAGCTAAAAGACTTATAATGAAAAGTTCAAGGTTTAAAACGACATAGTAAAACAAAATTTGCATATTTGAAATGAAGACACTTGTTACCAGTTGAACAGTTCTAAATGCAAGTTCTTGGCAAGGTTAAACTAGAGTTATGGCCTTTTCTGGTCCTTTGTTCTTGAGCGAAGAGTTCGTGACCAAAAGGCCACTAATGATGTAACGAACAGCTGAAGACAGGGGCGGGTCTGGGAAGAAGAGGCTGAGAGAATAGGCCTCTAAACATTGATTTTGTGTGGGGGGAGGGGGGCCTCGCCACAGGACGTTTCCGCCAGTCTGTGAGGAAGGAAATAAGAGTGGAATACCCCTGCCCCATCCTAGGGGGGCTGCGGGCTGCACTGGTGTGTGGTGAGGAGTGTCTCCCCCCTTGAGTGGGGGGAAACTGTACGTTGTGGCACGGGCCCTCCAGCACCGGGCCTTCCTGGGTATTAATTTAATGATTTTCCACCCTAATTTGGCTTTCAAACTCCTTAGTATCTTATGGGGGATAAGATACTAAGGAGTTTGAAAGCCAAATTAGGGTGGAAAATCATTAAATTAATACCCAACTCTAAGAGTCAGGTGGGAGCTAGAGCCTCCGCCATTGAATACAGGAAAGCTACTTCCTGGTTTCTCGCTCTCTATTCCCCACGCTGGATAGACCATTGGTACAGGGGAGGCTTTTACCCCACTCCCTTGTGCCTAAAACGGCTTTCCCTTTGTAATAACAGGGAGGAAAGTGCCACAGGGGTGACACAACCCAGACAGTGATTATCTGTCTGTCCTTGGAGGTACAGGCTGGTTCTAGAAAACCGCCTAAACACCAGTTCACATCTTTCGATTATCTACGGTCACCCTAGACTGTTGTACAAGGGGGCCAAATGTTTTTCACTGATATTAAGCATTTGTTATTGTTTTGCATGGTTCTGCTTCTATAGATTCACATAAGGGAGCATTGACTTTGCACATCCATTTACCTAAGAGTTGGGCTAAGAAACTTGACGTAAGCAACATGGTTTGGAAACAGCAGCATACCTTTCTAGAGTTCAGAAATGACAAGTATCAATACAAAAGTTTTATTCTATAATTATAAATGGGATTAATAGTCCAATTAAGCGGAAGCAGATACAGACGTTTCTTAGAGACCAAAGATGTGATATAAATTTTATTCAGGAGACTCACCTCTCTCTTAGAGAAGCAGAGAAACTTAAGACAAAAGCCTTTCCACACTTATATCAGGCCTCGCTTGAGAGTGGGAAAAAAAGGGGGGTAGCTATTCTTCTATCTGCGACATTTCCATTTGAAGAAGAAGAAAAAGTATTCTCAGACCCAGGGGCCAGATTTATCATAGTAGTAGGGAAGGTTCAGGAAACACCAATAACTCTAGTAAATGTCTACGCCCCACCAGGGTCACATATCACCTTTTACTCAGATCTACTCAGGGTGATATCTGAGAAGGCAAAAGGTCTGGTGCTTATGGGCGGAGATTGGAATTTAATCCTAAATAGGAAGCTTGATACGCCAGATGTTAACTGGAGTGCAGTTGCAGCAGCCACTTCGAAGAGTGGGGTTATTCTAGATGCCCTACAGGGGGCATGCCTTAGACAACTAGTATTGGAGCCCACTCGAGAGGGAGCAATCTTAGACCTGGTTCTCTCAAATGGAGATGGAGAGAGGATCACAGATGTGGAAGTAGGTGGCCATCTGGGAACTAGCTACCATCGAACAGTATGGTTCACAGTAAACACAGCAATAGAGTCAAGCCATACAAAGGCAAAAGTACTGGACTTTAGGAGGGCTGACTTTGCCAAAATGGATGAGAGCCTAAGGAATGCACTAGCAAATGGGCAGGAAGGAGGGGTGGAAGAACAATGGGGAATAATAAAAACTGCCATCACAGAGGTAACAAGCCTTTGTGTGAAGCAAATAAACAAAACAAAACGATGTAAGAAACCACTATGGTTCTCAAAGGAAGTGGCAGTGAAGGTTCAAGAGAAAAAGAAAGCAGTCAGGAAGTACAAGGAATCACAGAAGGAGCAGGACAGAGAACTGTATCAGTTAAAGCAAAAGGAAGCTGGGAAGGCAGTCAGAACAGCAAAGGCCCAAACCGAGGAAAAGATAGCCAACTCAGTTAAGAAGGGGGATAAAACCTTTTATAGGTACATCAGGGAGCGAAGGAAGACCAAGGGAGGGATAGTGAGGCTTAATAAAGGGGAGGAGGGTGGGCAGAGGGTGACTGAAAAGGCAGAGATACTAAACAAATATTTTTGATCAGTATTTACAGATGAAGAGGGGGAGGTACCTAAAACAAACAGTAGAAACACTCTGGATACAGAAGTTGATACCAGCCCATTTACAGAAGAAAGGGTTCTGAAAGAACTCTTAAAACTGAAGGTGGACAAAGCAATGGGGCCTGATGGGATTCATCCCAGAATTCTAAAAGAACTAAGGGTATAACTAGTAACACCACTGACTACCCTCTTTAACAAATCATGGGAGGATGGGGTGGTACCCGAGGACTGGAGGAGAGCAGATGTGATTCCCCTTCACAAAAGTGGGAGCAAGGCAGAAGCAGGAAACTACAGATCTGTTAGTTTAACCTCAGTGATAGGGAAAATGATGGAATCACTTCTGAAGGAAAGAATTATCGAGTATCTAGAGGCCAGAGGGCACAGGACTCAAGGCAGCATGGATTCACAGCGGGAAGGTCATGCCAGGCAGAATCTGATAGATTTCTTTGACTGGGTGACCAAAGTAGTAGATCAGGAGGGCTGTGGACATGGCCTACCTAGACTTTAGCAAGGCATTTGACACAGTCCCACACAAAAGATTAATGTACAAGTTAGCCAGCCTGGGAGTGGGTCCCAAGATGACAGCCTGGGTAAAGAATTGGCTGGAGAATAGGACACAGAGAGTACTAGTAAATGGAGTCCACTGTGAAGAAGGGGTTACTAGTGGGTACCGTGAGGGTTCAGTATTAGATCGGTCCTCTCAATGTCTTTATAAGCGTTACATTGCAGAGAGACTGAAGGAAAAGTATGTCTTTGCAGATGACACAAAGATCTGCAACAGAGTTGATGCACATGGTGGGGTGGAAAGGATGAGAAGGGACTTGACAAGGTTAGAGGAATGGTCAAATGTATGGCAGCTTAGATTCAATGCTAAGAATTGCAAGGTAATGCACATGGGAAACAAAAACCCAGGGGAAGAGTACACAATGGGGGGTGAGATACTAACAACAACAAAAATGGAAAGGGACCTGGGGGTAGTCATATCAGATGACCTAAAGGTGGGCAAGCAATGTGAGAGGGCAGCAAGGAGGGCTGGGGGGATACTGGGATGCATAGGGAGAGGCATCACCAGTAGAAAACAGGAAGTTATTATCCCTCTGTACAGACAGCTGGTCAGACCCATCTGGAGTACTGCGTCCAGTTCTGGAGACCCAATCTCCGCAAGGACATAGACAGGATGGAAGCTGTCCAGAGGAGGGCAACTAAAATGGTGCAGGGTCTGCACCGGAAGACATATGAAGAGAGACTTAAGGAGCTTAATATGTATAGCCTGGAGGAAAGGAGGGAGAGGGAGACATGATAGAAACTTTCAAGTACCTCAAGGGAATCAGCAAAGTCCAAGAGGGTAGCATCTTTCAAAAAATAGGTGTGCAAGAACAAGGGGGCACAATTTGAAGATGGGGCGGGGGCTCAGAGGTAATTTAAGGAAGTATTTTTTAACAGAGAGGGTTGTGGACGCATGGAACGGCCTTCCGGAGGAGGTTGTGGAGTCAAAAACAATGGTGGAATTCAAGCATGCATGGGACAGTCATAAGGCAATTCTAGGGGTTGGGGGTAGGAAGAAGTAGGCCGCTGGTTAACTGGGATCTGCAGCTTATCCATTAGGTAAGGAAATGGGCAGACTGGGTGGGCCAAGCGGTTCTTATCTGCCGCCAAATTCAATGTTTTTATGATACAACCTCTCAGATACCCACACTGAAAAATCGTGCAGCCAGTCTCTTTGGCAGGCTCTTGTCTGACCTGGGCATGGCAGATGCCTGGAAAGAAAAATAGCCTCTGGCAAGGGACTACACTTGCTATTCACCCAGGTTCAGGACCTTTTTAGATTAGATGTGTTTTTAACCAACACCAACACTAGAGACTTGGCTGCCTTTAAGCATACATGGGTGGGCATCGCCACACATTCCGACCATCAACCCATTTTTTTAGAACTAGAGTTAGCCCTACCCAAAAGGAAAACATTCTGGAAGCTTAATGCCTCCCTTTTAAGGGATAAAGAGGTCATTAAGGCACTCCAGTAAGTGATCTCCCAGACAGAAGGGAACTGCTCCAGCCCTGAGACCTCCCCATAGATATTGTTGGACACCATAAAAACAATGTTCTGAGGAAAACTTATTTCCATTGCATCTTTTAACAGGGAGAGAAGGAAGATACTAGAACAATCCTTAATTGTTTGCGGGAACTCAAACAGCAGCAAAAAACAACAACAAATGGCTACAGCAGACAGATGTGGAAATTAAAGAGATCAAAAACAAAATCCAAAAGCTCCAAAACTATGAGATAGAGAAAGCCCTACTCTATTTAAAACAAACATATTTCGAAGGAGGCCCTAGAGCCACCAACTTTCTAGCATACAGACTAAGACAAAGAGCGGCTAAGGCGGTAATCCCCAAAATCAGACACCCCAATAAGAACACGATAACATATAAAGGGGACCAGATAGCAAAAGCCTTTGTAGATTATTACAGATCCCTATACCGGGCCCCAGTGGAATCACCCCCAAATGCCAAAGAGGAATACCTTAGGGGCTTGGGTCTTCCTTCCCTGACCCCGCAACAAAAACTAAACTTGACAAATCCCATTACTCAACCTGAAATAATTAAAGCCATACAGAAAGTACAATCTGGGAAATGCCCTGGGCCAGATGGCTTCGGGGGGGGGGGGGGGATACATAAAACTTAAAGGAGTTTTTCCCTCTTCTCCATGCCACTTATAATGCAGTTTGGCTGAGTGGGGACCCCCCCCCACAAGGGACTATGCCACCATTACAGTGCTACATAAACCAGGCAAGGACCCGATGGAGTGTGGGTCATATCGACCCATATCATTACTAAACACAGACTACAAACTTTTTACTTCAATAATAGCTTCCCGGCTCAACCAAATAATCCCATAACTCATTCATCCAGACCAGACCGGATTCATGGTAGGTAAACAGACCTCTGACAATGTAAGAAGAACTATCAATCTCACAGATTTAGTCACCAAGGACCGTACCCCAACATGTATAATGAGTCTTGATGCTAAAAAAGCGTTTGACAAGGTCTCCTGGTCATTTTTGTTTAAGGTCCTCAAACAATTTGATTTCCCACAAACTTTCTTGGATAGCCTTAAGGCTCTCTACTGAGCCCCTCAGGCCTATGTCAGAATCAATGGAGGGATCTCTGATAGGTTTCAGTTAGGTCGGGGCACCCAACAGGGTTGCCCTCTGTTGCCCCTCCTATTTGCCCTTTATAGCGAGCCTTTAGCTCAGGCTACAAGAAAACATCCAAATACAGGGGGAGCGGTAGTTGGGAATACGGAACACAAGATATCACTTTATGCAGACAATGTCATGCTTTCCTTAACCAACCCAGATAAGTCAGTCCCTCATGTCTGGTGTGTACTGGAGGAATTCAGAACACATGCAGGGTGTACCCTCAATAAAAATAAAACAGAGGTCCTCAAAATTCATTATAAACCTTCACTGGAAATTCTGAATATATTCCCCCTCAACTGGAAGAGAACCACAATCACTTGCTTGGGAATCCAAATACACAAAAACTTAGGAAATTGTTCTCAGTTAATCTAGAACCATTGTTCAAGCAAATTCAGCAAGATATAGCCAGATGGTCGGTACTCCGTTTACCTCTTTATTCCAGGATGATGAATCTTCTCCCCAGATTTCTATATTTTTTTCAATGCCTACCCATTAAGATTCCAAAAAAAAGTTCCAACTATGGTAGGGCAACATTAATAAATATATCTGGTCCCCAGGAAGGTCTAGGATTAAAATAACATCTATGCAAGCAAATAAAAATAAAGGAGGCAGAGCCCTACCAAACCTTGAAGACTATTATCTGGCTGCCCAGTTTGGCTTCGCACTCTTGTGGGACACAGAGGATATAAGGCCCACTGGAAATATATGGAACTAGTCACCACGGGGCGCAACACTAAGCGCTAGAATAATGGACACATCCCAGCAACAAGACAACATACACCCCTCTGGAGCATAATAAACACTCTATGGGCAGTACACAGGCTTTGGATTGAATATAACCCATGGGACACTGTTCGGCCATTACAGTGGTTCGCTTGGGACCCGGCGTTCCAACCAGCCCATATGGATCACACATTCAGGCATTGGTCATGGTTGGGCCTCAGGCAATATGGTCAAATTCTGGAGGGAGGTGTGATTTTAGACTTTCAGAAAATAGAAGACACATATCACTTGAAAAATTCAGTTTTCTTTTGCTACCACCAACTAAGGACACACGTGGCGGGCCTTGGAGAGTTGAGGGTTGGGGAGGCCCCATCTCATATTACGAATCTTGTAGAAACGATGCAAGCTATTACCCTTCAGTGAATGAAGACGGAGCTTCTTTCAGCCTTGTACGGAGCTGTCAGATACCTATATGACAACACCACACAAACAGTTAAGGAGAGATGAGAAAAGGAAATGAATCAACCCATGGGGAAGAGGACTGGGATAAGATACACAAACTGGCAAACAAAACCTCTCACTCTCCAGCTTGGCAGGAGTTTGAGTGGAAGATAAGGATCAGATTTTTCTATACCCCATCCACCCAATACAAATGGAAGGGCAACTCTGCCCCCAGTTGCCGGAGGGGGTGCGGGGAACCCTTAGCCCACCACACACACATATTTTGGGAATGCCCAGTCCTGCAGGATTTTTGGAGTCAAGTGTCTCAGACACTCAATAATATATTTAGCTGCTCCCCAATTCTTAACAACTATAAATACAATACTGGGCCTTCCTCCACAGCAGGTCAGGGGCTCTGATGGCATTTATTTATGAATGTTTTGATAACTGCGGCCCATAAGGCCATTACTTGCAGGTGGCTAGCCAGGGACCCCCCCAACCCATCAACAGTGGTTCCATTGTCCAAGAAATACAACACATGGAGGAATTAACTTACAAAATCAATTTGAAAACCCATATTTTCACCCGTAAATGAGCGAGATGGGTCCTTGGATCAGGGCCCCTAATTGCACCCATAACTGAAGGTCCTGAGGAAACTGGGTAGTTCATACTGGGGAAGACCGGGTGCCTTTGTCTGGTGAGAGTTTAGATCCCAGGCAAAAATGCCATTAATAAGATAATATCAAGTACCAAACTGATATGATAACAAAAATGTATTCAACCCAATGATTTTATTATTTGATCAGATATTAAAATGCATTAAATATGTAACACTTTCATGTCATATGTTAATTTTTCCCCTTTCTAATTTATATGTAAAGTGTATTGTTTATGTACTCTAATATTTCAGTAAACGTGAATTTAAAAAAAAAGAACATACCAGGGTATATGCTGTTTAGGTGAGGCAGGGTCGGAAGTGGGGGAGTGGCGCTTTACATGAGGGAGGGGATTCAGGCAACAGAAATACAAGGTAGATGGGGGGACACAGAGGCATTATGGGTCTTGCTGATTACAGGGACGGGCGAGGTCGTGCGCACTGGAGTGGTCTACAGGCCACTGGGGCAGCAAGAAAGGGTGGGCAACCAGATGATGAAAGATTCTGAGGATGACAACTAGGGGAGAGGTGCTGCTGATGGGGGACTTCAACCTGCCGGATGTGGTATGGGACACGTCAGCAGCATCACCCAGAAGCAGGGTGATTCCGGACTCCCTTTAAGTTGCCTTACTCAGACAGATGGTCAGGGAACCAACTAGGGATAGGGCGGTGTTAGATGTGGTGCTAACAAATCGGGACAGGGTAGGGGAAATATCTGTGGGGGATAACCTTGGTACAAGTGACCATGGTACCATGTGGTTCATGGTATGCACATCAGCTGCCATAAACCGGATCAAGGAGAAAGTGCTCAACTTCAGACGAGCAGATTTTAGTAGGATGGGGAAATATGCTCGACAGGCACTGGAAGGAGTGGGGAAGCTTGGGAGGGTGGAGGACATGTGGGACTCAATAAAGGGAGCCACAGACCTCTGCGCGAGGAGGGGGAGCAAAAATAGGAAGAAAAGGAAGCCACTATGGTTCAAAAGGGAAGTGGAGGAAAGCATCAGGACTAAGAGGAGAGCCTTCAGGAGGTTTAAAATGACGAAGGGGGAGGAAGCTTAGGAAGAATATCAGGTTAGACAGAGGGAGGCAGGCAGGGAGCTCAGGCGAGCAAAGGCAAGGATGGAGGAGAACATTGCCAAGCCAGTCAAGAAGGGGGACAAGACCTTTTTAGGTATATAGATGAAAGGAGAAAAACAGAAGGGGATACTCAGTTTGAAAACCGGGGCAGGGGAGAGGGTGGTGGGGGACCAGGAGAAGGCTGAACTGCTGAATAGCTATTTCTGTTCAGCATTTACGAAGGAAGAAGAATGGAAGGGGGGTAACTCTAGGTTAGCAGAGGTCGCATGGGAGGGAGTGGACGTGAGTCCGTTTGGGGAAGAGATCCTGAGGGAACTTAATGACTTGAAGGATGACAAAGCCATAGGGCCAGACGGGGTGCATCCAAGAGTTTTGAGGGAACTGAGGGATGTACTGGCTGCTCCCTTGACCACCCTATTCAACAACTTCTTAAGATCGGGGGTGGTACCCAATGATTGGAAATGTGCGGATGTAGTACCCCTTCACAAGGGGGGGGAGAAGTGGGCAACTACAGGCCAGTGAGCTTGACATCTGTGGTTGGCAAGCTCATGGAAAAACTGCTCAAGAACAGAATTAACTACCTAGAGGCAGTTGGCCTTTGGGACCTGAGGCAACACAGGTTCACCTAGGGCCGATCCTGTCAAAAGAACTTCATAGAGTTTTTTGACTGGGTCACCAAGGTGGTGGATCGGGGGGCTTGGTTTCAGAAAAGCATTTGACTCGGTGCCACACAGGAGGGTGTTGCACAAAATGGGTTGCCTGGGGTTGGGGGAGGTAGTAATAAGGTGGGTCAGGAACTGGTTGGGGGGCAGAACGCCGAGGGTATTGTTCAACAGGGCACCCTCGGAGGAGTCCAAGGTCATTAGTGGGGTTCCACAAGGGTTGGTGTTAGGACCTCTTCTGTTTAATGTCTTTATAGGGGTCATAGCAGTCTGGAAGGGAGGACGAGCCTGTATGCAGACGACGCAAAGGTCTGCAGTAGAGTGGAAATGCAGGAGGGGGTGGAGATGATACGTAGAGATCTGGAGAGGTTGGAGGAATGGTCCAGAAAGTGGCACTTGTAGTTCAGTACAGCAAAGTGTAAGATCATGCACTTAGAAAAAACAGGAGAGCGAAATATTGATTGGGAGGTAGATCCCTGCAGGTAACAGAAGATGAAAGGGACCTAGGCATCATCATTTCACAGGACCTGAAGGTGGGAAAGCAGTGTGGAGGGTCAGTGGCAAGAGCCAGCAGGATGTTGGTTGCATAGGGAGAGGAATCTCCAGCAGGTGGAGAGAGGTCATAGTTCCCCCTGTGCACCCAGCTGGTCAGGCCGCACCTGGAGTATGTGGTTCAGTTCTGGAGGCCATACCTCAGGAAGGACATGGAGAGGGTGGAACGAGTTCAGAGGAGGGCGACAAAGATGGTGAGTGGGCTCGAACACTTACCATATGAGGGGAGACTGAATGACCTGGGCATGTATTCACTGGAGCACAGGGAGAGGAGTGACATGATCGAGACATAATACTTCAGTGGTATCAAGGTGCCTGTGGAGAGCCTTTTCCAACTGAAGGAGCGACCTAGAGTGAGGGGGCATGAATCCCAAATCATGGGGGGGGGGATTTAGGGGTAACTTCAGGATGTACTTCTTCACTGAGAGGGTAGTGGGCAACCGGAATGGGCTGCCATGGGAAGTGGTGGGGGAGAGGACAGTAGGAGGGTTCAAGAGGGCATGGGATAAACACAGGAATGTTAGGATGGGGGGACTACAGTAAAGGCCTAGTGGGTACCTAGGCAAACTGGGCAGACTGGGTGGGCCTAGCGGTCCTTTTCTGCCATCACATTCCTATGTTCCTGTGTTCTCCTCCGCCTGCCTTCATACATGGCTTACATAACCAAGTATCAGAAAGCCCTTTGGAAGTCAGTTCTAGCCATAGTTAAGCAGGGCTCTAACTCTATGGCAAAGGATTTGGTGGAAACTGCTAAAACTGCCTTGGAAGCTACAAAATCTTTTTGGCAGATGATGGTTATGATGCAGCCTCTAGGATTATGGTCCAGGATATCTCCCTGATATGGTTTGCTTGGCTAAGAACAACAAATTTGACACAGGACACTCAGTTCAAAGCCATGGACATTCCCTGCGACAAGAATGTACTATTTGATTCCAGAACTGAGGAATACATGAAAAGGGTTGATGAATATAAACCAGAGTAATACTTCGAAAGTGAAGTCTTCTGTTCCTCAGAAGACTTACCAGAGGGGTAATGGGGCAGGTATTATCCCCTTCCTCCTCAATTTGACCTCTCTCAGTTCAGAGGTTATTTCAGAGGGAGAGGCAGAAGAGGTCAGAGAAGAGCTGCTTCTACCCCTGCTACCCAGCAAAAGCCCTGACTCCTCAGTACAGGTCACCTGTAGGGGGCAGGCTCCCCACTACCTCCAGTCCTGGACCCTTATTACAACAGACACGTGGGTCCTGGAGGTAGTGGAAAAGGGCCTGTCCCTTCAGTTCAAAAAGATGCCAGCCCTCAAGGGCAGGAAACCATGACGACAGCTCCACACGCTGATGTGCCTCTCATGAGAACAGCCCAACAATAACGAGAAATAAGGGTACCTTCCACACGCAAAAATATCCTACAGTTGCGTGTTGTTTTTTTTTTAAATCTTAGCTTTATTGCTAGGTCACAGCATGAAAGATACATTCAAACAGTTAGGCATCGTACAGAAGTACATAAGAACCTGAGTAACAGGTAAGCATATTCAAGCAAGCAGGATTTTATAAATCTAGCAGATATTGAGGGCCGAAAGGGCCTCTTTTAACAATTGTCCAGGTCATTTCTGTAGTGTAGCTGCGACTTCTTGAAATCAGGATCTTGGTGTCTTGTTCACAACCTTCCATTCATATGAATTCTGAGCTAAGCAGTGCGGCTGGGTGCTAACCTGCACCCATACCTCTTGATCAGCGGCTCAGCAGGAGCTGGACCAATATGAACAAAGAACCAGCTTGGAAGACCATGCCCCTATACTGTGGGGTGTTACCGTAAGGATACACTGCATGTATAGCTCAGAAGAAATGACCATCAGGAGGCAGTTAAGAGGGGGGGGGTGACCCCACATACTTCTGAGTCCAACCCTGTCGACACAGCTAGCCAGAATTGCTGAGTCAGCTCCACAGGGTGTTCCAGATATTCCAGGTCTCAATATGTGCCTCTAGAGAGAGCCTTAATTTAGCTGTGAGCTCTTCCATTCTCCTAATGTTATCTACCTGGGATTTCCAAGATTCTAGTAACGGGGGAGATGTCTTCAACCAATTTGATGTAATTTCCTTCTGTGCAGCTAGGCACAGGGTTCTAAAGAGGTTTTGCTGTCTATCAGTGCCCAACACTGGGTGTCCACAACCCAACACGAGCAACTGAAAGGTCATGGGAAGCTGGGGCCCCCACTCCACCCTCAACCTATCATGAACCTCCTTCCAGAAGTCTTGTGCCTGTGGGCAGGCCCAGAATATGTGGAAGTGGGTACCCACTTGCCCACACCCCTGCCAGCAAAGATCCGAGGTTCCCCCTGTAAAATGTTTTGTGATGGCTGGGGTGTGAAAAAAGCGAGATAGGCATTTCCAACGGAATTCCCTCCAGCCTGGAGAGGATGTGGTCCTCCAACCCCTTTCCCAGGCCTTAACCCATTGGGCTGTTGGCAGGGGTGAACCGCTCTCAACCTCCCACCTCTGAGGTCTTCGAATTGAGCATTGCCCTCTCCCTGCAACACCCTGTAGGCTTCGGAGATGAACTACCTACTCCCTGCCAGGTGTACTGACCAGTAGAGAAAATTCTCCAAAGCAGTCCACTCCCTAATGAGTCCTGCAATCAGATTGTTAGAGATCAGGTAATGTCTAATCTGTAAATACCTGTGGAAATCTGTTTTCGTAAGAGAATGTGCAGATTGAAGGGAAGCAAAGGAGACCATTATCCTTCCCCGGATGAGGTCCACAAAGTGCACCAGGATTGTCTGTTCCACCATTGGAATCTAGTGTCCGTACCGGGGGGGGGGTGAAACTAGGGTCTCCCAGAATAGTTGTAAGGGGACCAATCTCCTCAGGTGTCTGGGTAAGTTTTCGAGCCCTCACCAGCACTGTGAGGGTAAGTCTTGTCCGTGGATTTTGTATAGCTTTTCAGAGTTCCACTGTTAGTGGGGCATGGGGAGAGATGCCAGAGAAATCAATTGTAATTGGTGGGCTTCTATTTCCCTCCAACCAGTGTCACCACGCTGTTTTACCCAAGTCACCACCGGGGCTATCTGGGCCGCTATATAATATAATCTGAAGTCTGGTAAGGCCAGACCCCCCCCTCCCCTTAGGCTATGTAAGAAGTTTGTGGCTAATTCGTCTCCTATTCTGTTGCCAGATAAAGGCCAAGAGGGTAGAGTTAATTGTCTTAAAGAAGGAATTGGGAATGTGGATAGGTAAGGCCTGAAACAAGAACAACAATCTAGGGAGGATGTTCATTTTAACTGAGTCCACCCTATCTCCTAGTGTTAATGGAAGTAGATTCCACCTGGCCAGATCTGTTATTACTTCTCCCCACAGTTTACCATAGTTAAGCCTAAAACATGATGACAAGTGGGGAGATATTTTGACCCCCAAATATCTTACAGTATTGTTCACTGTCCATCTAAAGGGAACATTTTGCACCAAGTCCCTGGGGAAAGTACCTCCAAACTTAATTGCCTCTGATTTGTCCCAATTAATCCGGTAGCCTGACACTTGGCCATATTCCTGTAAGACCTCCGTCAAGACCGGGAGGGTGGTCTTTGGAGAAGCCACAAAGAACAGGGAGTCATCGGCATATAAGGAAATTTTATGTTCACTCCTTCCCACCCGGACGCCTTTAATATCTGTATTATCTCTGAGTGCCCTGGCCAGGGGTTTACTACACAAAGCAAAGAGGAGTGGGGAGAGCGGACACTCCTGTCTGGTCCCTCTGGTAAGAGGAAAGCTTTGAGTGGTGAAACCATTTACTCTCACCGTGGCCTGAGGGGCCGCATAGAGTGCTCAGATCTCATCTCAGAACCTAGGGCCCATCCCCATCATCTCTAGGGTCCTGTGTAGGAACCTCCAGTCCACACGGTCGAAGGCCTTCTCTACGTCCATGAAGATTGCTAAGGACGGTTCCCCCTTATTCTAGTGGTAGTCCAGAAGGTTTAACAGGTGCCTAATGTTATCGTGGATCAGTCTACCATTTATGAAGCCCGTTTGATCCGGGTGGACCAGAGACCCCACACATCTCTATAGTCTACGGGCTAGAGTCATCGTAAAAATCTTTAGATCCACATTCAGGAGAGAGATAAGCCTGTAGGACCCTCAAAGCTCAGGGTCCTTCCCTTCCTTAGGGATGACTGAGATTTGGGCATACTGCCAACTCGGCGGGATGGGTTCACCATTCCTCACCTCTTGACAGACTCTGCTCAGCAAAGGGACCAATTCAGGCTCAAGAACCTGATATAGTTTACCCGGTATCCCATCTGGTCCTGGAGCCTTTCCGGTTTTCAGTTCTCTAACACTCCTATGGAGTTCCTCCTCTGATATGGGGGTTTCCAGTCTTTCTTTCTCTTCAACAGATAGTTTCTGCATTTTTACTTTTTTAAAGAATGCTTCTCTCTTATCCGGGTAATCTCTGATATGGTTCTGGCAGTACAATATTTTATAAAACTGTTGAAACTGAGCTGCTATAGCTTCTGGGTTTGAAGCAGACTGACCCGGGCTACCCAGGGTCTTTAAACTTTCTAGCAGCAGCCTCTTTCCTTAGTTGCCATGTCAGTAATCTACCCGCTCAATTGCCTGCCTCAAAAAACTTCTGGCAAGAGTATCTCAGTTGCCCTTCAATTTTCTCTTCCAGAAGTCTATTTAGTTTCCTTCTCGTCTACTCCAACCGTTTCCTGACCCGGTCATCCAAACAAATCTTATAGACGGTTCTCGAGTTCAAGTATAGCCCTTTTGTTGCCTTCTTTTAAGATTAGAAGCATACCCAATGGTGGTCCCTGTTAAAACTGTTTTCAGACCGTCCCATCAGACTGCCGCTGTGGTGTCTCGGGTGGGGTTTTCAAACAACATGAAGTCTTGCTATATTATAGACATTAGCAGTTTGTTCCAGCTCTAGAACTGCCCCGGAGTGAAATGGTTAAAACCATTCCAAAATAGAATTTTGGCATGAGAGCAGCTCTATCTGTGTCATTTCAAACTTGAACTGTCAGATTCTTTACTCCGCCTCAGTGAACAGTTGCTCCGGAGATTTCTCCTTCTGCTCGGTTCATTTCTTGGTTTAAAAAGTGTGTTCTTGGTTGTATTTAACCGAGAATAGTTTTATTTTAACCGCAAAACCGTTCGGTTCAAGCTCTATCTGTGGTAACGTAAGTAAATGAAGGTTTTGTCTGTGTGGAACTTGTAAGTTATCAGTTCGGTTTTGAACCGATCAGTGGGTTTAAAACTCATTTAAAACTAAAAGTTACTATTTTAGAGTGCGGTTCCGGTTCTTATCGGTTCTAAAAAACGGATTTATTACGCTTTTTCCAATACTCGTGACACGGTTAGGAACCGATATGGTGTTCTTGCCTGGCACTGCCGTTAAAAGAGCAAGTTTTTGGTTAGGGCTGGCATTATGTCTGAGAAACCCAAAAGAAAACCGGCCCACTGGTTTCAACACTGTGATGTTTGTGGGAAGTCTGCCAAGGCTGACCCACACACCATATGTGTTTATTGTCTGGGGTTTGACCACCTCCAGTCAGACTGCCAGATATGTAAGAATTTCCCTGCAGCCACCCTGGAAAAAAGATTGGGCAGGCTCAGGGAACGAGAGGCCAAAAAGTCCACTGACCCGGATGGCCAGCCCGGTTCGGTGCCGACCAAACCAGAGGAGTGCCCTCTGACCAGGGCCAGACTTCCTCGGGCAACAGAAAAGCTGGTTCTGAGGAACCAATTCCAGTAAAGAAAACAAGAAAATCAGCAGGTCTGGAGTCCAAAATTCCTTCTCCAACTGCTGCAGAGATAGCAAAAGCCATACAAATTGTCCAGTCACTGTCTCAGGGTCCGTCCGAACCACCACTATCTGGTAAAAGGTCGGTTCGTCCGGTCCCAGTGGTTCAGGATTATGATATCGAGGAATTTTATGAACCAGAGGAGGAGGAGGAGGATTATGAACAGTATGAATGTGGCTGGGAAGGTCTGGGTGTGCCCATTGAACCGGACATCTCCCCAGACAGACCTTTAGAATCTCCCCCTATGCTGTCTGAGTCCCCATCTCATTTTATGTTTTATAAAAAAGTTGCTGAAACTCTCCAGCTTCCTTTAGAAGAGGCTGAGGATGAGCAAGAGAAGCCTGATTTTGTAGAAATGATGGATATTCCAGAGTCTAGGAGATTGTCTATTCCTTTACATAAGTCTTTTAGGAAACAAACAATTAAAATTTTAAAAGCTCCTAATTCTGTGCCTCCTGTAGATAAAAAGATGGACAGAAGGTATACATTGTCAGGCCCTGATACAGAATTCCTTTCTCAGCAGTGCAGTCATGTTAGGTAGTTCAGGCTGCTGCCTGTGATAAAGCTAATATTCCTTGGCTTCACATCCTCCTGACAAGGATTGCAGGAAGATTGATGCCATGGCAAAAAAACAGTATATGGCAGCCTCTCTGGGACTCAGGCAAGCAAATTATATGGCTTATGTAGCTAGGTATCAGAAATCTAGATGGGATACTGTTATGCAATTGGCCAAACAGGCCCATGGCCAGCTGGCTAGTGAACTAGAACAGGTGGCTGCTGATGGCATTGAAGCCTCTAAGGTTCAGTTTCATGCTGCTGTGGATGTTAATGATGTTTCCTCTAGGGTCATGGCCACATCTGTAGCTTTTCGTAGGTTGGCCTGGCTCAGGTGTACTAGTTTGTCACAGGATACCCAGACTAAGGCTATGGATTTTCCTGTGGTGGGAAATTCTCTGTTTGGAAACAGACAGAGAATTACATGAAAAAGATGGATGAATATAGGACTACTTACAAGAGTGCCCACACTAAGGAGGCGTAGCCACTCCTCAAAGGCATGCCCCAGGTGTAGGGGTAGGCCTTTTCACAGGCCTTTCTACCAGACTCAGGCCTCCTCTGCCTTTGCTCAGAGGGGCTTCTTCAGAGGCAGGGGCAGACGAGGGGTGGGCAGACCTGCTCCCACCCCCCAGCCTAAAGCTCCTGCGAAACAGGCACCCTGATGGGGTGCCCAGGGCCAATTCTCCTGTACCAGTGGGGGCAGGCTGGCTTACTTCAGTCAGAATTGGGCTTTAACCTCAGACAAGTGGGTTCTGGAAGTAGTAAGCCAGGGTCTGGTTCTCAGCTTCAAAAGTTTCCTAAGTTGAGAAGCAGACTTTTCTACCTGCAAGTGCTTCAGAGACCCTCGCTCTGGAAACAGAGGTCTCATCCCTGTTAGCTCTCAGAGCAGTAGAAAGGGTTCCTCCTGCATCAGGGTAGGGTCTGTGTTCCAGATACTTCCTTACCCCAAAAGACAGGAGAATGGCGCCCATTTTAGATCTCAGATATCTGAACAAGCATCTTTGAAACCAAAGTTCAAAATGGTAACTCTGGCAATGATTTTATTCTTCCCTAAGGCCAGGGACTGGCTAGCCTCCCTGGACCTCAAGGATGCCTATTTCCATGTCCTAATCAGAAGATCCCATCGAAAGTACCTCAGATTCGAACTGCCCTCAGGTCATTACCAGTTCAGAGCAATGCCTTCGGCCTTACCTCTGCTCCAAGGGTATTCATAAAGTGTCTAGCAGTGGCAGTGGCCCACTTAAGGAGGCAGAGGGTTGCTGTTTTTCCCTATCTAGACGACTGGCTCATTGTAGGCCAGTCCCCAGAACAGGTAAAATCTCACCTGCAGGTCACCCAGCAGCTTCTCACCTCCCTGGGTTTTCTGCTAACCTACCAAAGTCGGTTCTGGAACCAGTCCAGGTACTCACCTTTATAGGGGCAGAATTGGACACAAAGCTAGCCAGAGCCTTTCTTCCCCCAGAAAGGGTAAGGAATTTAGTGGCTCTGGCCTCTTCCTTCACTCTGCAGGTCTCTCGACCAGCAAGACACTTCTGCAGCTCCTGGGGCACATGGCTGCATCTACAGCTGCTGTGCAGGGAGCCAGATTTCAGATGAGAGACATTCAGTTTCACTTGAGAACCTTTTGGTCTCAGAGAAGAGACCCCTTTCCAAGTTGGTCCCAGTGACTCGAACCTTGATCCTAGCTCTCCAGTGGTGGCAGGATCAGAGCAATTTAAGGCGGGGGTCCCTTAATTTCCCTTCTCACGACTTGACTCTCACTACAGATGCTTCCCTTCTGGGTTGGGGAGCCCACATGGGCGACCTTTCCACTCAGGAGTTTGGTCCCCAGGATCTCTGCTCCACATCAATTTGCTGGAACTCAGAGCTGTCTTTTTAGCTCTTCAAGCTTTTTCTGCATCTGTCCACGACAAGGTGATACAAGTCAGAACAGACAACACCACAACAATGTGGTACATCAACAAGCAGGGGCACTCGGTCTTGGCCTTGTGCACCGAGGCAATGAAGTTGTGGTCTCTGGCCTATTCCCTGAACACTTCCCTCATAGCAGTTCATCTTCCAGGGAAGGACAATGTCCTAGTGGATGCCCTCAGCAGGATTTCCCAGGGCCATCACGAATGGTCCCTGGATCCTCAAGTGCTGGGGATAGTTTTGCCAGGTGGGGCATCCCTCTGATAGATCTTTTTGCAGCCCCAGACAATCACAAACTTCCTCTGTTCTGTTGCAGGCCTCCAGTGCTGGGCTCAGTTCCCCTGGATGCCCTTCTTCTGTATTGGGAGGGGAAGTTCCTCTATGCTTTCCCCCCCTTTCCTCTCCTATTCAAAGTACTAGTCAAAATCAGATCTCAGCCTTGCAGGGTGATTCTGATTGCCCCAGATTGGGTCAGGCAGCCCTGGTACCCACTCCTTCTGTCTCTGACAGTCCATCTTCCCCTGTGCCTCCCCAGGAATCACAATCTGTTGACTTGTGCCCAGGGAAGGGTTTGGTATCCGGACCTCAAATCCCTCAACCTCAAGGCCTGGCTCTTGAGGAGTTAGAGTTTGCTGATTTACACCTCTCTCAGGGTGTTCTTGAGATCCTAAAGGCTTCCAGAAAGCCTTCCACTAGGGCTACTTATAGTTCTAAATGGAAAAGGTTTTCCATTTGGTGTGCTGGGAAAATATTTCCCAGAATCTGCTGAATTGCCCATTTGTTAGATTACATGGTAGATCTTAATTCTTGGGTCTCAGACCAGCTACCTGAGAGTTCATTTGGCAGCTGTGTCTGCTTTTGTGTCAGCAGGAAAGTCATCCCCTCTTTCCTCTCATCCTGTGTTTTCCAAGTTTTTTAGGGTTACTCCATACTAATCCTCCCTTTCAGGAACCGGCCCCTGCTTGGGACCTTAATGTTTGCATTGCCCAGTTAATGCAACCCCCTTTTGAACCTCTGTCTTCTGCAGAGCTTAAGTACCTAACTTGGAAAACTGTTTTTCTAGTGGCTATCACTTCTGCCAGACGCATAAGTGAATTGCAAGCCTTGTCAGTGGAGACTGACTTTATTTCTTTCCACAGAGATAAGGTAGTCCTTAGGACTAATAGGAAGTTTTGCCTAAGGTGGTTTCAGATTTCCATCTTAATCAATCTATCTCTATTCCAGTATTTTTCACTGATCACTCCTCTTCGGTGAGAGGAGGTTGCACAGCCTGGATGTTAAGAGAGCTCTTAGTTATTATATAGAGCGTACCAAAGGTCTGAGTTCGAATCCCTCAACTTTTCCTTACCTATGGTGAAGTTGGGAAAGGCAAACCTGCCACTAAGAGATCAATAGCCAGGTGGATTGTCTCTTGTATCCAATTTTGTTATCAGAAAGTGGGCAGAGCCCCCGGTTTGAGGCTCATTCTACTGGGGGTACAGCTGCGTCTCTAGCTGCTGCAGAGATATCCCTTTATTAAAGATTTGCCAGGCTGCTACTTGAAAACGGTACACACTTTACCAAGCATTACTCCCTGGATGTCCAGGCCAAGAGAGATGCTCGGTTTGGCACAGCTGTTCTTCAGAGCCTATTCCTAAGTAGGTTCTGCCCTTCTCCATGGAGGTACTGCTGTGTATTCTGCTAATGTCTATAATATAGCAAGACTTCATGTTGTTTGAAGAAAAAATTACTCACCTTAGTAATGTTGTTTCTTCTAATGGAGTCTTGCTATATTATAGACCTCCCCCCCAACCTGTCCCTCTCAGAACCTCTACTTGGTGGGGTGCGGGCAACTTAGTGTGGGCACTACTTATGTCCTGTTAGCATTTTGTCCCCTTTGGGACTTTGGGGGTGTGTATGTGTACGCGTGTGTGTGTTTTATTATACTTATGTTCCATTTTCTTATTATTAGAATGGTGTTAGTATTTCTGGTCCCTGATTTGAGTCTTGGGTGTTGGGACCATCAATGGTTGTTATTATTTAGGCAGCCATTTGGCTAGTGTAGGTTACAGCTTCCACACAGACCTTAGTGAGTTTGGCTCGTAAAGATCTGACAGTTCAAGTTTGAAATGACACAGATAGAGCTGCTCTCGTGCCAAAATTCTATTTTGGAATGGTTTTAACCATTTCACTCCGGGGCAGTTCTAGAGCTGGAACAAACTGCTAATGTCTATAATATAGCAAGACTCCATTAGAAGAAACAACATTACTAAGGTGAGTAATTTTTTCTTCATTCCCATATTGTCTTATTGTCTCCGTTAGGAGGTCTTTGTACTCCTCTCTGTTCAAAAGGGATACATTTAACCTCCAAGTGGAGTTTCTAAGTCGAGGGTGTGGCCATAAAAGCATTGACACCATGCTGTGATCTGAAATGGTACAGGGATGAATCTGAGAATACTCCACCCTGTGAAGCCAGTCAGTGGACAGCCAAAGCATATCTAGCCTTGAGTAGGCATTGTGTGGTGCTGACCAAAAGGTATAGTCCCGCACCTTTGGGTGTTGGTGGCGCCAAACCTCTGTGAGGACTAAATCTCTCCCTGTTCTGGTTAGTGTTTGAGCTGCTCGTGCAGGGGGGTCCGTCAGTACCCCAGATCTGTCCAACTTGGGGCTAAGAACTGTGTTGAAATCCTCCCCTACAATAAACATCTCTCCTGGAGGGGGCGCCACCCGAAGGAGCACTTCCCTTAGGAAATCACTATGCTGTCCATCCTGATTAGGTGTATAAATGTTTAAAGTGGAGCATGGAACCCCTCTATAGGTGCCCTTAAGAAGCAGGAATCTCCCCTCCTGGTCGTCTCGCACATTAATAAGCTGGAAAGGGCAGTTCTTGTGAATTAGTGTGGTGATATCTCTTCTACAGGGGTGGGCCTAATAGTGAAGTAGTATACTTGGCCTACCCATGCACGTTTGAGTTTACTACTCTCCCCCTGATCTAAATGAGTCTCCTGGAGGAGTGCTATTTCTACATGAGCCTTATGTAATTCATTCAAAATTCTTTCTTTTGATAGGGTTACCTAATCCCCTCACATTATATGAAGCTATCTTTCCCTCTGCCATTCTTCTTGTTTAGCCTCCTGTTTTCCTGGTGTACCTTGTGGCATGGTCTTCCAATACCCAAACAACAATTTGAACCTTATAACAGTAAAACAGTTAAACTTTGTACAACAACTAACTTGACAACTTTCAAGGTTGAAAAACATCCTCCGGTAGGTATCTCAAATGGCACTGGCCAACCGGATGGGACACCCAAAAAAGGGGGTCCCTGTGCTAATCATGCACGTAAAGGGCGACAAGGGGTATCTACTTGTGTCTAGCCCGTTATTTCCAACAATCCAGTAAAGAATTAGTCACTAGGAATAATTCAAAAAGCCCCCCCTCTCAGCTAAATCCTGTCCCCCCAGGAGACAAAAGTGGGGTGGGTGGGTGAGGAAATAAGATCCCATATTGGCCTAGGTCGAGCTATAACCTAAGTTCTTTAGGAGGGCTCCAAGTCCTCCAGTGAGCGATCAGGTATCCCTCTTGAAATCATATAACTTCTACTGACCCCCCCCCCAGGCTGGGATTTGCAGGGTTCGTCAGTGTTTCCCCTATAATGATATGGTAATGCTGTGACCACTATCCTAATCGAGAACTCCCAATCGGGCAGCAGACATGCTCCCCACCGTGGTCAGGGACCAGAGGACGATCAAAGCCGTGATCCCTCTCGACCCCTCCCACGATGAATCCCATCCGAATCACAGATTCCCCTTATCTAACCCAGGGCGCCCCCAGTGGGGGGGGGGATATTCCTCAGGACATAGAAAGTGGAAAGAAAAAAAAATAACCCTCATCCCCCGGCCCTTCCCTTGTAATGCACCCCCTTTCCCCCATGAGATTGGGATGATGAGCAACCCCCGGCACCACTGTTCTGCTCCCGAACCATCTGTCCTTTACATGGCTATGGTTACATATAGGGCAAGAAACAGACTGAGGCTCCCCCGTAATGCTGGTGCGTTAGGCAAAAAAAAAACCCCAAAAAACAAAGGCACGCACTTATATACATGAAGGGCCACATTTAACCCACCCCCCCTTCAAGGAGCTTTAATCTGTAACAGGAACATATATAAGGAACATATATTAGATTATTTAAAGCTTTTTCTACTACAATACCGAAGCCCTTTTGGGCTGTAGAACAATGCAGAGCCATAGCATGTGCCCATCATTTAAGTCCAGAAAAAGAAAGAAGCCTCTAAACTTCAACGAGGGGGGTCCAAGATGACCTCTGATAAAGACCACCCCTTTGATACATCAGAAGACATGTTCTCTGAGGGGTCCCACGACGGTGATCGGCCTCTTTTTGCTGGCGCCTTTTACCATGGACCAGGGTTCTTCTCCATTCAGGGTGTCTTTCTCTCTAATCTGGTGGGCCTGGTCAGCATATCTTGAGGAACCCCCAACTGCAGCAAAGTGTCCCGAGAGAACGAAAGAATTGTGGGCCCTCTGGGAGAAACATTTTGAGCTGTACTGGCTCAGTGAGGTGCATACTAATGTTCTTGGAGGCTAGACATTTCTTAATCTCTAGGAGCACTCTTCGTTTTTGTTGAGTAATGGGAATGTAATCATTATTGGTATGTTTTAAGCAGGCTCTGAAATCTTTTTTGTGGGAAAAATCCTATGGATGCACTGTCTATTGAATTGTATTTATTAAGTGGCTGAATTTGTTGGATTTTATTCTTTTATTGTATGGTGCCTTGATGCCTGAAAGGCGCTTAATAAATAAATCATATTATTATTATTATTATTATTATCAAAGTATAGGCGTTTATCCCCCAAAATAACTTCTTTTTTTGCCCAAGCTGCTTGTAGGATTCTGGTTTTAATCCTATAGTCCAGAAACTTCAACATTATGGATCTCAGGGTTGCATTTGGGCCGGTAGGTTTTTTAGCCAGAGCTTGGTTCGCCCTGATGATATTCAGGGGGAGGTCAGCAGGCAGATCTAGTAATTCTTTTAAAAAGGAATTAAGAAAGTCCTCCATCTTACCCTGCTCCGTATCCTCCGGTACTCCATAGATGTGCATATTGTCCCGTCTAGATCTGAGTTCCAGGTCGTCTAATTTATCTGTCAGCTCTCTCTCTCTCTCTCTGCACTTTAGGTGATTCAGCATGCCCTCGTGGTGATCAGTTGCTTCATCAGCGCATGATAGGCCCTCTTCTAAGTCGGCTGCCCGTTTCTCCATTGCTACGATACTCTTCTTCTTCTTAGCAGTTGATTGTTCAATTTTGCCCAGGGTATCATTCAGTTTAGCCAACTCCTGAAACAGTCACTTCGAGGTGATGGTAAATTCCTCCTCCGGAGGCTCCTCGACCAGTTCCCCCACCTGTTGCTGGGTGTGGTTGTGACTTATTTTGGGCCCTTGGATCGCGCTGGTCCAGAGCCGCGTTCGGCTTCAGAAACTCTGTAAGTGTGTCCTTCACCCTCGATTTAGGAGGCATCGCGAAGCGGGTGGATCTGAGAAGTAACCAGTGGCTCTTAAGATATTTCTCTGTGCCGGGGAGAGCACTACCATGGGTTTCTCTCCCAGGAGGCCGGAGCACTCATGTTTAGTGACTATGCATCATGGAGGCGGAACCGGAAGTCTACAGTTGCATGATTATTGCCAGATTTCAAAGCAAATTATAAACGAATGCAGACAAGCGTGCCATGTAGGTGCTCCCCTCTCCTCAAAAGGACTGACCGGTTTCGCGCATCCACGCTCCCTCAAGGGCACCCAGCCTTCCAAATCCCTAACCCCAACAGAAAGAATCTTATTGGAATTGGAGGTAAAACACCTTTTGGAAGCAAAGGTGGTAGTACCTTCCCATCAAAGGGACAGAGGTCTCTACTCCAGATACTTCCTGACTCAAAAGAAAAATGGGGAGTGGTGATCTATTTTAGACCTCAGATGCTTGAACAAGCATCTTCTGAAGCCCAAATTGAAA
Organism: Neoceratodus forsteri; assembly: GCA_016271365.2. Taxonomy (NCBI): domain Eukaryota; kingdom Metazoa; phylum Chordata; order Ceratodontiformes; family Ceratodontidae; genus Neoceratodus; species Neoceratodus forsteri. The sequence goes on from JADMNL010000030.1 coordinate 171,023,810, forward strand.
ATGGTCACCCTGAAAATGGTGATTCAGTCTCTGCAGCAGAAAGACTGGCTAGCCTCCATAGACTTCAAAGACGCCTACTTCCACATCCCAATAAGGCAGTCTCACAGAAAGCTTCTGAGGTTCAAACTTCCTTTAGGACACTACCAGTTTGTACCCATGCCCTTCGGCCTGACATCTGCACCAAGGGTGTTCACAAAATGCCTGGCTGTAGTGGCAGTGCATTTAAGAGAAAACAGGATTTCAGTTTTACCTGGAGGACTGACTCATAGTGGAAAAAACCCTCTACAAGTGGAGGAAGCCCTTTCCCTAACAAGGGACACTCTGCAGTCCTTGGGGTTTCTTATAAACCAAAAGAAATCCCATCTGGAGCCAACGCAGTTCCTTATGTTCATAGGAGCACAGTTGGATACCTTACAGAGCAGAGCTTTCCTTCCTTTGGAAAGAATTCAAAACGTTTTGTCTGTGGCAAATTCTTTTGTCCTGGGCCAGCCCAGGCCAGCCAGGCACTTCCTAAGATTCCTGGGACACATGGCATCAGTGACAGCTGTGGTTCCAGGGGTCAGATTCAGAATGAGGGACATTCAGCAGCACCTAAGGTCTCACTGGTCCCAAAGCAAAAACTCAGTGTCCAAACGGGTCCCAGTAACAGAAAAACTCCTTCAGTATCTTCTGGTGGAAGGAGGTTACTAATCTCTCAGTAGGAATTTCCTTCCAAGCACCCTTACCTTCAAGAATCATTACTATAGATGCTTCTCTGCTTGGATGGGGAGCTCACATGGACAGTTCTTCCGTCAGTGGCTCCTGGACTCCACAGGAGTCACAGGCTCACATCAACTTGCTGGAACTCGGGGATATTTCTCTGGCTCTAAAGGCATTAGCCTCACAGAGAAAGGGTCACACAGTTCAGGTTAGAACAAACACCACTGCAGTGTTTTACATAAACAAGCAGGGTGGGAAAAGGTCCAGCACCTTATGCCTGAAGCCATGAGGATTTGGGGCCTGGTCTACTCCCTGAGAGTCAGTCTATCAGCCATACATCTCCCAGGCAAGGACAATACCCTGTTGGCAGACGCTGTCAGTCACATCAACCAGGGGCACAGTGAATGGTGTCTGAACAAACAGGTGTTGGTCACAGTGTTCAGAAGGCGGGGCACACCAGAAGTTGCTAGGTTTGCCTCTCACGTAAACCATCAACTTCCACTGTATTGCTGCAGGCCTCCAGCCCTGGGAACTCTCCCATCAGATGCCTTAGTCCTGGATTGGACAGGAAAGTTCCTTTATGCCTTTTCTCCCTTTTCTCTAAGAGTTTTGTTAAAGCTCAAGGTTCAGCATACAGCAATGATTCTGGTGGCATCTGATTGGCTGCGGCAAACCTGGTTTCCCATATTGTTAACCCTGTCCTGCAGCAAACCCACTCGTCTCCCCCTCTGTTATTCCATCCTGACTCTTCCTCAGACAGGTGTGACCTTTCTAGATCTGAAATCTCTTCACCTTAACGAGCTAGTGTACTGCCTGGAAACTGCCTGCAATTAATTATAACTGTCAGATGTAGTCAGCTATCACTTCTTATTTCTCAAGTATTTTTTCTTTTCTGTTTGTTAATTAAAAGATTTTCCACCTGGCAGTACTGGGGTGATGTGTGGAGCAGCACTCTGTCTGGAGGGGAAAAAAAGTCAGTTCTGTTCCTCTCACTACATCAACACTGAGGCCACACTGACTATGATATCTCTAGTAACCAATGAGAACTGTTTCTCACTGCCAGGTTTCACGTTCACATGAAGCTGCAGGGACTGGCTCTCCTTGGTTACTAGTGATGTCACAGTTTCCTGCATTTTGATTGGTAGCTTGTGAAAGTCACTGCTCAGGCTCCAAGGACTGTGGTGCCTCAAGGTGTTTGGTCTCATTTCTGATGATGTAGTGGGAGGAACAGAACTGACTTTTTTCCCTCCAGACAGAGTGCTGCTCCACACATCACCCTAGTACTGCCAGGTGCAAAATCTTTTAATTAGCAAACAGAAAATCAAAAAAAAATACTTCAGATATTGGAAGTGATAGCTGACTGCATCTGAAAATTACTATAACTCCAAGCAGTACACTAGCTCTTTAAAGACTGGTTCTTGAGGAGTTAGAATTTCCTTCCACTCAGTACTCTGAACAAGTTCTAAAGATCCTGAAGATGGCTAAAAAGCCTAGTACAAAAAAAGACCTATGCAGCCAAATGGAAAAGGTTTTCCCTCTGGTGCAAGAAAAAGCACATTAATCCTCTTAAGACTTGATTCCTAACCTTTTGGATTATCTAGTGCACTTACAGGATTCAGGGTTGAGGCCTTCTTCCCTGAAGCTTCACCTGGCTGCTCTTTCTTTTTATCTTTCTGTTGGAAAGACTAAATCTGTCTTTTCACAGCCAGTTTTTAAACATTTTTTTCAGAGGTCTCCACCATGTCCAGCCTCCAATCAGAGAACTTGTCCCACCCTGGAGCCTGAACCTCTGTATTGCCAAGCTCATGGAGCTACCATTTGAACCCATGGCTTTGGCCCACCTCAAGTATGTCACTTGGAAAACTGTATTTCTCGTGGCCATTACCTCTGCAAGAAGGATTTCAGAGTTACAGGCCCTCTTCCTGAGCCCAGCTACATTATCCCTCATAGGGATAAGACTGAGCTCAGGACGAACAGAAAATTTTTGCTAAGGTGGTCTTGGGGTTTCACCTTAACCAATCCATCACCTTACCTGCGTTCTTTACTGACAAATCCACTCCAGGGGAGCAAACACTCCACAGTCTGGATGTCAGAAGGGCCCTGTTTTACTATTTGGATCACACCAAACAGTTCAGGGGTCCATCCACACAGTTATTCCTCACCTATGGGTAAGGTAGGTAGAGGAAAACCAGCTACTAAGAGAACTATTTCTCACTGGATAGTTTCATGTATTCGATTCTGCTATGACAAGGCTGGTACACAACCCCCTGAGGGCCTCAAGGCCCATTCCACTAGGGGCACTGCTGCCTCTGTGGCAGCTGCTAGGGACATCCCCCTTTTGGATGTCTGTAAATCAACTACTTGGAAGACTGTGCACACCTTCACTGAACACTATTGTTTAGATGTACAGTCTAGATCTGATGCCAGATTTGACGAGGCGGTTCTGTAGAGCCTCTTTCCAAAGTAGGTTCTCTACCCGCCTCCCAGCTGTACTGCTTTGTAATCTGCAATAGTTACTGATGCTAAAGGACCCCTGGGGTAAGAAGAAAAAATTATTCACCGTAGGAATCTTCTTTCTGCCAAGGTGTCCTTTAGCATCAGTAAACTTCCACCCTTCCTCTCCAGATAACCTTCAGAAGGGGGCTCTGCTTCTTGCCTTCTTTTAATATATTTATACTAAACTTTGGATTGCTTTTTGAACGGAGTTCTTGTTATGGTTCTGATTGTTGTTTTGTATTTTTTAATCCTGTTGGGTCATACCTATGTGGGCTTGTGCCCATCCTAGCTTGGAAAAAATTCTGGAGCCTTCCTCACTCTGCCTGCTCAGCACACCCTCAAGCTTTAATCTGATTGGGTAATTCATAAACTCATTACCATACATTCCACCTCCAGGGCAGTGCTATCTAGTCAGCTCACTGCAATAGTTACTGATGCTAAAGGACATCTTGGAAGACAGAAGATTACTACGGTGAGTAATTTTTTCTTCTATCTCATTATCCGGTACAAAGACCACAGCTGGATAGTCCACCTTCTCCAACCAGCTCGCTTGGTTTTGTTCTAGTTTCCTGTAGTCTCTTTGCTTGTTCTCTTCTCCCCTGTCTGAACTGAAAGCCCTACCCTTGGACCATACCTCACATGTCAGCTCCCGCTCCTGACCCGCTCCCCACTCTGTGACCACACCTCGTGTGTCTCCTCCTTCTCCTAACCCTGCCTTCCCCACTCCATGACTATACCATGCATGTCTCCTCTTCCTTCTCCTAAGCTCTTCCCCCACTCCTTGGCAACATATCGCATGTCTCCTCCCACTCCTAACCCCCCTCCTCCATTCCATGTCTATACCTTGCATGTCTGTTTCTGCTTCTAACTTCCTCCCTCACACTTTAACCACACCTTGTGTGTCTGCTTCCACTCCTAACCCCCACTCCACTCCGTGATCACACCTTGAATGTCTAGTTCTGCTCCTAACGTCTCTCCCCCCCTCCATGACCACACCACGGTTGTCTGCTCCTGCTCCTAAAACCCACCGTCAATCCTTGACAACAGCATAAGGAAGCCATTCTTAAATGTCCATTATTTGTACATAACAAATTGTCTGTGTGCTGTGGGGTTTTTGCATTGGATTTTAACCACATGTATGTTGTTTCTTAATATATGACAGCAGTAAGTATCCGAGGTGATGCGGACACTGGTATCCATGGATGTTTGTGGTGTGGATCCTGTGAATTTGTAAAGTGCCTTGTTTTTTCCGTGGAATAAGGTTGTTATTGCAATGGACCTTGTAACGCTTAAGAAGAGGAAGGGGAAGAGGAGACACTACCATTAGCAACGGGATAAAATACAGGATCCCAACACAAATCGGGCAGACAAGATAGGCCTGGACGTCTCCTTCTGCCGTCTGTTGCTTATGTTCTTAACTAAGAACCAATCGGTGGCTGCATCCTTGGACTGACCTTGCAAGTGGTGTCCTTTTTCCCATTCATGCCAAATGACTCATTGCCCTCTCTCAGACCAAGAGTGAAATGAACTGGAAGTTTAAAAGTTGTTCTCACAAAGTTTGTAGGCAACTGTGTATACCTTTTGTATGACTATAACTGTATAGCACAAAAAGAGTGTCGATATTGCGTCTTTTTGCAAAACCGCCAATGCAAGTTCTGAGCTCCTACTTTGTTGGGGAAGGGAAGCACTGAAACAGTTCTAGTCCATATTTGTCTTTTCCTGGTTTTGGTATAGGGCTCTCTCTTTTTTGTTTTCTGTGTTACTAGTCTTTAACTAAAGCCCTGTACAGTGTTTAGTCCCCTATTGTGTCATTATAGGTGTCCCAACCAGTGATTGTGGGTTTTCAGCTACAGGTAATATGAAGCAAAAAGGGCTGGCAGTGTCCCTTTAAGGCAACATGGCAAAAGCAGTTGAATAGGGGGTCCAGTCTGGCCGTGGTTGAATTGGGGTCAACACTTTAACTCGCATTTTCATAGTCACGGGTAGGATCATGGTGTGGATGAGCTCACGGTGAACAGGGAGTGTGATGCAGGATTTGTTGTGGTACAGTGTGTCGAGCTTAGGGTGGAGTTTTTCGCATGCTGTTGATGTGGGAAGAAAAACAACATCCGTTAGCGACACAGCCAAGATACGTGAAATGGTGGACAAATTCTAGGGTGGTTCAGTCAAGAGTCCTGAAGACCGAGGTGAGCTGGAACCTTGCTAACATCATTTAGTGAAAAAAATCATGGAGAAAGACAATCTTTATAGTGCTAGGCAAAAGCTAAATTGAGTGGAATTAGCACTGGACATCATCAGAGTTGCTTTGGCTGCAGTGAGTCAGTGGCTCCTGAATTATTAATACCGCTACGTGCTTAAGTTGCCACTTCAACGAAAACTGAGCACCCTGAGGAGATGATTCACTTTCATCAATGTGGCAGCCTATAGAAGTAGCACTATCAGTGTTGGGAGCCGCTGACTGACTGTAACCAATGATGTCACTGGTTGCAACCGACCAAGCAGGTAGCGAAAGCAGTGTCAGAAGCAGCTGACTGATTTTATCTGATGTCACTGGTCAGAACAGCCCATTCCAGTAGCGGTATCAGTGTCAGGAGTCGCTGACTGATTGTAACAGATAATGTCACTGGTTGGAACAGCCCATGCAAGTAGCAGTATCAGCATCAAGAGCTGCTGACTGATCGTAACAGATAATGTCACTGGAATAGCTCGTGCAAGTAGCAGTATCGGCATCAAGAGCTGCTGACTGATTGTAACAGATAATGTCACTGGAATAGCTCGTGCAAGTAGCAGTATCAGCCCCAAGAGCCACTGACTTGATTGTAACCGATGATTTCACTCAGAATTAAAGAGCAAAAAAAGGCCGAGGCCCATACATAGTTCCTTAGGACATGGTGTAGTATTTTAAACTATCCCCAGTTATTATAAACTTATTGAGATTATTTTTGAATGTTGTTTTATTTTTACTAATGAAGATTTTTTTTGGTAGTGTATTCCAGAGGTTTGCAGAGCTTAGAGTATAAAATAATTTTCTTTTATTAAATTTATATTTATTCACTTTGATTTGTAATGGGTGGCCCCTTTCATTAAACTGTGAATCTTTATGTTCAGTATCTAATTCATTCATGAGTACTGGATCATTCATAATGTCATAAAAGAATAACGTCTCTCCTTTTCCTCCTTAACTCCAAACTGTGCAATTCCAAGCTTCTTAGATGCTCATCATATGTCTTTTCTTCATTACCTTTGATTAGTTTTGTATACCTTCGTTGCACTTTTTCCATTCTGTTTATTTTGGTTTTATTGTGTGGGTTCCATAAACAATTACCATAATCCATTTGTGGCCTAACATAGGATAGGTACAGTGGCATGAGAACTTTCTCAGATCGACTTATAATATTCCTTTTTATTGATAATATTGTACGGTTTGTTTTTGCAGTTATATCTGTGCAGTATTGTTTGAATCGGAGCTTGTCATCTACAGTGATTCCCAGGTCTTTTTCCCTATTTTTAGTCTGAAGGTTTTTATTTGATAAGAGGTAATTTATTTATTTATTTGTACATCAGTTTACAAACCTTTGAGCCAGAGGCTCATTTTCAAAGGTACCTCGTCACAAAGAGGACAAATACAGTACAACAATTTTGTTACATCATAATGGAATACAACAATTGGTAAAACATGCTGTCGTATATTGGTTGCAATTTTAAAGTTACAGGATTAGCAGAGCACAGGTTGGTACAGATGTTTAGTACTTCCTAGACAAACAATGGTATGAGCATACAGGCAGAGGGGTGCAGAGACAGGAGGAGGTGATAATTGATAGGACAATGGGAAGTGGTTGGTAGCAGGTTGGGTGCAGCCGCTCAGGGAGCTTTGTCAGAGCATTTGAGCAAGAACAACTTAGTAACAGTCACAGCTACGCGTATTAAGTAGGTGATTTCGAAGGGAGGTTTTGAAACCGGAGATCACGGAGGCATCAGAGATAGAAGTGGGGAGTGTGTTGTACCAGGATGGGGCTCTGTAGCAATAGGCCCTTTGACCATGTGTGGTCCTTGCCCTGGAGACGCACAGTGTGGTTTTGTAGGAGGTTCGTGTTTGTACTAGGGATTTTGCTTGGTGGATGGAGGCTGTCAACCCTGGTGGGGATAGTCCAAGGAGAGTTTTTTTTGTTATGAGGCAGGTTTGATATCTGAGACGTTCATCTAGGTCAAGCAGCATAGCCTTTGCATATAGTTGGCAGGTATGTGTTAACCTGGGGGCCCCTGTAATTAGCCTACAGGTCTTATTTAGTGTGAGGCGGATTTTGTTGAGGGCAGTCTGGTCTGCAGCACCATAAACTGGTAATCCATAATCCACAAGGGACAGTATAGAGGATGTGACCTCGAGTCAGAGGGCGTCAGGGGGGAGACAATTTTTGTAGCGGTATAGGATACCCAGCCGAATATTGGAAGCTGAGGCTAGGGCAGCGATGTGGTCATAGAATGTGAGAGCAGGGTCAAAGGAGATCCCAAGGTACTTATACGAGTAGACTTGCTAGAGTGGAAACTTGGTGCTAGAGAGGACATGGAGTAGGAAATTGCAGGCTTTGTTTTGGGGGTGGGCGAAGAGCATGGTTTTTTTTTTTTTGAGATTTATTACAAGTCTATGCTCTTTGAACCAGGCTTCAATATCATTATAAGATATTTGCAAGGAGTCCTGGAGGGCTATAGGGTTACGGTCAGAGGCAAAGATGACGGCATCATCTGCATACAGCAAAATTTTTCCAGTACATGCAACTGGCAGGGTATTGAGGTATAGTGAAGAGAGCAAGGGTCCAAGGATGGAGCCCTGGAGAACACCAGAGCGGATAGGACAAGTGTTGGAGAGTGTCCCATTCATTTTAACACGCTGAGAGCGGGCAGACAGGTAGCTGGAGCACTAGGAGACAGGCCCAGCGGCAAAGCCAGTGTGGCTGAGGGCATCCAGCAGGAGGGGATGGGAAACAGTGTCGAAGGCTTTTGATAGCTCAACGAACACTGCCCCTGCCAGAGAGCCTGAGTCCAGAGAAGAGTGTAGAAAATTTGAAAACTCTAGGAAGGCAGTGCTGGTACTGTGACCTGTATGGAAACCATGCTGATCAGGGCAGAGGATGTTGTATTTGGTTAGGTAATCCATAATTTGAGTGGCCACCACTTTTTCTAAGGCTTTGGAGAGGGGTGAGAGAATGGAGATAGGCCGGTAATTCCCGGCTAGGGACCTGTCACCACCCTTGTGTATGGGTGTGACTGTGGCAATTTTCCAAGCTAAGGGAAATTGCCCCAGGCAGAGGGATTTATTGAGGAGGCTAGTGATTGGGGCGAGGACTAGATCCAGTACCCGGCGGAGGATACAGGGGTCCAAGGAGTTTCTGCCAGTACTATTGCTATTTAGGGCATTGATTAGGTGAGGTCTGACTTCTTGGGCAGTAACCCGGCATAAATGGAAGCAAGGGCGTATGAGGTCAGGGGCAGGTAGGGAGGGTCAAAAAGTCACTAGGGAGGACTGGGCTAAGGTCCGTGAAGGATGTATTGAGGAAGTTGGCAATAAGGGCTGGGTCAGTGGAGATAGTGCCATCAGTGTTGATCTGGGAGGGTGGGGTGGGGGGCGTGTGCTCCCATTTAGTTGTTTGATATTGTCCCAGAAGATTCTCGCATTCCCCCAAGAGGAGGTGAGTGAGGACTGATAGTGATCAGCCTTAGCCTTTCTGATGGCCCAGGTAAGTTTGTTTCTTGCAGCAGCATACGCCTGTCTGTCTGCGGGCCGGCCAGTTTCAGTGGCCAGGTGCCATAAATTGTCCCTGTGCTTAAGTAGTTGAAGCAGGGCAGGGGTAACCCAGGGTGCATTCTGCAGTTTGGAATGGAGTACTGTTAGAGGTGCGAAAATGTCTCAGGCTTTGTTGAATGTTTGGGTGAAAAAGGTTATCGCCGTATCAATATCAGGGGCGTACTGTATGGGAGACCAACTAATTTGGGCCAGGAGTTGCTTAAGGCTTTTCAGACCACCTGGTCTTAGGCGCCGCCATAGGGTGGGCTGTGCTGTGGGTTTGGATATAGAGGTTGTCCAGCGGAAAAGTATAGGGGAGTGGTCACTAAGTGAGTCAGGAAGGACTTGGATATCGTAGATTTGTTTTGGACGATTGGTGAGGACCACATCTAGAAGTGTGCTTGAGCCCCTCTTAGGATTCACTCTTGTAGGTTAGGCAGTGAGTTGAGTCAGATCAATTGCTGCAAAGGAGTCACGAGTAGTAGAAGATGAGGGGCTAAGCCAGTTAATGTCTAGATCGCCCACTAGGATTTGGTCAGATGAGTGGTGTAGAGAAGTAAGATACTCCGTTAGCGAGACCAGTGCCAGCGCTTGATTTTTTGGGGGTACGTAAGCTGTAGTTAGATAGAGGGGCCCCTAGAGGGATCTGGGGTCAGTTTTAGGGTTAGAGCCTGCGCCCGAAATCGAGGGCAGGGGCTGGGAGGCTAGTCCGTGAGAGAGTGTCTGGTGATAGCGAATCCCCACCCGGTTTCAACCCGGTCCTCCGCAAAGGGAGTAACCTGGGAGGAGACAAAGGAGTCGGGGTGGACTCTGATAGCCAGGTTTCCACCAGGGTAATAATGTCAGGTTTATGGAATGTGACCCAACATTGGAGTGAGTCAAATTTTTTCAGAAGGCTACAGATATTCACTGATGCAGTGTGAAGCCCAGGAGATCCTGCAGTTGAGCTGTTGTAAGCTGGGCCAGGGTTGGGATGTATATTACCTGTCAGGAGTAGTAGAATAACTACCGCCCTGGACAGGGGGCGGTGGAAAGTGTGTTAGCGATGGACATGAGTGGAAGAGGAGGGGAGCTTCAGGGCAGAGGGGGTAGGCAGGGTAGCACAGGCTGGGAAGGCTAGAACGATAAGCCTCCAGTAGGAGCTGGGGGGGAGGCTGGGTGGAGACTGGAGGGTGGGTATGGTGATCTGGAGCACATAGAGTAGTTTGGGAATGTGCCAACTCTAGGACACAGGAGGTGGGTAGTGCCAGTGCGCATGGGGGAGCATCAGTTAGGTGAGACTGCGGCAACACTGTGACAGATGGGTGGGACAGTGGCCTCAGAAAGAGGATGAGAGAGAGGCATATCAATAGGAGGTGGGCAGGCGTTATGCTAAGGAGCACGGGAGGCAAGGTAGAAAGAAATAGTTGCCTACCAGTAAACATTAGTGCCACTTTGGTTCAGTGGTAGTGACACCGCCTCTGGTGTACAAGGTACCAGGTTCAAAACTCTCCCGGGGTATTTAGAGATGGACCTGGGTAGGAACCGTGATCCACGATCCAGGTGCTGGCACAGGCAGCGTTTGGGCCTGAAAATGGGGTGCTAAATAGCGACTCCTAGTGGTCAATAGATGTAGGCTTGTAGGGGATTGTGGGGTCCGAGAGAGTGGTAGCTACAGGGTTGGGTGTGAAAGAGGTGGGTGCAGGGTAGCAGAGGTGTGGGGGTAGGAGAGGAGAAATGGGGCAGATGGATAGAGGTGATCCAGAAATGGAGAGAAGGGGCTATCTGAGAAGTGGAGTTTGCAGCAGGAACACAGGGTCCCTCTAGTGGCTGGCAGGTATAACCTGCAAATGGGAAAGTGGGGACTTAGAATTTCGGTAAGCAGGAAGTGATGTCATGGGGGTGGGCCAATAAATTGAGGGCCGCCCCTGGGTCAGAGTGGGTGGGTGGCTGAGGCGGGCCAGACGGCGCACAGCGTCGTCCCATTCTAGCACCACAGGAGTCCAGCAGGTAACAGAGGTATCCTTATCTCAGGGCCTTCCAAGGGCTGTAGAATGCAGTCAGTCGGCTCCTGGAGGAGCGCGCGTTCTGTCGCTGCCAGCGATCGGCAGTGTGCTTGGGGGGGTTGACCTATAAGAGAGCAGAACAAAGAAAAATTAGTATGCAGCGGAGAGATTTAGAACAAGCCCTGTACTCGCATCGTAGGCTATGTCCGACTCAGGCCCCTACTGCGCATGCGCAGCTTTCCAGCATGGCGACCCCAGGGAGAACCAGGTAGGCCGTTGCAAATACAAACAAAATTCCATAACGATAGTCAGCAATCACTAAATGGCAAGCTAGTACTACAGAGACATTCAGAAGTCTAATAGTTAGCTCTAAGTGTGACTATAGCAAGATGCAGGTTAACGTTCAACAAAGAAACAACACTATCCGTGAGAGACACCTGCGATCTTAAGGCACCCTGGCTGCTAGCACAAAAACAAGTCAGTCGGCTCCTGGAGGGAGCGCTTGGCGTTCTGTCGCTGCCGCGATCGGCAGTGAATAATAATATAATCAAGTATGCAGATGATACTGAAATAAGCAGACCATGTGACACTATAAAGGAAATAATTATGTGCAGGGTTATGTCATCCCAAATGGAGCACACAGCATTTGTCAGTATTTAGTTTCATGTCCCACTTTACCGTCCATTCTGCAATGGCGTTTGTCATTTTAGGTTGTGATTATTTCCTTTATAGTGTCACATGGTCTGCTTATTTCAGTATCATCTGCATACTTGATTATATTATTATTTACATTTTTTGTCTAGGTTAGCAATAAAAATCTGAAAGATTATTGGTCCCAATACGGACCCCTGCGGGACCCCACTAGTGGCACTTGCATGAGTTGAAGAGTAACCCCTTATAGTAACTATCTGTTTCCTATCTTTTAACCAATTCGCAACCCATCTTATAATGTAGTGATTTAGCCCATATTTATTTAATTTCTCTACTATTGCCCAATGTGAAACAAGGTTGAAGGCTATACTGAAGTCAACAGGATAATGTCAACCGATTTACCCAAATCCAGTAGATTATTTACCTTATTATAGAAGCATATCATGTTTGTAGCACATGATCTCCCCCTTCCTGAACCCATGTTGGTTATAATCAAACATTTGTAAGGTAGTCAAGTGATCTACCATTCTGTTTTTAATTAATGGTTCTAAGATTTTACATGGAATGCTGGTCAGGCTGATTGGTCTATAATTTGAATGTTATGGTTTTACCTCCTCTTTTATATATCGGAATAATTTTTGAAATCTTCCATTCCTCTGGTATGACACCAAGATACATAGATTTTTCATATAATATTTTCAGTTCCTCCTAGATATGATTTTTCATTAGTTTTAACATGGGGGGGGGGGTGATGTTATCAGTGCCTGGAGAACTATGACATTTTAATTTTTCTAATTGATGAAGTATTTCTTCTTTGGTTTTCTCATATGAACCCTCCCGTATGTCAACAGTGTTATTTGCAGGTTTGTTGATGTCTGTATTGTAAACTGAGCTAAAATATGTGTTCAAAGCATTGGCAGTACCCACAGGGTCTGTTACCGGACTGTCATTATCTTGTATTAATGTTAATTCTGATTTTGGTTTCTTTAAAGAGTTTATATAACTCTAGAATTGTTTACTATTACCCTTATTAGCTGAAAGGGCTAATCTGTATTCATAAGTTTTGGTTTTTTTTGCATTAATTATTTTTTGTTTGCATTTTCTTTGTAAGCGTTTGAATCTGTTCCAGTTACTGTCTGTCTTATATCTTTTGAACTGACCGTACATTTTATTTTGTCACTGGTTGGAGCAGCCTATGCAAGTAACGCTATCTGTGTCAGGAGCCGCTGACTGATTGATTGCAGCTGATGATGTCACTGGTTGGAGCGCCTATTAATGACAATGTACTCTCTCATGCCAAGTTTTTTTTTCTTTCCTTCTAGTCTACCTCCACTGTATTATGTGTATTTCCATTTACTGTCATTACCTTTCTCCACATTCCTGTCATCAGAGCTTTCCCATTCTCTTACATTATTAAAACTTTTTTTTTAACTTTCTTTTATTCATTTTAAATGAGCATGCAGAAAGCATTACAATCAGTGGAGCAAGGTTACATGGCTCTTACTTTCGGTGCATTACAGATATGTTGGCAACAGTATACTTTTTACCACTGACATTTGATACAGCATAATGGGGTATTATCCTTTATACAGCAGACTCACATTCTGTCAGTAAACATTTAGGGTGGCCAGCCGCGTTAAACTTGTGGGGTTAAAAAAGTGAATTAGGTAATTTACTTTTAAGGTACTCTTTTCCCATGGTCTTCTGACCACTGTCCCCATTTAATTATATGTCTGTGTTAAAGGAAGTTTACATCCTCCCTCTGCTGCTGCCTCCCTGCCACTCAAAACTCCCACAAATTATCTCTTATTTAACTTGTACCATATCAACTGTGAAATTAACCAACTCCCCCCAGATCGCTGTTGAATTGCTCACCCCCTTAACCAAGGTAGTCTACAAACCACAGATGGGCTCCCTTGATTCGTTATGTATTATGTCACTTGACATTACTAACAATTTTACATCGTGAAATTCACTAACTAATGGTGCCTAACGGGTTAAATGCCTCGTGGCCGACGCCATTTGCAATCTTAACTGTAACATCAGCACAGTTAAGGATTCATAATTTTAAGAGCAAAGTCAGCTTGAGAGAGGAAACCAGTAATTTCAAGGGTTTGTTCATGCCTTTCTAAAAGAGAAAAGCTTTAAGGATAGTTCTGTGAAGAAAAAAAAAGTCAGGAATGCATTTTATTCATGTTTCCTCATCTCAGTGCTGAGCGACCTCCTGGTCAGAGTGGGAAAGAGAGGTGAACAAAAATAGTGAAATACCCACTACTGATTAATCCTCTTCGATATTCGATTCTTCTGGGAAGCCTTGGGTTTCAGGTGGTCTCTGTCAGAACTCCGTAACGATCGCCTCCACTCCTTTCTTGAATTCCGTTCATGGAGTGCCTCTATTAGCCTGGACTCGTCAACCGTTAATTCTGAATGCCATGTTAGGGAATCCATCTCTATCATTAGCTCAGAATGGAGGTTGTTCAACCAGTTTTCCGAAAAACCCAACAAGTCTTCCCCTTCCATGCTCTCTGATGCCCCCACAAGCCTCAGACTCATCGCTCTTGCCACATTCTCAGTTGGTTCTGTGTGGGCTCTCAGCTGATTTCCGTGGTGGACTTGGTGAAAGCTGCCTGGGTTCTTTGCAGGTGGTCATCCGCCTCTTCCGGCAATTTTAGTTGCAGAGTCTGTTTTAATATCTTGTGCCCCAAGCTGTTCCAGGACCTTCTCTAGCTTGCAGTCTGTTTCTCTCACGGCACTTATGACCGTGTCCCAAGGTGGAGAAGCTTTCCCATTGTGCAGACCTGCAGGTTGTTTTGGAGCACCTTGCGAGGTTTGTGTAGGCTGCGGTGCCGTTTTTTTGCCCCTTCCTCCAACCATTCCCTTCGGTCTACCCATGGACAAAATTATATTTTTGGATTCCTCTGCTCACAAGCTGTCGAGTGGTACACGTTAATTTGTGCTGTAGTCACTAAGAAAATAGTTTTATCTGAGTTTCGATAGCACGAGCTGCAGAGCTGCGGTAAGATACTTCCTGCTTCAAACGCGGCTCTCTAGCACCCCCCCACATTATTAAAACTGTAATGCATCTAAACCAGCCTTGCTGTGCCTGTCCTGCCTCTGTCACGTGAATATTGTGCCACTTCCCCTGCTGAAGTCTTTCTTCCCTATCGTTTATCCACCCTTGCAACTGCCACTTCTTACCTTGCTTACACAAATCTGCTATAAATTTTTTTAAAACAGTGTAACTTATAGTTTAAATTCAGCTTTTGTTTAGAATGCTGTTATTGTACCTGATGATGGGACCTGTGCAGCATGGTAGCATTTTGCATATTGTTCCTGCTACCCTGTGTATTTATCATTTACTGTACCACTGCTGTGTTCTAAGTGCGATACTCTGCATCGTCTTAATGTATTGGTTTATTATTTCGTTATAGTGTAAACGGGGGGTTTGTTCTGCAAGGATTTCAATGTCAGCTGAACCCTGTTGTACCACAATTCAAAGGTCATGGAGCGCGTTCGTACCCTTCTGTGATACAACAAGGTTCCAGCTGATCGGAAATCCTCGAGGCAGCTGGTGTTTTTCACAGCAGTCAGGTCAAGTTCTGAGTGGAAACAGCCTGCATGCCGTGGGAGTGCTGTGAAAATATATATATATTTTTAAAGTTTTTATTAACAAAAACTAAAACTATGCACATAAAAAAAAGAAAAAAATACTGGTTGGACAATCACATGCCCAACCAGCCTGAACTGCCACCTCTGGTTTCTGATTACATTGGACATCTTAAGCTTCGCTGTCGAGGTCTGATACAGATCAGAACCCTCTGTGGCAGCACAGGCTGGTTGTGCATGGCTGCCCAACCAGTATTCTCTGTGTACTGTTGTCTTGTACACGGTCACTCCTGCCCTGTATCCACTTATTTATTTACTGTAGGGACCTTGGGAAACTAGAGGAGTGGCCTAGAGCACGGTAGCTGGGTATCAATGCCAGAAAGTACAAAATCATGCACCTAGGGCATAGAAACCCAGGAACTGAGTATAGGATGGCGGAGGGGTGGTACTGACAGTCACTAAGCAGAATAGAGACCTTGGGGTTATCATACGTGATGTTACATGCGAACATACAAACATATGAAGAGGCCAGCAGAATAAGGTAATTTGGTCTATCTAGTCTGCTCGTATTGCAGGGTCCATAGCTTGAGCTACTGACTCTGCCCCTCCCCTTCACTCCTCCCATTCTTTCCACCTCTGATCCTTACTTTCCCCTTATGTCTATCCCAGCCTCTCTTGAAGCTGCCCATCATTTTCAACAAGACCATCTCATCCAGTAACGCATTCCAACTGGCCACCACCCTCTCCATGAAGAAGTGCTTCCTAATCTCCCCCCCAAACCTCCCCCTTCTGCGTAAGACTGTATCCCCTCATTTTATGGCTGCCACTTAGCCTAATGAGATCTTCCTTATCCACCCTATTTATCCCTTTCAGGTACTTGAAGATCTCAGTCATGGCCCCTCTCTCCCCCTCCTCTCCTCCAGGGAGTACATGTTCAGTGCCCTCAACCTCTCCTTGTATGGTTTACCCTGCTGACCTGTGATCATCTTTGTTGCCTTCCTCTGGGCCATCTCCAGCAGTCTAATGTCCTTCTTGAGGTGTGGACACCAGTACCACACTCCTTACTCTAGATGTGGCCTCACCAGTGACCTGTACAAGGGCCATATAATCGCCTCTCGTCTACTGCTGATCCCCCTAGCTATAAATCCCAACATCTGATTTGTCCTTGCTGCTGTCTTCTTGCACTGCATAGAGTGTTTCTGGTTGTTAGTAATTATCACTTCCAGATCCTTCTCCTCTTATATTGCAGATTCTTAGACCCCTCCCAAGTAGTACTCCATCCTGAGATTCTTGGCTCCAGTGTGCATAACTTTGCATTTCTTGGCATTGAACCAAGCTGCCAGATCCTGAACCATCTCTCAAGTTTTTTTAGATCATCCTGTAGGTCTTGTTTCCCTTCGGCTGTGACCACCCTCCCACAGTGCTTGGTGTCATCTGCGAACAGGCACATTTGGCCCCTAATGCCATCCCCAGTGTCATTAATGAGACATTGAACAACACCAGTCCCAGCACTAAGCCATATGGGATTCCACTGGTGACCTCTCTGGTGTCAGATAACTCCCCCCACCCTTTGGGTCCTGTTCCTTAGCCAGTTTCTACCCATCTGGTAATCTTCTCCCCAACCCGTGATCCCTCAACTACCTGATCAGCCTCTTGTGGGGTACCATGTCGGAGGCCTTGCTGAAGTCCAGATAAAGGATGTCCACTGCTTGGCCCCTGTCTACTGCCTTAGTGATCCAGTCAAAGAAGTCGATCAGATTCGTTTGACACGATCTCCCTCTGTTAACTCCATGCTGTCTCGCATCCTGAAGACCATACTCCTCTAGATACTCTACCAACCTTTCTGTAAGTATGGTCTCCATGAGCTTCCACGTGAATGAGGTTGGACTGACCGACCTGCAATTCCCTGGATCATCCTTGGGATTGCTCTTATAGAGGGGCACTACATGTGCTATTCTCCAGTCCTGAGGTACCACACCTGACTCCAGTGAACTATTGAACAGGCCTGCTAGTGGCCCTGCAGTGGTCATCTGCCTCTTTGGCAATTTTAGTTGCAGAGTCTGTTTTAATATCTTGTGCCCCAAGCTGTTCCAGGACCTTCTCTAGCTTGCAGTCTGTTTCTCTCACGGCACTTATGACCGTGTCCCAAGGTGGAGAATCTTTCCCATTGTGAAGGCCTGCAGGTTGTTCTGGAGCACCTTGCGGGTTTGTGAAGGCTGCGGTGCCGTTTTTTGGCCCCTTCCTCCAACCATTCCCTTCGGTCTTCGCTGCATGCTCCTCTGCCAACTCCCTCAGTAGCCTTAGGTGTATGCCATCTGGGCCTGGTGATCTGTCCGCCTTCAATGCTAGCATCCCCTCCGTCACTGTATCCTCCTCTATCACTACATCTCTGCCCCCAACTCTTCTTCTCCCCCCCCCCCGTAGGAACCAGTCCATCTTTCTTCTTAATGAAGATGGAACAGAAGTATACGTTCAGTACCTCTGCCTTTCCCCTGTTCTCCTCTATCCACTCGTCCTCTTTCTGTAGCCTAACAATCCCGTCCTTCTTTTCCCTTTTCTTGCATATATAGTGAAAAAAGGCCTTCTCCCCCTTTTTAATTCCCTTAGCTATCTGCAGTTCCTTTTGTGCCTTAGCCCGCCATACTATCTTACTTGCCACACTAGCCAACCTTAGGTAATTCTCCGTATCCACATCTCTCTTGGTCTTTCTGAATTTCCTGTGTGCTAGCCTGTTTTCCCTTACTGCCTGGGCAACCCCAGAACTGAACCAGCTAGGTGCTTTGGCCCTTGAGTTCTTCCCCCTTAACCTAATGCACTCCTTTGTGGCAACCCTTAGTCCCTCCTTAATGATGGATCACCTTTGATCCACCCCCATATCTGCTCTGATGCCCGCCAGGTGCCTCCTTAGCACCTCACCCATCTTCCTAAAGTCTGCCCTCCCAAAATCCAGGATTTTGGTCTCAGTGGGTATGTTTTCCCTGCCCACATCCATCCGGAACCACACTGTGCTATGGTCTTTTCCACCCAGGAACTTCTTGACCGTTATATCTTGTATGTGCTCCCCATTTGTGAGCACCAGATAAAGGATTGCCCTCTCTGTGGTTGGCTCTGTAATGTCCTGATTCAGGAACCCACTCTGCAACACCTCTAGGATCACCTGACTCCTGGCACATGTTGTGGCTGGTATGCTCCAGTTTACCTTGGGCATGTTTAAGCTCCCCACTATTAACACCTCTTCTTTCCCTGCAGCTTCCAATATTTGCAAGCTCAGTTCCCTGTCCTGTTCCTCATCCTGGTTGAATGGTCCATAAACCACCCCCAACCTTATCTTTCTCCCTCTATTGGACTGTAACTGAACCCACAATACTTCCACCCTCCCCTCCTGTCTCCTTCCCTCGTGCATGGTACACCCTTACTAATATAAACTGCCACCCTTCCTTCCCTACTGCTCTGTTCCTCCTGTGAAGTTTATATCCAGGTATCGAGAGGTCCCAGTCATGGTGTGGTGTGGCTCAGGCCTCGGTTACTGCCACTGTGTCCACTCTCCCTTCTATTAATAGTGCCTGTGGGTCTTCCATCTTGTTTCCAAGACTCTGCGTGTTCAGAGACACCACCAACCCGCCTAGAATCTGAGCCTCTTTACCTTCCCTCTCTTTTTTCTCATTTCTCCTGTCTGTGTGCCCCACCCATTACTAACTATTCTACTCCCCTTCCACCTCCCCTCTCCAGACCTCTTCTACTGGTGGGGGGGGGGGTGTCTGTTGACCTCATCCTCCCAGAGTCTTTGGGCCTGCAGGCTTGCTGGCCCCCCCACCCCAGTAGTTTAAATTAAGTGTATTGGCTGTGTGCCCCCCAAGTTTGTCTCTGAGTACTCTCGCGCCCTCTCTACTGAGGTGTAGCCTGTCCGGTGAAAAGAATGTTTTATTTGACCAGATCTCCCCCCAGTCCCCTATACAGATGAACCCTTTCTCCCTGCACCATTTCCTTAGCCAGTGATTGAATTCCTCTATCATTTTCTTCCTGGCTGTACTGGCCCTTGGTACTGGTATCACTTCCCAGCAGTCCAGCGATCTGCGAACTGACAAGGCACTTTGTGGCTGCTTATCCCCCCCCCCCATAAAGTGTTTTTTCTTGTTTTTTAACTTGTATCAATGTTTTTGAGTTATTCTGTAAGTTCTGAATCCAAGCTGTATCGTTCACTGTAATGTATGTAACCACTTGTTACCCGGGGTTACTAGAATCCCAGTAAGACCTAGTGGTAGGCAGGGAAGGCAGCTTGTGAAACTCCAGTTAAATGGGTTTCACACTGTCTCACTCTGTCTCAGTCACAGCTGAGACTGAGAGATGACATCACCATATAACTGTCGCAGCTGCATAAGCCACATTGGAATCTGCAGCACAGGGAGTGAGTTAGAACTCTGGGAGTTTTCAAAGTCAGTCTTCTGTTTACCTACAAGCAGGAAGGAAGTATTTTCTGTTTACCTCCTTGGAAGAAAGTTAGTGTCCAGTTTTAAGTGGTGGAGACCGCTGTCCAGGTCTCAGTGCCCCCCTCCCTCCGGGCGAGATCCCTCCTGTGGATTCCAGGGACAATCCCTAATTTCCACTACAGAAGAAAGCTGCCTTTTTACAGTTTCTGTTTTGGTCTGATAACAGTGAAAGAAGTGGTACTTCGCCTGTGGGGCACCTGCAATGAAAGGGTGAGTGTTTTGCTCTATTTGAGAGGGCAAACAATATGTTTCTTCAGTTTGGAAAATATGAAGAAAGCTGGGATGTGAACTACTTTTTGAGAGGCCTATTGTACTAGGACAAACAAATGGAGTAGTTTAAATTTAAAGTCTGAATGGATTTCAAGTAATGTTGTAGAGGGGGTGCTACAGGTCATCCACCGTTTAATCTACATTTCAAAGTTTAAGTTTCTGTTTGTCCAGAGAAATGGCCGGGTATGGGCTGTGGGAGCAGGAGGTGGGAACACCCCCCATCTTTAGTGACCAGGTCCACCTCTATGGATTTCTTCTGTGATTGCTACTTGCCTCATGCGCCTGGCCAGTGATGAGGTAGGTACCCAGATGTGGGTCGCAAATTGGAAAATCTCTTTAGGAGTCGCAGACTCTAAGTGGTGTGGGGAGCCACAGCTTGGGAAAATATACTCCTTGTTTGATGGGAGTCCGAAGGAAGTAAGAAAACAAATCTCTCTAAGAGTCGCAGACTCTAAGTGGTGTGGGGAGCCACAGTTTGGGAAATCATTCTCCTTGTTTGATGGGAGTCTCAACAAGTAAATTGGATCCATCCTTTAAATGGACCGTCAGTCAAGTGGCTGGCAGGGGAGACGGGCCAGTCGGGCTGTGTATCCAAAGCACATGCAAGTCCGGACTGAGTGCCTGGTGGGTCCAGATCCAGACAACAGTAGAAATGGGTTCATTCTTTAAGTGGACCACCTTGTAGTCTCTATCTGCATTTACAGTAAACATAGCCCCTTGGGGGTCCATCTATGCTTTGTTATGTTCAGCTAGTTTATGAATAAAAGCCACACTGAAAAATCCCAATCCTGGTTCTGGACATTACAGTTATTGCTTCCTGTAGTCTGATTTACTTGGGTGCTATACATAAGGGAAGGGATCAAAGCTACAGAACTAAAAAGTAAAGGGGGAGGACAAGAGGCACTCTGGGTTACCTTGGAGATGGGGAATGGCATCGCAATCCGCACAGGGGTTGTATACAGACCCCTGTCTCAAGGGGAGGAAATGGACAAGAAAATGATAGAGGACATTCTCAAAATGGCTGAAAAAGGGGAGATACTGTTGATGGGGGACCTGAAAATGCCAGATGTTAACTGGAGGACATGTACTGCAGCCACATCCAAGAGCAGGGTCATTCTCGATGCCCTGCAGGGGGCAGACCTTAGACAGCTAGTGCTGGAACCCACTCGGGAGGGAGCAGTACTAGACCTGGTACTCTCAAATGGAGAGAGGATCACAAATTTAGAAGTCAGTAGACATCTGGGAACAAGCGACCACTGGACAGTGTGCTTCACAGTGAGCACAACCATGCAGATAAGCCATACAAAAACAAGGATAGTGGACTTTAGAAGGGCTGACTTTGGCAAAATGGGTGAACACCTGAAGAATGCACTAGCAAATGGCCAAATAGGAGGGGTGGAAGAACAATGGAGAAAAATCAAAACTGCCATCATAGAGGCAACAAGTCTTTGTGTAAAACAAATAAAGAAAACAAAGCGGAGTAAAAAAACTACTATGGTTCTCAAAAGAGGTGGCAGGGAAGGTTAAGGAGAAAAAGGCTGCATTCAAAAAGTATAAGGAATCACAGAGGGAGCATGACAGGGAACTGTATCAATTAAAGCAGAAAGAAGTAGGAAAGGCAGTCAGAATAGCAAAGGCACAAACTGAGGAAAAAATAGCCAACTAGGTCAAAAAGGGGGATAAAACCTTTTATAGATACATTAGGGAGCATAGAAAGGTTAAGGGAGGGATAGTGAAGATTAATAAAGGAGAGGGGAGGTGGGCAGAGGGAGACAGTGAAAAGGCAAAGATACTGAATGAATACTTTTGCTCAGTATTCACAAAGAAGATGAGCAGCAGTTACCTAAACCAGACAATAGAAGCACTCTGGTAGGGGGTTGATACCAGTCCATTCACAGAAGAAAAGAGTCCTGAAAGAACTCCTAAAACTCAAGGTGGACAAAGCAATGGGGCCTGACGGATTCACCCCAGAATCCTAAAAGAACTAAGGGGACCTAGTGACACCACTGACCACACTTTTAACAAATCATGGCAGGATGGGGTGGTACCTGAAGACTGGAGGGAGGGCAGATGTGATTCCTTTACAAAAGTGGGAGCAAGGCAGAAGCAGGGAACTACAGACCTGTAAGTTTGACCTCAGTGGTAGGAAAAATGATGGAATCACTAAAGAAAAAAAATTATTGAGTACCTAGAGGCCAGCGGGGCACAGAACCCAAAGCAACATGGATTTACAGCAGGAAGGTCATGTCAGACTAATCTAATTGATTTCTTTGACTGGGTGATCAAAGTAATAGACCAGGGAGGGCTGTGGATATGGCCTACCTAGACTTTAGCAAGGCATTTGACACAGTCCCACACAAAAGATTAATAATCAAGTTAGCCAGCCTGGGAGTGGGTCCCAGGGTGGTAGCCTGGGTAGCGAACTGGCTGCACAACAGGACACAGAAGGTAATAGTGAATGGAACACATTCAGAAGAAAGGGGGGTTACTAGTGGAGTACCTCAGGGCTCAGTACTGGGTCCAATCCTCTTTAACATCTTTATAAGTGACATTGCAGAGGGTCTGGAGGGAAAGGTATGCCTCTTTGCAGATGACACAAAGATCTGTAACAGAGTTGATACACAAGAGGGGGTAGAAAAGATGAGAAGGGACTTGGCAAGGTTGGAGGAATGGTCAGACATATGGCAACTTAGATTCAATGCAAAGAAGTGCAAGGTAATGCACCTGGGAAACAAAAACCCAGGAGAAAAGTACACAATAGCAGGGGAGGTACTAACAACAACAAAAATGGAAAGGGACCTCGGAGTAGTCATATTAGATGACCTAAAGGTGGGTAAGCAATGTGAAAAGTCAGTAAGGAGAGCCAGGGGGATACTGGGATGCATAGGAAGGCGCATCACAAGTAGAAAAAGGGAAGTGGTTATCCCTCTATACATTCAGTTGGTGAGACCCCATCTGGAGTACTGTGTGCAGTTTTGGAGACCTCATCTACGCAAGGATATAGACAGGATGGAAGCAGTCCAGAGGAGGGCAACTAAAATGGTGCAGGGTCTACATCAGAAACCATATGAAGAGAGACTGAGAGAGCTTAATATGTATACCCTTGATGAAAGGAGGGACAGGGGGACATGATAGAAATGTTCAAGTACCTCAAGGGAATCAACAAAGTCCAGGAGGGTAGCATCTTTCAGAAAAGAGATGTGTAAGAACAAGGGGGCACAGTTTAAAGATAGAGGGGGGACGGCTCAGGGGTAATGTGAGGAAATTCTTTTTCACGGAGAGAGTGGTGGATACATGGAACAGCCTTCCTGAGGAGGTCGTTGGGTCTAAAACAGTGGGGGAATTCAAACATGCATGAGACAGACACAAAGCAATTATAGTGGGGGGTTGCAGGAAGCAGGCTGTTGGTTAACTAGAATCTGCAGCTTATCCAGTAGGTAGGGAAATGGGCAGACTGGGTGGGCCAAGTGGTCCTTATCTGCCGTCAAAGTCTATGTTTCTATGCCCCTGTGCAGAGTAGCCAAACCTAGGTCCCTTTTGCCAGGTAACCTCATCCTCCCCGAACCCAGGTCCCCACCAGGTATTGCTGCCAACGCCAACAGCATGCCACCTGTCGTTTTAGTAAAAAGGCGGGGGTGAGGGGGTTACATGTATATTTGCTTTCTCCTACTGTACTTTGTTTCGCAATCTATGATGTGGAACCTTTGTAAAAAAGCTTGTGCTTATAGGTTTCTTCCAAATAACTAAATAAAAAAATAGATCTTGCTTCCCCCCTGCAGGTCTTCACTAATGCTCTGAATCTATCTTGCACCACCTCCACTTCCTCCCCAGCTAAGTCGTTGGCACCCATGTTTATAACTAAATTTGGTTTCCCTCCAACCTCCCTTACGATTTCCCTGATTCTTGGGCCCACTTTCCCTGCTGACATCCCTGGCGTGCAAACCACCCTCCTCTTTGCATTTGGGTTCCCCTTCCTATCTTAGGAATACCACCCATCCGTCTTCTGTATCCGTGCTTCCCATCCTTCCATCCTTAACTGCGGTTCCAGCTGCTCCCTCACCTAACTGCTCCCTTCTAGCCTGGTAGGCTTCCTGCTGGATCCACTACTTATCTCCCTACTGTTTTTCCATTTCCCTCTCTGTCTCTCCCTTTCTGGCTATCCATGTTTGCTTCCACATTTCCTTTCCCTCTTCCTACCCTGTTCCCCCCCCCCCAACCTTTGCTCCGCTTTGTCTTCTTCTTTTTCCCTGACCACCTTGACTGGTCCCCCGTCCCCTCCCCTGGCCTTCTACCCTCAACCTTGCCTTAACCCAGTCTCCTACCACACCTCCTGTTGCCTCCTTCTCCCTACCAGACAGTGGTGCAAGTCTGTTCATTAAAGGCACCACTTCCCCCACCTCTTGCCATTCCTTCACCCTTGGCCCCCTGTCCCTCTGAGAAAGAGATACCGCAGGATCCTGGGTGGTTCCCCCTGCTCCCTTTGCCTGCCTGGTATCCTTGCCCCTCAGGCAGTCCCCATCTGCCTTTCTCCCCAGAGTTCCGCTCCTCTGACTCTTCACACTATTCTTCCCAGTTCCCATCTGAGCAGCCTTACTTCTGCCCAAAGTTTCTGCAGGCTCCTGCACACAGGAGGACAGCCCTCTGCACTCGTCCCCAGGAAGAGTGCTGCCCCACAGCTATTACAGCTTACCACTCTTCTCCCACTATCTTGAGTCCTGTACCTGCTCCTATTCCCCACATCCTCCCGGTCCAGCTTTCCTATCCCCCAGTTATATGTCCTTGTGTTTAACCAGGTCAGGGATAATTATAGGAATCCCCAGATTCCCCTTGATTCCCCTAAACCTTCCTGCTTCCTTGAAGCTTGGTACAAATGTAAACTGACCATTAAGGATCAGCTGCAGTCCCCTTCAACCTCCTACAGTGTACCTCCTACCCTCCCTTCCACAGTGCTCGGTTCAGACGTAAGCTGATCCTAGATAAGGATTGGTTGCGATCCCCTACCAGCCCCCTACACTGTACCTACAACTGCCTGTGGTGTACTGCCTGCCCACCCTTTTACACTTACCTCTCCTCCCATGACCAGCATGGCCTGTGTCCTGTGGTCCTTCCTACAGATGTCCTAGTGACACCCCAGATGTCACTGAGTCAGACGCCACCCTTCTGCTTTGTGGCAGTCAATCTTTGGTGTCACTCACCTGAGGGGTCACTTGGACCTCTATGTATTATATAGGGACTACAGCTGCCCTATTGGCGGTGGAACCGCCAATGACGTTGGGAAACGGTCGCTGATCTCCCACCCTCAGCCCCATCTCTGGTGCATTCCCCCTTCTCCCGAATCCACCAAGCTCCGAGAAAAACTTAAAAAATTGAAGCATTAGTTTATTAACAGTACAGGATTCAGCCCCACACAAAAGCAGTTAAAACACTTATCCTCCACCTGATCCACTGTTTCTCCTCACTCCTCATTATCATATTTTATGACCTCAGAGTGGCAGGGCAGGGTGACAAAGCAGTGGACAGGGCCAGTGGAATGCTGGTATGCATGGGAAGAAGTATGTTCTGCAAGAGGGGGAGATGGTGTTACCACTGTATCGCTCACTGGTGAGATCTCACCTGGAGTATTGTGTCGAGTTCTGGAAGCTTAACCTCAGAAATGATATAGGGTGGAAACAGTACAAAAGACCTACGAGGAGAGACGGAGGGATCGCAACATGTACAGAAGAGAGGAGAGTGAGAGGGGCCATGATAAGTGACCTACAAGTACCTCATGGGGGTAAACAAGGTAAAGGAGGGGAGTCTCATTCAAAAATGAGAAAGAGCACCAGGACCAGAGGGCATGCGATAAAACTGGAAGGAGGGAAGTTTAAGAGGGATGTAAGGAAGTGCTACTTCACTGAAAGAGTGGTGGATGCCTGGAACAGACTGCCAGCAGAAGTGGTGGAGGTGAAAACATTAAGGGGCATCAAGCATGCATGGGATAGATGTAGGGGAGTGTTAATTAGTAAATAGATGGAGGGGAGGGAGGGTCGCTGGAGATCAGTTAGGCTCTGTGGAGACAGACTAGGCAAGGACCATCTGGGCAGACTGGGTGGGCCTTTTCTGTTGACAATGTCTGTGTGTTTTTATTTGCCGTAACTTACTTCACTGTTGCCATGTTTGTGGTACGCTACTCTGTACCTTATTACTGTATTGCCCCAACCCCCACCCTTCCTCCTCCCTCAGAACCCATCTGGAAACAAGCTGCTACCAGCTCAGTGTGCTGCTGTTCCTGGTAAAACCTTTGAAATTAATACATTCAATGTCCTTGGCATTAAATAATAAAGGGAGATAAAAATACAGACAGTTAAAGAAATATACATTGAATTGGGTCTCAGTATTACATTTTAAAATGTTTTCCTGGAAAATCACTGTAAAGGCTAGTTGCATTGAGGTCCAACACCTAGTTTGACTTTGCAAGAGGGGGGTACTTGGGACTGGAACATCAGCAGCAGTTGCACACTGGTCACAATATTCCGAGGACAAACTTGACAGCAAAATAGTTACCTTCTTTCATAAACTTTCCCTAGGCCTCCTCCCAGACAGCATCTTGTCTCCCTTCCCCAAGTCCCCCCTCTCCCGGTCCACCAGAAGGTCCTCCACCCTCTCTTTCTCCATCCCTTTCTGTCGCTCCACACACGGCCAAAACACTCTTTCCTACAAAGGCGTGAAACTGTTCAACAGTCTTCCCCCACGTTGTCATTGAATGCCCCCACTTCGGCCTTCTTTAAGCATAACCTAAAGTCCCACCTTTCTCAGATCGCCATCTGCAAGTGCTCCACCACCTGATGATGATCCTTTCAGGGTGCTTGTTTCTCCCCAACCCTGCAGCTGAATCTTGCCCTTTATCTCACGGAGGCAGGATCCCCTGGTCTGTGAGTTACATGCACTTTTATACCTCTGCACTTATTATTGTTTAAACTGTTGGTTGTCATTATCTTGTTTTATTTGTCTCATACCTAGTATGCAGTCTCCCCCAGTTGTGAACCTTGACTGTTCTGCCTTATGATATGTAATCTTTTGTTGTATTTGTCCGAAACTGGATGCTTGTGAAAACAGGCAAAGTTTGCTCACATGCCATTCCAGTTTAACCAAATAAACTGAACTGAAAAAAACAAATGAAACAGAAAATGACAAGGGAATAAACTGAATGTCTAAACCTATTACTTACTTGAGGTACTGGGCATGTTAAGGTGATTACAAAGCCTTGATTTCAACAGGCAGGGGATGTTTTCTGGAGTACATATATTCTGTTTTCGTGTAATAAATGTTTGCAGGTGCAGATGAAAAAAACAAACTAAGCTTTTGCCAGAAAAGACTAATTGAAAGCTCTTTTGTTTTACAAATGTTACTGCTCTTTATTTTAAGTTTCTTTTATTGATGGAGACAGCTCTTTTTGTTTTAAAAGGTCATTTTGGTAAGTGGATCAGTTAGTGTCCCAGAAGTATTGTTTATTGATTGGGCAAGATTGACAGAGCAACATTTGCCATGATTTACTCATCATGACAGTTCAGGAGGGTCGAAGGGTTCTAATTAGCAGGAACAAAAAGTGCAAATTCTAAAGTAAGCTGTAGCTGTACTGGTAGTAAATATTTAATATTGTTGGTGCCAGAATGTTAAGAGAATGAAACGGCTAATAGGATTTTATTACAGTGTTGTGTTTACCCGAAATAAATGGATTGAGACTACTGGTTTCGTTATCAACCACATAGTGTATTTGTATTTAATTGAATTTGTTGTACTAAATTATAATGTAGCATATTGTAGTCAATATATTTTACTGGACAAGGAACCTCTGTGTGCAAGCACTGGGGCAGTGGTTACCCCAAAGGGCATTTGGCTGGGAAGCCAAGTTTCAAAGAAATAAAAATTCACACATGCCCCCACAATGCAAAGCATCATGGGCTGAATATATTTTACTGTACAGTATTGTACTTTAATGTATTGTATTTGTATTGTAGTGTATAGAATTCATTGTATTTTTTGAGTTCTCTGCCATCCATCTGATGTCCCCCACCGCCCAGGCTGCAGGTGTTAGACCTCCTAAACCCCACAACTTGCCCTTCGTGGCGGGGTGGGGAGACATCTCGACCCACCAGACCGGATCTAGTATTCGGGGAGGTGCCCCCTGGGCCATGCGGTGGGGACCATCGTCATCTGCAGGACTCCTTTTTTCCCTTTTTCATGCTCCCTCGGAGGATGCAGTGTGTAGTGACGCCATGCATCACGCACACTCCCTGTGTGGCTTCTCCAGGCGCTCTGCCGTGATTCCTCGCCTACATATCTTCCAGCCATGCACACCTCCCAGCCTCCGCTAGGGGCAAGC
The DNA here is from genome assembly GCA_016271365.2 of Neoceratodus forsteri. Classification (NCBI taxonomy): domain Eukaryota; kingdom Metazoa; phylum Chordata; order Ceratodontiformes; family Ceratodontidae; genus Neoceratodus; species Neoceratodus forsteri. The sequence continues at coordinate 171,052,145 of JADMNL010000030.1, forward strand.
AATTGCCGAGTGCTGCCATCCCCCTCCCCAGAGAAGGACAGCAATTCATGGGACGTTCGATCGTTCTCCTCCCCTGCCGACCCCTGGCGGCCCATGCTCGCTTCCTAACACAGTTCACTGGCGTGGCACGAGGTAAGGCGCTCAGCGCCACTGCCCGGCATATTGAATCCATTTTACTGTATTGTGTTGAATGCGTACTGTACTGTATTGTACAACAGTGAATCTTTACTGTAGTATAAAGTGTGTCTGTACTGTGTGTTTTGAATCTGTACTGTACTGTAATGTATTGTAGTGAAAATAGTAATGTACTCAATCCGTTGTATTCTGTTGTATTATATCGTAGTGAAGTGTATTGTACTCTATTTTACTGTAATGTAATGCAGGATAGTGTGGTGCATTGTACTGTATTGTACTGCATCTATTGTACTGTTTGTCCATTGTATTATGTAGTGTATTGCAGTATATTGAATCTATTGTACTGTATGCTGTCACCAATGCACTCAGTAGGTCAGGCCCTCTGCTCCCACAGTGCCAACCTCGGAGCGCAATACTGTGAACAGGTAACAGACAGAGTAACTCTCCTGTCTGCTTTTGGGTCTGAATCACCTTTAGTCTCAAGTTCTGGAGGGGATTCAAACTGTGAACCTTATGCTAACGTACCCAATGTACAGGCTCAGATACGTACCCTCTTCGGAAATTGCGGTACAGTCTTTTGCCAGGGGCACCAAGCCAGGCTTCCAAAATGAACCCTTAAAACTTTGTAAAAGACCTTAGGTATATTCTTACCTTTTTCCAGTTTAGTAACACCATCAAGCTGTTGAATTGTTTTTGTCAGACTTAATCTTCTGTACGTCACATGCAAAAAGAACTGAGAAACACCCAGGCAGTCTTTAAAATAAAAGGTATTTTACTAAAAGATGATAAAAATATGAAAAATGTAAACACAGAACAATATATCAAAAAGCATATAATCACTTAAAAGAAAAGCAAAGAAAACTACAAACTCCTACCAACATACACTTTAGATCTTTTCTATCTAATGTATTACCTCTTTAAGTGCTTATCAGAGCTGTGTCTTTCTATAGTCCCAAGATGGAATATCTAACAGATCAGACACCAGTATTAGTTTAAACTGTGTTTCTCCAAACCCCTTCTGTGATTCATCTAGCTCCTCCTTTTAGAATCTAAAAAAATACAAACAGGATGTCCTATCAGGAGGTGTATTAAATAAGGTGACATCAGCAAAAACTCATTTCCCAAATTATGAGGCGTTTGATCCACCAGTTCCTTTTAAGTTTACAACCCTGCAATTCTCTTACCTAGGTGCAAGATATCCGACAGGAATCAGCTTAACGATGTCCTGTTTCTGAAGTCAGAAAATCTTTCTTTTAGTTTCCCAGCTTCAGAGCAGCAACAGGTCATAAAACAGCTATAAAATGCAATTACTCAAGGAAGTTAATTACATTACAGAGATCTCCTGTTAGTGTATGTAGCTTCACTGGAACCTGGGGGGGGGGGGGACGCATGGAGCACAGGATATCTTATGAGACAAATCGCATACTATATTTTTATATTACAAATAGGATACAATAATCATAACCAGCTGGCAAAGCGTCACATATGCTACTGTACTGAATCAATTGATTTGTATTGTATTATATTGTAGTATAATGTATTATATTCTATTTTACTGTAGTGTATTGTAATGCAAGATATTTATTTATTTAGCTTTTGTTAACCGGGTAGGTACACTAGAAAAGACAATTGCCTATTTTCAGGTACGACCCGGGAGAGTACAGGAATAATAGATTTAGGTACATACAACGACATTGTACAAATTAGACATGTTATAGCTCATGTGAGGATACAGATTCAACACAGCATATGAAACATGATAAGGCATAGATTATACAGTATTAACATAACAAAAATAAACACCTTGTGGGAGATAAGAGCAGTAATGTTACAGATTCAACACAGCGTACGAGCGTGGTAAGGCATAGATTATACAGTATTAACATAACAACATAAACACCTTATGGAAGCCAAGAGCAGTACCAGGGGCACAGTATCGAAATCCTTCAGATGTGACACTATATACAGCAGCAACCTCTTGAGTCTGATCTTTTGTCCAGGAGTAGCTCCAGAGCAGAGGAGTGCTGTGATGGATGAATTCACGGGGGTTGGGGAGCCACAGGCTGAGGCAAGTTTGAGATGGTTCCATGAGGGAGGCAGGAGACATATCTGAGTGCAGCCTCGGACCTGGGCAGGAAGGAGTTCCACACTCTGGGAGCGAATGCAGCAAAGTCCCGCCCACCCATTTGAGTCCGTGTAGCCGGTGTCTTGAGGAGGAGATGGATGGGACAAGAAATTTAGCAAGCCCTGGAGGGGTGCCAGTGCCATGGCCCTTTCCAGTGAAGCACCCTAAGACGAGGTCTGTGTGGTTAGTGGGTGAGAGCCAATTTAGCCTGCTATAGAGGTCGCCATGGTGAGTGAGATGGGGGGCAGCCAGCGCGAAGCGGCAGACATTATTGTAGGCAGTGGACCACCTAGTGAGGTGGACTTTGGATGAGTGGGCAAACAAGAGGAGCCCATAGCAGAGCGAGGGTAGGAGCACCCCTCTGGCAAGTGCAATCCGAGCTGCTGGAGTAAGATTACTTTTTGCTCTGTATGCCAGACCCAGTTTGCAGTTTACAGTCTTGCAAGCATTCTGAATGTGGCGGCCAAGGTCAAGCTGCGGGTCCAGCGTCACCCCAAGGTATTTAAAGTTGTCAGTAACTGGGATCTTGACCCCGTCGACACCAGAAACACATAGTGGAGTAGGGGTGGCCTTAATCTTGGCCTGAGACCCAAAGAGCATGGCCTGGGTTTTCCTGAGATTTAGAACCAATTTATGTGACAATATCCAGGATTGGATGTTCCTCAAGTCCTCGCTCAGGTGGTGATTTATGACCCCTATCTCAGGGGAGTGAGTCAGGATGACCAGGTCATCTGCATAAAGGATAGGCTTGCAGTGGATAGCAGCAGCCGGGAGTTTGTTCACGAATATGGAGAATAGCAGGGGCCCCAAGACGGAGCCTTGTGGAACACCCATGGTAACAGGGATAGTGTCCGAGAACTCCTTCCCATACTTAACAAGTTGCTGTCTGCTCCTTAGATAGTTATAGTGTGGTGTATTGCACTGTACTGAATCTATTGTACTGTTAGTGCATTGTAGTATGTAGTGTAGTGCAGTGTACTGAATCTGTTGTGCTATATAGTACTGCACTGTAGTGTATGACCTATTATACTGTAATGCATGTTACTGTACTACATTTTATTTGTAGTGTATTGAGTCTGCACTGTATTGTATCAGTGTACAGTTGTGTATTGTATTGCATTGTATTTTATTGTAGTGTATCATCTGTTGTATTGTATGGTACTGTACTGTATTTTGTTTGTAATTTATTCAGTCTGTTGCATGGTATTGTATTTATTGTACTGTTGTGTATTGTAGTTATTGTACTGTTTTGTACTGTATTGTACTGCATTGTAATATATTGTACCATATTAATTTTGTACTGTATTGTATGTTACTGTATTGATTCAATTGTGCACTGTATTGTAGTGTATTGTAGAGTATTTGTACTGTATTGTAGTGTATTGCACTGTAGAGTATTGCAATGAATCTGCTGTATTGTAACACCTGTCCCCCTAGCACCCTACCCCCAAAGCAACCCCCCCTCCCGATTAGGCTTTTAAGCCTCCCAAGTAATTGTTTATCACTTGCCTGCTGTTATATTTCCAGTCTGGTGGTTGTAATGTAAATGCCCCCAGAGCTGCACAGCACCATTTGTCATACTCGCTGTGGCACCGAGCCACTCACTATATCACTTTATACAGTGAGTGGTGCCACGCAGCTCCATGGATGTTTACATTATGGCCCCAGACCGGAATAAATATTACAGCAAGCAAGTGATTAAAAAAAAAATATTTTGGGGTGGGGCGGTTGCTTTGGGGGTGAGTTGCTGGGAGGACAGCTGTTCTCCTTTAAATCTGTTGTGTTATGGTCCTGCGTTCAGCCCAGCCCCCTTCCGTCCAGCCCCCCCAGCCCTGTCACCCTGGCTTCCACTGGACTTGCCTCCTACACTAGCGAGGTGCCAGCTAGCTGGGTGCGGAGCCTGTGAGGGGCTGGCTTTCATCCTGCTGGCTGATGTTATTTTCTTTCTCTGTTTTTCACCCACCCCACAAGCAGTGCAGTATGCATGCTTGCCAATGGCGAGCCACTGTGCTTCGTGCTTGCAGCTTTTCAGGCGTCTGCCCATAACCGCCCTATGTGTGGGCCCTCTATGCCAGCCCCCAGCCACTGCTAGGGGTTAAATAGGCAGCGGACTCCGTTCCCACCCCTCTGTGGGAGAGGAAGCTGTCTTCAGATGCTCAATCCTCTTCCTACCCAGCTGACCCCTGGCGGCCTCTCGCACCACGAACACGGGTCGCCGGTGTGGCAGGATGTAAAGCATGATGCCTCAGCCCTTCACGCCACTGGGCTGGCGTGTATTGTACTTTAAATTACATGTCAAGCCTCTCCTACAGTCACAAGCCAGAGTTACAGTGTATTCCATAGCAGACTCACCGCTGTCAGTTTTGACTGCTGAGAGCTTAGAATTATGGGGTCTGCCCAATGGGTAATGCTGCGTGTTCCCATGTCGACAACCCAAGTTTGGAAGTGAGCCCAGGAGGCCAATTGGGGGAACCCAAGGGCTAGATAGGCACTGCTGAATGGCAGCGCTCCCAGCCGGGGAGGGATGGAGTCAGGTTCTGCCAGTCTAGCAACCCCTGTGGTTGGTCATGGAATTTGCCTCTCCAGCAGGGGGACGCTAGAATGTGTGAGGCTGCCTTGGGGCTAGGGTTGACGTCAGGGAGGAGGACAGGGTCAGAAAATAGAAAAACATCCATGTCAACCGCAGGAAGATTCTCCAATTGTCGCAACCCCTGTACTACCTACAAGGCCCTGGGATTTCTGGACTGTGCTTCTGGGGTAGGGAGGATCAATCTCCCACCTTGGACCTTGCCATGAGGGGTAGATATGTTGGAGACCTTCTGTAGGAAAGTCCCTGAGACAGTGGGTGGTGGGGGTGGGGATTGGAGAGGAAGGAAGGCAGCTGGGTGGCAGGGAGTAATTTTTCCCCTAACAAAAAAAAAGAATGATACACCAGCCCGCCAGTGCAGCGGTAGTGCTACTGTTTGCAACGCCGTCGATCCAGATTCGGGAATGATCCTGGGGAGACAGAGGGCCGGCAGGGGGAGAAGGCTGGTGTCCATAGAGACAGCTTGCCTTCTCGGGGGTCCCAGCTTGCTTGATTGGCCTCTGGTGGAAGCTGGAGGAACATCAAGTAGAAGCATTGGAAAGGGATCGGGCAGGGTGGACGTCGGCACGTAGCACCTTGTCCAGAGAATAGGGGAAAAATCAGCACCCGATCTCCGAGATAATGGAGCACCATGCAGAGACCCTGATGGCTCACGCCTGCCTGATATCCAGGGGGAGTCGTACGAAACTTGAAGTGTCTCGGGGTGTCTATGCCCCACCTCGTACCAGCCTGGGAGGTATAGCCAAGGCTCCTTGGGGACTCGACGGGGATCAGGTAGGCTGTGATGCGGGGATACTGCAGTGTGTGTTTCCCGAAGGAGCGGAGATCAGGTGCAGGGGAGGAGCATAAATAAAGATTACAAAAAAAAATAAAAAAGAACGATAGTAGTGTCATGATCCTACCCTGTGTTTGGATTGGTCTGCACTCACAGCAGCAGCTGTAAGCAGGTGCTGTGCAGGGGAGAGGTACATTACATACCATGTGCTTTGTGGAAGGGTGTATACTACATACCGCATGCTATGAGGTGGGTACTATTAGGAGAGTAATATATTACCCTGCTCACAGCAAGAGGTATGTCATAATGGTATGTCATTATCCTCCTCATAGCACATGGAGAACATGGAGTGTCGCATTATCCTCCTCAAAGCACATGGTATGTAGTATATTACCCTCCTCATAGCACAGTGCTATGAGGAAGTATCTCTACATACCATGTGCCATATTAACTAGAAAATGCTATTAAGGAGGGTAAGATATGACATACCACGTGCTATGAAGACATGCTTCATATTTTAGGGAACATTGTTTAACCAGGAGTAGCACACTAAGCCGAAGCTTGTTTCCAGATGCGACCTGGGAGCACAAGGAAGTTAAGTGATTTGCTCAGGATCACACAGTATGCACCTAGGCAGCTGTGGGATTCAAACCCAGGTCTCCAGATCTGCAGCTCAGAGCCTTAACCCACTGCGCTATACTGCCTTCCATTTAACACCAGTATTATTTTCCCATACTTTCAACTAGTCCTATCTTGGACCTCCTTCACTCACACTAAGGTTGACTGCATCACTGGAGGGGTTGTCATAAGCCCCAGAATAAACCAGTCCCAATGATTTATCTGGGGCAGTTTGAGTCTAAGTTCTGTGGTGGGTGCCTGGTTTGCTGCAGAAGTTCTGTGCCAGTGGTTTCTGATTTCTGTGGAACATCTGTGCCTGCTGGGGGACTTCTGCAGCAACACAGATGCATTTCTGTGGTTCTGTGCCACGCATTTCCAGCCCTGTGACTGTCTTCATTAATCAGTATTAATTGATAGACACACAAATCCCTTGCTCCACAAATTAATTTGTTTTATCTTAAAGGTAATAACTATCAATCCATAATAACATGTAATCAATACATCTGACAAAAAAATGAGTACAGCAAAGTTATTCATTAAACAGGTCTGTTTTTTCAATAGATCTAAACATCATATATGTATACAAATTAATCTGAGCACAGAGAAAGGATTAGATAAAGGAGCCAGGTTTGTAAATGAATCATCTCATTTATTTGTGTTTCTATGGGGAGGGTTAGTACCCTGTAGGAACAGTAGGTTCCAGGGATTATAGGGAACTTGGGCAGACAGGATGGACCTCTGGTGTTTTTCTGCCATCACTGTCTGTGTTTCTGTCCCCAAAGAACAATAACATCTGCGGCACTGCAGATGATCTGTGGTAGATTGCAGGTTCTGCGGAAAATTTCACAGCCACAGAACCACAGACATCTAGGAGCTGTAACTACTTCCCTCTCTTTTCCAAGACCCAGGGTGTATCCTGAGACGGGGGTCAGTGGCATCTTCCACAGCAAACTTTCAATTCCTAGTCACGCCCCTTAAGGAGGATTCATGATTGTGTTAGAGAGGCCCCAGGTCTGGACTCCCTAGCTTGGTGCGTGTAGTGGGCATGGTGTAGGGGTGCTGACTTTTTTTTTGGCCTGTGGGAGCTTAAATATAGGTCAGGGGTCTGGGGGCATGCTTTACCAGTTTATAGAGGAAACTTGGGGAACTTTGGGGGTGGGGGCTTGAGCCCCACAGCCCCCCTTCCCCTGTTGTCAGCAGCTATGCAGCTTCATACACTGGGAAGTACTACCATTTTCCATCATATTCTCCCTGGTTCCGACTACTTGGGAGGTAAAGGCATACATGTGCGCCGCCCCCCGGCCCCCCATGAGTGCTCTCAGCTACACTGCCACATTGTCAGCCAGGAAGGCACTGACACAGCTGAAGGTATTACTCCCCCTCTCTGGAAGAGGAAAGCATCTTCCAGGACATTCCATCTTCCTCCTGCTGTCCCTTTTGGTATCCCTAATGTATCCTTCTGTTTCTGTCCATATGTACCCCCCTGCTCTCCGGACGGCCTCAGCTGCTTGGCCGCCCTAGCCCCGTCACCATGGTGTCCCCCAGAACTCACCTTTGCCTCCTGTGTTCTGCCAGAGCTTTCCCCCTATGGTGGGGGTGACAGGGCTTCTCATCTCCCACTAAAGAATGGAACTGATTGTGGGAAGTGGTGTCTGGGTAGCCTGGTGCTGGGCCTGCAGGTGGCCAATGTCTTGTAGCTGGTCGTGTTTAATTTTTTGATAGCCTTCTCCTGTTACCCATAGGAAATTGGTGGCAAGGGTGTGAAAGCATGCATGCAGCTGTGTGCTGTGCAGTATCAGGTGCTGTGCAGTATCAGCCAACAACCTCCTACTCACTAGCCTCTCCGGCTGCATTGCCATTAGCAGTGGAACTGGCTGCCTTCCTCTCCGCAGGAGGAGAGCGTCCCTTGGGATGCTCAGTCCTCCTTCCCTCGCCCAACCCCCGACGACCTGAGCTCGTGCCCGAACTCGGGTTGCCTGCGTTACGAGCAGTAGAGCTACTGCCGTGCCAATGGGCCTGGCCTTCGATCCTTCTGTTTTTAACATACCAGAAAGTGTAGTTCTGAATTCCGTCAGGATAGAATTGTGTGATACTCCAGCCTAGCAGAGTTGAAAAGTACCTTTTTAAGTTCATCATTCTGTTCCCCAGGTGTTTCTCCACAAAGAGCCACTCTAAGTATAATGATATTTTAGGTGGGACTGGGCTCTCAACTTGTTGACATTTTTATTCCTTTTATGATTCTGCTCTCCTCCCACATCTGTGCAGCACTCCTGCTTGGAAAGGGTGGGTTAACAGCTGCAGATTCATGTCGAAGCCTGATGGCCAGCATTAAGTGTAGACGCCGTGAGAGCAAGACTGTCTTGAAAGTATGGGAGTGTTCATTCTCCCTCTTAAGTAAACTTCTACCTTTACAGCTGGTTGTCACATAGAATATGAATGAAAACTCTTAAATTGAGTTTGCTGTGTCTAGGAACATTTTTATAAAATACATAGTAAATTAAGGTCAGAAGGGACCATCACATCTGTCCTCTCCCCCCCCCCCCCATCACCAGGAAGGGCCAGTATGCTGTGCAACATGTACTTTTTTTTTGTTTTCATATCACAGACCGACATACCCCATCACTCAGTCGGGCACAGTCCCTCTCCACTACATTTGTTGCACTTACCTCTGAGTTTCAACCTTGTGGATCCCCGTGGTGGGTCCAGCAGCTCTGGGTCCTGCCTCCAACCCCCTCCTGCATACTGGGGTGGGAGTTCCCAGGTTCCCCTCGAGTGACCAATAGCAGTGGTTGAGGGATCACTGTTGTGCTGTGTGGGCATTTTTGCCTTTTCAGTCTCACCCTAGGATGTCTGCACACACAGGTGGTGTAGTTAGAAGCACGCAGACCCTAGCCGGTGTCCTTCCTTCCATGTGGTGTCGACTGCACTACCAGCTGTGGTCACCTAGATGGCAGTATAGCAGCTGAAGCCGAGTGTCCCCTGGGATGCTCAGTCCCCCCCTCCCCCGGCCTATCAGTGACCCAAGTTCGTTTCCAAACTTGGTTTACCAACATCTTGAGTGGTGGCACTACCACTGAACCAACGGGTCAGCTAAACACGTACTTATCTATAGGGATTATGTACCAGCTGTGCTACCCAGGGTAGTATATGGTTCCCTTGTTTAGCAGAAATCTGTGTAGGTTTATCTAGAAGGTCAATACTGTCCTCTTGTCCACTGTCTTTGCTGGTAGGTAGATTGTTCCATAGGTTCACCACCCTCTGGATGATGTGCCACCTAATGTTACCCCTGAATTTATGATCTTGGCGCATCAGGATATGTCCCCGCGTACTGATGGAGGACAACAGACGAAGTGTCTCCATCTGTTCCACTTTTTCTATACCATGTGTATGCAGAAGACTGAGTTCACATTCCTTCTCATCCTCCATGTCTCCAGAATGAACATGTTTAGGGCAGCCAGCCTCTCCTCACAACCCCCCCCCCCATATCCCGAATCATAGTGCTGTTCCAACGCTGCACGCTCTCGACTGCCTCAGTGTCCTTTCTGTAGTGGGGAGCCCAGACTGTCCACAGTACTCCTGACCAGGGCCTTGTAAAGGGACAGGATTACTTTCCTGCCCTGACCAGGGCCATGTAAATGGGCAGGATTAGTTCCCCTGCCCTGACCAGGACCCTGTAAAGGGACAGGATTACTTCCCCTACCCTGACCTGGCCTTGTAAAGGGACAGGATTACTCCCCTGGCCCTGACCAGGGCCTTATAAAGTGGCAGGATTACTTCCCCTGCCCTGACCAGGGTCTTGTAAAGTGGCAGGATTACTAACCCTGCCTTGACCAGGGGCTTGTTAAGTGACAGGATTACTTCCCCTGCCCTGACCAGGGCCTTGTAAACTGGCAGGATTACTTCCCCAGGCCTGCCCCGGGGTTTGTAAAGGGGCAGGATTACTTCCCAGGGCCTTGTAAAGGGGCAGGATTACTTCTCCTGGCCTGACCCAGGCCAAAAGGGGCAGGATTACTTCCCCTGGCCTAACCGAGGCCTTGTAAAGGAGCAGGATTACTTCCTCTGCCCTGACCAGGGCCTTGTAAAGTGGCAGGATTACTTCCCCTGCCATGACCAGGGCCTTGTAAAAGAGCAGGATTACTTCCCCTGCCCTGACCAGGGCTTTGTAAAAAGGCAGAATTACTTCCCCTGGTCTGACCAGGGCTTTGTAAAGTAGCAGGGTTACTTCCCCTGCCCTGACCAGGGCCTTGTAAAGGGGCAGGATTACTTCCCAGGGCCTTGTAAAGGGGCAGGATTACTTCTCCTGGCCTGACCCAGGCCAAAAGGGGCAGGATTACTTCCCCTGGCCTGACCGAGGCCTTGTAAAGGAGCAGGATTACTTCCTCTACCCTGACCAGGGCCTTGTAAAGTGGCAGAATTACTTCCACTGCCATGACCAGGGCCTTGTAAAGGGGCAGGATTACTTCCCATGGCCTGATCAGGGCCTTGTAAAAGAGCAGGATTACTTCCCCTGCCCTGACCAGGGCTTTGTAAAAAGGCAGGATTACTTCCCCTGGTCTGACCAGGGCTTTGTAAAGTAGCAGGATTACTTCCCCTGCCCTGACCAGGGCCTTGTAAAGGGGCAGGATTACTTCCCCTGGCCTGACCCGGGCCTTGCAGAGGGGCAGGATTACTTCACAGGGCCCCGTAAAGGGGCAGGATTACTTCCCCTGGCCTGACCCGGGCCTTGTAAAGGGGCAGGATTACTTCCCAGGGCCTTGTAAAGGGGCTGGATTACTTCCCTTGGCCTGACCCGGGCCTTGTAAAGGGGCAGGATTACTTCGCAGGGCCTTGTAAAGGGGCTGGATTACTTCCCAGTGCCTTGTAAAGTGGTAGGATTACTTCACTTGCCCTGACCAGGGCCTTGTAAAGGGGTGGAATTACTTCCCCTGGCCTGACCCTGGCCTTGTAAATGGGCAGAATTACTTTCCCTCCCCGACCATGGCCTTGTTAAGGGGCAGGAATAATTCCCCTGCCCTGACCCAGGCCTTGTAAAGGGGCAGGATTACGTCCCCTGCCCTGACCAGGGCCTTGTAAAGGGGAAGGAATAATTCCCCTGCCCTGACCCAGGCCCTGTAAAGGGGCAGGATTACTTCCCCTGCTCTAACCCGGGCCTTGTAAAGGGGCAGGATTACTTCCTTCTTCAGGGTGGGGGATAGTAGAAAGGCACTGAACCAAGTTGGGTGACTATTTTGTATACATTATAGTTTACTTATGGCTGCTGTGATTTTCAAAGCTGTGCTGCGGATTTATGGAAGGCTGATTCTTTGCTCATTGAATTCTCTCCTAGATTTACCACACATCCTCAGGCATAATAGCTGGATTACAGCAAAAGGAATCAGTGTGTTCCATACAGCACAGCATCAGCTGTGTAGCAAGCTGCTGAATATACAGGAATACCAACTCTACTACTTCACATACTTGCTACAGCCCTCGTCTCCTCCGTCTGTTTTACTAAATATATTTGCATGAAAATAGGATCCTTGGCCTTTAGAGATCACATGATCTTCCTGCTTAGTCTGTGCTTGAAGGCCTAATCCTCTGCTTGTGACATCACAGTCTGTTGCCACGGAAGTGACTATGATGCCACAGCAGAGGATTGTGTCCTCAGGTAGCATATGAGCAACAGGAGATAAACTGTGAGTGATAAAGGTCTTGTTTTCATTCAGATACTCTTCATAGAAAAGAAAAAGGAAAAGCAAATTCAGAAACCAATGAAATATAACCTGAAACGTCTCAGTGTTGCCTTTTTCACAGTTCTTAAAGATATATCGGCTGTTCTTTAACGACAGCCTGCAGCTCAAGTGAATACTGGGGTTTCCCTGTAAACTAGGAAGTAGGTTTCAACTGGTTTGCTGCAGTTCAGCTCCAGGGTGGCTGCTGCTCCTTGCCTTGGGTTAGTGCCAGCCACATACTAACATACTAAAAGCCAGCAGAATAGGCCACATGGTCTGTTTTGTCTGCTTGAAAGCCAGCAACCTAAATGGCTGCACGCCTCACCACCCACCAGTCCCCAAGAGTGTCTTTTCTAGATTCAGTTTCCCCTTGAACCTGTCCCACCCCTTCTTGAAGCCCTCCACTGTGCCCTCCTCCACCAGCCTCCCGGGAAGTGCATTCCACGGCTCCACCACCATCTCAGTGAAAAAATGCCTCCTACGTTCCCCCCTGTAATTTCCCCCTCCAACTTCCCCCCATGGCCCCTGGTCACTACCCCCTTCTTCAGCCCAAACAACTCCCTGGTTCCACTCCTTATTATTCCCTTTACATACTTGAAAACCTCTATCATGTCTCCCCTATCCCTCCTCTCCTCCAGTGAGTAAAGCCCAAGCTCTTCCAGTCTCTCCTCATAAGGCTTCCCCTCAATTCCCTGAATCATCCTGGTCGCTCTCCTCTGGACCCTTTCCAGCACTGCTATGTCCTTCTTTAGATGAGGTCTCCAGAACTGTACACAGCACTCAAGCTGCGGCCTGACCAAGGCATTATATAGAGGGAGGATCACTTCCCTGCTTCTGGACGTAATTCCCCTGGCTATGCAACCCAGTATCCTGGGTTTGCTTATTGCTGCCACATATTTGTTGAAGGCTTTGAATAATAATGCTATAGACACAGAATGGAACCTCATGTCATCTAAAAAAAACTGTGGGATCTCCTGCAATATAGTCTATTTGCGGGTACCGTTTGCACAGTGCACTGGTCAGTGAGGACTATCCAGAGTCATAGCAAGTGTTTCTTGTGCTGGCAGTGGCAAATTTTATTTTAAATTGATGCATTTGTCAGCAGTCTTCGTTTAGTTTTTTTTCCCCCACTGTAACTTTTTATGAAGGTGTTTGGCATGGCTTTAAATTAGTCAGTAAAACCTTTGCTTTTACTTTTATTCAGATTGATGTAAATCAATGTTTTGGGGATTCTGAATGCCCCAGTGAGATTAATGCCATTTAAGGTAACTGTTAATGTAACTCTCAACAGTTAGTCACACAACGGTGTGGCTGTGTCCCTCAAAAGGTGTGACAGAGGGAGCAGAGCCAGCTACTGAATGACTGTGCATTGTGATTTACACCTCATTATTCTAACTTCTAGGCTATACTGCCTTGGTGCTATACTGCCAGCCAAGTTGTCTGTTAATTGATCACTATGACAGGGTGGTATAAGGCCCTGTCCCGTTTGTATACAGAGAGAGTTAAAAGCAAGGCTCTGTTTTATCTGTCCTGTTCCATCACTTGTCTGTCTGATTCTGCAATCAAATTTTCCTTGTGGAATCTAGGAATTGGCCACTCTGATGGTCCCACAATTTCCCCCTGTCATCTCCTTTCCTTTGCTTGCAGTTTCTGTTCTTTCTTTCTCCCCTTGCTTCTCTGCAGTTAAAACCAATGTGTGAATCTTTATGTGAAACCGAGATTCCTTGGTTTGCAAATATATATATGTATATATGTACATATATATATATATATATATATATACACATACATTCACTCACACACGCACACACACACGTACATACATAGTTAGGGTTGGCAGGCCACTTTTATGTTAAACTCCAAAGTTTGCACTTTAATAACTTTGCAACCGTTTATCCAGTTTGTCTGAAATTTTGCATGTGCAGTGTCCAACCATAGATCCCTGGATCTCAAAAGTTTTGTTCCGGTCGGATATACAGTTGCGGAGCTGCAGAGTCTCAAAAATGTGAAAAATCCTCAACTTTTCCGCAATTCTTTGTCAGGCTCCAGAGTGCGAATGGTGTGTGTGTGTGTGTCTGGCTTCAGATATGCATTTGTATATGTGGTCTGGGTCAGGGTGGTGCCTTTCGAAGATTTGGTGAAAAAATATTAATCCGCTCAAAAGTTATGCAAGTTTTTCTTGTCCCATTTTAGCCTGTGGCAAAATTTATATGTGCACTGCGAAAAGGGCCACAAAAAAATTATTTTGTGCATGAAAAGGTTTCATTATAAGGTATAGGGGTATCTCGAAAACATTTTTGTTTTCACAAAAACTGTGCTCGAAAACATTGTCCCATGTATTGTTTTCTTTCCATTGTGCCAAGGTGGATTGTGCTTTTGGGCTGAAATTTTCAGGGTAGCAAGCCTTGGTCCCACAGATGTGCCTTTTGGTGGTTTGGTCCCAAAACATTCAACGGGCCCATAGTTACAGTGTCCTGAAGTTGAGAAATTTCCCATTGGATAACATTGTGGCACCCTCAATGCCTTTAGGCACCTGTATCTCGAAAATGATTCGAGATACAGATTTTTCGAAGTCGTGATTCCAGCTGCAGTGACATTTTTTCATAGTTTCTATGGTTACTGAGATATTGCCAAATAAGTGTCATGAGAGTTCCTTTTCAGGGTATACCCAACCGACAGTGACTTTTTGACAGTGAGGTCCCCTACAGCGACTACAGCACCATGCCATTGTAGGGAACAAGCTGGAACCTGCCGTTGTCTGTCAGGGGTCCTGCACCCCAGATCAACTCCGATCGTGGTTGATAATCTAAGTGGGGGCGGGGGCTCCCCAAAGAAACTTAGTGGCATTGAAACCGCAGCCGCCTGCAAAATGCGGTCGACCTGCTGGTTTCTCTTGTCGGGACATTCGACAAAAATGTTGTCGAACACCCGTTGTGGATCCCCTTTTCAGTACTATGGGGCTGCTGTATGGCCCTGTACTTATGTCTAAGTGAGAGTGCAGTTCTTTGTCTGGCTGTCCGGGTCCAGAGAGCCTGCACTTCCACAGACACATACCATTACGCAAAAAATGGGCAACGTGAAGGGACTGCAAGGCCCAGAGGGCCCGTGCTCACACAAACACATGCCAGTTACCAGTTGCATTACAGTTTCTCAAAAAGAAAGGAAATTCATTGCAAACAACGTCGTTAATGCACCAGTTAGGTTGCTAACTAGCGATAGTGAGAAATGTGACAAGAAGGCCTCCTCACTCCCACCACACTCCAGCAGACGCCGGGTGCCTTGGGGTCACTGGGACCCAAGTCTCACCCCATTCTCCTATACTGTAGCATGTCAGCTTGCTTACACGTGGAATAGGTGAGAGTTGGGCTGACGACCCATGGCACAACTCTGCCTGTTGGTGTGTGTAGGGTGGGTGGTGGTGGGGGTAACCCTAACATCACATTTCCATACTTTTGTTGCTGTGCTGTCAAACCTAACTGGTGCATTGACAAAGTTTTTGGCAATGATATGTGTGTGTATGTATGTATGTGTATATATATATATATATATATATATATATATATATATATATACACACACATATACATTGTTGAAATGAATTGCAGGAAGCTGTTTGGGGTATGTTAGAAAAGATAGCAAGCTGGAACACGGGGTTGACCTTGAGAAACCTTTTGACCTTCCACAAGCCGGTTTGCAGAGCTTTCAGCAGGAAAACCAGCTCTGGCCAGAATGTCTTAATTGGCTACACCTATTTGAAGACTGGATGTACTGGTTACAGGGAAGTAATTGACAAAATTTTGTTACATTGTGTGAAAACAGGAGATACAACTTAATGAGAATAGAATGCAGAATTTAGTTGCCAGGTGAAAATGTCTTGTAAAAAGGGATCAGTGTTTGTTTGTTTACAGACAGAGAGATTGAGATTTAGAGACACACTGTGATGAAGGACTTTGTTTTGTTTGCACTGCCTGTATAAAAGCTGTCCTGCATAATTTTATTTCTGTTTTATTATTGATCATAATAAAATATTACTTGCGAATTTCATGACTGCTCCGGGTTTGCCAATGCTTCCTGACCTGTGTCTTGACGACAGTAACAAATAAGCATGAATTTCTAGGCGCAAGGATGCCTAGGGCTTCCAGACTTAACACGTTACTATCTGGCCAGCCAAATGGTGGCAGTGTGCAACATGGGCCAAACAGCGCCTAGAATCAGGCTGGTATGAAATTGAGGAGAGTGGAGATCATCCATAACCCCTGTTCGCTCTATCATTCATGGACCTCCCCAAGAATACAATAAACTGTACAAGTAATCCATGGGTAAAACACTCTATGCGAATACTCATGAAGGTGAGGTCAAGAATGGGGAGTGAGGGTACATTATGTCCACTGTCATTAATTAGACATAACCCAAATTTCTTAGGGGAACCTGGTAATCTCACACTAGTAAGCAGACATAGAAATCCATGGGAGGACTTTGTCTACAGGGTTGTCACAATAAAAACAAAAGGGAAATATGTCTCGGAGCTTTACGCACAGCTAGGAATGGAGGATTTGGCCCCACTACTTAACGTCAAAGAGGCATGGCAGAGAGAAGGGGTTAACATAATCCCGGTAGAAATTTGGACTAAACGAGTGACTATTGGCTGGAGATTAACTTCCTCACCGAGCTGGCGAGAATTCTATTGGAAAATCATGACAAGGTACTTTTGTACACCCACAATCATAAAATACTTCCACACTTCTAACACAGACAGATGTTAGAGGGGATGTGGAGCGGTGGGCTCCCATCTCCATATCTTTTGGGATTGCCCAGTGATAAAGGGGTTCTGGGAGGCCGTGAAGAACTCCACAAATATGTGCTGGCTGTGTCTATTCCAGGGGAAATGACGGAGTGGGTACTGTGCCTACCCACGGTTTTGAAACTCCCCCCAGCCCAGAGGAAACTTTCCCAAATTTTCATGGTAGCCTCTCTTAAGTGCCTTACATCATAGATACATAGACAGTGTCGGCAGATAAGGGCCTATGGACCACCCAGTCTGCCCATTTGAGCTTGTAAGTTCAGTTTGTTTTCCTAGAAGTCTGTTGCCCCTTACCCCCTGACCTCCAGAATTCCTTTATGTCTATCCCATGCATTCTTAAATCCCATGATTGTTTCAGCCCCCACCACTTCCTCTGGCAGGGTGTTCCACTTGTCCATCACCCGTTCTGTGAAGAAATTCTTTCTCATGTTTCCTCTAAATTGTCCTCCCTCCAACTTCATCCCATGCCCTCTAGTCCTGGAACATCTTTTCTGCTTAAAAATAGTGTTTTCCTGCACCCTGTTCCTCCCTGTAGGATACTTGTATGTCTCTATCATATCCCTCTCTCCTCCTCTCCTCCAGGGAGTACAAGTTCAGTTCCTTCAACCTGTCTTCATAGGACTTGTGATGCAATCCATGCACCATCTTTGCTGCCCTCCTCTGAACCTTCTCTACCCTGTCTATGTCCTTACGTAGTTATGGTCTCCAGAACTGTACACTGTACTCCAGGTGGGGCCTCACTAGTGTCTTGTATAGCGGAATTATGACCTCCCTTTTCCTGCTGGTGATGCCCCTGCCTATACATCCCAGCATCCTATTTGCTTTACCTGCTGCCTTGTCACACTGTTTCCCTACCTTGAGATCATCAGAGATGATAACCCCAAGATCCCTTTCCTGTTTGGTGCATGCTATATCCTCACCCCCCAACTGATATATTGTGCCAGGGTTTCTAGGGACATGGATATGTTGTTTATCCACACTTATTGGCAGGTTCCTTGCCGCTTTAAATCTTGCCGGAAGGTCTTCAAGCTGGCTCCTCCCACCCACCCGGGTGGTAAAACTCTCGGCTCCGCCCCATGACGCCAGATCTTCCTTACCGCTTGGAAGCTCAGGTTCCCTCCTTAACGTTCTGCGATTGAGACTGGTTCCTAATTCTTCGAAAGTTCGAAATCAAAAGTTTTTTTGCTAAAAAGACTTCGGTCTTCTTATCCTCGCGGCTGCGATGGACCGTCGACTCGGTTTCCGGAGGTGCCCTTACCGAGCAGAAGATGTCTGGGGCGGATCCGCACTCCCGTGCGTCTACTGCCTGGGCCTTGAGCACGACCCGCGGGCCTGCGCCATGACTCTGTGCTTTTTTCGGCCTACGTCCTTGAAGACCGTGCTTCCTGATTACAACTGGGGCGCCCCGAGAAGAGAATTCCACCGGTGAAATCTAAAGAGGTCCGGTTGGCGGTGTCCGTGGCTGTGGGCTCGGCGGATCAGCTCGAGCTGATGATCGCCCTCGAAGAGGAGGCGGCGCGGGCCGCTTCTACCTCGGCTGCGGCATTTCTCCCGCTCTCTCTCGGTGCCTCGTACTCGGCTTCTTTTAAGGAGCTTTGTCTGACCCTCTCGACCAAAGGTGAGGGTCCAACTTCTTCGGGACCTTTTTCCAGGTCCAAAAAGAGCAAAAGTAAGTCTCTCCGTCGACGCTCTTGGGAGTGGGAAAGATCCCCCTCCCCTTGTCGGCCGTGGACTTGAGGTCCGACCCTCAGCTTCGGCCACTGGCTTCATGGTGTCCCGTCAGGTCAGTTGACGAGACTCCGGCAGCAGCGGTCGAGATTTTCTCGACCCGCTAGACGGGTTGTCGGCTGGAGAAGCTGAGAATCCCCTCTCCCCGGTTCCCCCGGTGAGAGTTGAGGATCCCGTCGGCTCGTCTGTGCCTCCGGTTCCGGAGCCTTCGGTGGGATCGTCCGAGCCGAGGGGAGTGCTGGTTCCCGACACTTCTCCTCGCCTTCCTCGGCCTAGTCGAGACTCTCGGTCTCGGACATCCTCGAGGTCCGACCGATCCCACCGCCGCCAGCGGTCGGTCTGGCACCTGGTGGCGGCACCGCCCGCTCTTCCTCAGACGAGGGAGGCTTGGCGCAAGTTGCGTCGGAGGTACGAAGAACTCATGTGGCAACAGCTCCTTTTAACCGGGAATAAGCCGACCCAGTCATCTTCCCCGGCCATTAAGTGGCTGTCACCGGAGCGGCGAACAACCCCTCGTTGTAGCGAGGCCTTTTCCCAGGCGGTTGTTCGGCCAATTCCAGCTTCCCACCGATTCTGGTGGAACCTCCCTCCACAGCCATTAGTTGGGGCTCCGACCAAAAATTCTCGTTCGGCCTTGGGTTTGCCCCATAGGTTGTCTGTCACCCTCACTCCCGATAAACCTCAGCAGGTGGAGGGTGGCTCAGGCCCGAGGCAGCTCTTTGAGGACTCTTCCGAGTCCGATGATGGTTCCTCCCTCTTCTCCAAGCGCATGGACTTGGAGTCCTTGGGAGGGCAGTCAGTGGACGATAGCCCTGCGTCCTTCTTAGGGTTGCTTCGACTCATCTCGGAGTCCACCGGGATGAAGCTCGAACCCGTTTCTAAATGGGCCAGGTATCCCCTCACGGAGATTCTGGACCGGGGGATTCTCCTGAGGCCTTTCGGTGGCGAAGCCATAGTGGGTCCGGCCTTGGAACTTTGGCAGCGTCCTGCTTCCTGCCCTGCGCCTTGGCCAGGATGGCCAGGAAGTATCTGCGGTCCCCGGTTCCCTGTCCGGTTTTTCAGAACACCCCTCGGCCGAGGGGTTGGTTACCGACAGAGTTTTCCGGCGTGCGGCGCCAGGGATGTAGACAAACCTCCTGAAAAGGAATCCAAGAAATTGGATTATGCCGGGCAAAAAGTCTACGCTACGTCCTCTCTCGGCCTTCGTCAGGCCAGTTCGGCCGTCCTAATGGCACATTTTTCTCATGCCCTGTTGGGCTCCCTGGATGAGGTTGTCCCTCATCTTCCCGCAAATCTGCAGACTACCATCAGGCAGGTGCGGGACCAGGGCAGGGCAATGGCTAAACAGCAGCTCCAGACTGCGTTAGACATCGGGGACTCATGTGCCAGGTCTGTGGCGGCCACAGTGGCCATGCGTCGTCGGGCTTGGCTGAGGATATCCACCTTTACTCGGATACCCAGCACAAGTTGGCGGATGTTCCCTTTTTGGGGACTGACCTCTTCGGCCCTGGGGTGGAAGGTCACCTGCAGAGGATCGAGAAGTCCAATGCTACCTTGGACTCGGTCTCTTCCGCTCAGAAGGACAAAGGCCGCAAGCCACAGCCTAAGCCCTTTCGTCCTTCTGCGCCTGCGGCGCGCCCGGCCCAGCAACGTCAGGGCCAGCAGGCTCGACCTTGGTATCCCAAGCCCAAGCCGTCGGCTTCCTCCAACAGGAAGCAGGGAGGTAAAGGCCCAGGAGGTCCCTCGGCCGGTCCCTCCTCCAAGCCTGCCCAGTGACGGGCTGAGGGGTGTCGCCCCCATCCCTGTCACCTCACCCCTGGTTCCCCCCGTGGGGGGACGGCTCAGACACTTCCTTACCGCCTGGTCCGCTGTTACCACGGACAGGTGGGTACTGGAGGTGGTGGGAAAAGGCCTACCTCTGGAATTCGAGCAGGCCCGCCCTTCAGAACGCATGCACCTCGGGGCCTCGGGGTCTGCAGCCTCACTGGCGGCTGCCCGACGACCTCATCTCCCCTCCTCCAAAAGGAGGTGATCACGGAGGTGGAGGACCCCCCTTCAGACCCGGGGTTCGTGTCCAGGTATTTCCTGGTTCCGAAACGGACGGGGGGCTGGCGCCCCATTCTCGACCTACACGACCTGAACAAGTTCCTAAGGTCTCGAACCTTCAGGATGGTCACTCTGGTGCAGATAATACCATCTCTGGAACACGGCGTGTGGTTCTGCTCTCTGGACCTACAGGACGCGTTCTTTCACGTCCCTATCCGTCCGTCACATCGGAGATTCCTCCGCTTTCGAGCGGAGGGATCCCTCTTCGAGTTCCGAGCCATGCCCTTCGGCTTATCTCCAGCTCCCAGGGTCTTCACCAAATGCATGGCAGTGGTGACAGCATTCCCTCGGCGCCGAGGGTCGAGGGTACCCTTACCTGGACGATTGGCTGATAGCAGCCTCCTCCAGGCAGGGAGGTGGAGTGGTCAGAGATCTGGCCCTCAGTTTGCTCTCGAGTTGGCCTTCTCATCAAGGCCAAGCGGAACTCGAGCGAAGCAGGTGATCCTGTTCATCGAGGCAGAGCTCGACTCTCTTCGAGCCAGAGCCACGCTCGGCGGACAGGGCCGAGGTTCTTACCTCCTTTGCCCAATCATTTCTGGTTGGGCAATTGCGCCTGCCGGGACTTCCCTCGCCTTCTGGGTCTCATGGCGGCCTGTACCAGCGTGGTCCGTTGGGCCCGCTGGCACATGCACCCCCTTCAGTGGGGACTGGCCAGCCAGTGGTCACAACGCTGTGATCCTTTGGACCAGCTAGTGATAGTGACCCAGGAGATGTGGAACGCTCTCCAGTGGTGGACCATTCCATTCCATCTGCAGGAGGGCATCCCGTTTGTCCACTCCAAGTCGACGGTCTCTCTATCGACCGATGCCTCTCTGATGGGTTGGGGTGCCCATCTGGGGGAACACCGAGTGCACGGCCTCTGGTCCCCGCGGGAGTCCCGATGCCACATCAACCTGCTGGAGCTCTGAGCGGTCCGCCTAGCTCTCACCGCCTTTGCTCCGTTTCTCCGCGGTCAAGTGGTCCGAGTCTAGACGGACAATACCATGACCATGTACTACCTGAACCGCCAGGGCAGGATGCGCTCCATGCTTCTATGCAAGGAAGCTCTCCGCATTTGGTCACTCGTGCGCGGCCTGGAGGCGGATCTCCTAGCCATTCATGTGGCAGGAGCCTCCAACACCCTGGCCGATGCCCTGAGCCGGATAGGGGCTGCATCTCATGAGTGGTCTCTCCTGCCGGAGGTAGTACAAGATCTGTTCTCCCACTGGGGCATACCTCAGGTGGACCTGTTTGCCTCCAGAGAGAACGCGAAGCTGAGGCTGTTTCATGCACGCCCCCCTCAGCAGGGCTTGCTGCAGGGGGATGCCTTCTCGAGGCTGTGGACCCCGGGCCTCTTCTACGCCTTTCCCCCATTTCCCTTGATTCACAAGGTGCTTCTCAAAGCAAGGAGGGACAAGGCGCAGGTGATCCTGATAGCCCCAGACTGGCCCCACCAGTTCTGGTACCCAGATCTCCTCAGCCTCAGCTCCAGGCTCCCGAGGCAGCTTCCAGCCCGCCCGGACCTGCTGTCAGTCAATCAGGGGAAGGTGTTCCATCCGGACCTTCAATCCCTGCACCTGACGGCCTGGTTCCTGAGCGGCTAGAGTTCCAGGCCTTGGGTCTTTCCGACGAGGTCCTCAATGTTGTTGAGGCGTCCCGTAAGGAGTCGACCAGAAAATGCTACGCCTTCAAATGGAAGAGATTCTCCATTTGGTGTCAGGGCAAGGGCTTGGACCCTTCCTCCTGTTCTGTGGCAAGCATTTTGGACTATTTATGGTCCCTTTCTAGTCAAGGGCTTAGGTCGATGACCCTAAAGGTGCACCTGGCAGCCATCTCTGCTTACCGGGCGCGGGCCGGGAAGCAGTCGGTGGCGCAGGAAAAGGTGGTCAGGCGCTTTTTCAAAGGCCTTGATCACATTTCCCCTCCGGTGCCAGAACCTCCACCTCCGTGGGATCTACTGCTGGTACTGGCAAAGCTCATGGGCAAGCCATTTGAACCAATGCACAGGTGTGAACTCTCTCACCTGTCGTGGAAGACCGCCGCAGGTGGGTCACCTCCTGCATAGATCGCTGCTATAAGTTGGCGGGCATGGAGCCTCCCAGAGGGATAAGAGCTCATTCTACCCGTCATACTGCTGCATCGGTGGCTGCTTCCAGGGACGCCCTATCCAGGAAATCTGCAGGGCTGCTACCTGAAGTCAGCACACACCTTTATTACCCATTACCACATCGACCTTGAGTCACGCCGGGATGCTGGTTTTGGGGCCTCGGTTCTCAGTCTTTATTCCCTAAGTAGGGGTGTGCGCCTTGCCTCCTCCTCCCGGAGAACTGCTAGGAGTCTGCCAATAAGTGTGGATGAACAACATATCCATGTCCTAAGTACAGGTTACTCACCTGTAACGGGAGTTCTAGGAATGGTATATGTTGTTCATCCTGACTCCTCACCTCCCGGCTTGACGCACAACCTGAGCTTCCAGCGGGCCAGATCTGGCGTCATGGGGCGGAGCCGAGAGTTTTACCACCCGGGTGGGTGGGAGGAGCCAGCTTGAAGACCTTCCGGCAAGATTTAAAGTGGCAAGGAACCTGCCAATAAGTGTGGATGAACAACATATACCATTTCTAGAACTCCTGTTACAGGTGAGTAACCTGTATTTTTGTGCCCCGTATGCATTATCTTGCACTTCTTTGCATTGAATTTCAACTGCCAAACCCCTGACCATTCTTCAAGTTTCTGCAGGTCGCTTCTCATTCTGTCTACACCCTCTGGTGTGTCTACTCTGTTACAGAGCTTTGTGTCATCAGCAAAAAGTGAAATTCTGCCTTCTAGGTCCTGCGCCATGTCACTGATGAAGATGTTGAATAGGACTGGTCCCAGCACTGATCCCTGTGGTACCTCACTGGTCACTCTTCCCTTGTGGGTGACAGCCATTTACCACCACCCTCTGTGTCCTGCCACCCAGCCAGTTACCTACCCACCACACTACTGTCCTGCCCACACCCATATTCCCCAGTTTGTGTAATAGTCTTCTATGTGGCACAGTGTCAAAGGCCTTGCTGAAGTCCAGATAGGCCATGTCCACTGCCCTCCCTGATCCACCTCCTTAGTCACCCAGTCAAAAATTCAACGAGGTTGGTCTGACATGACCTCCCCTGGTGAAACCATGCTGCCTTGGGTCCTGTAGTCCATTGACAACCAGATGTTCCACCAATCTCTCCTTCAGTAGTGCTTCCATGATCTTCCCCACTACCGAGGTGAGGCTGACTGGTCTGTAGTTCTGCTTCCTCTTTGTTCCCACTTTTGTATAAGGGGACTACATCTGCTGTCCTCCAGTCTTTGGGTACCTCCCCTGTTTCCAGTGATCAGCTAAACAGGATAGCCAGAGGTTCATCCACCACCTCTCTTAGTTCTTTAAGGACCCTGGGGTGCACCCATCTGGCCCCATTGCTTTATCAACTCTTATTACTTCCAGTTCCTTCAGGACCCTTTCTCGTGTAAGGGACTTGTGTCCATTTCTGCACCATTCTCACCCCTTGTACTCCCTTCAGACCCATTACCCTCCTCTTCCTCAGTAAAGACTGAGCAGAAATACCTGTTCAATATGTCAGCTTTACTGTTGTCATCCTCCACGCGGCCCCCATCCTCCCCCTTCAGTCTCACTATCCCCCCTTTGTCTTTCTTTTTTCACTTATGTACCTGTAAAAGGTTTTGTCCCCTCTACCCACTGATTTTTCAATGTGTTCTTCTGTCTGAGCTTTGGCTTCCCTTACTGACCTCCCTGCCTCCTTTGCTTCTCCTGGTACTTCTCCCTATCCCTTCTGCCTGTGTCTTTTGTATTGCCTGAATGCAATCTTTTGGCTTTCACTTTCTTTGCTACCTCTTTGGAAAACCATAATGGTCTCCTCTTCCTTTTCCTCTTGCTAACCTGCTTAATGCATAATTCTGTTGTTCTTGTAATCCCCATTTTAAATACTGCCCACTGTTCCTCAACTCGATTCCTGTCCCATTCCCCTTAATGCCTCTTTCAAGTATCTCCCCATTTTCCCAAAGTCTGCCCCCCTAAAATCCAGGATACGTGTTTTTGTGTGGTTTGGTTCTGCTCTTTCTGTGATTTCAAACCACAATGACTGGTGGTCACTGTTTCCCAGGTGCTCCCCCACTGTTACCCCCATCACACTGTCCCTGTTTGTGAGCACAAGGTCCAGTATTGCCTTCTGCCGAGTTGGTTCCATGACCAGTTGCTTGAGGAAGGCACCCTGAAGGGAGTCCAGGATAAATCTGCTCCTAGTTGATGTGCTGCTGGGATGCTCCAGTCCACGTCTGGAATATTGAAGTCTCCAACCAGTACTACCTCACCCTTGTCTACCATCCTTTGGATGGCTAGCATCAGCTCCCTATCTGTTTCTTCCTCCTGGGCTGGTGGTCTATAGACCACACCTGTGCGGATGGCTGTCCCCATTTTCCTTTCCAGCTTAACCCACATCGCACTGGCTTAAAGCCGAACCCCCCCCATATATCCAGAATGGCAAAATAAAGTCAGTGCCATATGTGAGATGAAACGCCTAACTGCAAGACTCCATCTCAGGGAGGAGAAGTGCAGGGATTTATGGGACCCTTGGCTAAGATGGACATCAGGAGTGATGCACTGGAGAGATTTCTGGACCTGCCTACACTAGGCTATTCCCAAGGCAAGACCAGTAGACAGCCCCGCCCAGAGAGGTAATACTCATTAATGTTCAGTAACCTTTAAAGGAATGTCTGCCCTTCCCACTCCAGCATACCCCTCACATGTATTTATGATATAGTATGATGAAGAAAAACAATTGCCTTTAATTTCTTTTTAAATTTTCAGGCATGGTTGTAGTTATAGTTGAGTTTTGAGACCCCAAGTTGGAGTCAAAGAGTTCTGTAAATATGATAAATCAGATTGTTGACTGTTTATTTATAGATCAGATTGATGATTAGAACTGTTAGTTAAATATGGGAATATAAACCATGTCAAGTACGGTCAAAGTGAGAATTGACCGAATAGTTAAGTTTGTATGACTAGATGAAAACGTATACCTTTATACAGATGATGTAGACATGGAAATATCTGTTTTGCATAACAAAGATGTACTTTTCTTTCTTGAATAAAGTAACTCTGCCGCTGGCATGATACCCTGTGTTTATAATAAGGGAAAGCACACTGAGGTGTCATTGCTCATTTCCAGGTGTGCTCTGGGGAATGGGTTACGTGGACCTGTTTTATTTATTTATTTTTTAATTTGCTCTACTTTTTGCCCCTCAAGGGACTGGCACTTGCACCACATCCAGCCCTGTCATTCACCTTCCGGGACTGACCCGATCCAGAGGTAATGCTCTGGATTGCCTCCCCCCCCCCAAGCTGGGCCTTCAGGAGGGAGCCCGTCCTCCCATCAGACAACGGGATATGGTCCTGGGACATTTATGACCTGGAGTTATGCCCTGCGTTGGCCCCCCTGGGTGGGGCCTTGGAGAGGGGGCTCATCCTCCCGCCGGAGGATGGGATACGGCTCTGGTGGTACCATAGTGCAGTGGTGTGGGACCTGCAGCGCAAGGCAAGCAGCATCCTGCATGGCCCCAAGTTTCCATTTTTCTGCCCCAGGAGGCAGGATGTGCAGTGACGTCAGGGGTGCGTACTCTGACATCTGTCCTGCTTCCAGCAACCATGAGCACTGGCTGTCGGACCCCTGGCCTCCACCTGGGGTTGAATGAGCACTGGGAGCCTGCCCCCCCACCCCCGGATAAGGAGAGCAGTCCATGGGACGCTCAATCATCCTCGCCTACCCTCTGACGCCTAGGCTCGCTTCTGAACCCAGGTTATCAGTGTTGCAAGCGGTAATGCTTCTGCGTTAGTGGGATGGTGGTGGTGGACCTGTATTATTGATGGGGGACTGTTGGCTAGGACCGGGGGTGGGGGGGTATTCCCTACTCATATGACTCGGAAACATCAAAGAGTTTGAACGCAGGGAAGAGAGGTGAGGGAAGACAGCTTTTGCTTAGTGACCAGTGTCTTGGCGACAGCCTTTTTAGCTTTCAGGACCAGTTGATTCACCCTACATCAATGCTGAACATTGTCAGAATCATATTGGGTTATAGATGCAAGATCAGCAGCATTAGGACCACTGGTTGTTTCATCCGCTTACATACAAATGTCTGCAGAAGCAGAGACACCGGCAAAGTGATGGTCCCTGGGTTGTACATAGGGTGGGTGGGAAAGCCATATAAATTAGTTCATGGTTGCAAAGAATGTTTGCTGGTCTCTGCTTAGGAGGTTGAGGGAGGCACCTGTGATGGACCTAGATTCCTAGAGACCAGAGGATTCCTTTGGGGGGGTGGCTGTGGTGAAGGGCAGTAACAAACAAACAAAAAATTAAAGCAGCAGTGGAAAAAATCTGGCCAGTATAGCAAGTTATTACAGCTTATTGTACATAGACAGACAACAGAAAGAATGCACAAGTTTAAGGCCAGTGACAGCAGTGTGTGTGTGTGTGTGTGTGTGTGTGTGTGTGTGTGAGATGTGACAGGATGGTGGGCAGGACAAAAGAGGGAAAGCACCATGGCATGTAAAGATCAGTGCCTCAGGGCTCTTGCGTTATTGGGCACAACTCCATCCCAGGCTCCTCCTGTCCTCCCTAATGAAAAAATCTGGTATTTGGAATGGACCCCGCCATGGGGAGTCCCTGGTCCTGACTACCTGTGGGATGGCAAGGGATATGTAGGAGTCTAACTGGGGGGGGGGGGTACAGATAGACCAACAACGGATTGCAGTTTCGAGGTTAGCCTGAAGGGAGTTAGGAGTAGGAGGTAAAAATCAAGGGACAAAAAGAGAGAAAATAAAAATGAAGGCATACACAAGTGAGCTGGAGTTCATGGAATCAATAGGCAGTGCTATCTTTATCAGTTGTGAAAGAAGGAAATTAAAACCAAATCTTGTGAACCAGCGGTAAATAGCACAATTCAGCAGGCTGCCATGAATTGGGTCGAATCACAACGTGGTCACAACAGTCTCATATCTATCTCCTGTTCTATTGTATTGTAACCTTTGATTTTATATAAACAGGACCACCCTGTAAACAGGGCATTGTTACTTTAATGGTGCATTATCAACTGCTCTTGTCTAAATTTCTGATACTACTGTCTGTCCACATCCACTACACAACTGCTTTAAAAAAAAATGTTTCCTATCACATTTTGTATTGGGCCTCTCCTGAGTAAAGTCCCACAAGTAGCATGGGGCCCGATTCTAAGATGCAAGTTGCAGCTTGCGGGCGTATGCGAGTTGCGACATGTGCCACTATGCCAGGGACCCTGCACCCTATTCCAAGACAGGCAGGGTCCCCAGCACTTGCGTCCTACGCTGTGTGGCAGCCGCAGGATTGCGCCACGGGAATGGAGCAACGGACCTGGGTGCCGTAAGCCACCGTCAGCAGGGAACAGTCCCCCCCCCGAACCCTTTGAGACCCAAAATGAGCGCGCAAGCTCCTGGGGGCCATGGGGGGGAGGTCGGCAGTGCAGCATAGGTGCAAGGATGGCACCACAGAAAATGGACCTGGGTGCCCATGGGTGGCACCCCAGAATTGGGGGAGGGGGAACCTATGTGATTGGTGGGTGTCCGTGGGACACGTCTGTGTGTGTTGCGGCGCTGCGGGGGGGGAGGCAACTGCCGTTTAGCAAGGATGGATGCCCCTAAGACCAGCTAACTGCTGGTCTAACCCTGCAGTGGTGCAGTGTGTCTTGGAATGGTATAAGTGGGTTATGGCAGCCACCCTTTCAGAATAGGGAGTGTCAGAAATCCGTTTGGGCACAGGCCACATCCTGGAATAGGTAACGGTGTAACGCATGTCGCAAAGTGCGACTTGCGCCATTGGGTTTGGTGCAAGTTGCCTTGCGACATGCATAACCCATTTTAGAATCGGGCCTTTAGTGTCTAAAGGCACTGAGCTGCAGACCTGGAGAACTCGGTTTGAATCCCACAGCCACCGCTGGTGTACTGTGTGACCTTAAGCAAGTCACTTAACTTTGCTGTGCTCCCAGGACACACCTGAAAACAAGCCTTGGCTCAGTATGTCTTTCCTGGCCAAAAATTGTAGAATAAATAAAATAAACTGTGTGACTCTGAGATGGTTTTGCGCTGTGAATAGCAAGCTGTCTTGCACAAACTTGTTCCAATCTGGAACCAGCTAGATAACGTAGGGGAATGGATAAAGCACCTTTTATTAGACCAACAGGTCATTTTAGTACCCAGGCTTTCAGGTCTACACAGAACACTGGTGCATTAAAAGGTATCCAGTCACCTACTTTGTGCAAGGACCAATATGGCTACAGACATTTCTGTGCCATTCTGGGCTCACTGCTGAGATTTGTCATAGTCCAGGCATCCAGCATCGAAAAGTGTTAATCCAAAGTGGTGATAACCAGGTCTCCTGCTGGTAGACTTTTCTGAACTGTGTAACACTATCCCATAATAGTGGCTTGGATGTGAATGGGCTTGTCATGTAGGTGCATCTGCACCCCAGTGAAATGTTGCAGAACAGGTTTCTTTAGGAAGAATACTAATTAAATTCGACATTAATGCTGCAGTCACTAGTAGATAATTTGTAGAAATACAATATCGGGCACGGTGAGTTTGATATTCTGCAACACGAGGAGAAAATATTTATTACTGGTGAAAGGAAAATCTGTTATTTGAAGACAGTGTCAGTATATGCAGTAGGTAGGGGAAAATGGGCAGACTAGGTGGGTCAAGCAGTCCTTATCTGCTGTCAATTTCTGTGTTTGTGTCTTTCTACGTCAGTGCATTTTGCACACTTCCAGCCACTCTCATTTATCGCACATGAACTCTTTCCTCAACAGGGTCCGAAACCATATTTCAGGTTAGCAGTTCAGAGACCCACTTGTGTGTTTGGGGGGCATTCCACCACACAGTGTGAAAAATATGGCTGTGCTGCAAATACGTTGGTGCACATTTAGACAGTGATGGTTGCAAAGGATGTGTACAGCGGATGGCTTGCTTCCAGCCGCAGTGGCTGAGTGGGGGAGTGCTGGCGCCATCTTGGGGATGCTGGCTTAGGGTATGGGTTGGGTGGCCACTGGATTACCAGGGCAGTACCTTTAAGAGATCGCAACAATGATCAGGCAATGGTGGGTGCTGGACTACCAGGGCAGTAGCTGTAAATGTCTGAAACAGTGGTTGGGAAGGGGGCAGTAGACTACCAGGGCAGTAGCTGTTAGTGATTGGAATGATGATCGGGTGGGGGCATTAAACTACCAGGTTAGCCAGGGCAGTAACTATACTTGCTCAGAACTGAGATGGGGGAGGTGCTTTCCAAGGAGCACCTGTTTGCTGCCTGTAATAAGTGCAGAGTGCCTTGCCTGTGCTATGGAGTCATTTGCATGGGGAAGTTCGAACATGGCAAATTGCTTCACAGGAGCAATCACCTTTTGCAGTTGCAACCAGGTTATTGGCCCCTTTTATTCCTACAGCTCCCAATTGGCTGCATACCTCATGTGGCCAGTAGGGGGTTGTCTTTTGTGAGGTTCAAATGAGTTCGTGCCTGCCTCCCTCGGACAGTATTTTTATGTTGTTTTACGCACACAGCACAGACAACATATTGGGGTTGCCTGAAGTGGAAGAGCAGGTTTTGGAGGTGCGGTTGTGTTGTGGCCAGTGGCACCACTGCTTTCTAGGGCTGGGCTCTGTGGCACGAATTAGACTGCACACTGTCTATGACAGCAGTTTTAAAACGTGCCACCAGCTTGAAACGTTTTAACCGCTGCAATGAGGGAGCGACCCCTCATTGCAGGGCGTGTCTTTCCTGGTGTAACATTTCAGTAAACATGGCGGGTAGCGAGCCTCAGGGCGTGCCTTGCCTGGTGTAACATTTCAGTAAACATGGCACTCACAGTCCTTAGGAAGCCGATATGGGAGGGTGCCCAATCCCCCTGCCTGCATATGTGACCCCTTTACTGATGTGATTTACCGAGGGGGTGCCCAGACCCCAACGGCATCATGCCTCCGAACACAGATATGCTTGCTGATGGGGGTGCTCAATCCCCCTGTTGGCATGTTAACTCCCCCCCCGCCCCATTTTCCTGCTGCTGTCCCACCCCAATTGTGTGCCACACTGGGAGCCCACTCCAGTGTGGCTAACATGCCCTCCAAAAAAATGTGCCTCACTGGGAACCCACCCCAGTGTGCCAAACTTTAAAAAAAAAAAGAAAATGGTCCGCTGTGAATTTTGTTTTTACCTGAAACAAAGGAAACGGTCCCTCGCTGTCCTGTTCCTTCCCCCAGCTGGCACTCACCTTCTCCGCACCCCACCTTCCTGCACACACCCTCACCCCATACTTACCTCCGGAGCCTGTCGCAACGATCTTCGGTGGACTGGGAACATGTCTGCACTCTTTAAAGCTGACCACAAAGTGAAGAAATGCCAGTAAGCTGTATAATGGCATAAATGTTTTTTTTTTCAACTTTGGTGCATATCTTGGCCATTTTTGCGAATTTTGGAATCAAATTTTCAACATGGGGTTTTTGCTACCCCACCTCATGAATTCAGTCACTGTCAGCTCATTATTTGGTCCCGAAAGATGATTTCTCCGTCACTGTGCGGAATCGCCTTTCGGGACTGATTAATGAAACGACAGTGTGACTGTTCATGAGGAGGGCTCCCCAAAAGCTTGAGTTGCAAATTTAGTGAAAAAATTCCAAAAAATGACTGTGTTACGAGCGTATGTTGCGCAATTTCCATGCACGCTTGTAACTTTGAGAATTTTTAATATTTTTATTTCAGATTTTCCACATTGCCAATTTTTCACATCTCCTTATGAACAGTACAGCTGTCATTTTTCACATCATGATGAAATGTGGTTTCGCACATCTGCCGCACAATGGCGCAGTCGCTGTGGGAAATCAATGTTCGGGACAGATTAAGAAAATCACAGTAACACTGTTCATGAGCAGATGTCCCAAAAAGCCTATGTTGCAAATTTGGTGAAAAAATGACCGTGTTGCAAGCGTGCGTTTCGCAGTTTCCAGGCATGCTTGTAACTTAGAGAATTTTTAATAGTTTTACTCCAGATTTTCAATATTGCCATTTTTTCACACCTCCTTATGAACAGTACTGCTGTCATTTTCCACATCCTGCTTGAAATGTGTTTTCGCACATCTGACGCACAGTGGCGCTGTCGCTGTAGGAAAACAATGTTCGGGACAGAGTAAGAAAATCACAGTAACACTGTTCATGAGCAGAAATCCCAAAATGCCTAAGTTGAAAATTTGTTGAAAAAATTCCAAAAAATGACTGTGTTACGAGCGTGCGGTGTGCAGTTTCCACGCACGCTTGTAACCTCGAGAATTTTAATATTTTTACTCCAGATTTTCAACATTGCCATTTTTTCACACCTTCTTATGAACAGTACAGCTGTCATTTTTCACATCCTGACCGAAATGTGGTTTCGCACATCTGGCGCACAATGGCGCAGTCGCTGTGGGAAATCAATGTTCGGGACAGATTAAGAAAATCAAACTGCCACTGTTCATGAGCAGAGGTCCTAAAATGCCCAAGTTAAAAATTTGGTGAAAGAATTCCAAGAAAAGACTGTTACGAGCGTGTGCTGCACAGTTTTCATGCATGCTCAGAACGAGAATTTTTAATATTTTCACTATAGATTTTCAACATTGCCATCTCTTCACAGCTCCTTATGAATGGTGCAGCTGACATTTTTATGTGGTGCAGAATGGCACAGTCATTGTTGGGAATCAACATTCGGGACATATTAACAAAATCACAGCAACACTGTTCATGAGTAGAAGTCCCACATGCTTTCATAAGGTGGGGTTACAGAAAGGCCATGTTGAAAATTTAGAGTGCAAATACCAATAAACGCCCAGGGCATTATGGTTTCTAAGCATAATGTCCTAGCCTGTACAGACTAACAGGTGTCAGGATATGTCTTTGGATTGTCGGCTGTAATGCTCATGCCATTCACCCACACCCTCACCCTGCAGCCACTGACAGCCATCCAGGTGTTCCTTGGACTCTTCAGCCCCAAAGTTCACTCCATTCTCCTATGCTACACCCGTTTCAACTTACTTCCTTATGAAATGGGGTGAGCGTAAGGCCTGACGACCCCAAGGCACAATGCGACACATGTCAGAGTCTACAAGGTAGAGATTAGGTGAAATGGCATGAGTGTTATGGCCAACGACCCAAACGCACACCCTAATGCATACCTCTCAACTGTCCCAGATTTTACGGGACATCCCGTTTTCCTGCCATTTGTCCCGCCATCCCGAACTGACTGGCCATCTGCACGATTTTCTGCTGCCATGCGGCCCACACCACCGTCGCCGCCGAGTTGTCTCGCTGCTCGCAATAAATTCCCCCCATATTCAAGCTGCAGCAGTGACGCGCGCCGTGACGTAGCGTCTCATTTCCTGCCCTTGCAGCCAATGGCATGACTCCCTGCTGTCCGTTGCTGTTTTTAGCACCCCCGCCCACACGGACCTGATTTTTGTGTCCCCCCTCAGGTCCGATTAAGCTGCATATAACGAGTCCTCCGGCGCTCTGAACTCACTGAGCCCAAGAAGAGTTCCAGAGTGCCGGAGAAGGGAAGCAAGCAATAGCGTGATCGTCGCTGAGAGAGAGAGAGAGAGAGAGTTGCCTAGGTCGGGAGTCGGGACTGGAGCGCCAGGGAGACAACAGGAGGAGACCCGGGCCGGACAAGTAACAGCGAGGAAGAGAGAGCTGCTGCTGCCTAGCGGGACACACGGATCGCCACTCGCCAGAATTCTAGTGCAGTGCTAGCTGCTACTTGCTGCTAAATCTAGTAGTACTTCTAGAAAGATAAAAGAGCTAAGCAGCAGCATCAGTGCCGGCAGCAGGTACCGACTGCCAGCACCAGCACAGCAGAAGCACAGACAGACAGAACTTGAAGAGCAGCACAGAGGGAGCAGCCAAGCACAGCAGGACGAGCCTCGAGGACAACGACAGCCTGAGATTGATCCTGTGTGCCAGCCAGTGTCTGAAACTGCTACAGAGACTACCAGGTCCACCACACCAGTGCCTGCCTTGGCTTAAGGTAAGTAATATCATGATGTGTCACAAAATGAATGCCAACTTAATGCCAAAAATGCCAACTAGTACTGCCAGTATCAGACTGACACAGACCAGTGCAGTGCCAGTCACTGTGTGTAAACAGGGGAGTGGGGATAGGAGAGGGAAATGAGGGAACAAGTGCTTGTGGACAGCAGTTATGTCTGCATAACTGAAGGGGAGCCTAGCTAGTACTCTCCTCCAGAAATAGGCAGAGGTATGAAGAAACTAGATACTGCTTAGGCAGGAGGCAGGCTGGACAAGGGGGCTCAGAGCAGGAGGGGTTTGGGAGGACAATAGGGAAAGGATGACATAGGGAAGAAAAGGTTCAGGCAAAGGACGGTATTCAAGAACTAAAAGGGGGATCAAGAAGGGTGGGTGGATGGGGGTCTGCCTAAATGCTATGAGCTTAAGAAATAATATCGGTGAGCTCCAAGTGAAAGTGCCAGTCTGCCTGAGGGGAAAATAGCATGGTGGATAAATTCTTACACTGCCATCACTTAGTCATTTATGTGTAGGTTCTGTCCTGCTCTGCTCTGGGGAAAGCTCATTTTGTACTGTGAAATTAAAAAATAGTTCAAACTTCTGTTTCTTAAAATTGGGGGCAGAACCTCCATGTAACTGAGTAAGAGAACCAAAAGAGAGAGGTGGTGCTACTGTCCTATTTTTCTTCTACTGCCGTGCCTATAAATCGGAATTTGTTTATTTTGTTGACCCAGTGTAAGCCCACTGGGCCTAGAAGTCCCTTTTCAGGGTAACTGGGGAGGGGGATACAGATGATAAGCAACTGACCTTGAACCAGATTAAGCTGTAGGTGGTATTTTTAGTGAATGAGGGAAATTTGGCCAGGGCACTGGGGAAATTCCCCTACACTCTTTAACATCCACCTGAACTTCCACCAGTCCAGCCAGTTGGGACCTTGGTTTAATGTCTCATCTGAAAGACGGCACCTCAGGAGTGCAGCACCCCATCCTCATGCTGTAGATGTGGGAACTGAACCCACAGCCCTGTAATTTCCTGGGCTCAGAGGCCAGTGTGCTACCTGAGTCACTGAAACTTGGACAATGTCTGTATTTCTTTCTATTGCTATTTGCTGCTGTCTGGATGGAGTTGTCACAACAACAGCTAGTAGCAATAGACAAACATACAGACTCTTTGATTTTCTTATGTTTAACCCACATACTACATCTGAAAAGGGATATTATGACTCATCAGGCTGGAGGGGGAGAGAGAGAGAGAGTGAGTGTGTGTGTGTGTATATATATATATATATATATATTATACACACGACACACCTGTTCACTCCGCAGTACAGCTGCTCATTTCAAATTTAATATGTTGGCCAGGCCTGGAGTAGAGGAGAGAACTCTCACTCGGGTCCTGTGATTGTGAACTGGGTAGGGGAGCGTTGGTTAAAAGCAGTGCTGCTGCGACAAAGCCCCCACCTGTGGGCACTGGTTAAAATACAAATGTATATTGCTTGTTTTGTCTGCCTTATGCTTGCTGTGGTTGACAAGGTCTAGAAGTTTCAGACCTGGTGGGAGGACTTTCAAAATAGCATGCTTAAACTGTTTCAGACTTGGCAGGAGGACTTTTACAAAAGTGTGGTTCATGACCCAAACCATTAAGCTAGATCTGGCAGGAAGATTTTTACAGAAGTGCGATTCAGCTAAGTAATGACTCATTAGCAGCTCTTTATGTGTGCCTGAGAGAATGTGTTGGAGCCAGGCAAGATGGAAAACATGCATATAGATGAGGATACATTAGCAGCTCATTATGTGCACCTGGTAGAATTTGTAGGACATATGTAAAAAAAAAAAAAAAAAAATGGGGACAGCTTAAGCTTGATTTGGACTCATTAACTACTGCTTAGGTATACTTGGTAATGCATCTCAAAGGTGGACCGTGGACACTGAAGGTGTTATCCAGCGATCTAAGTGATGCTGCTCTACCTCTTTGCCTCTGCCAAAAAAATGTTATGGACTACCCTCCATCTTGCCTGAAGTCAGTGTTACATATTTTTCTTGATTGCCGTCTTCAGTAGGAGATGGATTACGAACAGATGCTTCAAATGCGAGCTGACTGCAGTGCCAGTGGTAACTCCATCTCCACACCAACCAAGAAGAAGAGGAATTCAGTGTTCCGAAGTTCCTGGAAGACTTCCTTTGAGTGGATCGCACAGAGCAAGAAAGGGCCACTGTATGCATTCTGCAAGTCCTGTGGATGTGACATCAGCATCAGCCATGGAGGACGAAATGACATACAGAGCCACGAATCTTCGCAGAAGCATCTCCAGAGTAGGAAGCATGCAGAAGGGAAGAAGCTGACCCAATTATTCCAAGTACAGAGTACCTCAGAAGTTTTGGAGGCAGAGGTGGCATTTGTGAACATGTTGGCAGAGCACAACTTGTCATTTTCTTGTGCAGACCACCTCCTGAAATTTATGAAGAAGTACTGCACAGATCCAGAGGTAGTCAAGAAGATGAGCTGTGGAGCAACCAAATCCACCTGCATTGCCAGAGATGTGCTTGGTCCCAACTACCAGGAGACTGCAGCTTCCCTTTGCCGTCGAGTGCCATTTTGCCTCTATGTTGACCAAAGCACGGACATGGGGGATGAGAAACTTCAGGTCATCCTTGCAGGTTGCTATGACATTCGACAGGGAAAAAATGTCATACAGTTTCTTGACATGCCGGCATGCACTTCAGGGACTGGACAAGCAGTGTTTGACTGCATGATGAAAACTCTGGAGCAGCTGGACATCCCTGTAAAAAAACGTGTGGCATTTTCATCTGATAATGCAGCAGCAATGATTGGAAAGCACAACTCTGTGTTTTCCAGATTAAGGCAGGTGAACCCAAACCTCATAAATATGGGATGCTTGTGCCATCTGCTAGACCTGTGCTCCAAATCAGGGGTCAAGGCCTTGTCCTCACCTGTTGAGGAACTAATTTCTGACATTTATTGCCATTTCTCTTCCAGCTCATTATGGCAACAGCAGCTGAAAGAGTTTGCTCTCTTTGTTGATATTGACCCATTAAAAATCATTAAGCATGCACCCACAAGATGGCTCAGTTTGAGTAAAGTTGTTAAACGAATAACTGACATGTGGCCCGCTCTGCTGTCTTATTTTAGGTCTGTGGAACCCAGAGGTGCCAAAGTCAAATTAATCTGTGACCGCCTGAGCACCCAAGAAATTCAAATGACCTTTCTCTTTCTAAAATATGCTCTTGAGCCACTGTGCAATTTTAATAAGAAACTGCAGAGCAGGGAGAGCCAGCTGATGACTCTGCAGGGTGACATCAGCAAAGTCATACAGTTGTATGCCAGCAGGGTTTGCAACCCCAGGCTGCAGTTGTCTTGTACAAAGAAGGTGTTTTGGACCTAAAGAGCGAGGCAAACTTTCTTGCACTAAAGATATGACGTGTTGGCCCTGAAGTGCAAGAATTCATTGCAAGCAATGATGATATGGTAGGGACATCAGTGGAACTAAGTATTTATAAAAGGCCAAATCCTTTTACTGTGCTGTGCTGCAAAAATGTTAACAAAGCTCCACTGAAATGCAGTGTCCTGAAGCAGGTTCCACGTTGCTGAACCCAGCACTAAAACTACACGTAAGTGGAAGCTCTGTAGGAACCTTGCCAAGGAACCCATGTATGCAGTTCACACCTGACTGTGACCAGCTTTTGGATGAGTTTGGGACATACCAGTTTGCAGAAACTGGATCTGCCCAGGCCTTTGAAACGAACAGTTCTGCATTAAAGTATTGGGGCATGATGCTCTCCCAGCTATGCACCAGTGGTGACGATCTGCCCCTATTCAGGCGTCTGATGGAGACAGTCTTATGCCTCCCTCACTCCAATGCAGAGCCAGAGCGGGCCTTCAGTATGGTGCGAAAAGTGAAGACTGAGCTAAGACAATCATTGAATGTAAAGACTTTGAACTCCATTATCGTTATAAAGATGAATGAAAGAACACTGCTATGAGGTAACTCATACAAAGGAGTCTTAGAGGCTGCAGGAAAGCAACTGTGCTTTACAACCGAGAGCACCTTGCAGCAAAAGACAAATGACTCTTCCAAACCAACTGTTTGTGTATAGGTACATAGGTTTAAATTTGTAGTGTACAATAGATAGCATGATTTTCATTTTTAGTCTACAATAGCATGTATATGATATAGAGTAGATATGTAAAATATTGTGTGTGTGTGTGTTTTTTAGTATAGATGAGATAAAATATTGCGTGTTTGTTTTTAGTGTAAACTATTGTAGCATGTTTTTTAGTATAGGGTAAATAAATAAAATAATATGTGTAGTTAGGTTTTCAATTTTAGTTAAGTGCATAGACTAGATAGCATGTACAATACTGTATATAAGGTATGTAGGTTTTCATTTAATCTGTTTGTTATATGTCATTAAATGTATGTAATACCCTATAAATAGCCCAAAATAAAGTTTTTAAAAGTAAAACTATCATGCTCTATGTTGTATTCTTAATGTAGTATTCAATAACTTTGAATTTCACGCATTTTAAAGATGCAAACCCTGTGCGAGCACTTACGTGTACGAAAAACAGTGTCCCTGATTTTGAGTATTTGTCCCTGATTTTAAAGGGTAGTGTCCCTGATTTACGGCCTTGGAAGTTGAGAGGTATGCCCTAATGCCTGTCACTCTCTGCAGGGTGGGGTGGGGTTGACGTTGGTTCTGTACTTCACTGCCATTCCTATTATGTGTGTCTCTAACACCTGCACTACCAATGCCAATGCCAGCAAGACAACATTCGGCATTGACAAATGCTTGTTGAATATACCTTTAGCGCACGGGATGTGCTTTAAGTATGTTCTAATACACATTTAGTTTGCTGCAGGCACTATGCTCCTGTAGCAAACTTACAGCGAGCGTAAATCCTGGGCTTTGAATATCCTGGCCCTCATGTTCTTGCAGGTTTTCCTCCTTTAAAGTCATAATCCTCTGCTGTTACATCACAGACAATTGACACAGAAAAATTATGTCACAAGTAGAGTATTGCGACTTTCGGGCAGGAAGAGCCACTGGAATAGGTGAGGTTTAATGGGCTAAGAAACCATTTTCATGTAGAATGTCTTTGGTAATTAAGAAAAAAATTGAATATCCAGAAATTTAGATTTACGGGGAATATTTTGTAACTGAGTTCTGTTGATGCCAGCTGTGAATTTTTTGTTGAAAATTAGCAAACCCCCTTTAATGCAAATAAGAATAAATTGAGATCTGACTGGCATACACATGGAAAAGGAATTCATTAAAATAAACTGAGCACTTTTGACCCGATTGTTGATAGGTTGCATGGGGAAGTTACCATCTGCTTTCATGGCTTGCCCTTTCAGACTCTGCATTATAAGGTACTTGCAGCCCAGGGAACTTGACTGCTGCCTTATCTGACTCTGTTTGCCTTTTATTTCTTGTCGTAGCAACTAAGTGAATGTTTGCACTGGTTGCTAAGGCTCTGCCAGAATAATGGGGTCTGGTGGTGTAGTACAGAGTTTAATTGTGCGGCTTCTCGTAATTGATGGATGGAGGAAAATGGACAGCGGTACACCTGACCAGTCCTGACATTATGAAAAATCAATCTTTGACTGCTTTGGAGCCTTTAGGGAACTGCAACCATCTATTCAGCTAAAGAAAAGACGATTCAAATGTGTCAGTTTCCTTAGCGTGTTTGCGTAGTTTGCTGCTAGCTATATTAAGAAGAATCTCAGACCTGATGCATCTTCTTCGAGGACATCTCTGTTCATATGACCACATCTTTGGAACTTTAGGCCGTCAGCATCAGGACCACTCATAAACTTTTGCCTAGCTGGGGGTGTTAATGGTAGCAGCAAGTTAAGTAAAGAAAATTGTTAAGTACAATCAACTGAAATCTGCAAAGGCGCTTTCCTTGATCGGACAAGCTGTTGATGGCGGGAGAAAAAGTGAGGAGGTATGGCACCGGGACTAGGTCAAAACCGTGTCTGAAGAATGCGCTGTCAAAAATAATGTGGCGCGGACATAATAAAATGCGCTAATATAAATAAACCAACTACGAAACTACGCATGCTGTAATGTTAGTGTAATTTTTTAAATATCTTTATTAAGATTTTCAAATACTGCACATGCAGTAAAACTTGGATTTCATAAGCATCAAACTACATATTAGGACATTTCTTTGTACAATACAGCTACACAAGCTTACAAGTTGATTCAAACCTTTTCCATATCATTTCAGTACACAGCTGATGCTATGATTACTTGCGCATGAGAAAACTTTAAAAAAGTACTTAAAAAGACAACATACACAAACATGGTAAACCAAGACCACATGACATAGAAACATAACATAGAAACATAGAATTTGACGGCAGATAAGGACCGCCCGGCCCACCTTGTCTGCCCATTTCCCTACCTGATTGATAAGCTGCAGATCCTAACCAACCAACAGCTTACTTCCTCCTACCCCCCACTAGAATTGCCTTATGTCTGTCCCCTGTTTTCTTGAATTCTCCCACTGTTCTTGACTCCACAACCTCCTCAGGAAGGCTGCTCCATGCAGCCACAACCCTCTCCGTGAAAAAATACTTTCTAGCATTACCTCTGAGCCGTCCCCCCTCTATCTTCAAATTGTGCCCCCTTGTTCTTGCACATCTCTTTTTCTGAAAGATGCTACCCTCTTGGACTTTGTTAATTCCCTTGAGGTACCTGAAAGTTTCTATCATGTCCCACCTCTCCCTCCTTTCCTCGAGGGTATACATATTAAGCTGCTTTAGTCTCTCTTTGTATGTCTTCTGGTGCAGGCCCTGCACCATTTTGGTTACCTTCCTCTGAACAGCCTACACTCTATGCCTTTGCAGAGATTTTATTTATTTATTAAATTTTGGTGACCGGGTAGGCCCACTGAGCCCCAAAGGTCCCTTTTTCAGGGGCGACCCTGGATAACACTACAATACAAGATATGATACAGAGGAGACAACATTTGATTGTATAGGTTGTGGAAGCATAAGGTAGTTACATACAGTGGTTTTCCAACATGGTTATCATTATGACACAGTTCTGCCTTGATAGTACTTGGCATAGCAATTTGAATGAGGTAGCATTGGTCCCTAGGTGTCCTAAGAATACTAGGAGGTCCAGGGTAGACCCACCTTTAGGGGGATTTGATACAGAGATGGAAGGAGGTGCCTTAAGAGCTGTGGCAGTGGCATGTACTTGTGTCCAGCATGTGGGCCTTGAGCCTAGTGCGGAAATTCTTGAGTGAGGAGGCGTCCTGGACCAGGGGAGGGAGCTTGTTCCATAGGTTAGGGCCTGTCAAGAGAAGGATCTGCCGCCAGCATTGGTCCGAATTCTGGGGACTTCGAGCATTGTTCGTTCTGATGTCCTTAGATTCCTAGGGTTG
This sequence comes from Neoceratodus forsteri, assembly GCA_016271365.2. NCBI lineage: Eukaryota > Metazoa > Chordata > Ceratodontiformes > Ceratodontidae > Neoceratodus > Neoceratodus forsteri. Next base: position 171,093,232 of record JADMNL010000030.1, read on the forward strand.
TGTTTAATAGCTGTGGTACCTGCTATGCTTGGAGGAGCAGGGGGTTTGAGTAGCTTGTAGGCCTGGGCGAGCAGCGGTTGTTGTAGTCGAGCGGCCAGTGTGGGCCACGGGAGCTGGGCCAGAGTGTCACAGTGGTGACGTCTCGGGTGGTCTTGGGTAGCGAACCAAGCTATTTTGTTGTATAGGATTTGCATCCTGGATACATTCTGCTTTACCATGCCCTGTATAATCGGGGCCACATAGGTCAGGGTAGGGAGCAGGACACTTGTCGCAATGGAGAGCCTTGCCTCAGGGATGAGCTGGTCCTTAAGACTGTACAAGGTTCCGAGTTTGCGGTGTAGGGTCCTGGTGACCTGGTCAGCGTGGTCTTTATAAGTGACTGATTGATCTAGAGTTAGGCCTAAGTATTTTAGGGAGGGGACTACTTTTATGCATTTGCCAGAGAGTGTGGTAAGTTGCAGGGATGAGGACCTGTCAGTTCCCAAGGATCTTGGTCCGAATAGTATTGCCTTGGTTTTGTTCGCGTTAAGTACCATTCTGTTCTCGCACAGCCATGTCTCTAGGGATGTGAGATCCTTTTGGAGGACGGGACCGAGAGCAGCTACATCGCCCAAGGGTCGGTAGATGACAGTGTCATTAGCATACTGTAGAACCGAGCTCTCCCCATAGTAGGTACTTAGTTCATTTGTAAATAGGGAGAATAGGAGGGTGCCTAGTATTGAGCCTTGAGGAACTCCCTGTTTTAGTGGTAGTGGCCCTGACATGGCCCCCTTCCAGTTGACCCTCTCTATCCAGCCAGATAAGTAACTCGCAAACCACTTGCGGGCATGAGGGTCTAGTCCAGTGTTGTGCGGCTTCAGTAGCAGAAGGTTATGGTCTACGAGGTCAAATGCCTGCACCGGTGGGTATCCCTTTGTCCATCGCCCTGAGCACTTCGTCAGAGAAGTTAATGAGGGCAGTATCAGTACCGTGGTTTGGTCTGAATCCATGTTGGGAGGAGGCAAGGAGCTGGTGAGCTTCCAAGTAGTCCCGGAGTTGGTTGTAGATTAGCCTTTCTTGCATTTTGGCTAGCGTGCAGAGAAGAGAGATAGGCCTGTAATTGGTTAGTTTGTCCCTGGGTCCACCTTTGTGGATAGGGACTACATTGGCCTGTTTCCACTGTTCAGGGACTGCTCCTTCCCTTAGCGATCTGTTAAGGAGCATGGTTAAAGGTCTGGATAAGGAGGTGGCTCCAGCCTTGAGTAGCCGAGGGTTGATCCCATCTGGTCCCCCCTGACCCTTTGGGTTTCAGCGCCTTTAGGAGGGTTAGGACCTCAGTGCGCTTTACCAGTCTCAGGTGGAAGGAGGGGCCATTCGAAGTGTGTCGCTTCGGTTGTGATTGGGGCCAAGGTCAGGGGAGATTGGCCGGCCTTGTAGGCCCCTGGATCAGTGAAGTGGTTGTTGAGGGCAGCCGGTGTTAGAGCAGAGTCACTAGTAAGCTGACCGTTGACCTCAATGGGGCTGGGTTCCGACTTTTTGTTGCCTTTGATCAGGTCATTAACATGATTCCAGAATTGCTTAGGATTGCCTAAGCTAGTTTTCTGGAGGTTTGTGATGTACTCTCTCTCTTAGCAAGTTTAAAGGTTCTCTTGGCTTTGTTTCTTAGTACTTTGTATTCCAGTAGGTCTGCAGGGAAAGAGGAGAGCTTGAATTTCTTCCAGGCTTTGTCCCGAGTTGTCATTAGGGATTTGAGGGATGGAGAGATCCACTTGTAACAGCTGCCTTTCGCTCTCATACTCTTCATTGGGGCAAAGAGGTTGGCAGCTGTGCCTAGTAGGTCCTGGAAGTATTCCAAGGCTTCAGCCAGCGTTGGGACGAGCATTATGGGGCTCTAGTCCTGGCTGCCTAGGTAGTGATTGAATTGCACTTCCAAGAAATTGGAGTAGTCTCGGGCAGTAAGGATTCTTGGCTGGACCTTGGGTGCTCTGTTCTTCCATATACAGAATATCGGGGAATGGTCACTCAAGGAGCCTGCTATTATTCCAGCACTCTGGTTGTTTGCAGGGTTTGACACCAGGGCCCAATCTAGGGTGGTGTGATTCCCAGTTTTGTAGTTCAGTCTGGTTGGTTCAGAGATGACCTGCGTCAGACCTGCTTCCTGGGTCAGAGACATCGAGGCATGGCCAGGGTTCTGGGCCTTGTTGAGGTTGAAGTCACCCAATATGAGTAGCTCCGTAGCTACCTCTTGGGCCAGAGTAGTCGTGATGGCTTCAAGAGACAGGAGAGCAGACTTAGGTGGATGGTACACACAGCCTATGGTTAGTTGCTTGGTGTGTCCAATGGTTAGGCGGATGAAAATAGCTTTGCCCTCAGCAGGGACATCTTCCTGCAGGGTCAGTAGTGATACAGTGAGGTCGATCTTTGTGTAGATTAGCACCCTGCCTCCTTTTTTGGATTCCCTGTGCTTGCGATAGATACTATAGCCCAGTGCTTGTATCTCATGATCAAGGATGTGGGCTTTTAGCCAGGTTTCTGAGATGGCTAGGACATCAGGTTTGTAGAGATCCAGCCAGGCTTGGATTTTGTGAATTTTGGGTCTGAGGCTACACAATCATGTCATGTGCTATCTTCAGACCCTTTGCCTCTCCTGCGAGGGTCCTGGGGATGCCACGAGATATTGGTGGTATTGGGGCCAGGGTTGGGTTGAATATCTCCTGCCAGGAGTAGTAGCGCTGCAGCTAGGCTGAGTAGATTGGCGCTGGGTAAGGTGATGAGGTTCCTTCGACGCTTCCTGCCCATAAAGTAGAACAGGTCGTAGCATACCCCCTTTTTTACTATCTCGTGCGCAGTAGAGAGAGTAGGCCTGTTTGAGATGGGGTAACTACTGTGGAAATGGTGAGGGGGCGGATCATTATGCAGATGGCCCCCTGGTTCTAGGTGGCCTGGGTCTGTGAGCCTGTCCACCCATAGGAGGGTCAGTGAGTAGATTATGGCAAGACGTGTCCCCCTGTTAGGGAGAGGGACGCCTAGGTTTCGAGCACACCAGGGTGCCAGGGGGGAAGCATGCGCTTGGTGAGCCATGGTTGAATAGTCCCAGTATAGATCAGTTGGAGTTTTCACTTAGTTAGAGGCCTCTGCCTCGTTTGCTGGAGGGGGAGAGATAAAAAAAGAAAAAAAAATCACTTTAACTAGACCAAGCTAGACTAGTCTGGAGTGCAGTTCAGTCAAGCTACTGGCAGTTTGTTATTAACTTTAGTTGACTATATATTTATAACAGGTTAATACAATTGCGCAGTATAGAAGCAGCTGGTGTTGTCAGTTTCAGAGATAAGGTGAAGAGACAAAGGTTTAGCATGAATTCAGTTAATATTTCAGTAGAGCATGCAGATTATTCCCTTATGCTGACTATATTATTAAGCTTGTCAGGAGACACAGTTTAAGATAAGGCTAACTTGGCTGGCGATACAGTTCATGCACACATCTGCCAGATTGCTATTGGCATTGGCCGATTATTGATTAAATACTGATTCTGACCTAGCACAGTGAGGAAGCAGCTAGTGTTGTCACTTTCAGACAGCTAGAGGCTTATTCTGTGTGCAGCATTTTGGTAGAAGGAGATGAGAGCATATGCAACAGTCCTGTGGTATTTATGAGAAGAGAATTAATTAGGCCGGGGTTTAGTTGCTTCTAAATTATATAGTGGGCCTGTGATCGTTGTAGTGTTGCTGTTGGAAGAGTGGGGTTTTAGGACCCGCGCCTAGGAGAGGCGGGATTGGAATCACTAGCAATCCCCTCCTTCCACTCTGCAGATTGGCTGGGGCATTCAGTGGGCGTGGCACTCCCATATTTAATGGGAAGTGGGAATGGGGTGGGTGGCAGAAAATTAAAGAAGATAGCAGGTCTTCCTCCTGCTCCGGTGCAGGGGAGGTAAGGGCTTCGGGAAGCGTGGTAGGTCCGCCCGGTTCCTCAGCTCCACAACGCCTCTGTTGGTCTGGGTGTGTGGGGGGGGCCCCTCTTGCAGTGAGGTCTCCCTCGCCTCCCCAGCTGTAGATCCTCTGTGGCAGTTCTGGCTTGTGCGCCACGGGGCTCCGAGCAGGCATTTAAGACTAACCTGGGTCGGTGCGTCACTGTGGGCAAGGAGTCCAGTCAGGCGCAAGTGTTGTTGTTTGAAATTTGCGCCCAAATCTGTAGTCGCTACGCTGCTTGGTCACAGAATCAGCCTGCTTGCTGACCTGCTGCAGCGTTTCCTCAAGGCAAGGGGAAAAAGCTCCGCCGTCCAGTAGCACACTGCGACATAGCAAGAGTTCAGCTCCGGAAGGTGAGGTTTGATAAAATTAAAGAAGATAGCAGGTCTTCCACCTGCTCCTGTGCAGGGGAGGTAAGGGCTTCGGGAAGCATGGGAGGTCCGCCCGGTTCCTCAGTTCCACAACGCCTCTGTTGGTCTGGGTGCGTTGGGGGGGGCCTCTTGCAGCAAGGTCTCCCTCGCCTCCCCAGCCATAGATTCTCCGCGGCAGTTCTGGCTTGTGCCGAACTGCACACAGTCTCCAGATGGGGTCTCAAGAACTATCTGTACAGAGGGATAACAACTTCCTGTTTTCTACTTTTAATGCTGCTCCCTGTGCATTCCAGTATACCCCCAGTCCTCCTTACTGCCTTCTCACATTGCTTGCCCACCTTTAGGTCTTCTGATATAATTACTCCCAGGTCCCTTTCGATTTTTGTTGTTGTTAGTACATAAAATAGAAAATGCTTTTCGCTCAGTATGTGAATTCATCAGTTCTTTCTGAGATGTTTAAGCTCTCACTGACCATCAATGCCCTTCTCAGGGCCACCCCCCTCCAGCATATCTTATCCTTCAAATTCCAACTTTCCCTCCTCCACATGTCATTTAGGCAGACATCCTCCTCCTACCAGTGTCCCACTGGCTCAGCTCAGTACCCACGTTATCTGCCCAGTGCCCCCGCCCAAAACAGCACTTACATTATCTATGTTGTCCCCCTTCCCAATAGCATCGCCTCTCCAGTCAGCACAGGTTTTTGAGTGCGCCATTCTTCCAATGTTTTCACTGGATACCTATGACACCACCCATCTCATATAGATGGCATTGACATAAGTCATTATGGGCAGCCCTGCTACTGTTCAGTTTTTTTCTCTGCTGTCAATAGCTCATAGAGTCGAGGAAAGTGCCTTTGTCAGTGTTGTTCAGTTGTAGTTAGTTTCTTTTCTTTTTTTTTTATGTTCTGTTTTTTTTTTTTTTTACACCCCCTTCTCACCACGGTACTTCCTCACCTTCAGGAGTCTCCTACAGCCTTGTATGTCCCTGCTCGTCTGTCAGCTTTCGGGTGCAGTCATCCCTCCATGCTGTCTTGGTTTGACCTCCAGGCAGGTACGAGGTGGGGCTTCCCCTTCCTCCGCCCCGAGCATCTGTGTTTCGTCGGGGATCCGTCGCCCGTGCTGGCAGGGGCCCTGGGATCGGGACCTGAAGCTCCGTCTACAGGGAGCACTGGGGAGTATTTTCCTGCTGTTTCGCCCATCCTATAGGGCGTCTGCACATAAGGAGAGCCTAGGAACAACGCATGTCACAACGTGCTAATGCTCCCGGCAGACGTCCTCCCTCCCTGCTACATGCGGTCTTCACTGCACCTCCACTCGTGGTCACCCAGGTGGCAGTATCGCAGCGGGACCCGCATCCCACCCCACCCGGAGGAGGAGAGCAGCTCTGGGCACTCGATCCTCCTCCCCCAGCCGCCCTCCCAGCTGTCCGAGTCCGTCCTCGAACCAGGTTGCTGGCGCGCAGAACGGTAACCCTACCACTGCGCCGGCGGGCTGGCTCTGTTAGTTTCTTTTAGTTACTTTTATCGTTATTGCATGCAGTCATTGGCTACTCTGAAGAAGTGTCCTCGCTTGCTTCTCTTCAGTGCAACGTGAAGATAGCGAGGATGCTCCCACACTTTTTGTTTGCTTCCTGGGCCTCATGTATGACTTGAAGAACTGCACCATTTGTCAAAGTGGCAAGTGGGTGATGAGACACAGCTGGAAGGCTTTTAGAAAATTGTGTGCAGGAAATGGAGAATTTTGGGTGGTGGGAGTGCTGTGGAGCCGAGCATTATCATTGCATGGAACTTTGGGTCCTCTTTATTTGTTACAATAAACAGTTTTCTTTGAAATATCACACCTTCAGTGGTGGATCTTCGAGGTCGCAAAGGGTGCAGCTTACTTGCTTGCTGCAGCTGCATATCACTTTGCTAGAGAAGTCTAATATATTGATTGTAAGAAAATACACATTCAAAACTATAGATTACATTTGTATTTTTTTGTCAGAAATGCAAGTAAAATGTAACAAAAAAGGATTAAAAGAAGTCAAAAAGTTGAATATCCAGTATGCACCCCTCATTTAAAATCCTGGATCCTCCACTGGACAGGTATTCGTGGGCAGTGTGGGCAAACCTAATTGTAATCAAGTGCCAGACGAGCGCTGTAAAGAGCCAGGTAAAGCAGCAGTAGTGAGCCGGAACACAAGATCAGTGCAGCAGGGAGCAACAGAAGGAGAGGGGCCAGGGGAAACACCGCAATCCCTAGGCTACAAAATGAAGCAGCTGCTCTTGTCTATGGCTGCTGTGTGGGGTTCATGATGACAGTGGAGATCTCGGTGATGGCTTTACATTCGGCAATGGAGGACATTAAGTGTCATTCTGACGTTTTGGCCCAGTATGGTGATGATTCACAGCACATGAAGGCTCATCTGGAAATTGTAGAGAACCAAGTTCATAGGACTAGCATTTGGCTTCTTGGGCTTTTGAAGGGGGCAGAGGGTGACCACATTGGCCTCCTTTAAAAGGGTTGGCTAGCTGAGTAGTTCTGGATCTTAGCCAGACCAGGCTTGACATAAAGAGTACAGCCTAGAGGGAGGCAAGCTGAGGATGCCCCCCTCCCCATATAATGGACAGTGTAGGAACCAGGGACAGGATTTGGGGGCTCACTAACATACTAAGAAGCCAGCAGAATAGGCCGTCTGGTCTAATGAGTCTGCTCTGTGATCAGTGCCTGTACAAGGCACTGCCACAGCCCTCCCCTCCCATCCCACAGGGCCACTTATTCCCATCCCCCGGGGGGGGTACTGAGATGCAGCCTCCCCTTATACCTATCCCACCCTTTTTTGAACCCCTCCACAGTTTCTGCCGCCACCAGTTCCATGGGCAGTGCATTCCAGGGGTCCACCACCCTCTCAGTGAAATAACGTCTCCTTGTCTCCCCCTTAGTTTCTCCCCCAACCAGCCTCATAGAGTGTCTCCCGGTGGACCCCTCTTCCCTCAGCTGAAGCATCCCTATTTATCCCCCTGAGATATTTAAAGACCTCTATCATGTCCCCTCTGTCCCTTCTCTTGTCCAGAGAGTACAGGTCAAGCTCCCCAAGTCTCTCCCCGTAGGGCATGTCCCCTAGGCCGTGTATCATCTTGGTTGCCCGCCTCTGGACCCCCTCTAGGAGAGCAATGTCCCTCTTTAAGTAAGGATGCCAAAACGGCACGCAGTACTCAAGGTGCGGTCTAACCAGTCAGTTGTACAGTGGAAGAAGTACCTTCCGGCTCCTTGAGGTAATCCCCCTGGCTATGCACCCAAGCATTTCATTAGTGTGTGCCGCAGCCCTCCTATACTGCTCTGAGTTGTTCATTTTGGCATCCACCACCACCCCGAGTTCCTTCTCCCTCCTCGAGACCTGGACTATCTCACCATCCAAGGTATATACATGAGCTGGATTTCTGGCCCCCAGCTACAGGACCCTGCACTTCCCAGTATTAAACTTCAACTTCCAGGTGCGCGACCACCCTTCTAGAGTCTCTAGGTCCCTCTGGAGGGCTAACCCCCTTCCTCCCCCTCCACCACTGCTCCCAGCTTCGAGTCGTCGGCAAATAAGCTCATATCACTCCTGATACCTCTTCTAATAGCAGATATAAAAACGTTGAGCAGGAGTGGGCACAGCACGGATCCCTGTGGGACCCTGCTAATAACTCCCCTGGGGTATGAGACTTCACCCTGAACCACCACCCATCACTAAGAGGCATGTTCCACTCATTTTGGAGGGGGCTACAGTGCTTCTGTTTCCACACGTGTGTATCGCAACCAGACAACGGAAGAATAAATGTAGTGGCATCCAGAGTGTGCTGTGTGATTTGGCTATACTGCACACAGGGCAGGGTAGTGGCAGCGAGAATGGGCAGCCGTAATAGTTATGAACATACAAACATACGAATGTGCCAGCAGAAACAGACCACTCGGTCTAGCTAAGTCTGCTTGACTGTGCAGCTAGCACCCCTAGTTTGCAGCTGCCCCATCCCCCCTCCTCCCCTTTATCATCCCACTGCCACCCCCACCTCCCCCACCCTCACTCTCCCCTGTTCCCTGTCCCATTCCCTTTTGAAGCTGTTCACAGATTTATATGATATCACCCATTCTGGTAGGGCGTATCCATTTAGCTACCACCCTCTCTGTGAAATAGTGTCTCCTCATTTCCTTCCTAAATCTTCCCCTCCCTTTTCTTAGCCCATGCCCCCCGGTGACCCTCCCTCTCCTTAACTTAAAGACACCATCTGCCACTTTCTTATCGATTCCCCTCAGATATCTGAATGTCTCTATCATGTACACCCATCCTTTCTATTCTCCAGGGTGTACATATTCAGGTCTCCCAGCCTGCTGTCATAGTCTCTCCCCTCCATTCCACATATCATCTTTGTTGCCCTCCTCTGCACCCCCTCCAGTAGCATGATATCACGCTTTACGTATGGCCTCCAAAACTGCACATAATACTCTTAAGTGTGGCCTTATCAGCGACCTGTAGAGGGGCAAGATCACCTCTCTTCACCTGGACGAAACCCCCTTCGCTATGCACCCCAGCATTTTGTTTGCTTTTGCAGCCGCTCTCGTGCACTGGGCAGTGTTGTTCATGGTCCCTGTTATCTTTACCGCTAGGTCCTTCTCCTCCTCAGTGATCCCCAGCTTAACCCCTCCCAGCCAGTATTCTCTCCTTGTGTTCTTCACCCCAAAGTGCATAACCTTACACTTCTTTGCACTGAACCCCAGCTGCCACCTCTCTGACCACTCCTCTAGCTTGCCTAGGTCCCCCTGCAGCTGCTTCCATCCCTTCTCTCCATCCACCACTGCTCCGATTTTGGTGTCGTCAGCGAACAGACTTATCTTGCTCACCACCCCGTGTGCAGTGTCTGATATGAAGAGCCGAAACAGTACTGGCCCCAGCACAGAGCCCTGTGGCACCCCACTCATCACGGGCCTTGGAGTTGAGAGCTCCCCTCTCACCACCACTCGTTGCAGCCTCCCACTCAGCCAGCTTGTAATCCAGTTCATCATTGTTGCCCCTACCCCTACATCAGTTAGGTTCCCCCCAAAGCCCATGAGGCACAGAATCAAAGGCCTTGCTGAAGTCCAAGTAAAGAACAACCACCGCATGACCCTTATCCAGCTCACCTGTCACCCAGTCATAATATTGTATCAGACTGGTTTGACAGGACTTCCCTGAAATGAACCCATGCTGCCTCACATCCTGGAGGCCACTGTCCTCCAGATACGACACCATTCTTTCCTTTAGTATTGTTTCCATGAGTTTTCACACTATGGAGGTGAGACTTACCGGGCGATAATTACCGGGTTCATCCCTTGGTCCGCTCTTGTGTAATGGTACTACATGTGCCATCCTCCAGTCCAGTGGCACACATCCCGACTCCAGTGAGGTGCTGTACAGATCTGCCAGTGGCTCTGCCAACACCTCCGCCATCTCCCTCAGCACCCTGGGGTGCATACCATTCGGCCCTGGTGCCTTGTCTACCTTCAGTGCCCTCAGTCCCTCTAGGATTCCCACGCCTCAATTCTTCCATCTGTTGCTTCCTCTCCCCTGTCCCCACCCTCCCAGCCCATGGTGGTAGCGGTCCCCTTCTCTCTCTTTGAACACTGAGCAGAAGTATTCATTCAGTGCTTCTGCCTGCTCCTCACCCTTTCTGTCCGCCCCCACCCCTTTTATCCTCACTATTGTCTCCTTGCACTTCCCTTTCTCCCTGATGTATCTGAAAAAGCCTCCCCCCCACCCTTAATTTCCTGTGCTAATCTCAGCTCTCTCTGGGCCTTGGCTTCTCTCACTTTTCTGGTCACCTCCCTGGACCATCTTGCATACTCCTCCCTGTCCACTTCCTTCCCCGTCCTCCCATACCTCTGGTGCACCTCTTGCTTTGCTCTCACCACCTCCACTACCTTGCTGTTCACCAGCATGGTTTCCTTGCTCTGCTCCTCTTACTCTGTGTCTTGGTGCAGGCTACTGTTGCCTCTGTAATCCCCCATTTAATAATATCCCATTTCTGCTCTGCATCCATCTCCTGTCTTATGCCCTCTAGTTTCCCTTTTGGTACTTCCTGCATCCTCCCAAAGTTTGCCCCCCCCCGAAGTTTACCACCTGAGTAACTGATTTCTCTGGCTTCCTGCACATCGTGATATTAAACCACACCGTTTGGTGATCGCTATTCGCTAGTGGGTCCTCCACCTTTATTTCCCTTACTGCCTTCCCATTCGACAACACCCCCAGATCTAAAGTGTTCTTTAGCCTAGTAGGTACATTAACCAACTGTGTCAAAAGACCCTCCTGGATCGCGTCCAGGAGCACATGCTCCCTAGCACTGGAGGTGACCGGAATGCTCCAGTCAGCCCCCGGCAAGTTGAAATCCCCCACGATGACCACCTTCCCTTTTCTACATACGTTTCTGATTTGTCCTGCTAATTCTCTGTCATGCTTCTCAGGCTGGGACGGTGGCCTGTGTACCACCCCAAACCTCAGTTTCCTACCCCTTGAGTCTAGGAGCTCCAGCCAGATTGCCTCTGTTCTCCTTTCTTCCCCCTCGTCCCTTGTGCATTTGATCCCGTCCCTCACATAGACTGTCACCCCACTGCCCCTCCCTTCCTTATGGTCCTTCCTGTATACTTTGTATCCTGGGATCAGGCAGGCAGTGGGGGGGGCTGGTGGCTGCGTTTGGCTAATGAGTGTTGGACAAACTTGGGGGATTACATGCCAGTGGTGAGATGGTTTCCTGACTGTTGGGCAAATTTGGGGGTCCTGGTGCCAGTGGTGGGATGGGCTCCTGACTGTCAGACAAACTGGGGGGGGGGGTGTTCCATTGTCAGTGGTTGGGAAGGGCTCCTAAGCACTGGCAATCTTAATCAAACGGGCCTTTTTTAAACATTTAGTGTACTTTATTTGAATTGTTGTTTTACACAGATACACATAACAATTATAGAACACATTACCTCACCCCAGTATAAATGACAGTATAAATTAATCATTCAAACCATTGTTATGATAAAACATGTAGTGAGCAGTTCTTTGGTCATGAAGGTATATTGGCAATTTTACTTCAGGATTTAGACTTGCACCTTGAATTTATACAGACTTCGTAAGCTTCTGTAAATCCCCAGCACAAGTCATAAAAAGTGTTTATCCACTCTGATCCTGGACTAGATTATCCAGAGGCTCCACCAGTGCAGTGGTTAGTAACATACTAACATACTAAAATGCCAGCAGAATAGGCCTAACGGTCTTTCGTGTCTGCTCGTTTGGTCAGCCCCCACCCTGGGTGCTGACCTTGCTGTCCCCCTCGCCTTCTCTGGCTTCTCCCTTCCCAGTTCCGGATATTCTTGCTGCATTGGATTTTGCCTCCAGAACCCTTCCCCTGTACCTGTCCCACCCCCCTCTTGAACCCCTCCACTGTCTCTGCCTCCACCAGCCCCCTAGGCAGTGCATTCCACGGCTCCACCACCCTCTCAGTGAAGTAGCACCTCCTCCTTTCTCCCCTGAATCTTCCCCCCTCCAGCTTCCACCCATGCCCTCTAGTGGCCCCTTCCTCCTTCCTTAAGCACCCTGACTGTTCCTCCCCTATAACCCTCTTCATGTACCTGAAGACCTCTATCATGTCCCCTGGTCCTTCTCTCTTCCAATGTGTACATATTTAGCTCTTGAGCCTCTCCTCATAGGTCCTGTCCCAAGCCCCAAATCATTTTGGTTGCCTCCTCGGACCCTCTCCAGGAGGTTAATGTCCCTCTTTAAGTGTGGCCTCCAAAACTGCACGCAGGTACTCAAGGTGCGGCCTCACCAAGCAGTTATACAGAGGAGTATCACTCTCCTTCTGGAGGTGATCCCAGCGACACATCCCAGCATCCTGTTGGCCCTGGCTGCTGCCCTCCCACAAGTCTCTGAGTTGTTCATCTTCACATCCACCACCACCCCAGGTCCCTCTCAGCCATTGAGACTTGTAGCATTTCCCAGGGTGTACACTTGGCCTGGGTTTCTAGCCCCAGGTGGGTACCTGCATTTCCCTGCATTGAACCTCAGCTTCACTTTCTAGACCATCTTTCCAGAGCCTCCAGGTCCCCTGTGAGCCACCCTCCCTCCCCATCCACCACCTCCCCAGTTTGAGTCATCTGCAAAGAGACTCATCTCACTCCTGATTCCTGTCCTTATGTCAGACACGAGGCGTTGAACAGAAGGGCCCAAGGACTGATCCCTGTGGGACCCCACTAATGACCTCCTGGGATGAGACTATCTCTACTCAACTACGACCTCTGGGTCCGGTCCTGAGCCAATTGCTCATCCATCTGATCATCTGGTTCCCACCCCCATTTCTCCCAGCTTATCCAGCAGGCCCACGTGAGGAACAGAGTCAAATGCCTTGCTGAAGTCTAGAAAGAGGACATCCACTGGTCTACCCAGGTCCAAGGCACTTGTCACCCAGTCATAGAACTCCACCAGGTTTGTCTGACACGATTTCCTCGGGATGAATCCATACTGTCTATCGTCCAGGCACCCTGACTTATCCAGGTCCCCCGTAGCCTCTCCTTGACAATGCCCTCCATCACCTTGCCCACCACCGATGTCAGGCTGACAGGCCTGTAGTTCCCTGCCACCTCCCTTGATCCCCCCTTGTGGATAGGCACCTGCGCCACCTTCCAGTCTTGGGGCACCCACCTGTCCTCAGAGATGGTGAAAAGCTCTGCCAGGGTTTCGCCAGGACATCTGCAAGTTCCTTCAGCACTCTGGGATGTAATTTATCCGCCCCGGTGCTTTCTCTGTCTTAAGGAGCTGAGGGCTTCCCTCACTCTGCTGTGATTTCCACTTCGCACTCCTCTCCTGCTTAGCCCTCCCCACCTGCCAGTGATGCCTCCCCTCTCCCCAGACCTGCTGATCGGTAGGGTCCCCCTCCTCAGTATCTCTGTCTCCTCCCATGTACGATGCAGCACCCCATTTTCCTGGTGGAAAACTGAGTGAAGTACTCATTTAGTACCTCAGCCTGCTCCCCGGGTCTTGTGCCCATCTCTCCCTGATTTAATCCCTGCTAATCTGCCCTTCACCCTTCGTCTTTCCCAATGTATCTAAAGAACCCTTGTTCCTCTCCTAATTTCCTGGCCAGGTTCTGCTCCTTCCTTGCCTTAGCTGCCCTCACCACTCTAGTGGCCCTTCTAGCCATCAGTTCGTACTCCCCTCGATCCCTTTCACTCCCTTGAGCACTTGAATTGCTTATAGGCTGCTTTCTTTCCCCGCACCACCTTCTGGACCTCCCTGGTCCACCAACAGGGTTTTGGGCCCTACGCATTTGTCTTACTCTTGCACAGGTGCTGGTAGCATCCTGCACCTCTCCTGATGATTCCACCTGCTATCAGCGTCCATGTCTGACCCAATCCCATCCAAATGCTCCTTAAGGATCCTTCCCATTTCCTTAAAATCCACCCCCTGAAGTCGGTTACTTCCGTCTTTGTGCAGCCTTCTACCCCTCCTCGTTCCAGGCAGAACCAGACCGTGGCATGGTCACTCCTCGCCAATGGGTCCCTTACCTCCAGGCCCCCAATCTGGTCACTGCCTGCCAGGACCACATCCAGTACCCATGCCTCCCTGGTCGGTTCCCTCACCTGCTGAGTTAGGAACGCGTCTTGAAAGACATCCAACAACCTCTGTTCCCTGGTCACAGAGGATGTCATAGTCTCCCAGTCTGTTCCTGGCATGTTTAAGTCCCCCAACACCACCACCGTTCCTCTGCCCAGTCTGCAGTGTCTCCTAACATCTGCCACCAGACTGTCCTCCAGCTCCTCCTGCCAGGGCAGGGGGTCTATACACCACTCCTATTTTTACTCTCTTGCCCCCCCTTGTTATCAAGGTGATCCAAATCGCCTCCACGGTTCCCTCCGCCTCCTCTACTCCCCCTATGCCAATGCAGCTTTTGACTATCATTGCTACTAATAGTGCTAGTAGTACTTCTAACTTTTCCCCTCTGTTTTGATAGCTGGTATATCTGTTGTTTGTGCTGGCAATTATTTTCTCAATCGTCAGCGCACTTAATATTTTGTTTTGCCACTGTGAATGATGGGATTTTGCTGTTTAGCCAGTGTCTTGAGTTTTGTTTTCTTAACTATGTCAGCTGTCGTAGTTATGTGGTATTTTTGGGTTGTTAATAGGTGATCGGCATATTGTTCTGGAATGCATATTTCTGGCGTAAAAGTCTGTTCAAGTGTAAGTAGAGGATGTAACTATCCTTAATGCTGTCCCGCAGAGGTTTGGCCTTTATAAAGTGCCGGAGGCTATGGAATAATGATCCTTCAGCTTCACCACACCTTGTACAGGTGTTTGCTCTGATTTCCCCAATTTCTGCAGCTTTCATGGGAGTACAATATAAGTTATGCAGTATATTAAACTGCACAAGATGGCATTCTACTTTTATGTATTTACATGAATTAGTCCATATGTCTTTCCATGACCCCTGAGCACACTCCGCAGGCATTGCCTGGACCTAGTGTCTTATGTCTGCCCCTTCAGGGTAGCATGACTCAGAATTGAGGCATATAATTTAGATGTTGAGTTGGGCTGTTGGCTAGTGCTGTTAGTGGATTTATTTTGGCACTGTGGGAGCTGGACCATGATGTAGGACCAATGTTGTTAACCACCAAATGCATCAGCTGTAGAAATTGAAAGGTTGAACCCCTTTTAAAACCCTGTCTGGTTGCAGAAGATCTATATGGGATGGGTTATCCTGCTGTCGATGGCCTACCATGGAATTGTTCCATTGGCAGGCCGGCCCGGTGTCACTGAGGGTTGAGGCGCTGGATGCCACACCAGCAGCTCGGGTTCGGGAACGGGCCTGGGTTGTTGGGGTTGGCTGGGGGGAGGAAGGGCGGGACCTGGATTGAGCAGCCGTGAGGCAGTTCTCCTCTCCTGGGTAGGGACCTTGCTGCCCCCTACAGCTGCCCTGAGGTGGAAGTCCGCGGGCACGCAGGATGGAGAGCGGCACAAAGGGAGGGTGTTGCGGGAGCGCAGTGTGCATGTGCTTCCACACACAAGCATATGGCTGCAACATGGAGGGGGAGAAAAGCAGAGCTGGGAGGCTCGGTGATGTGGAATGTTGACCTCGATGGGTGCGAGTCTCCCTTCCCCCCCGAGGGGAGGACCGGAGCCCGCCTTCCAGCTTCACCAAACAAGGAGGGAGATAAAAATCAATAATAATAATAAAAAAAAAAATAAGGAAATGGTCTTACTTTGATAGGGCTCTTGCAGTAGGTACTCACATATAGGACTAAGCCACCAGGTGCTAGGATCAGACAGAAAACTTCTAGCTAGCAGTGTCCGGCGGGGGACCGCCCCCGAAGTCACGTGACTGGCGTCAGCCACGATGCTATGAAATTGTCCCCGTCCCATCTTGAGTCCTTTCCCGCTGTTGACTTGCGCACGTTGGACTTCACAGAAGAACGCTGCTACTGTTGACGCCATCTTTGGATGAGTATATTTCCAAAAAACTTTAAAATCAATCGTTCACTTGTATTCTTTGCTATTATTTGTCTACAAAATCATCGTGCATGTCGTCTCCGATGCCTTCAGTCTCGCATAAGAACAAGTGCGACTCCTGTGGAACTCAGCTTTTTCACAAGGACGGCCATTTCCTTTGCCTTTTTTGCTTGGGCCCAGGCCATAAGGTAGAAGGGTGTGACCACTGCCAGAAGTTGAACTCGGCCACACGTAAACATCGGCAGCAGTCCCTAGCCAATGGAGAAGGAGCTGAAAAAAACTCAGGCAATCATCATTCCTCTCCAGAAGGCCACCATAAAAGGAAAAAGGACAAGGAGCAACATCGGGGCCGGGAAGGATCCCCAGCAATCCCGCCGACTACGGCCGGAATTGCGGACCTTAAGCTAATTTCCCTTCTGGGGGATCAGCCTTCAGCGTCTGTTTTGGTGGCTACCAAATGGCCATCAGACCCCCTGTCCAGCCCGGGCTCGGGCCGATGGGAGCCTCCGGAGATCAGGAGGCACCCACCTCCTCTTAAGGCCCCAAAGATTCAGAGGCCTAGTGGTATGAGTGGGACCGGTAAGTCAAGTTCCAGCTCCTCTGGTTCTCATACAGCTGTGGCTGCCAAGTCATCCACCAGCTCCTCCGCCAGCCGCCCAGCCCTGGACCCTCTGTCAGGCCCCAATAACAGGCCTGACAAAGAGGTGACAGTCCAGCTGACGCCTGAGACGCAGCTGACAACAGAGATTACTGTGACTTCTCCCTTACTGCCGATGGAGAAGGTACCTCCAGCTTCCCTTGCTGGGGTTGCAGAGGAAGGAGACCGCCCGCCGTCAGGGGTTTCGTCACCCCCTGCGCCGGAACCTCAGATGCCTGAGCCACTGTTGGACCAGATGAATGTCCCTCTGACTCCCTAATGCATCTCGGTCCCTCAAGGTCCACTGTCGGGGCCCAACACCCAGACCATCTGGACCCATGTTTCCAGCTCCTCCATCAGGGCCTCATGCACCCCAATGGGAAGTTGTCCAGACCCAACGATCCCTCTGTCAGGGCCGACGCCGGGTCCTTCTGCCCCTCTGTCAGGTCCTACGACGGGACTGTCTAGGTTATCTTCTGTTGGGTTTCACCTGCCCTTACTATGGGTACCCGAGCTATGGGTTTTCCAGTCCACCTCCACAGCCACAAGTGGACTTACAGGAGGTCCTCAGATCATGGTGGGTGGAAGCAAAGTTGCAAC
Organism: Neoceratodus forsteri; assembly: GCA_016271365.2. Taxonomy (NCBI): domain Eukaryota; kingdom Metazoa; phylum Chordata; order Ceratodontiformes; family Ceratodontidae; genus Neoceratodus; species Neoceratodus forsteri. Next base: position 171,110,262 of record JADMNL010000030.1, read on the forward strand.
TCACATCGGAGCTGGAGAAGTGCCAACTGCCGATGGCTCCAACGCCAGCTTCAAGGCCTCTGTGCGGATCCTCCCTCCGCTGTCTGGCCCTAAGGCCCCGACGTCGGGCAGATGACTGGAGCCCGTACCCAATCCATGGCCCTGAGAAGTTTCAAGGCTGACGGACTTATTGAGACCAGTCAACTTGCCACTTCCTGCCATCAGTTCACCCAATGACAATGATTCCTTGGACTCGGACAGTGACATCTTTCACTCCGACTCCAACCTGGATACTGGAGGACCCTAGACCAAAAGAGTCTCCCAAGTTCCCTCCAGAGGACCTTTCCTTCTTGGAGCACCTCAAGAAAATTCAGGCAGCCTATGAATGGCGCACAGTTGCCCAGGATCCGCAGAGGCAGAGACTGGTGGCTCACCTGGACCTGGCAGACTCTTCTTCAACCCTCATTCTGCCCTGGATAGAGCCACATGAGGACTTGATTACTGCTATCTGGAAACAGCCTTCCTTGCTCGCACCAGTGGCCAGGAAAGCAGATAGACTTTATGAAACTCCAGAAGATAAGGACTACCTCAGCATCCATCCTAAAACTGACTCAGTGGTCATCGGTGCAGCCCACAATAGGTCTGCAAGACCGAAACATCCTAGTGCTTCCCCTCCTGATAAGGAGTCTACAATTCTTGACCAGTATGGCAAGAAAATGTATTCTTCTTCCACTTTAGGAATCAGGGCACTGAACTACGTCACCCAAATGGGAGACTACCAAAAATCGGTCTTGGGTCAGTTAGAGTCAAAAGTGGATTCCCTTCAGGACTCGTCTTTGAAAGAGGAGATGGCAGATCTGGTTAGGTCGGCTGGATGTGCCTGTAGACATATGTTACAAGCCATTCTACGATGCAGTAGATGCTGCAGGTAGAGGTTCGGCATTAGCCATTAGCCTTCAATGCCACGCATGGCTTCGGATCTCAGGTTTGGCACCCGAAGTCTAGACTGCCACACAGGATGCCCCATTCAGTGGGTCAGTCCTTTTCGGCAGAGATGTCAAGGACATAACTGACCTCCAGGATAAGGGCAAAGCCTTGCGGTTTGTACAATTTATCTGCAAATCTCTGCAGAAGCCGAAACAGCCATTTGAGAGACAGCAATGTCGCCATCAAAAGACAGAACTAGAACTGACGTCAAAACAATCGTTGGGCAACTTCGGCTGCTAGAGGCCCCCCCGCCAAATCTCACAAAGCCTCGGGTGCCACAGCCTCTGCCTTGCCCTCTGCCTCCTGACTCCTTGATCCTCCCACCTTTGCTGGTCTGTACCCCAGAGGAGCCGGTAGGTGGAAGGTTCTCCTATCACCTACCAGAGTGGGAGAAAATGACAACAGACTCATGGGTGCTTTTATATTATTTCTTCTCTTACCAAGAGTAAGTGATGGGGTGGGTAGAATGAGTGACCTGGAGGTTTTATTGGAGAACTGTCTATGAATTCTACTGTGTGGCCTTTTACCACCAGTTGTAGCACCCATGAGTCTGTTGTCATTTTCTCCCACTCTGGTAGGTGATAGGAGAACCTTCCACCTACCGGCTCCTCTGGGGTACTCTCTACTGCAACAGCTGTCAGTGGAACCTTCCTTTCCACTGCTAGTCTCTCAAGATCTCTTGACACAGGAACAGGGGACCCTAGTACATCCAGGTCTCAAGTTCCTTTATCTGCATGTATGGCACCTACTAACATAGCTGCTGCTTGTTTTGGGGTTTCCCAGAGGGTAGCACAAATTCTGGTGGAGGCCAGAAAGCCCTCCACCAGAGCCACGTATGCCATGAAATGGAAACGGTTTTCCATCTGGGCAGACTCGAAGAGGATAGAACCGTTCTCTTGTTCAGTCACGAAGGTCTTAGATTACATGCTGCATCTCTGTGTCTTGGGTCTTAGTTACTCGACTCTAAAAGTACACTTATCAGCCATTTCTGTGTATATCGCATTCCTGTGGGACAAAAGACTTTGGCCCAGTTGGAGGTATCCAGAACTTTCCTGAAAGGGATCCTCCATCTGAAAGCACCAGTAAGGAGCCCTGCACCTCCCTGGGACCTGAATTTCATACTAGAGAAACTCTTTCTGCCCCCTTTCGAACCAGCAGCAAGTTTGGACATGCACATTCTTTCTTGGAAAGCGCTTTTTCTAGTAGCCATCACTTCAGCTAGGATTTCAGAGCTTCAGGCTCTCGTGTGTAAGGTTCCTTACTTGATTTTCCACAGAGACCCCGGTGGCTCTGCGAACCAATCCTAAGTTCTTACCCAAGGTGGTATCCGAATCCACCTTGAATCAGTCACTGGACTTGTCAATGTACTATCAGGAGCACTCCAATGGGTGTGAAGCACTTGTGCACACTCTGGACGTACACAGAATTCTTCGGTACTCTATGGATAGGACAAAGTCTGTCTGTAAGACTGACTAGTTGTTTGTTTCCTTTGCTCCCAAAAGAGAGAACACAGCTGTTTCTAAACAGTGTTTGTCTAAATGGTTGGCAAACTGCATTACTTTCTGTGATCAGAAGTACAACAAAACCCTTCCGGGTTAGGTTAAAAAAACACTAGACCAGAGACGTGGCTGCTTCTACTGCTTGTTTCAGGAATGTTTCAGCCACAGACATTTGTGCGGCTGCAAATTGGAGTTCTGTCCATACCTTTACCAGGCATTACAGTTTGGACATTGTGTCTAGGTGCAGAGCGGACTTTGTCCTTGCTGTCCTACAGGGACTCCTTTCATGAGTTCCCTGGAGTTGCCGGTAAACCCATTCCTGCCTCCTATGTCTCAGGTCTGTGCTTGGGACACAGTCCTATATGTGAGTACCTACTGCAAGAGCTCTTTCAAAGTAAGATAGTACAGTTACGTAAGAACTTACTGTAACAGTAGATCTTCGAGTGAGGCTCTTGCAATACGTACTGCTTTCTCTTCCAACCTCCCCCTGAGTTTCCTTCTGTGGTTTCTCATATTGTGCCTTTTGGGTCCAGGAGCCCTCTTCTTTTCTCCTGTCACACCTTTCTAGGTCTCTGGCAGGAGAACTGGAAGGCGGGCGTGGGGACCACCCCTTATATAGCGTCACGCTGACGGCAGTCACGTGACGTCGGGGGTGTTCCCCCGCCAGACACTGCTAGCTAGAAGTTTTCTGTGTGGTCCTAGCACCTGGTGGATTAGTCCGATATGTGAGTATCTACTGCAAGAATCTCTCTCGAAGATCCACTGTTACGGTAAGTTCTTATGTAATGTACTTTCCATTGGCATTAGGGTTCTGAGTAAATTATCTTTTTCCCAATTGTTAGATTGGGATTTCTGAGCAGTGGCTGCCCTAAATCTCTTTGTGGTTGGATTTTAAGTTCTTTGGGCAATTGTTGGTGCACTTTAAGTGATGTTCCTATTGGGACATTTTTCCAGCAGCAGTTTATGAGCGATTTGGGTCAGTACCTTTTGCGTCGCACAAGTCTGTCTCTGTGTATGACCATAAAAGGGCTTGTACCCGGTTGTTGAATCCTGGGGGACATATTCAGAGCCGACTGGTTGCGTGGGTACAAAGATGCGCCGCACAGAATTGATGCTCCGGCCGGCTCAGAGAGTATATTCAAACAGCACGTGCAATTGGTACTGATCGGACACACTGTCTGAATATCTGCCCTGGATGCGCAGCCCATAACAGGCTGCCGCCAAGTCCCACACAGTGCAACCAGGGACTGTGCTGCATACCGCCTGTGGGCTATGCGTGGCGTATGCTTGGATGTGCCATTACCCCAATCCCGATATTCAGCTGGGAAATGCTTATTTTTTTTCTCTATATATTACTATTTCTCTCCCGCCCCCCCCAGCCTCCTGTGCTTAGCATCTTCGGGAGTCGCCAAGGCATCTCATCCCCCTCTTACCTCCGGTTCACCCCCATCCAGCCATGGTTGTTCCCCCTCCCCAGGCAGGGACGAGATGGGGCCAGTACATCCCGAATCGTCAGTATTTTGTCGGGCTACAACGGAGGCAGAGGTTGGGGATTAGTGCTAACGCTCCATCTACCCGTCTCACAGGAAGCTAATTTTCCATTTTTTATGTAGCGTGACTCGCACCTGGACATTAAGGCGCAAGCGCAGCCGACCATCACGCACCACCCCGTCACTGTATGTGACTGGTGCTGGCTATGCCTCCGGCTTCCACCAGAGGCCAGCCAATCACTGAGCCTTGTCCCCCCTCCCACCCAGGGAAGGCGAGCAGCCCTGCAGGCACTCAAGTCTTCTCCCCCCCGGCTGGCTCTTCAGCTTCCTGGGTTTGTTCCCAAACCCGAGTCGCCAGTGTCACTTGCAGTAGCACTACCGCTGTGCCGACAAGCCGGCTGTCAGCCAGGAAATGCTGATGAGCTCATTGGGCATTCATGGCGCAGAGGGGCACCATGCATGCTCATTACGAGCCCATTAGCATGGCTGCGCCCGGCTTAATGCACCTGGCGCCGTGCAATCACTGTGCATAGTAATGAACACCCCAGATCACCCTGTTAGTCTAGTGCCCCTCCAACCCCGAAGTCCGAGCGTACAGTACAACTATCACTAAACACTTCCTTGGTGGCCAAATGGTAACTCCTCCCATCCCTGAACCCTGTCCTTAGAAACTATGACATCCCGAACGTCCCTGGTAGTCTAGTGGACCCCCTCTCAGCCTTGATTGAAAGATAACGTACCATCCCCATAGTTCCTGGTAGGCTAGTGCCCCCTGCCTGCCCTGATTGTAACAGAAGATGTAATCCCAGTACATCCCTGGTAGTCCAGTGGACCCCCATCCCCACCCCCACTGATGCTCCCACACCCTACCCAACTCCCTGCATCCCAGCATGGCCAGTGAAGCTGGTGGGCAGCAAAACCCACCTGCATACCTCCCGGCTGCCTGCGATTGAGCTGTCCTGGGCAAGCAGCTTACAGTATCCCGATACGATACTATTGGTGCGACACACTGTCGACGGTGGGCCTACAGTGTGTACTGTAAGTTTTCATTCACAAGGACACTTTTGTGAATGAAGCTTACAGTATGCACTGCAAGCCCCATTGGTCGACATGCTCACCTGTGTTTGAAAGGAATATGCGATCCGTGTTAAACATATTATTGAGAATAAATTCAGTTTGCTTTCATGGGGATGCATGGATGGGCTAAGCTATACAAATACTGTTCACAAATGCGCCGCCTTGGCATAAAGATTTAAATTTGGGAGATCAATATCTCATTCGGACAAGGGGAGTTGGGAGAAGTGAATTTCAAATACGTGGACAAAGTCCATTCCAAATAAACCGAGAAATTAATTTGGTCCAGGCTTGGAAGTACTGAGGGGAGGGCTTAATAGGGAGGGTTTGAAGGAAATATATCCATGGGAGGATGTTCATCCTCACGGCCAAAACTCTACCAAACAAAGGGAGCTCAGGGTATCTCCACCAGGTCAAGTCTTCAGTAATAGTTGCTATAAGGGGTTCATAGTTAAGTAATTCTAAATTGGGCAAGTGCATTGGAATCTAGATTCCCAAATATTTCAATTTAGTTGCTCTCCATTTTATTTGGAAATTCCAACGTAGGGGCAAGGAGGTTGTAAGTTAAACATCAGAACCTTTGTTTTGGGCAGGTTCAGAGAGAAGCTGGAGAGATCCTTGAGAGCCTGGAGTAAATTCCATGTAGCCTGAAGAGACTTATCAGAATTTAAAAGGTTCAGCAGTATATGACCTGTGTAGAAGGGAATGACATACTGGGTTCCCCCAAGTGGGGTCCCCTCTGTTGCTGGGTTTCTACGTACAGCTTCTGCAAGGGGTTCAAGTGTATAATGCAAATAAAAAGGGTGACAGAGGGCAACGTTGACGGGTGCCCCTCTGTAGGATAATAGGAGTTGTCAAAGAACTGATAATTAACATAAGCTTGTGGAGCTGTGTATACGTTTTGTAGGAGTTCAGGTAAATAAGGGGGGAACACCATAGGTGGACAGGATGCCCCAGAGGAAGCTCCAGGACGGCCAGCCTGCAGGTGCAGAGGACCGAGGTGCTGGACGCCTTCCTTTGCACCACATTGGTGACCTGAGTTCAGGAGCGGACTCAGATCATTGGGGAGTTGGCACCGGGGGGCAGGACTGAGCAGCTGGAAGGCAGCGCTCCTCTCACCCCCAGTCCCGCTACCACTGGTTGAAGGCCCGGAGGTCAGCGTAGGCGAAGGGGGCGACACGTACTGGGAGGGCACCTCAAGATGCAGCGTGAGCATGCCTCCACATCTAGCCGAGGTACAGGGACTGGTTATGGGGAGAAAACGGGAGAAACGCTACAAAATATATATAGAAAAAAAGGAAGCTTCAGGACACCCTGTCAAACGCCTTTTTGGCATCAAGGCTGATAACTGCCATAGGGATGGAGCATTGAATAAGGTTTTCTTTTACAAGCAATGTCCTTAGATCAGTGACAGCTCTGGGGGTTTAAAACATAAGTCAGATTGGACCCACTGGTGTAAAAAATGTGGGTCAAATGAGGAACCTACTGTGTCAAAATATAATCAGTGGCAGATTTTGAACAGTTCACGTTCCCTTCCTTTAGGTAATGTTATTCATGGATTCATAGATTTTTTCAGCAGATAAGGACTGTCAGGCCCATCCAGTCTGCCTGTTTACAATAGCTCACAAAGCGACCAGTGATCCTTTTTGGTCATTGGCTTAGATTTTTCTTCCTACCTCTATTATTCCTTTGTTTCTGTCCCGTGCATGTTTAAAACCCACCAAAGTACGGGCTGCCACCACCTCCTTGGGCAGGCTATTCCATGCATCCACCACCCTTTCCGTGAAGAAAAACTTCCTGATATTTCCCCTTATGCGGCCACCCTTCAATCTCTTGTTGTGTCCTCTTGTCCTGGCACTACTGTTGAGCTGAAATATGTTGTCCCCTTCCATCTTGTTTATGCCCTTGAGGCAGTTGAATGTTTCTGTCATGTCACCTCTCTCCCTCCTCTGTTTCAGTGTGTACAAATTTAGGTCCCTTACTCTCTCCTTGTAAGGCTTGTGATGGAATCCGATCATCATTGTGGTCGCCCTTCTCTGTACCGTCGCTATTTTGTCAGTGTCCTTTCGAAGGTTTGGTCTCCAGAACTGTACACAGTATTCAAGGTGAGGTCTCACCACAGTCTTGTACAGTGGAACCATTACCTCCCTCCTACTGCTTGTGATTCCCCTTCCAATACATCCCAACATCCCACTGGCCTTTCTCACCGCCTTGGCAGTGTGCCTAGTGGCTTTCAAGTCATCTGTGATTATGACCTCCAAGTCTCTTTCCTCCATAGTTGCTGTTAGCAGCTCCCCTGCCCATCCTGTAGCATGCTCCAGGGTTCCTGCTCCCCACATGCATGATTTTGCATTTCTTTGCGTAAACCTTAGCTGCCATGCCTCTGACCATCTCTCCAACCATTCCAGGTCTCTTCTCATCCTTTCCATCCTCTCCAGGGTATCCACCCTGTTGCAGATCTTGGTGTTGTCCACAAACAGGCAAACCTTTACCTCCAGCCCATCTGCTATGTCACCGATGACACTGAAGAGGACTGGCCCCAGTACTGATCCCTGAGGTACCCCATTGGTCACCTCTGTTTTCTCTGATTGGGTTCCATTTACCACTACTCTGTTTTCTGTCCCTTAACCAGTTGCCAGTTCAGTTCACCACTTAGTGTCCCACCCCCAGGCTGCCTAGCTTGTTGACCAGTCTCCTATATGGGACCATGTCAGAGGCTTTCCTGAAACATAGAAACATAGAATTTGACGGCAGATAAGGACCGCCTGGCCCACCCAGTCTGCCCATTTCCCTACCTATTGGATAAGCTGCAGATCCTAGTTAACCAACAGCCTATTTCTTCTTACCCCCCACCAGAATTGCCTTATGTCTGTCCCTTGCATTCTTGAATTCCCCCACTGTTTTTGACCCCACAACCTCCTCAGGAAGTCCGTTCCATGCATCCACCATCCTCTCTGTGAAAAAATACTTCCTCACACTGCACCTGAGCCATCCCTCCCTCAATCTTCAGATTGTGTCCCCTTGTTCTTGCACATCTCTTTTTCTGAAAGATGCTACCCTCTTGGACTTTGTTGATTCCCTTGAGGTACTTGAAAGTTTCTATCATGTCCCCCCTTTCCTCAAGAGTATACATATTAAGCTCCTGCCACTTTCCCCTAATTCTACCCTCCTAACAATGGAGTCCTCTACCAGGAGTTGTTTCCTTCCCCTGTGGGGTCCCCTGCCACCCTCCTGTGGGTCTCCTTTGTGGAGGTTCCCAGCATCCTCCTTGGTCTTCACTGTAGGTGCCCCCATAGAGGAACCACATTCTGCCAGAACGGCATATGCATTGTGGAGAGGTACAACTGGAGGGATGTACCTCTGTTCCACCACTCTCACCCTCCTTGAGCCTACTGTGGTCCAACTGCTTCTCTTTGTTGGCAACCTCTGAGGCAGCGGTGGCGGCCTTGGTGATCCCTGGGTGGAAGAGGAGGTCACCGAATCCTGGCCTACTCAGCCTGGAGATGAGCAACCTCCTCCCTCAGCCCAGAGATGCCTGCAGATGGGACTACACTGCATCCTCCAGAATATCTCCTGGAAGACTGCCGCTCCACAGCCACTGCACTGCACCACTCCATCATGTCTTATTTGTGGCCCCTCAACTGTTGTTTTGTATGCTTACTCTTTCTTCTCTCTGTTTATTTATTTATTCTCCCGACTTTCCTACTGCCTCTATGCCCTTAAAGCTCCTGCTCTTCCTGTTCTGGGACAGGAAGTTCCTGTATTCCTCAGTAGTCTCCTTCTTACTTGCCCAGAGTCAGACCTCCAGCAGCTGGGGGTGGAGAGCTTCCTTCTAGGATGGTGAGTCTTTTGTGCCTCTGTGATCACTATTTTCCTGCTCCCAAACAGGAATTTCCTGTTGTCAGTCAAATCCTGTGCCTATAAAAGTTGATCTGGCTGGGGGAAGGGGGGCTGTATAGTCTCGGTAGAGTAGTAAAGTTCTAACAGCACCTCCTTCATCTTGCTGTTCTCTGCTAAAAGCTATCTAGGGCAGTTTTAAATCCAAACACCTGGCTTCCTGCTACCTAAGCCACTCCCACTAATTCACAGTTCCCTTCTTCACCTAACTAACTGCACAGATAACAGTTCCCTTCGCCCAACTCAGACAAACACACTAACTCTTGTTTTTTTTGTTTGTTTGTGAAGTCGGGTAGGCAGTGTCTACCCCAGACTGCTGCTTTTGTCACCCAGTCAGAGAAATATATCAGATTTGTTTGGCAGGATCGTCCTGCAGAGAACCCATGTTTCCTGGGATCCACAAGCCCATTGGCTACCAGGTATTCCACAATTCTTTCCTTGAGGAGTGCCTCCATTATCTTCCCAACTACAGAGGTTAGACTAACTGATCTGTAGTTCCCCCTCTTCCCTACTACTGCGCTTGTGAAGAGGGATGACGTTTGCCCTTCTCCAGTCCTCTGGGACCACTCCAGTGTCTTAAGGACTTGCTGAACAGGGCTGCTAAAGGGGCTACCAGTTCATACCTCAGCTCCTTTAGGACCCTGGGATGTGTGCCATCTGGACTCATGACTTTGTCAGCCTTCAGCTTTGCCAGTTCCTCTAGGACTCTCTCCTCTGTGAATAGACTGGTGTTTACCTCCCTATCTTTAACTCCCCTGAAGGCCAACTGTGGGCCTTGCCCATCCCCTTCCACAGTGAAAACTGAACATAAATATTCATTCAAGGTCACTGCTTGTTCCCCGTCTCCCTCCACTGTCTTCCCCGGCCCCTCTAAGCTTTGCTATTCCCCACTTTGCCTTCCTTTTCTCGCTGATGTACTGGAAAAATACCTTGTTCCCGGCCCCCCTTTAACCGACTGAGCTATTCTCTCCTCCGTTTGTGCTTTAGTGCTTCTTACTGCCTTTCCTGACTCTCTCAGGCACTTATGGTACCTCTTCTTGTCCTCTTCACTTTGTGTCTCCTTATACTTCCTGAAGGCTAGCCTCTTGGCCATTATTTTTTCTGCCCCCCCCCCCCCATCGTGAACCAAAGAGGCTTTCTTCTCCTTTTACACTTGTCTACAGTTATTATTATTTTCTCTCCTTCAGTGCCGTCTCATCCTCAGGAGGGCACCCCAGCCCCATCCTGGTGTCTACCAGCTGGCGCTGATCCGAACTTCAGGGCTTCCCCTGGTGGGGTTGGTGGGGGTCCCCATCCCCCCATCGAAGTCCAGATTTAGTGGGCCAGTGCCGTGGCTAGCCGGGAGTGGACCCTGTGAGGCGTCCTCCGCCATTGTGCATGGCAGTGCTGTTTTCCTCCTGTTCTCACCATTAGTTGGGGCAGTGCAATGATGCCAGCGGACGGGAGCGTGCATGCATCTGCACGCACTCCCTCCAGGTGTTTGATCCGACTCCTCCCCACCTTGTGGTGCGGCGCCCTGTCCCCCAGTCTCCGCCATGGGGAGAACAGACGCCAACCACAGGAAACCCCTCTCCCTGTAGAAGGAGAGCAGTCCATCGGACACGCAATCCTTCTCCTCCCCTGCTGACCCCCGGCGGCCCATGCTCATTCCCGAACACGGGTCGCTGGTGTAGCTCCTTTTACACTTATTTGTAGACCTGACGCATTGTTCTGTTACCCTCACTGTAGCCTCTTTGATGTGTACCCATTTCTCCTCCATATTCCAGTCTGCCCTTCTAAAGACTAAGACTCTTGTTTTTGTATGGGTTGACTGGATCCCCGTGTCCACCTTGATCCACATCATATTGTGGTCACCGGACCCTAACTGTCCTTCTACCCTAAGATCTGATACCCTGTGCCTGTTGGTCAGCACCAGATCCAGGATTGCTCGGTCCTTGGTAGGTTCCTGAATGAGCTGTTAAGATTAAGTGCATAGCTGGCCTGGTGGCGCTGAGGCGCTGGACGTCTCACCTCGTGGCACGCCGGCGACCCAGGTTCAGGAGCGAGCCTGAGTCGCCAGAGGTCGGCACGGGGGGGGGAGAGGGTGGAGCTGGATGGTCCTCTCCAGGGAGGTGGGATGGCATCCCTCACTATGGCTGCCCCCTGGTGGAGGGCAAGGTGCTGCGCAAGCAGGGTGCCAGGCGATAGGCCAATGGGGCGGGAAGAGGGGGGCTGTTACCGGGGCTGTAAGGTGCATGCTTGCCTCCACACGCATACGACCTTCTCCTGGGGCCCTCGGGAATATGGGAAAAAAACAAGAAAATCGGAACCAGCGGGAGGATGGCGACCGACTGACTGTCTGCAGGCACTGCTCCCAGACCGGGCGTTAGGTAGGCCCTGGTAATTCCGGGGGACATAGCTGGGGGAGATGGTCAGATGGGGGCTGCACGGGGAGGAGAGAAAGTATTAAATGATAAAAAAAAAGAGTAGGTGCGTCAGTTTTGACCCACTAACAAAGGAAAGCGAGGTCAAATTTGAGCAGGATGCGACTTTTACTCTTTTGGTGCATATTAGTGCTGTCCCTGCCTTGGATATTGTCAGTAGTTTGGCGACACTAAATAAAAGCAGGTTGATCAGGCTTGATTAACTGTGGAAGAAGGGCATCCAGTCGGCTGGCAGTGATTGCCATAAATAAACTGTAATCAGTGTTTAGGATTGAGATGGGATGGTATGAAGTGGTAAGGGGAAGGGGCCTTTGTCTGGTTTTAATTTCGCAGTGATCATAGCATAAGCCCAGGATGGGGGTGAAGGAGAATCTAGATGGTGAGTAGCTTGAAACGTTGCCAGCAGGGGAAGGGCAGTAATACCATGGAAAACAACCTGACCATTCTACCGGAAAACCATCCGGTCCGGGGCACTTTCGTATTTTGACCTCGGAGAGAACAGTTTGTAGCTCTAACATACTGATCAGAGCCAGCAGAGACTCCCGCTAGGAATCTATCAGTCAGCAGAGAGTGGTTAGAAAGGAAATCTTGAATCTGTGAGGAAGAGGGAGATGAGCTCTCCGTGTTAAAGGGACTGATAGTAAGTATGGAACTAATGGCGGATCCCAGCTGAATCATGAACCAGCCTACCAGTATCAGGGTCTCTAATTTGAATTATACAGGCTGTTTTGGTATGGATTGAAGTCTGCAAGCCAATAAGCGCGAACCACAGACCCCACCCTCGTAAAAACTATATCTTAATTACTGTAAGGCCTGTTAAACTTTAACGTCAAGTATTTTTTGTATTTTGGCTTTGAGCACGCGAATGTGGCTTTTGAGGGCAGAATCCCCTGGGCGATATAAAGTCTGTAGTGTCTGCAGTTCTGCTGTAAGTTGGTCATATATATTTCTGTTCCCGTTGCTGTTTTTTTATGGGATGCACATTTGATCAGTTCTTCTTTGATAATGGTTTTTAAAGTATCCTGAGGGATTGTGGGTGACACATCCTCTGTGGCATTATCCCTGAGGATCTGCGCCAACTTTTTCTTTTTCTCTGATTTTACTTGGGGTATCCTTAAGTTCCTTTTCATTTTTCCAGTTCCTAATGGTGGCTAACCTCAGTAGTTCCCTTCTGATATTACACTTAGTTGCTGCCCAGAGGGTGTCCAGATTCTCAATTACTCCTAAATTATTACAAGTTTGTGATGAAAGCGTTAAGTTGTTCTACCCGGGTTTTATTCTTCAAGAATTGATTATTGAGGTGACATAAATTGTCCTGCTCTGTAGCAGAAGCAAACTGATTTGCCATTGATACTGGTGCATGATTAGATATTGCTTTAGCCTTGATCTCACAGCAGCCTAGCCCTTGTATCCATTCTTCTGATGCCAACGGGAATCTGTGTTGTGCATTGCACAGGTAAAGGTATATTCTCCAACTTTTGGATGGAGTATTCCCTATATATCTACTAAGTCCCTACTATCTTGCAGGTCCTCACTCCTCTGTGCAGGTGTGGGCCCAGTCTGTGTCTAGCTGAACAATCTGGTTTAGTGTCCTGGACAAGAACAGTTTTAGTGTCCTGGACAAGATTCCAGTTGTCCCCTAGTGGACGCCACACCTCGCGCCACGCTAGTTACCCAGGTTCGGGAACGGACTCGGGCCGCCTGGGGTCAGCAGGGGAGGGAGAGGATTGAGCATCCAGACTGCTCTCCTCTCCCGGGTTGGGTGGTAGGGTTTGAATTGCTCCTTAGCGTCCCCCGATGGAGATCGGGGGCCCTGCAAGGAGTATTGCTGTAACAGGAGGTGGAGTGGCAGCGGATCTTACCGCAGCACTGTGCAGATGTCATTGCACGTCCGTGCTCAAGGGGGAAAAACTGCAAGAAAGTCCCCGGAGGACCTAGGGAGGCAGCGGTGACCCCGGGAGCCAACACCCACATCCCGACGTCGGACCACTATTCCACCAGCTCTCCCAAGGCCCTCAACCCAGCCTAGGACCATTGTTCTAATCTCAGAAAGTTCACCAGGTAGGTGAGGTCTTGGGGGGGGGGGTGAACCCGGAGGGGGAGGGGGGCCTGGACGGATCTGTGGGTCTGGAAACGGGGTGCTCAGCCATTGTTCTCCCGGACTCCCATGGAAGGGGTTTCAGACAGGGAGTAGAGGCTGAGGCTGTGAGGGTACTCCCGTGAGATGCCCTGTTCCCCCAGTGCTAGAAATAAAGTCTCAAAAAAAAAATACTTGAGTATTTCTGCAAAAACTAGAGGTGAATCAGCACTTGGACCATACACATTGCCCAACACTACTTTATTAGAGTTCAGTACTCCCTGTAACAGAAGGTATCTACTGTCTAGGTGTGCTGTTTCCTTCTCAACTTGAAACCTTACACTTCTCGCAGACAGGATGGCCACCCCTTTATTGTTTGTGTCAGCGCCGGCTCCGATGGCCTGGCCCACCCATTGTATACAGAATAGGTTACTCTTATTAAAAGGAGTGCCTGTGTCTTGCAGGAAACAGACCTGAGCTCTTAGCTGTTTTAAGTGGCATAATACCTGACGATGCTTGTTGGGGTGTTGACTTCCCTTAATACTCCACAAGGTGAATTTAGTGTTTGACTCCATCATTAGATATAATAATACCAGAGTCGGGTTTATAGTACTGGTTAAGTCTAACGCTGAAGAATTTCTTACGTGTTATATCTGCCCTTTATCAATGTAATTCTGTCAGATACTGTTGTTCCCCACCCCCACAAACAAACATTTTAAGTCTTCCCCTAGTAACATAGAAAAGAATGAAGAAGTAGCTCGATAGACTTCAGTGAAATCCATAAGGAATAACTTTGACTAATAATTTCCCTGGTGCCTATTATTAGTCCCCATGAGGTAACTCTCGAAGTGAAAGTATAACATCAAGTGCTTAAATGGGCACAGGTGAGTGTGTGTATTGATCAATCTCTTAACACCTCTGATACCTTACAGGTCGGTTCTAGGCATTTCCATGAGAGCAAAAAGGTATCCAGCTTATTTCTGTAAATGGTTAAACCAACTTATTTCAATTACCATTTTTAGTTGGAAATTACAGTATCAACTTTAAACAGTTTTTCTTAAATTCCATTATGCATTATCTTTTTTTTTTAATACTTTATTTTTATTTCTTATATCAAATCTGATACAAAATCTTACTTGGTTATAAGTAATAGTAAGTAGTAGAGGTACAGTGTAAAAATCAGGATATGTTACTTCTCATCCAAGGTTACAGCATAGGTGGGGGAAGTTCTGCTGAAGTATCAGCGAGTGTATCCGAAAAAGTTTAACAAAGTGCTAGATATGCAGCCGTGACCATGGACTATATACCAAATAATATAAACATAAGTCCGAAAATGTCCCGGGGTACAAGACCCATATAAGCCAACCAGTGACTTGTAATAAAGTCCATGTATAATTCGGCATTCGATAATCATTTCTATAAATGGGGCAAACCTTAAAGTCCACACGCCCCTGAAAATACCATTCTTATGCTAAATTAAGAAACGTCGGTTAGGAAACTGTTGAATTATATACATAAGGTAAAGAAAAACCTTTTTAAAGACTGATCTTATTAATAGGTAACAAGGCATTATTAAGGTACAAATCTACAGTATGTTTAAAACTTTCTTCAGCCCTCATCTGCCTCTTCAGGGTATAATACATTGTGCATAAAGTCATCGTTGATCTTGGCCAGTCTTTTGCCTGCTTCTGATGGATCGGTAAAAATGTAGGTTTTACCTGAATAAGAAATTCTGAGCTTCGCAGGTACTAGTAAAGAGTGACTAACTCCAAGAGACTTTAGCTCCCCTCTGACCACATCAAAGGCCTTCTTTCTCTGGCGCGTGCTATAGCTGAGGTCTGGGAAGTAAAAGATCCTGGAACCATCTGGTAATTGTAGAGGGCCCTTATTCTTTGCAGCTTGCAGGATTCTGTCCCTCATATGTTGACCCACTGTAACAATGAGGATTGTGCGAGGTTGATCCAAGTCTGTTGCTTTCTTCCGTGGTGTAATCCGGTAGGTGTTGAAGATGAGGTCGGTACGTGAGAGTCCCAAATTAGTTGAAAGATGCTGGGAGACAAAATGACATATATCATTCCCTTCATAACCCTTGGGGACCCCAAGGAGATTAACATGTGCTAGCCGAGCTCCATTTTCTAGATGCTCCAAACGGAGCCGGAGGATTTTATTCTCAGAAACGAGCCCTGCAGTCACCACGGAAGTTTTGTCAGCAGACTCCTTCGCCATCCGTGACTCCCCCGAGACTGTAGTGACTTTAGTCTCCAGGTCAGATATCCTTGTGTTGAAAAGGTCCATTTTTGCATCTAGAGCTTGCATTGATTTGTCTAAGGCTTGTACAGCTTGTATAACAGCACTGTTAGAGGGCTCATTCTGTCCGGGTCTGCCACAAAGGCACGTTGGTCAGCACCATCAGGCCTCTTGCCTGGTTTTCCTCGGCCTGTATCTTGTCCCGTCTTGCGAGGATTCCTCATTGCTTACAGTCTCAGGATTCAGTAAGTAGCTTCTATTCTCAGTTGTTGCAAGAATTTTATCAGCTTAGTTCAGTTTCCAGTAAAAAAAAAAAAGTATTTGGAAGGTATTCTCATAGGGAATGCAGGAGCTTCTTGGTGTGCGACCGATGCTGTTGGCTGCTAGCCACGCCCCCCCCCATGTATTATTTTTTCAAAATGTTTTAAGTGTTTTTGTTGCTAATTGAGCTGAGACCGAAAGCTGGGTTGTACTGACTTGCTTGCATCCTGCTGTCTCAGTGGTATCTTAAGTTACCTATGGGACCATTGTGGGGATAATCTCTGAGGCACTCCCCAAGTCCTTACACATGGGTCGTGTCCACCTGATAGGTTGCTTGATGCACATGTGACTTCAGAGAAGTCCGACCTCCTTTCCCTGTGATGTTGCCTCTCCAGGATCAGTTCTCAGTGTGCATTGGTACAGGTTGCTGCACACAAAATCAGCTCCCTAGAAAATCAACATTTCACATACAAGAAAAAGGTAAGAGACTACGCTAATACAAGGAAAATTATATTCAGCAGTATCCGCTAGCTAGCTTGCAGTCCATAAGATGTGTTTGCGTCGCTATTTAAGACTAATAGTTGGCTATCTCAGGAAGCAGGCAACATTGTACTACAGTGTGCCAAAAGAAGCTTGTAATGAACCCAGTACCCAATCTAAGGTATAGATCATACCTTGTAATCTGTTAATCTGTTACTTGCTTCCCAATTCACAGCCCCTACCCCTATTCTGCACTGCACACCAAGCAGCAATACTTTCGGGGAAAGCAAAAAAAAAAAAAATTTTTTCAAAATACTTCCATGGTTATTCCTTGGACTCTCTGCTAGCGAGTCTAAGATAATAAGAGAAAAGAAATATGAGCAGGCTTCTGTGACCCCTGCTGGCGGTCCCAGTGTAGTTCCCCCTGCACCCACTACTGCATAGTACTGGGCAGAGAACCCCCTATGACTCCTGCTAGCAGCCATAGGGGTAGTTTTTTCAGGGATGCCTCACGTTACTCTTCTGCCTTGTAATCTGCGAGTGGATTTCTGCAAAAAATATTGCTCCTACATTACACCCCTCATTTTGGGGGAAGAAAGCCTGCTTCTCTGGTGTGCAGCCCATTTGCAGTTAGCCCATCCAAAAAGATTCTGGTTGATACATGTTTCCTCTCCCTAGCAAGATCCTGACTCAACTGCATAGTGATTGAATGACTGGGCACAGTAACTGATTATCATTGGGGGCAGACAATAAATGACATTATTGCAAAATAAAACTAGTACGCCTGGTAGCAGTACCTGTATTTAGATGTAGTGTAGAATATTTCAACACAGCAGCTCCAGAGTATGTTTTGGCAGATATGCAACTGTTTAAAATTGCAAAACTGGCAGTCTTGCAAATGTTAGCACTGCGGCCTCTACTAGTGTCAGTTGTCTAGAAAAATATTAGCTGAGATTTTGGTAGCACAGTATTCAAATTATGAACATTATCACATCATGCAGGCATAGAGATTAATAGCTACCCGAACACCCCTGCTAGTGGTGCCAGGAGCTCAAAGCAATATCTGACCCACATAAAAGAACACAGAATCTATGCAATGATTTACAGGAGGTAATATAATATATAATCAACCTGGTTCCCTTGCCAGCGGTTCCTGAGTTTTATTATTCACCAACAAGAACATGATGACCCACTAGCATCACTAACTTGTAAAAAGGGTACTCACAAACCCATCCAGAAAAGTTTCCTTGCATTGGAAGGTGCTTAAAATGCCCATGCTGTATTCAGCCATTCCTCGAATTCCGTGGCAGTAAATAAAAGCACCGGCAAACATTTCATGTTATTTTCTATCCAAAAACACTCCCCACAGAGAAAAGGAAGCTCTAGGGACCAAAATGGAGCCACTCAAATGTTATTTTATGACTTCTCAAACAGCATGACCATCCCCCATGCTTCTTCATAGTTTCCAAATTTCCTTCTCCATGAGAACTGCAAACTGACTGGCTCTCAGCTCTCGCGAGATCGTGGCCACCATCTCAGAGGTAGATAAACAAGATTTGACTAAATCCAACATATCTTGCAACGGAGAATAGAGCTAGCAGTAGTACAGCTTCTCAAGCCTAAGTCCCCTAACTTTTAACACTGACCATGAAGGACAATTGAAGAAACATACTTTAAAGAGAGAGAAAAAAAAATTGCAGATGATTCCTCCTCAGCTTGCCACACCGAAGGCAAGAATAGCTAAGACATCCTGCCCACCTCCCCCCTCTTAAAGGCACATGCCTACATTATCCTAAAGAATACCAAGACATACAAAAGGGGCCAGAATAAATAAATAAAATATAAATTAAAAATAAATAAAACACAGTACTGTATTATATTGGGTCAATATACAAGGAGGTCTGATTACTAAAAAATAACTTTTTTGGGAAATAGTGTACTTTAATAGTCATTTCTTTTACTGATATCCACAGTTTCCTTCTCTTAATGGCACAGTCACATATTAATTAAGGATCCGCTACTATGTACTGTGTATGACAAAGTAATGCATACTAATGTGAATGCATGACTTAACCCCATTAATTTTATACAAAAAAAAAAAGGCTTGAACAACATAATTTATCACATTTTTGAAATTTTAAGGATGCTAAACTTAAAGGATGCTAACAGAGCCATGTATTGTTGGAGATCTTTCACAGATGACCAAATAGATTCCACAGCCACAGTAGCGCAGTACATCAGGGGCTACAAAATAATTAAAGGCTCTCATTCCTTAAATGGGCATATACTCTAATCCCCCCTACATGCTGTCCAGAACAAGCATACCACTTTACTAAGGTGCTGGATGACCTGGAGCTCCTGCCAGCAGCTCCAGAGTCTATCCACTATTAAATGAGCAAGTGGCCACCTTAGAACATCAGGAGTACCCTGCCAGCATCCCGGACTGCTAAAATACTAAGTATGTGCCACAGTTCCCCATTACAGGGATAGTAGCACCTGGAGTGCTCACTCAAGACATAACTATGCAACAGTTTCTGAATCATTTTCTCAATCCCTCTGTGCCTCACCTCAAAATTACGTGCTCTCAATAGGTTTTTATGGCACATTATGTCTTTTAAACTCACCACCTTCTTCTATCAAAAGGTAGAGGAAACTCCGCTATCATCTGCCTGACTCAAACACCACAAACAAAGTAGGTCTCATGAGGAGGAGGAACACTGAGGAACTAACCTAACTTGCCTATCCAGATTGGCAGCTGTGACAAATATCATCATGAGACTTGCTGCTGTGATCTCGGATAAGCTCTCCACTCCCCCCCCTTATCTATGCGGGATTAAGGGTGCAGGCAGCCGTCAGACAGTGTAGATTGACTGACAGTCACTGCCGCCATCTTGTGGAGAGTGCAACTACGCTCACAAATGTCCAACCAGCACAGAGGGCATTGGTTAAAAGCACCAACCGATCTGCAACTGCAGACCACAATGCGAATATTTAAATATACAGATAGTGATTTGAAAATCAATTAATAATGGGGTAAATACATTGGGGGCAGCACTGTTACCACAGCGGTGGGCAAGACAGCATAACACTGAGTCCTTCACTCACTCTAGCCACATTTATAGGGACAGTGCACACTTTAATGCACAGGCACAACAATAGCCTGTACGGTGCAGAACATTATTGATTACTGTGCAGGGGGGAAAAAAATGAAGGGAAGTAATACATAAATAAAACAATATATCTAATTCCCCCACCAACTCCACTCTTTCTATGTATCCTTTCTCAACTTACTACAATGGCCAAAACAAAGAGTGGCAGCCAACACACTGTGCTGCTAGCCCCACAACAACTAAGTATACTGTGTGCATCAGATGCAAAAGATGACCCATGCCATCTGACCAGGAGGATGCTGGGGAGGACACCAATGAAAACACAAAAGACAAGGCACAGACAGATATGCCACCTGCAATCCCACATCCTCCACTGGGCAGGATTTACACACAGCAACAATTCCCCACCAAAATAATCAACCAATGCAGGTACAACTATTGTAAAACACCATGTGAAATAAAGTCAGGTACCGGGCAGGGCCAGAACCCCACTCACCACAGCCGGATTCAGAAACACACTCCGATCTAGAAACAGAGCTGGAGGTGGTTATATAAACACTAATATCCATATGGTGTTTGCCTGATCAGATGCAGCCATGAGTGCGAAATACAATGACGAGGGTGGGGTTTGCCACACCAACTCCTACCCCACTACCCAAGCTAATCCCCACATCTTAATGGCACACCGCCCATGCGATTTGCCTGCTAATAATGCCATGCACCCTTGAGTAACCTCTGCATAGTGGCCACTGCACTGGGAAGCCTAGAAAAGTGGTACGTGCAAGAGTAAAAAATGGCCATAAACATTCTGGAAACCAGGGCACTATCCTGTGCACCACTGCAATTCACAAGGCTAGTTAGGAAAAATGGAAATTGCCTCATGAGCTCGGGCAGTCAGGTTATCATCTCCTATATCAACAGGCAAGGAGGAACAAAGAGCAGAGCCATACAAAGAGAGGCTCAAGACTCATTCCTTGGACACAAAAACATGTTGCACATATCAGCCATACACTTGGCAAGCAGGCTGAATACCACCGCAGACTGGCTAAGTCGCCAGTTAATATATCTGGGAGAGTGGAAGATTCATTCCAACATATTCCAAATGATCAACAGACATTGGGGACCAATAAAATTAAATGTAACCCCCCCCCCACCTACAATTGGGGGTTCCTAGAAGCCTTCCCGGAGCTTGCTTGAGTGCTCACTGCCTGGCTGGTGTTGGTAAGGCGGTAAATGGGGTTGTGTGAGTGCCTAGACCCTCCACGTACTGTCTCTTTAAGAGCTGCCTGCTCGCAGGGTCTGGTGTTTGTAAGGGGGAACTGGGGTTTCTCTGCTTGAATCCCGCTCTGGACTGCGGTCTGATCGCTCTGTTCCTGCAGTCGCTGGAAGCAAAGGGGAAGCCCATCAGAAAGATGTAATTGTCTCCCTGAAAACAGTTAGAGTAATGGTAAAAATGCAGCCTGTCTAACCTGCCTTTCTTGCAGCTGGGACTCTGCGTGCTGTGCCCCTCCATTTTGGACCAGGACGTTCTGAAGGGTCCAGTAAGGTGCCTGGGGCAGTTAATGTGAAGGATTAAGCGACCAGCCAGGATCGGGACTCTAGATGGAGCAGGCCGACCAATGGGGACTTAGCTAGTGATTCTGGGAAGTGAAGTCTGGGCCCTAGCGCCTTGTCGCACCAATAGAGAGCGATTTAAGTGCCTGGTGCCTGCAGCCCACCAGTGAGCTCGGGTGGCGCCCAAACTGGGAGTTCTGCTCCCTGCCAGGGCAGATGCGTTGTAACAGTGAAGGAAAGGGGCTCTGAGCTTCGCGCCGTTGAGTGTTCACGCCGAAGCGCGTGAAAAGGCGGACCGTTTCATTGCCAGCGCCACTGGATTAAATCCATTGCAAAGTGTGTCGAGAGGAAGCTGTGTACAAACACAGCTACCTACCAGGCTTCACCTGAAGAGGACTGGAGAATCTGCTGAATTGCGGTCAGTCTGTCAGGACATTGAAACTGCAGTGAAACGCCCGCATAGCTGTGAGTTCGGTCGGGTTCAGGAAGCAGCTGCCTGGTATGGTACCCCTCTGTTGTTTTTCCATATAAATGTGTGAGGAGGCCTTTGAAGCTCAGGCTCAGCCTTGCAAGTGGTGAAAGAGTGGTTCTCTGTTGGAGTTGTGAGTACTGAATCAGGGTAGCTCCCTGCTAAAGGTTATAAACAAAGACAAAGTCGTTTAGTTGTGTTGCAGACTGTACTAATTGAGCTTTCTGGCTCCATCTAATCTTCATAGGAATTGAATGCTCCTTTGTGTCAGGGCTTCAACCAGCTGCATCGAGGAACTAGCCATTAGGGCTTGGGTACCTATAGACAGTAACTGTACCTTATTTTTCAGGGGGTCCCCGGAGTGAGCTGAGTGGTTCGAGACGGGGGTGTAAGCGTTCAGGGTGATAACATTATAATTAAACTGTGTAAGTCACTAGTGGGAAGAAGGGGGGGGGGTTGCAGCAACCCAGAGGGCTGTGACCGAGTCAACCTTGACTGTTCTGACCCCGACCTCTGGGTGGAGGCACCCGTCAACGGATCTGGGCCCCTCACCCTGTCACAGCTGAGACAGGCAGGGGTAGTAGCCCTTGGGATAGCACCCCTTGGGGGGTTACATAAACTTAATGGCCACCAACAAGAACAAGCAGTGCCCCAGATTCTACTCCCACTTCAGGGATGACAAATCCAAGGGAGTGGATGCACTATCAGCTACATGGACATTCCAAGTAACCTAC
Source organism: Neoceratodus forsteri (assembly GCA_016271365.2). Taxonomy (NCBI): domain Eukaryota; kingdom Metazoa; phylum Chordata; order Ceratodontiformes; family Ceratodontidae; genus Neoceratodus; species Neoceratodus forsteri. The sequence goes on from JADMNL010000030.1 coordinate 171,132,543, forward strand.
ATCTTTCCACCAATACTACAGGTTCTGAAAAAGATATGCAGTACCAGAACCTGGGTGATAATCATCACCCCTCATTGGCCCAGGAGAACATGGTTCACCATGATTGTGACAGTGGCACTAGACCACCCATGGATACTACCATTCAGGGAAGATATTCTCACCAGTTACCGGTATGTCACCTCAGTCCGAACAATCTCAAACTAACAGCCTGTCTTCCAAAAAGGAAAGACTGAAACCTCATTACCTCAAAATATCAGAGACATTCAAGATTATTCCACAGATGGTGAGAAGAAAAGGGGAAAAAGAAAAAAAAAATACATAAAAAATAAATTAATAAAAATAAATAAATAAATACAACCTCTAACATACTTCTCATCCTTCAGCAAGGTCTGGATAAAGGACTATCTCCAGCACCCCTAGCAGTGCAAGTGGCAGCAATCGATCCAATCTACATCCTAAGATAAAACAATGGACCACTCCCTGGGACCTCAACTTAGTACCCGAGCAATGACCAACTCACCATCTGACCCTCTAGAGTCACTACCACTCAGAGGGCAAACACTTAACCCTTATGGTCACCATATGTTCCACTAGATGCATAAGTAAACTACAAGAATTATCCCACAGACTGCCTTATCTGGTATTTCATGAGGACAAGATCAGCTTAAAGTTGATGCCTTCCTTTCTGCCTAAAATATGCACACTTTTTCACACCACATGGAATATCAAAATACCTGTCTGTATGCCTGCAGACAAGGTAGATAGGGACCCTGAGCATCATCTGCTAGCCATGAGGAGATTAATGTCAACTTACATCAAGAACGGCAGACATATGGCACATATTGGCTTAAGTCTCCCATCACAGAGGCGCAAAAGGTCTCAAATCATACACCAACAAAAAAAAACAAAAAAACAATCAAGGCCATTCCACCACAGCAATAGCCACATCATGGGCCGAGAGAAACATGGCCACAAAAGAGAAAATTTGTGCTGCTGCTACTACATAGGCATCGACACACGCATTCACTAAACACTACAGGGTAGATGTAACCCTGGAAGCAAAAACTAACTTTACTTACGTAGTGTTGTTAGCAGCAAGGCTGAACATAACATAATGGACTGACTACCCACCCTTCTCACTAGGGTACTGCTTTTTACATCGAAATCCATGTGTAAGGACTTGTGGAGTGCCTCAGAGATTATCCCCCACAATGGCAGTTTACTCACCTGGTAAAGGTGATTGTGAGGGTATACATCTCTGAGGCTCTCCACAACCCACCCAGGTAGTCAGTCAGAGACAAAGGACTCAAAGATGAGCATTAAGATGTAACAATCAGCATACCGTATGGGTCGGAAATGCTAGATTTGTATAAATAAGAAATAAAGAGAAGACCCTCGGGGGCCACAGATTTTTTTGGGTAAAACATAAATGCCTCTACTATAATTTATACATAGATACATAGACAGTGTCGGCAGATAAGGGCCTATGACCCACCTAGTCTGCCCATTTAAGTTTGTAACTTCAGTTTATGTTTTCCTAGAACTCTGTTGCCCCTAACCCCTGACCTCCAGAATTCCTTTATGTCTATCCCATGCATTCTTAAATCCCGTGATTGTTTCAGCCCCCACCACTTCCTCAGGCAGGGTGTTCCACTTGTCCACCACCCGTTCTGTGAAGAAATTCTTCTTCACATTTCCTCTGAATTGTCCTCCCTTCAACTTCATCCCATGCTCTCTAGTCCTGGAACATCTTTTTCAGTTAAAAATAGTATATTCTTACACCCTGTTCCTCCCTGTAGGATACTTGTATGTCTTATTTAACACACTAAGATACGTATCAGGAAACATTGTGCTGCCTACTTAACAAGTCAAGAGTTATTGATTACAGATTAAGTATAGCTTTGGAAGAATTCGAACTGATCCTGGAGAGGCAGCATCACAGGGAAAGGGGGGGCAGACTTATTTGAAGTCACATGTGCATCAAGCAACCTATCAGGTGGGCACAACCCATGTGTAAGGACTTGTGGAGTGCCTCTGAGATGTATACCCCCACAATCACCTTTACCAGGTGAGTAAACTACCATTATTGCCCAACTGCTCCCCCCAACCAAAAAGAAAAACCACTGTTGTCTCTCAGACTATTTGCCCCCTTAGTGCTCTTTGCAGAGACACTGTACCTGTATGTATCCCTGGCATGACTTTGGGGATGGCCAGTGGAGAACTGTGGGTTAGGTGTTCGGAGCCATATTAGCTTTGGGTTTGTAAATAGCTGGCAATACTGTACAACAGGATTGCCGGTTTCATGGTAAAATTCAGCCTAGCGGCAGTCATAGGTTGGTGTTTTTACTTCAGTAAATAGGCATATACACCAGAGCAGAGATTCGAGTTGCTGCTGGTGTTCGTGCGGTTGGCATCCCATTCAGGACTGCAGCCCTAGAGCTAGGAGGGTCAGTTATCGCTTCGACAGTTTTAAAAAAAATAAAAGTATCTGTTGTCCTTAAAGGGACACTGTCAACCTGTTTTGCATCATATTATTTCTAGTTAAAAAACTACATTTTATGATTGCCTACCTTCTCTAAAATTCATTGATGTTGCTGTTTGTTTTGTCTGTCTCCTTGTTTAGAACTGAAATGCATGCCAATGTATATTAATAAACAGTGTTGTTTTGTTTCAAATCCTGACTCTATTCTTACTGAATACTTCCTGAACATTAGAAACACCCCTAAACAGGGATCCATGACAGTCGATCGACAAATTCGTTGTCGACCTACTGTACTGCGACACCTTTATGTCGACCGGTTTTGCGGTTGGCATAAAGGCAGTCACTTGGACTGTGTTTTCTTGAGGAGGGGTTTGCCTCAAACCCCTAATGGGGCTCTGCCCTGCAACCCCCATAACTGAACTAATCAACTCTGACCCAGAGTTGATTCGGGAAGGGGGTGCAAGACCCCCAGGAAGCAGTGACAGTGTCCCATGCTGACACTACAGCGACCTGTCACTGTAGTGTCGGTCACAGTAAAATTGTTGCCGTAGGGAGTACATTCCCCTAACCAGTGCAGTCACTCATGATACAATAGCCTCCTAAACTCTCACTGCATCATGAATGGCAAGACTGTGCTGGGGGCGTTCCCAATCCCAGGAAACATGCAGTTGGAGTTGATCAAGGAATGTAAACAAACCTGTTTTTGTGTGGTAACACCAGTATATTGGGCAGTCTGTTTTTGACTTTTAAAAGAAAAAAAGAATCTGAATTCAACTACCAACTACATCAGCAGCCTTTATATAATGTTGGCAATCATAAAATGCATTTTTTAAACTAGGGATGCTTTGAGGCCTAAGGACTGGGTCCCTTTAAGCTGCTGAAGTGACTGCCAAGTTCCGTTCTAGTGACATACTGACTCTAGGCTGAGTTCTGACTGGGCTTCTACATAGCTTGGAAGTGTGTGCTATAGATTGACATTTGATGCCATCTTAACCCAATGTTTACATCCTGGGTTTCTGGAAGTGAGGCATGCACATCATGATAGAGCCATGCATGGAAGCAGTGTCTCCGCCCTGAGTTGCAGTTTGCTTCTGTGTCCCATGCAGCATCTTCTTTGGGAAGGTAAGTTTTCCTGTCAGATCGCCATCTTGGTTTGTTGTTGCTATGAACTGGCAGAGTTCCCATTTTTTATTAATGTCTGGCTGGACTTACATTTAAATGGAGATGTGAATAGAAACAATATTTGAGAGAGTGAGATTCAGAGTCGATCATAGACTCTTTGTGAGAAATGTTCACAAGTAGCCCTGCATAGTTCAGGTTTATTTCCAGTTCTGCCCATTCTTACAAAATTACCAAAAAGGCAGCTATAGTACTCTGCTTCTCAGGATAATGTCCCTTCACTTTTCCCGGATTGTTCTCATGCAGGCGTGGGCTTGGCTTTCTCTTCTGTGGCTGAAGGTGATGCAGGTAGCAGGTTTGGCATTAGTTGAGTTAATTCCATTCTGGCTGCATCAGCTGTTTGGAACTGTCTTCCCTTGCCTGCTGTGTTCACTGTAAGCCAAGAAGAATAACTCATTCTAAACTTAATACTAGCTGCACAGAGAGTTTTTTTTTATTTAGTATGCTTTCCCCCTATCGCTTGGCTATCAGCCCCCATTCCATGCTCCTGCCTCGCACCCCAGTGACCACCTACCACCCCTCTGATACTCCCTGGCTTACCCCAGGCGGGGCCACTGCACTGATTACCTGCCCAAATTAAGCACGGGGAAAGGAGCGGCAACCTGAGCATTGCCTCCTGGCTTCCCAGGGCAGGGTTCAGGGCCTGCAGTGGTGTCCGTGGAGCCATAACTGAGTTGGTGGATGTTGCAGCGGAGAGCTGTCGAGGCCAGGTGCCGGGGCAGTGTCATTCAGAGCAATTGGCGTGATTTTTTGTGTTTTTCTGGAGGCGGGGACATGCAGTGACATCCAGCATCCACCCCACCTCCATACACACTCAGACATCGGTCACTGCGGTACCCCCGACCTCTTCCAGGGGTCCGTCAAGTGCTGGACGTGCACCCAGCCCTACCCCCGGAGAAGGACAGCAGTTCACGGAATGTGCCATCCTTCTCCCCCCGGCCGGTCCTCCGACAACCCGGGTCTGTTCCCGAACCTGGGTCGCCAGTGTCGCAAGCGGAAATCCAACCACTACGCCAAAGGGCCGGCTGCACAGAGAGTTCTTTTAATGTCCTTGTGGGCAGCCTGCTTCTGCCTAACATGTGAGCCAAGATTGTTGAACACAAGAAGCTTTTGCCCCTCCCATGCCACTGCTTGTAGGTCACATACCTTTGCCTGTATGTGGAGCTTATCTAAGAAGTTTATTAACTTAAAGATTATCAGTCTTGGTACGTCCCCCTCTTTAGATGGTGGATGAAGGACACGGTGGGCATGCTCTATAGCTGTGGGCTGTTGGGTGAGGGTCTGGCAATTGTTTCACAAAGTTGCTGCATAAACTTCACTACGTGTCTGCCTTATGCGTTTTCTGGCAGCCCAACAAGGACCAGATTGCTACAGCGACTTCTCCCTTCCTGGTCCTTGATTCTGTCCTTGAGCTGAGTCACTTTCCTTCTTAAGGCAAAAAGTGCTTTGCCTTCCTGCATATTTCTTGCACTCTGGTCTCCACATCTTCTGCCTGGGTGTGCAGATCTTGTGAAGTTGGCTTTATAGATTAGAAATCCTCAGCCAGCTCCGTTAGGGTACTTTTAATGCTATTGAATTTGTCCATGTATTTATCTTGGGCTGGTGGGTCCGTGATGACAGTTGATGAGGCATCGGGAGATGAAGATGGCGTTCCCCATTTTGCACTTGAGATCATGCTAGTAGAGGCACGCAGAGCACACTGTCAGTAATATCTCCTTCCATTCTTTCTCCTTTTGCCTGATATTCAGCTCGATTGTTTCCCAGAAGTTCTAAGACATGTTGATGGCTTCAAAAGCAAAAGTCGCTCATTTTCTATATTAAACGGAGTTTAAAATTCTATCATTAGCTGGTGTGCGCCTTCCCTGCTCCTACCAACTTGGAACGCATCACGTGAGTCTCCCTCTGTTTTTGTTTCTCGAACCTGCACAGATATGGCAGATTCACAAAAATGGAGACCCCTTCACAAAACTGACCTGTCAATTTAGCAAAAAATCCAGTTATTCTTAAGAGTGTTGATTTTTTTGTGCATGTGCGAAAACTGCATTTTTAGTTTCTTAATTTTAAAATAACAAATTTTTCAGTAATGCCACATAATCAATGAACCATCCTTGTGCCAAACTTTAACGGACCTAAAAGCGAAAAGGTCTTAATTTCCATATTTTTATGATTTGTTAAACCTTGTACAACTTTTAAATCACAGAACTGTCCATTTACCAGATTAACGGGATCCAGAGATCCTGTCCGCGTCTCTGCACATACCAGACATCGAGTTATTCTGTCTAGGTATGGCCGTGTTATTTAGGTACAAAAATCGAGGTTTAACATAAAGGTACTTACTAATAAGACACCTTCAGTGAATAAATAATCTGTACATTTCCGACATTCAGAGAGAAAAACCAATGAGAGCATTAACATTTGTTTTCTGGATGATGAGTAGAGTTCTTTTGATCCAGAAATCTTGGAGGCACCATGTGTGAGGGTATTCTTGTGGAAAAAAAACAGGCTTCCCGTAAAGTGCTTCATAATTTGTTCTGTCACTTTAATGTAAATATAATATAATTTTAAAAGTCTTCTGCTTTAAAAAAAAATCACAAGACCATTTTATAAGAGCAGTAGCACACCAAAGGATGTGCCTTAAGCTACATCGCTGCACTTCTGGAAGCTACATCGCTGCACTTCTGGGTGTTGAAGGCACTTGGCTGTACCTTATGCATGGCAACACACCTTTGGCTTGTAGCTTAAAGCAGCAGTGTATATTACAGTAGACATTTTGACCTATGCTTTTCTTATTAAATTTGGGATTACCTCATCTACTGTCTTGAACGATATCCTTCTTTCCAGAGTTGTAATCTGCTTTTAGCACGCTATTAAAATTTGAAGTAATAAAAGGAGTGCTCCTTTTTAATATAACTTGGACCAGGTTTTCATCAGTATTCTCAGCTGTTTTTGTACACCTGTAATCCCATAAGGTCAGAGATCCATGTATGCTGAATGCTAGTTTATTATAGTCACAAGACAAGTGATGTAAACAGTGGGTGCTTAAAAACCAGAGAATACGGATGAAAACCTGGAATGAACCATATTAAAATGGAGCGCTCCTTTTTATTATTTCAAATATAAAAGCAAAGTGCTAAAACAGGCTCAAAATGGGAAAGGAGTATAATGTGACACAGGTGTGTAAGTCAAAATGTTCATGCTAACATACTCTGCACTGCTGCTCTAATGACGCTCTAATGCACACCATGTTTTTTATATTTATTTTTATACGTAGTCGATACATTTGAACATTTTTAGTATAGAATATTGGATATATGCATACAGAGAATGTCATACTTTGAGTAGTGCATTCTGTAGTATTTTGTTACAACGTGAGGGCAGCCGTTATACATAACAGTTATTGTTACAGGAAACACAGGCCGTTTTATAGCATTACCCTGGACCTAACTAAATATTCATTGTTGGGAAAAGTGCACCATGTTTCTATGTTTTTATTAGTGCAGTTGTACTGTTGTCACCAGCTGTGATGGAAAGTCCATGAAAAGGTGTTAAATCCTTGTTGGCATAAAGTGGAGTAAATGTTGATCTCACTTCGGGATAGAGCTCTTGCAGCAGGTAATAACCGTTAGGACTATGCCACCAGGCACTAGGACCCAACGGAACAATTCTAGCTCGCAGTCCAGAATGGGGGACCACCCCCGACGTCATCCTCAGTATATAGGAGGCGGTCCCCTGGCACCACCTTAGTTCTTTTCCTGCCATCAACCCTGCATTTTGGCTCCACGGACACCTCCTGCTACCGTCGACTGTCATTTTTCCTTGACACTCCGTGCAGTTTAACTTTTCAAGTTTATTAATCGCCTCTTTATATCTACTGAGTCTTTTACTTCTACACTGCAGCATAAGGCAAAGTGTGCATGAGGTAAAACAAATTCCGGCCAAAGACGGCCATTTGGCTTAGCCTCCTGTGCGTGGGACCACAACACAAGTCGGACGACTGCCTGCACTGCCTCAGCTTTAACAAGCGCACCCGCATTTGCCGCCTGAAGATGCTCAAGACTCACCTGCTGGAACAATAAGTGGCCGCAATGCAAAAGTCTCACTCTGGGCACAGCTCTTCCTCGTAATCCACCCACGACACCTCCCCCAAGGAGAAGAAGCACTTGGGGAAGCATCACAGGGCAGACAAGAACAGCTCCAGGTCAGACTCGTGGTCCCGTTCCCCGCACAGGAGCTCCAAGGCCTCTGACTGGAGGTCGGATTATGCCCCTTGGGGTTGATAGTCCTTCCAGGGCTTTCGACCACTAAGCCCTCTGCCTATTCCCAGGCATCAGGCAGAGGTTCAGGGTAGGGGCCTTCCCAGGCTCTCTCTTCAGTGCCTCTAGCCATCAGACCCCACAAACAAATGCTAGGGTTTAGGGCTGAGGACTTGATCTCTGTTACCTCTACTTTGATGGGCCCTGCTGTCGGTAAGGCCTCATCCTCCAGTTCATCAGCCAAGACTGATGACCATGACAGGCGCCAGGGTTGCGAGCACACCAAGTAAGTGCCCTCTGTGCCTAAACTGTCAATGGCCATTCCTTTGGACCAGCAGCAGCCCCCAGCATCATCTTTCTCCATCACTGTGGAATCAGACCAGACGTCAGTCTCCAAGCCATCATCAGCCTCACTAGAGTGGCATGGAACTACGCCAGAGGACCTGACGACCACTGATCTGATGTCCGGCCCCACTATGCCTAGGACCACAGGGCTTGACTCTCAGTCGTCAGCCAAGGCCAAAAGCATCTGACACTCAGACGGAGGACTAGACACCAGGTGATTTGCTTGTCGGCAGTTGAGCACCAGAAGCCCCTCAGACACCAGTCCCGGTACCAACCCCTTCAGGATCAACTAACCAGATGTCAAACCAGCTGTCAGGCTCTATGGTCCCCTTGGCAGAAGTAGGAGCACTCTTTTTCCAGCTGGTGAAACACCATCAAGGGTGACCTACTACCCAAACCTGAACCCAGGGGGCCGCTATTCCGCAGCCACAACCTACACCTCCCTGCAGGACTCCGTCACTGCCCTGACCGCCTAACTCCAGGTGGCTCGGATGAGGGCCCTGACGGGCGTTGGAGACACAGATGTCACCCATCCTCAAGATCTTCCTCCCGTAGGTGGAGTAGGTCTAGCGACTGCCACTCCTGAGGGCCTTAGCCGGTCAAGCGAATGTCACTCCTGGCGTCGGAGTAGGTCCACCAAACATCACTCTGAGCCATCGAGTGACTACAGTGGTTCCTCCTCACCCTACGACTCTTCCGAGGACGACCTCCCTCAGCCTTCTCCAGATCCGAAGAAGGATTCACCCAGGTCCCCACCTGATGATTCCACCTTTCTTGAGGTTATGGGGCATATCTAATTCCTCAACCAGTGGGAAACAGAGGAATTGGACCCTGAAAGGAGACGCTTGGCTAAATTTTTGGGTGCTACTGACCCAAAACCACTAGTTATTCCTCTGTTGGTGGAGCTATTGCAGGATGTCACAAAGCTGGCATGGGAGCATCCTTTGACTACGTCTGCGGTGCCCAAAAAGGTGGACCGCCTATACAGGACCCCCAGCAACAAGGCCCGCCTCAGTGAACAGCCTACGGCAGACTCCATAGTCCTTACAGTGGCTCATGGCAGGTCACAACAGCCTAAGCATACCAACTCCCAGCCACCAGATAAGGAGTCAAAAAAGATTGACCAGATTGACCATCTGTACTATCAGGTCTCTGAATTTTTTGGCACATATGGTCGTGTACCAGAAGTGCCTGAGGCAGAAGGTTATGGACCTAGCTAAGACACAGCCAGATTCTCCCAATAAGTCAGAGCTTCTGGCAGTCCTGCAATCTGGGGCAGATGTGTGCAAGCATGTCCTCAGATGTTCATATGATGTGGCAGATACAGCAGCCAGAGCTGCAGCCTCAGGAGTATGCCTCAGACGTCACTCGTGGCTTCGAGTGTCCGGGTTCTTACAGGACCTGCAGGACGCTATTTTGGCCCTGCCGTTCCAGGGCCCTGTGCTCTTCGGCCAAGAGGTTGAGGAGATCATCACTGGCCTACAGGACTTGGGGAAGGGTGGGTGGCCTGTGATGATGGTGACCGTGATCGAGCGCTTTCAAAAGGGTGACTCAACCACAGTGCCTGTGTACAAGGCTACCGGGCAGGGAGGCGACCGGATAGAGGGTTCAGCCAATATAGCAACGCCACGGGGTGGGGGTGGGAGGGACTGCATGACGGCAGAAGGAGAGGGAGGGTTTGTAAGGTGTAGTGTGGTGGGCTGCTGAGCTGGCCATGTGGCGTGGTGGGTTGGTGGCAGGCTAGGTTGGGTGGGTGCTGGGTTCGTTTCTTGGCATGCTTTCGTTTTTGCACCAGTCTGGGATTTTTAGTTTTTTAACTTTACCTGCCCCGACGCATGCCCCGGAGTTGAGAATCCTTTAGTAAGGTGTGGGGACAAAGCCCCCCGCATTAAAAAAAAAATTAAAGTATCCCGTGCCCTCTTGATGTTTGCCACGAGTGTACATCGTTGAAATTGTTTTTTGGTGATGTACACTCGCCAAAATGTCACCTTTCCGTGATCGCCATTATCACATGGAACCTAAGGCTGTCTCCAAAGTACACAAGATGTACAAGTCAGAACCGTATCCTCCTAGGCGCCGGAACTTTCGGAGGCACCAGGGACAGCAAGCAAAGAGACAGCAACAGCGAGGAGAGTTCAAGAGAAAAGCACCCCCCAGGCACCAGGAACTCGGGGACCATGAACAGCTAAGAAGTCCAGAGCTCTTCTCCCCATCCCATCAGCCTCCTTCTGATTTCTTCTCCCTCCAGCAGAGTCGATAAGGGAGGCAATGGGAGGGTGGTTCTCCCTTTACCTTGGAGGTTGGGAGAACATCCCAACAGATCAATGGGTGCTGCAACTCATACACAGGGGCTACACCCTGGGGTTTTCACAGTTACCTCCCAAACAGTCCACCAGCTCACGTATTCAACTCTCCATCCCATGCAAGTCTCATTCGGGTGGAGATCCAGGCCCTTCTGTCAAAGCAAGCGATTCAAATAGTACTGGAATCCCAGAGGATCAAGGGTTATTGCTCTCGTTTCTTCCTGGTTCTGAAGAAGACAGGGAACCATCATCCTATCTTGGACCTCAGTCAACTAAATGTCTGTAGAGTACAAAAGGTTCAGGATGGTGACACTCCAGGGGTTGCTTCCCATGCTGCGCCAAGGAGATTGACTGTACTCCCTGGACATGCAGGACGCGTACATGCACATAAAAATCCTGCTGTCCCACAGGAAGTATCTCTGGTTCACATTCGAAGGAGAGCACTACCAGTTCAGTGCCCTGCCTTTCAGCCTGTCCTCTGTATCTCGGGTAGTCACCAAGTGCCTGGCTGCGGTAGTAGCGGGAGCCCTTAGGAGGCAGGGTCATTACATCTACCCCGACCTCGATGATTGGCTACTAGCTGCCCCATCCTGAGAACAGCTATGTTTTCCTCTGGAGTGCACCTTCAAGATGTTCCCGGACCTTGAGATAACTCTAAATCTCCTAAAGTCAGCCCCTTGGCCATCCCAGAGACTCCAATTCATAGGGAGCTATCTTGGATATGGTTCAGGGAAGAGCCTTTCTACCATCAGACAGGGCAGATCACCTTCAGGCACTGGCCCAGAGATTACTCTCCATGGACCAGGCTCCAGCCAGAATGGTACTACAACTCCTGAGTCATATAGCCGCTGCCATAGCAATTGTGCCTCTCGCTCGCCTGCACATGAGAATTCTGCAGTGGAACCTCAGGGTTCAGTGGGACCAGTGAAGCAACAGTCTCAACCAGAGGGTCAGAATCTCCAAGGCAGTACACCAAACCCTGCTATGGTGGCTCAATCCCTTCTGCTTGGCGATAGGGGCCCCCTTCAGAAACCCTCATCAGGTTATCACCATGGATGCGTCGGACTCGGGATGGGGTGCTCATTTCAGGAGCAATCTGACCAGGGGTCTTGGACTCAGACAGAACGCTCTTTGCATATAAATGTTCTGGAGATGACAGCTGTGCTGTATGCCTTACAGGCATTCTAGGATGACCTCCGTCCGGGCTCAGTTGTAGTCCTGACGGACAACATGCCAATGGTTTTCTGCCTCAGCAAGCAGGGGGGCACACATTCATATCCGCTATGCAGAGAAGCCATGAGGGTCTGGTACTGGGCAGTAGATCACAGCCTGGAACTGTTTGCGGTACACGTCCCAGGTCTTCAAAACACCTTAGCAGACAGCCTCAGTCACTCGCAGTCCCAAGCTCACAAATGGGAACTACTCCAAGAGGTAGTAGATGACCTATTCAAAAGATGAGGGACTCCAGAGCTAGACCTCTTTGCGTCCCCACTCAGCGCCAAACTGCCCAATTTCTGCCCGCTAGAGCCAGGGCCTGGTGTTTTCTGGTGAGACGTGTTGTCCCTCTCTTGGACTGGGAGGTTTCTCTATGCCTTCCCGCCCTTCCCCCTTCTGCAATGAGTTCTTCTCAAGCTACAGTTGGAGACAGCAACCATGATTCTGGTAGCTGCGTTCTGGCACAGACAGATTTGGTTTCCGCTTCTACAGCAGCTGGCGGTAGAACCCCCAGTTCCACTTCCTCTGTCCTCTCAGTTGTTATCCCAAGAGCAGGGCTTTCTAATTCACCCAAACCTCAAGTCTCTGCATGTCCATGCATGGCTCCTGCAGACTTAGCCAGGAGCAGGTATGGGGTGTCTGAGAAGGTAGCCGAGGTGATAGTGGCCGCAAGAAGACCATCTCCTAGGGCTACATATGCCATGAAGTGGAAGCGGTTCAGCTTATGGGCTGCTGCCCGTGACAGAGGCCCATTCTCATGTGAAGTAAACTGGGTCCTGGAGTATCTCCTATCCCTGTCTGATTCAGATCACAGCTACTCATCCATAAAGGTGTATCTCTCTGCTATCTCAGGCTATCATGTACCGGTGGATGGCAGAACCTTGGCACAGCTGGATCTGTCGTGTATCTTTCTGCGAGGTATCATGCACATCAAGCCTCCCATTCAGGGGAGCTGTGGAAGGAAGTGAATGTAGCAGAATCACACTTCAGCCACTGTGGAGGCCCTTCTCCCCACTAGCGTTGGAGGAAGAACGGGGGGCGGGGACTCATCCCCAATGTATTAATCTGGTCTTGAATTGATAAATGGCTTAAGTGTAGCTGCCGCCCCTTAGAGGGCTATTGGGGAGGAAGGGAGGTGAAAGAGATGGGTGCCTCCAAGATAATGAATCGGGATTGCTGGTTTGATCTGTACACCTCCTCTCATCTCCTAACAGCAAGTTGACTAATTAGATATGAATACTGGGGTGAGGGGAAAAATATTGTTTATCTCATCTGAACTGCATTAACTTATTGTACAAAAGTAGAAATTGTCTGATCTGCCTGTATCAATTGTACCTGCTGGTTAATAATAAACTTGAATTAAAAAAAAAAAAAGCCTCCCATTCAGGATCCTGTTCCCCCATGGGATCTGCTATTTATGTTGGAGAAGTTAACATTGCCCCCCTTTGAGCCAGCCACGAGTTGTGAGCTTCACTTTCTCTCTTAGAAATCTTAATTTTTCCTAATCATTTTGATTAACAGAATATGCTTTCAACACCTTCTAGGTCTGATTCTTAAAGCCCAATCTCTGTCTTCACTCTAAATATAATCCTGGTATTAACTCAGTTAGTTAATATTCAATTATTGGAATATATGGTATGTTCTTTTTATAATATAAAGGCTTACTGTATATACTTATTTGTTATGATCCACTAAATATGTTTATATAACGAACTACATTCCAGAATAATAATAAGTTGTTAAACTTGAAAATGTGTAATTATGTACAAGAATGTAATGGGGAAGTATGCAACCATTAGATTCAATAAAGGAAGTATAAAAAAAAAGAAATCTTAATTTTTAGTTGCTGTAACCTCTGCCCGGAGGATTTCTGAGCTCCAGGCTCTCATGTGTAAGGAGCCTATTTGATTTTTTTATAGGGACAGGGTGATCCTTTGCACAAACCCTAAGTGTCTCCTGAAGGTGATGTCAGAGTTTACTCTCAACCAAGACATTAACCTGCCGGTCTACTACCCTCAATACTCTAACAAAGGGGAGACATCGTTACATTCTCTAGATGTACATAGAATCTTTAGGTATTATGTTGACCATACATGGTCCATAAGGAAGTCAGACCAATTGTTTGTGTCCTTTGCCCAACGGATGTTGGGGGTACCAGTCACCAAACAGACTATGTCCAAGTGGTTAGTCAACTACATTGTGTTCTGCCATGAAAAGTATGGCAAACCCCTTCTGGGCCCAGTCAGAGGTCATTCGACCGGAGGGATAATGACTTCTTTTCGCATCTCTCAAAAATGTGTTGGCAGCAGATCTCTGTGCCGCAGCCACCTGGAGTTTGGTACACATCTTTGTCCAGCACTACAGTTTGGATATTGCTTTCAGAAGGAGGGCAGGTTTCAGCCTGGCAGTCCTGTAGGGTTTGCTGTCATAGGAGCCCTGGGGCATTCTTATATTCACTACCCGTTTGACCTGGTGTTATCCCGGCACTGCTTGGGACTCAGTCCTAACAGTTATTACCTGCTGCAAGAGCTCTATCTTGAAGTGAAATAGTACAGTTACATAAGAACTTATTGTAACAGTAGATCTTCGAGAAGAGCTCTCGCAGCAGGTATGAGTTCTCTCCCTCCTTCCCCCAGTGCTTCTTCCTGTATGTCCCTATCACGATGACAAAGCCTCCTCGGTTTGTCCTATCATTCATGCCAGCCAGGTCTCTGGCAGATGAACTGAGGTGGTGGGGTGGTCACCTGTCTTGGACTGCTAGCTAGAATTTTTCCGTGGGGTCCTAATGCTTGGCAGCATAGTCCTAATGGTTATTACTTGCTGCAAGAGCTCTCTCTCAAAGATCTATTGTTATGGTAAGTTCTTATGTGACTGTACTTTCTTTTGCAGAGTCCAGAGATACAGTATATCGTTTTCCAGCAATATAAAGGTAGCTCTCTTTAACAGTTTAAACTAGAATCATAGAACTCTGGCGGCAGAAAAGGACCCTCTGGCCCATTGAGTCTGCCCCTATACAGTGCAGGGCTTCAAACAGGCACGGGATAGGCATAAGAAAGCAATACAGATGAGTATGAATAGATAGGCCGTTGACAGAGTACAGGCCTATGGTACATTCATAACGTTGAAAAAATGGGCAGACTGGATGGGTCTTGCAGGCCTTATCTGCCGTCAACTTCTATGTTTCTATGTTTCTCCCTTCCCCTTACTCATTACCTATGTCACGGGACCGCCCCTTCCCCCCACTTGCCAACCCCTTATGTCTGTCCCATGCCCTCTTGAATCCCTCCACTGTTGTGCCCCCACCACTTCCTCTGGTGGCTTATTCCAGGCCTCCACCACCTTCTCCATGAAATAATGCCCCCTCACATTGCCCCTAAATCTTCCTCCCTCTAATCTTAGACTATGTCCTTTAGCTTTAACCCCCACCCTTCTCTTAAATAAGTTCTCCTCCCTTACCTTATTGATTCCCTTCATGTACTTAAATGTCTGTATCATGTTCCCCATGTTCCCCCTCTCCCTTCTAGTCTCCAATGGGTACAGATCCAGTTCCCTCCACCTCTCCTCATATGACTTCTGCATTTATTTATCTAAGTGTTTTACCAGGGAGGCATGCTGAGCAGACTACTGCTTGATTCCAGATGTGCCCTGGGGGCAGGGGGAATAGGAGAGCATACACACATATACAGTAAGGTCAAATACATGATATACATAAAACAATGGGAGAGCATACAAACATATACAGTAATGGTAATTTACATGATTGCATAAAAGAAACATTAGCATGGTAGAGTACAATTTCCACAGGCAGGTACATAGCCATGGCTTCAGTATGGTAATACATACAAGGTACATAATTCGTGGTAGCGAGCTTTTACAATAGGAGGAATACAAGACCAAATGACAGGAGACTTTTACCGTGCACCATCTTGGTTGCCCTTTCCTGCACCGTCTCAATCTCATCTGTGTCCTTGCATAGGTGTAGTCTCCAGAACTGGACTCCATACTCCAGGTGCGGCCTCATCATGGCTTTATAAAGAGGCATCAGTACCTCCCTCCTTCTGCTTGTTATGCTCCTTCTAATGCATGCCAACATTCTATTTGCCTTTCCCACCGCTTTGCTGCATTGATGACCTGCCTTAAGGTTGCTTGATACTAAGATCCCCAGATCCCTCTCCTGCTCAGTTGGCTTGAATTACCTCCCCTCCAGACTGTAAGCTGATTGCAGGTTCTTATGCCTCGTGCATCACTGCACACTTTTTGGCACTGAATTCCAGCTGCCAAGTTTCAGTCTACCCTTCCAGAATCTTCAGGTCCTTCCTCATGGCCTACACCCCCCACCCGGGGTGTCCACCCTATTGCAGATCCTCGTATCATCTGCAAATAGGCACACACTCTCCTCCAGCCCATCTGCTATATCACTGATATAGATATCAAAAAGGAGGGGTCCCAGTACCGACCCCTGGGGCACCCCACTCGTCACCCCCCGTCTCCCTGGAATGTACTATATTAACCACCACCCTCTAGCTTCTGTCCTTCAATCAGTTTTCTGCCCACCTAGTTATTTTTTGTCCCACCCCTACACTTTCCAGCTTATTTACCTGTCTTCTGTGAGGGACGGAGTACAAGCGTAGCAAACACTAAGAGCAATGAAAAAGAAGTAGAGAGAATCAACAATTGCCACTGCTGGCATTAAAATACTCCATGTCTAAACCTTTAGGTATTTAGAACTAACCTGTCCTACAGCTGTTATATAAACTTAATATAACATTTAACCGTGTGGCTAAAGTGGGGCCTAATATTCGAAATAGTGCAAAGTGGAACGCAAAACTTTGCATTGCAACTTGTGATTTCCCAGGAATCAGAATATGCTGTATTCAGTCAAATAGTGCACCGGCGCTATTTGACTGAATATAGGGCCGTATCAGTGCAGCACTAAATAAGTAGCGCTACGCCGACATGGATCCCGAAGTATGCCACCAGAATGGATAGTGCCAGAGCTGTATCTGCAGTATTCAAAGGAACCCATGCAAATAAGCCCATTGGGCATGCAAGGCCCTAAGGGACCATTTGCATTCATTCCCATTATGGGCTGATTTGCATGGGTAGCAAGGCAGGATAGCGTGGTGCCCCCCCAAATGCCCAGGCCCAGATGTATAGATATCCCTGGTGCTAGTGGTCCCCACCACCCCGATTGCTGGCCCATAGTGGAAGTAAAGAATCCATGGTGCTAGAGGTCCCCTCCTCTGATCTCTGGCCCGTAGTGTGAATAGAAGAATCTGTGGTGCTAATGATCCCCCCCACCTCCGATCATTGATGCGTAGTGTAAGTAAAGAATCCCTAGTGCTAGTGCCCCCCCCCACCAATTGCCAGCCCCTGTTTACAGAGCAAACCCTCCCTGACATTCAAGAATACATAAGTTTAACAAAAATATAATAGATGTGTGTCCAAGATGCGCCCTCACTTCTGGTGCACTAGTTCATATGTTACATTCCTGTCCCTGCTTATCAAACATTTGACCTAGAATAATACAAATAATAGAAAAAACTATAAAGACAACTGTGATGATGACACCTCTATTGACATTACTAGCTATATCAACTATACACAACCAGTTGGACTCGTATCAACAAAAGTTTATAACCATAGCATCATCATTGCAAAGAAATGTACACTTGTGAAATGGAAGGACAGGACTCCACCAAATTGTGAAACATGGACCAATTTAATGATTGATACGATTAATTTGGAAAAAATATATAAAGAACAAACAGAAAGAAACCCCCTTCCAGCAGGGTTCGACAAATCCAATAGCCCGACGTCCCGGGCTATCACTGCACGGTCAAGGACAAGGACTTTGTGTGGAACCAGTAGTCCGCAGACGAGTAGTGCCGTTTAAAATTAAAAAATACAATGTTCTGCCTGCTGTTCTCTTTCTCACCAGTAGGGTGATACGTGCTAAGTCCGACTTCCTTGGAGTCATGTGACAGACCAGAGCGCTGGGTAGCAGAGTCATGAAGAGGAGCCTAGGAATGCAATGGGTGTACCACTGTGCAGGGGGAGAGTGAGCTCGGGAGAGAGAGGTGCCGGCAAAGCTGAAGAGTCGTGAACCAGGGAGTTGAGTGGCAGGGAGAAGCAGGTCGTATCACCAAAAAAAGATCAGGTAATGCAGGGGAGGGAACCTAGTGGCTACGTCAGTGACTTGAGGGCCGGCTAGTGAGTAGCATCAAAGGCGCTTTTTTCTTTCACTCCATCGCGGGGAAAGGATGTGGGTGGCTGTGCTTTACGATGGAAGGGAACGGCACTACTCATTTTCAGTGTCAGCTTTGGCCATTTGAGGGGAGACCTGAGCTGCTCTGCAGTCAATTCTGGGCACGAAAATGACTGAAATAAAAAAAAAGCTGAAGACTGGTGATGGAAACTGACTGACAGGTGGTGAGCCGGGGGGGGAAGGCAGAGCCACGAGGTGTGCTCATCAGTAAGATCGGGTCTGCCAACTGTGTCTCCAACACTGACCAAAAAGGACAGAAAAAAGTGAACAAAACAAAGAAAAGTGTAGTGCATGTGTATGTGTGTGATTTGGAAGGCAGGGTTTGAAGGATACTAGAGGGGAACAGGACAGCTGCATGGAGGAGAAAGGACATGCAACTGAGCAAGAAAAATAGTTCTCATTGTCCTTCTGATTATTCTTTCTAATATTTCTCTTGTTGTGATACTTGACTCAGACTTGAACCTGTATTAATTTACCAGAAAAAAAAAAAAAACGTTATTTTTCCTGTTTTCTGATAGCCTAAGCTGGCATCTACATAGTATTAATATTACAACCTCCCACACCATGTACCTTGTTGGCACATACGTTTTTTTTTAATTTCCCTTGAAATACGGCCTACCAACCATGGACTACCACTCGAAACACTGGGACTACCATTTTTGGCTAGGCCAGTTGTCCTGGACTAGCACATAATTTTAAAATTTGTCGATTCCTGCCTTCCAGGATAATATACAACAAGGGAAATATATAAATTATAAAGTAAGAGTAGAATAGATAGGAAATTGGACCCCATGGTAATAATGTTGAAGAATGACCATTTACACCGATTACAAACAAATGAAGTAGCGGTTTTAATCTTTATCTGAATAACAATAACAAAAAAACAAACAAAACCCTCCTGGCATTTAGTGGTTCCCCCAGGCACCACTCCATGGTACCACCGCTGTAAGTACCATAATCCCTGGCATCTAGCAGCCCCCCTTGTGGCACTGACCCCCCCAGTCACCTTACCAGTACCATTGGTGCCGTGGGTGCGCATACAGTGACCAGCGCAGTCCTTCTCACACTTCCTCGGCTGGCTGCCATATGTCCAGGCAGGGAGCGCGCCTTTTATTTATAGGACAGGGTGATGTGCCCTGTCCTATAAATAACAGGCACGCCCCCTGCCTGGACATACGGTGACTGGCTAAGGAGGTGTGAGGAGGGCTATGTTGGTCGCCATATATGCACCCGCAGCACTGAGGGTAATGGTAGGGTGACTGGGGTAGGTGGGTGGGCGATCAGTTCTGGGGGGGAAGTGTGGTAGACACCAGGGATAATGGTATTTCTTACCCCAGGAGTCCTTTAACATTAGTAACATATGCAGCTAGCTGGGTGGATGCAGCTGCCCCGGAGGTGTGGCCTTAGATAATGAGCTTAGGGAATTAGCCAATCAGAATTTAGGAGGGGAGTGTACTGAAAGGGAACTGCCTGAACTACCTCCAAATTTTTTCTTCGCTGACTGAACAGCACTGCCCCTGAGGTGTCTCACAACTTGCCTTGTTAAGAGCCTATTTCTGCTTTTCCTGGTAAAGTTTATCTCACAAACTTATTTTTGTAGTGTGCTGAGTTTATTTTGTAGGGTTTTTAGCAGTCCCCCTTGGTTCCTGGGAACCGCTATTTTTGGTCAGTTCTGCGGTTCCCTCCACTTTATTTTTATTTTATTTTAATCGTGTCTAAGTATATTTAATGGTTCCTTCTGTGTTTTAATTGTGGTTCCCCTTTTCTTGCGGGAACCAACTATTTTGATGGTTTTTCACTACTTTTTACCTCAGTAAATGCGGTTCCATACTGTGAGGGAACTGACCTTTTTCTCTTACACTCTGACAATAGATTACAGGGTTTTCTGCGTATTGTGATGGCAGAGATCCCAAGGAAAAAAAAGAGAACTGGACCTACAGGTTTTAAAAATTATGTCAGCTGTCACAGGATTTTGGCTAAAGCAGATTCTCAAAACCTGTGTCTTAAGTGCTTAGGTCCAGATCATACTTGCTCTCTTTGCACCAAATTGTGTAAGAAAACTTTGAGAAACAGAGCAAAGAGGTTGAAAATAATTATGACTGAGGAGGAATCTAAGGCTACCAATGAAGGGCCATCAGAAAATAATAAAACTTAAAACGGGTGCTGATGAGGCATCCAAATCCCAGCCAAGAAAAGGAGGTGCAGATGAGGTGCCTAGAAATAAACCTTCCAAAGGGGCTGATGAAGTTGCTTCAGAACCAAAAAATAACAAGGGCACTGATATCTGTATCAAAAAGGAAGCCTGAAGCCACTGATGAGAAGGCTAAAAATAATTTTTGCGAAGACAAAAATGCTCCTGTCCCTCCTGGGAAAGCTGATAGTGAGACAACAGGTAGCAAAAAAGCACAAAGAAAAAACTAAGCATGACGAGGACCAAGATTACAGTGAGATGAAAGGTCTTCCACCACCCAAGAGATTGGTCTTACCTATTGGTAATGCATTTAGGACTTCCGGTGACATCAGCGAGATAATGGCTGCCTAGTTCTTTGGCTCCGTCTCCCTCCGGAATTTAATCCATCCACATCACCTAATTAGAGAGATGTCTTCACCATTAAAAGTGAAGAGAAACAGAACGGGCAAGCTCCCGCCAACCCTGATGCAAAAATTAAAAGAAATGATGCAGGGAGAGGGATGAGGTCATCCGCAGGAGAGGGACGCACTGGAGGGGTTACAGCACTCGGAGGCCTCTGCTGAAGCACTCCCGACAAATCTTACCGTGATCATACTTCAAACAGCGCGTACGGTGGCTAAAATTGATCAAACTTCAGCCGGCCCGGTGGCGCTGAGGGGTGAGGCGCGGGCGCCACACCTCGCGCCACACGCGGCGACCGGGTTGGGAGCGGACTGGGCCGCCGAGCTGGCAGGGAAGGAGGGATTGAGCGCCCACGACAGCTCTCCTTCTCCGGGTGGTGAGGATGCATCGCGCTGCAGCGACCCCAGCGGGAGCTGGGTGTCCAACAGCGTGCACATTTGACAGGGTGGAGAAGCCGGCAGACGTCTGCACGTAAGTGCGCTGACGTCATTGCACGTCGGCTCTCCAGGGGACATAACATACAAAAATGGGTCTCTGCCTCTTTGAAGCCCTCCCCGGGGGTTCCTCTCAGGTCGCCGATTCCCCAACCAGTTATAAGGACCACAGGCTGTGATATGGGTGCGGCTCGAGCCCCATCCTCTGAAGTAAGCCAGGGGTGACCGGGGGAATCGGTCGACGTAGAGGACCTCAGGGGGCCGTGACCAGGGTGGATACCTGGCATGAGTATCCCCCCCCAAAAAAAAAAAAAAATTGATCAAACTTTAAGTGATTTTAGAACAGACTTAACTAAAGTCGACCATAAAACAGAGCAACTTGAACTATGCCTGAACCAAACGGTCGAGCAATCGGACCACCATGACAGACTCCTGCTTTACCTGTTGGCTGGAGACCGTGAGCTTACCCACAAACTAGACGATTTGGAAGGCAGAGGAAGAAGGCAAAATATTAGAATGTATGGGATCCCTGAAGGGTCGGAGGACAAACATCAGAGTGTAATCCTGTTTCTGCAAACAGTTCTGAGACAAATCCTGCCTCTTCCGGAGGACTTAGACCTCGCGATGGATCGAGCTCACAGATCTCTGGCCCCGACCTAAAATCCAGACACGAGGCTCGCTCTATTGTGGCAAAGACTTACCAACTATCAGGTAAAAGAAAAATACTTAAAGCAGCATGGAAACAAGGGGCACTGCTATACGAGGGCCATCGAGTTAGCATAGATAATGACCATACCACGGCTGTTCAAGATGCTAGAAAGTCACTATGGCCGATTATGAGACAACTCCGTGCCCGCAACATTAAAGCACAGATCCTGTACCCTGCGCGACTCAAGATCGTCACTGATTAAGGTTCAAAGATATATCAGGACCTGTTAGCTGCAGCACCTTTCCTGGAGTCGTTGGGAATAGCAGTACCGCCCTTGGCAAAGGAGAAGTTGGAAAAAGAGCTGCTCACCTCAGCCTGGAGTGTTGCACAGAAAGGAATCCCACAGAGAAGTACAGCGCAGGGAACCATGTGCACAAATCTGCGAGCGGATATATCCACTCTAATAAGACAATTTGGAGACCCCGCTAGGGTGAATAAGAAAGCTGCACACCTCCAGAAGGAAGACGAGGGATCCTCGCCAAATGACGTGGAGTCCAACGCGGAGACTTGAAGTATGTTGTATTTATAAAGATTCCCTTGATTTTTCACTTTGCCCCCCTCTGCTCTGCGCTTGGGGACCTATCGAGTTGCCCTCTCCCACCTATGTCTGGATACCCGGCCCTGGTTATCATTCGCCCCCCCATGAATCCTTCCAGTGGCTCATCATGCGTTTTATTGTAGCTCCCTTGTTGCAGTCTGACCCGATGACTCTCCGTGGCTGTGTTGACAGCGGAAGAACTAGGATGCTGACCTGCCGATTTGTTTTGGCCGGGAGTTCCCTGTGCTGACCGGAATAGTGCTCGCACTTTCTGAACTACCTAGAGGTCCTTGGACGCGGCCTCGTGGGTTGCCCAAGTGTGCAACTCTGATTCTGGGGAACTGTGACTGGACGCACAGGTTGAGACCTCTTTCGATCAGCCGACGGGAGTACTGCACATCTAAAACCACGGAGGGAAAAGGGGTAATGTGGGGGCTACTATATTATAGGCTCAAAGCCAAGCGTTTTAAATTTAGAACTGAACCTCATTAGAAAGAGTAATGTCCTTTTGATATTTTGCTGTTTAATATGGGGGTTAACACAAGTAGACCTTTAGAGTTGCATTGAGGCTACTGCCTTGTTATGGTTCGGTTAACAGGGTCGGAGTTAACATAGTTCTGTCATTCCTGATTAATCACAAATAGTTGCCCTCTATATATCGGGGGCAGTGTTTTCTTTTCTTTTCTAGACATCTGTGTTCGATATGATCTGAAAATGCAACAAGGATGAAATCACACATATCACTACAGATCCATTGGGATCTAGGAGGGTGAGGGACCAGGGCCAAAGCATGCGACCCGCTGACTCTAGGGCGTTCCTAACAGGGGATCTCCCCCTGGAACAGGAAGGTAGCATTCCATTACTTTGGAGTCCCCTTCTAATCCTCGCACTTGCGGTTGCCCTATGGCTGGGAATCTATTGCCAGCCCCCCCCTTGGAAGTCTACTTATAATTAAGTCGAATAGGGGTAAGCACGCCTCAAAGGACCCGCTTGCCCCACCCCTTCTTAAGCTTGGGCCCTCACCTGAGGATTGTCCCGAGCAAGCAATCCTGACCTATGGTTGGGAACTCGGTTTACTGTTTAAAAGTTCTAAGTTGAGGTTGTTCATTAAGTTAAATGGGTACTTACTTCTTAGAGAAAATGTAAAACCACCGGACAAATTGGTGCATGCTGTTTCCCCTCATGTTAGTAAGAAGATTCATTTTGACAAATACAAATGGCCAACCGTAATGTAAAAGTGCTTTCCTACAATGTTAATGGGTGCTCCAGTCCGGTGAAGAGAAAACAAATCCAGAAGTATATTACCAGACAGAACTGTGAGATAAATTTTTTGCAGGAAACTCATTTATCACCAGCAGAGATCCTAAAGCTGAGGACCAAGTCCCACCCACATCTGTACTCCTCGGCCCGGATATTCAAACTGCGCCATTCTGAAGCGACAAGCCCTGCTGCGCTTCAAAGAGTTCTTGGGGTGTGGCAGGCGATATTCAAGGTGCGCTATTGAGCAACTCCTTTGAATATCACCCAACCACAGCCACTGTGCATGGCGCGAGTGGAACTTGTGCCACCGCCAAGTTGTCAGAGTTGAGCATTAAACTGCGGTGGTGCAAGTACCGTGCGCCATCGCATAAATTCCGATATTCAAAAGGTGACATGCAAATGGGGCCATAATTCATGCAAAGGTGCAGGGGGCCATTTGCATCTGATTCTCTTCATTGCATGCCATTGGCATGTAGATGCGCCGATCGAGGACTTGCGCCTGGCGCCCTGCCAGGCAGCGATACGGGACCGGCGCCTCCAACTCCCGATCAGCGGGCACAGCGTGAAAACAACCCCCATACATCTCCCAATGCCCTATCAGCGGGCAGAACCTATCATGACAACCCGCCCAAACAGCTCCCAATGCCCGATGCGGGCAGAGCGTAAAAACAACCCCCAAACAGCTCCCAATGCCCGATCGCAGGCAGAGCGTGAAACAACCCCCGTGCCCGATCGCGGGCAGAATGTAAAAAGACCCCCAAACCGAATATCTCCCTGGTGGTCCAGTGGACCGTAATGCCCGATCGCGGGCAGAATGTCAGTGACAACCCCCAAACATCTCCCTGGTGTCTAGTGTCCCCCACCCACCCACGAAGCCCCACCACCCGCTCCCCGGCGAGCAGCATCCCACCGCCTGCCGCCCGCCTCGCCGCCGACTGACTGTCCGGTGGGCTGCCGCCCAGTGATGAGGGGCACAGGGACTGAGTTGGGGCCAGCCAGCGGGTGGCGGCTGCTGTGTTGTGCCCTGCAATACAGCAGCTCACCTGTGGGTGGCCTCAACTGATCCTTTTTTGGCTCAAAGTTGTGCAGGCGCAGGTTGGGGGTTGCGCCTGCACAACTCTGCACAACCCGACTGAATATCGGGTTGCGGAGTTTATGCATAGTTCCTCCCCCTCCTGTTGAGCATGCATTCATTTGCATTGCGCTGTTGCTCAACCTGTTTTCAGTGGCGCAACTGCCTCCTGCTGAATATCGCAGAATGGCGCAATGTAGGACTTGCGCATGCGCAACCCTTTTGAATATCAGGCCCTCATCTTTGAGACTCAGGGCGTAAGAGGGGGGAAGCTATCTTGCTCTCAGCGTCCTTCCCATTCGAGCAGGAGGAGACTGTGACGGATGCTGGAGCCGGATATATCATGGTGATAGGCAGGGTGCAAGATACCCCAGTACCTCTGGTCGGTGTATACGCCCCTCCCGGTTCTCCCACAGTGTTCTTTGCCTCACTTGCCCAATTAGTGGCGGAAAAGTCTAGGGGTCTGTTGATTATGGGGGGGATTGGAATTTAATCTGGGACAGGAACCTGGATACCAGTTCAGGCATTCAAAACCTTGACCACCTCAGAGTAAAGGCAGTCAGGCATATCCTGAATCAGACGGGATTAGTTGATGTTTGGCGGGAAAGGTACCCTAGAGCAAGGGAATACACGTGTTACTCGCCCAGGTTTAAGGTGTTCTCCTGGCTTGACACATTTTCTACCTTCAAAGACAGCATCTCTACCCTTCCCTCTATGTGGGTGGGTACCTCTACCCTATCAGATCATAGTCCAATATTTCTGGAGGTTGCCCTTTCTCTCCCCAGAACGACCCACTGGAGACTCAATACATCCCTACTTAGGGACAAAGAAGTTGTAAGTAAAATCAAACAACATATCAAAAGCACTATAGCTGAAAACACGACACCGGGGATGACGCCACAAATTATATGGGATACAATGAAGGTCACAGTTAGGGGTCAGTTAATATGTATAGCTGCCCAAAAGAAAAAAGAGCGCCTATTAAGACAACAGACCCTCCTCGTTAAATTAGCAGATCTAGAGTCCCTACAAAAATCTAGGTGGGAGAAAGATAGAGACTCAGAACTCAGGTCCCTAAGGGCTGAAATCCAAAAATTACAGAAAGAGGAGATAGAGAGGAGTCTCTACTTCCTCAAACAAAAATATTATGAGGGAGGTCCCAGGGGCACTAGGCTCCTCGCAGCACGCCTGAGACATTTCAAAGCCAGAGCCACAATAACCAAAATCATCTCCCCGATCACTGGTCGAATGACCAGTAAGACCGAGCAAATTGCCGAGGCTTTTGTCTCTTACAATGCTAAGCTTTATACCCCACAGGAACCAGCACCGCCAAGCGAGCAGGGATTACCTTAAGAACTTATCCCTCCCACTCACCCAGGAGAAAAGTCAGGCCTTAACCAGACCAATCACCCAAGTAGAAATCTTGAAAGTTATAAAAGGTCTGAAGGGAAGTGCCCTGGTCCACTCTGACTTTGGAGCAGAATTCTATAAAACCTTTGCCACAGAACCGTCCCTATTGGCGGATGTCTTCTCGGGGTTTGGCAGGAGAGACCGGTCCCCCCCTCATGGCAATATGCCACAATTTCGGTCATTACAAAAGAAAATAAAGATCCTACTCGATGTGAATCGTATAGGCCAGTTTCGCTCCTAAACTCGGACTACAAGATTTTTACCTCAATCTTAGCAGCCAGACTGAACCCCATACTCCCAGAGCTCATTAACCCAGACCAGTCAGGTTTTGTCCCTGACCGACAGGCTCCTGATGCTGTCCTCTCAACGCTTAATATAATTGATGTCATTCATCGCACACGCCTCCCTGCCTGCCTCATAAGTTTAGACGCTGAAAAAGCCTTTGATAAGGTTTCCTGGCCGTTTCTGTTCTTAGTTTTGGAACGGATGGGATTTCCTCAGACCTTCACTGATAGCATTAAGGCGCTGTACTCCGGCCCGCAAGCATATGTTAGAGTAAATTGGGGAATCTCTAAGAGATTCACCCTGGGTAGGGGAATTCGACAAGGATGCCCCCTGTCCCCTTTGCTGTTTGCTCTATACATAGAGCCATTGGCTGAAACAATACGTACCACTCAGATGGTACAGGAATTGAAGTGGGGGGTCAACAACGGAAAATATCCCTATATGCAGATGATGTTCTACTCTGCGTTTCCCAGCCGGAGACCTCAATCCCGCAGGTATGGTCAATTCTGTCAGAATTTGGTAGACACTCTAGATATACCCTTAATAAAACTAAAACTGAGATATTATCCTTTTACTACTCACCTTCCCACAAGATCGTAGAATTTCTGCCACTTAACTGGACAGCTGACAAAATCAGATACTTGGGTGCCTGGCTAACCAGATACAATTCTCATCTCTTTAAAGCCAATTATGTCCCACTTTTTAGCCAGATAAAGAAAGACCTAGACAGGTGGGCCATGATAAGCCTCCATTACATTCAAGAATACACACTATCACCATGAACGTTCTCCCCAGGTACTTATACCTATTTCAGTGTTTACCGACTTTCATACCTAAAATACACTTTCAGGACTGGCAAAGAACAATAATGAAGTTTGTCTGGAACAACAAGAGACCTAGAGTAAACGCCCGTACTCTTTATTTGAATAGGGCTAAGGGGGGTAGAGCCCTCCCTGACCTCGAAGATTATTATCTCGCCACGCAAATTAAGAGGGCACTACAGTGGGCCACCTCCGCTTATGTTGCTAACTGGAAGGAAATGGAGAGGATGGAGGAAGAGGAACATGGCCCACTACTGAGTGTCCGTGTTATACAAGTTAAAATTGCCAGGGACTATCCCTTCCCCTTTCTTGTGTCAGTGAGGGACACCATAAGGGCGACTGGTAGAGTCTGACAAAAATACAGAATAAAATCCTCCCTCTGGCCCTTGTTATAGGCCATCATGGGATACAGCCTTTGTCCCGTCCCTACTAGACCATACTTTTAGAGCCTGAGAGAGAGAGGGTCTGACTTATGTCAATCACTTCATGATAGGGGATGAAGTGGCGGACTTCGCTACCCTTAAAAGAGACTTTGGCCTCCGGAACACTGATTATTACCGGTATCTGCAAGTTAGAGATTATATCCATCACTGCTGCAGAGCGGATCCCCAACCTGATAGGGGGTTCCCCCTCGTAGAGAATCTCTGCTCAATTTTAACCTCACAGAAAACCTCAGGCCTCATCTCCATACTCTATAAAGCCCTTATGGACTTAAAAAAGGATCATTTAGAGAAAGTTAAACACAGATGGAGAGAGGAGGGAGGAGATGACTTGCGAGAAATCAACTGGGACTCAGTATTTAAGCTGACAGCTAGAACTACATGTTCCCCCCTCTGGCAAGAATATAGTTGGAAAGTGAAGATACAATATTTTCTCTCTCCCCTCTCTCTGAGTAGAAGGGTCCCTGATAGGGATTCTTCTTGCTGGAGAACATGCGGGGAGACGAGGGCAAGCTACTTACATATCTTTTGGTCGTGCCCACAGCTCGGACCTTTCTGGGGGGACGTTTCCCGGGCACTTGTTAAAATGTTTGCCTTGGATGCCCCCCTAGACTGGCCCTGCCTTATATTGGGAGAGCCCCCCCAAAACCTGACTGGAGCTGACAAGGTATATCTCTGGGCCATCCTCTTGGCAGCAGCCCACAAAAATATTACTAGACTGTGGCTGAAAAATGACTGCCCTACTATAATTACAGTTATAAAATGGGCTTAAGAAATTCACGTCTCTGATTGGCTACTACATCATCTGAGCCATGTCCTTATCAGATGATATAGTAGCCAGCCGGGACTACTGTCCACCAAGAAGCCACATGACAACAAAAATCAATGAGCTCTGCCAAGCATCAACAGAAACGCTGACTGGCAGAGCTCACTGAAGCGGCAGCACAACAGCACTCAGCAAGCAGTAACGGAATCAGTGGCATTCACGTACATGTCCAAAAGCGTGACAGCACAAAATAAAAGATATGACCCCCCTTGCAGGACAACACATTTACAAATTTAGTAACTTGCATTTAGATTTTTCACTGTCCATCTGTACCTGTCAAGTGGTGCTCTCACTCGGGCTGTCGCTTCTGCTCCCGCTCTTTGAAACCACGGCCATAAACGGTAGCAGAATGTGTGGTGTCTCTGCACATGTCCTGCATCTCAATTAATAAAACTTCGTACCTTTTGTTATCTTTTTCACTGCTTGTCTGCCTCCTGCCACCAGTGTATACCTGTCATTGCCAGCATTTTCAAACAGCGCCGAGAAACTCGCCAAGAAAACAGAAACAATCGGTTTTTCATCATCAACACGCAAATGCCATCAGCGAGCGCCATCTGCCCGACTCACCATCAGTGACCATCAGCGCAGCAGTGTTTCTCAGTGCCTCCAAAAGAACATGCTCACTTTTCAAACCAGGCACTCGCTTTCCTTTTTTTAAATAAAATAATCACCAAAATCTGCCCGTCAGAACAAAAGCAGGAAACAGGAAGAAGGATTCTCTCTGCTCTCTACGGTGTCTGGTGAGGGACAGGCTCGCTCCCAGTCAACACAGCCGCTCCTCTGTTAACAGTGCAATTCCCTAACTAAACACAGCCAAAGAAAGAAATGTAAAAAGACCCAATAAAGTAAAGGCATATTCTGAATGGATTGTAACTTTTGTGTGCGGGAGACAATAAATACATTCCAAATAAACTTAATAAGAGGACTATTTTTTACTGTTTTCACTATTTGAAACCTTTTCTTATGTTTCACTTTTTGTATTTTTTTACACATTAAAAAATTACTTTGGAAGAGCCCATTTATAAGCACAATAACACACTGCGAGGTGTGGGTTACGTGCTGATAAAACACGCCTAGGGCATAAGGCACTCGGCGCAGCGCGCCTCATGCTTAGTACACCCAAGCGTGCTCTTATCAACGTAACCCACTTTATCGTGTTGTTGTACTGGATCTAACTGGTTTAGGAAATTGCAGAAATGGAAGAAATAACTTGTAAGATAAATCATAAGACAACAATATTTGTCCGGAGATGGACGAGATGGGAGATCTGGCGGGAAACAAATACTGTCCAGAGTTCTGGCCGGTCTCCTTAAAGTCGCACTCCTGGCTTAACACCTCTCAATTGGCTATAGCTGACCTAGTGATGGTGATTGGGTGGTGCTAGTCTGCTTGGAGGATGGTCCACTTGGCCTTGAGAAGAGCACTACACGATTAATTTGTCAATGCTTTCAATGTCATGGATTCAGAAACATTTTCTCTTCTGACTTCCTTCTTTTTTTTTTAAAAAAATGGTATAAAAGAGGGATTTTATTATGTACCAAACCTGATATATTCTAATTTTGTAAAACAGAATTCAAACTGTCTGGCTTATCTGAAGTAACTGTACCCGATGGTTGTCAATAAACTTAAATTAAAAAAAAAAAAGATAATGCATTTAGAAAAAATGCAGTGAAGCTGCTTCAGACCCCCACTTCCTAGGGTTTGCAAGCGCTGTGACAAAAAATACCAATTCTTTAAAAACGACACTGAGTTCCTGTGTGTACACCCCAGCCATGAGAGTATTGTACAGCAGGCAGCATGCGAAAAAGCTGGAGTCTCTTTGTCTTCCCTGCCTCCTGACAAGGACTCCAGAAAAATGGATTTTATTGCAGAGGAGATGTACACTACAGCTTCTCTGCTTATCTGCCTTTCCTCTTATATAACTTTCACAGCCAAGTATCAGAAAGCACTGTGGAATTCTGTCCTGGCTATTGCCCAGAATGAATCGGACACAATGGTGCAGAACCTGATCGACACTGCAAAAACTGCCCTGGAAGCTACAAAATACCAGTTCCACATGGCAGACGACAACAGTGATGCTGCCTCTAGAGCCATGACCCATGCCATTTATGAGGCATTTTGCTTGGCTTAGAACTACCAGTCTTACTCCAGCCACTCAGTCTAAAGCTGTGGATTTTCCTTATGATCAATACATGTTGTTTGATTCCAGGACAACAGACTATATGAAAAAGGTTGATGAGTACAAGGCTTCCTGACAAAGTCATTCCTCTAAACCTAAACCTGCTGCCCCACAAAAGTCCCACTCTAGGGGAAACAGGGGCAGAGGTTATTATCCCAGTCCTTAAATGCTCCCTATACTCAACCTGACTACTCTGAGTATAGAGGATTTTACAGAGGGAGGGGTAGAAGGGGCCAAAGAAGAGCCACCTCTGCCCAGCCAGCAGCCTCCCAACCTAAGCCCTGATGTGAGTGTCCAGGTTGCCTCCGCTCTGCCAGTAGGAGGCAGTACTCTCCCACTATCTTCAAGCTTGGACCCTTGTTACCTCAGACAAGTGGGTCCTGGAGATAGTGGAAAAGGGTCTGCCACTAAAATTCAAGCAGATGCCAAACCTCAGGCATACCCAGGTGTCAAAGTCCTTGACCCCAACACGGGTACTTCTGTTGGAGTTAGAGGTAAAAAAAAAACTTCTAGCGTTACGAGCAGTGGAGAGGGCCCCCTGCCCACAAATGGGGCAAAGGCCTCTATTCCAGGTACTTCTTGACACAAAAGAAAATGGGGGAGTGGCAACCTATTTTGGATCTCAGATATCTGAACAAACATCTGCTAAAACCAAAATTCAAAATGGTCACTTTATCAATGGTGTTGAGTCCTTACAGCAGGGAGACTGGCTAGCCTCCCTGGACCTAAAGGACGCTTACTTCCACATACCTATAAGGAAGTCTCACAGAAAGTTTCTCAGATTCAAGCTTTCTTTGGGTCACTATCAGTTTGCTGCAATGCCTTTCGGCCTGTCCTTGGCTCCAAGGGTTTTCACCAAGTGCCTTGCAGTGGTAGCAGCATACCTCAGAAAGCAAGGGGTTTCTGTCTACCCTTGCTTGGACGACTGGCTGGTGGTGGCAGATTCTCCTCAACAAGTGCAGGAGTCCTTTTCCCCTCACACAGCAGACCTTGCAATCACTGGGGTTCCTGGTAAATCTAAAGAAATCCCACCTGGAGCCCTCTCAAATTCTTAATAGGAGCCTAGCTGAACACATTGAATGGATCTGCCTTCCTCCCTCCAGAGAGAATTCAAAACTTCTGCTGAGACAGAGAGAGAGAGAGAGAAAGCAGCCAAAGCTTCCTTAAATCAAGGAGGTTATATGTTATTTTCTAGACTACACTGAGTTGAGCTATTACTTTTGGACCTGTGTAAGTAACTAGTATTGATTCTCTGTATTTGGTGTTGACTTTTCTTAGTTTAACTTTAATTTGCCAGGGAGGAACTGTAGCTGGGAGATATTTGCAGTAATTTGTGCCTAGACCTGTTACTTAACCTCTGGTAAATAGGTGTCTGAAAGGAAGGAAGGCACTCCCCAGGGTGGAGGGTCAGAGTCATAGTTAATTGTTTCTGGAGGACATAGGTTTACTCTCACCCATCCTACCCGTCACCCACCCGCCCCAAGCACATAACTTCCTTTCTAGCAGGGGTTCTGACATCACTTCCCAAAACTGCTAACAACATACACCTGTTCATATCCTTAAAGGCACAACACACTGAATAGGGGGTAGAGACACTCACAAGCTTGCACACACTAAAACAAGAACAAAAAAAGAAAAAAAAGAAAAAGCATCTGTAAAGAGGAAGGTGGTTGGGCAGAGAGCGACAGTGAAAAAGCAGGGATACAGAACGAATACTTCTGCTCAGTATTCACAATGGAAAAGCAGGGGGAGATACCCAATTCAGTCAATAGAAGCACTCTGGATAAGGTTGATAGTAGTCATTTCACAGAAGAAAGGGTTCTGTAAGAACTCTTAAAACTGAAGGTGGATAAAGCAATGGAGCCTGAAGGGATTCATCCCAGAATTCTAAAAGAACTAAGGGAAGAACTAGTAACACCACTGACTACCCTTTTTAATAAATCATGGAAGGATGGTGTGGTACCTGAGGACTGGAGGAGGGTGGATGTGATTCCCCTCCACAAAAGTGGGAACAAGACAGAGGCAGGAAACTGCAGATCTGTCAGTTTGACCTCAGTGGTAGGGAAAATGATGGAATCACTTCTGAAGGAAAGAATTGTTGAGTACCTAGAGGCCAGTGGGACACAGGACCCAAGGCAGCATGGATTCACAGCAGGAAGGTCATGTCAGACAAATCTAATTGATTTCTTTGACTGGGTGACCAAAGTAGTAGACCAGGGAGGGGTTGTGGACATGGCCTACCTAGACTTTAGCAAGGCATTTGACACACACCTGCACAAAAGAGTAATAAACAAATTAGCCAGCCTGGGAGAGGGTCCCAGGTTGGTAGCCTGGGTAAAACACTGGCTGGACAACAGGACACAGCGGGTAATAGTAAATGGAGTCCACAGTAAAGGAAGGGGGTTACTAGTAGGGTACTGCAGGGTTCAGTACTGGGGCCGGTCCTTTTTAATGTCTTTATACGTGACATTGCAGAGGGACTGGAAGGGAAAGTATGTCTCTTTGCAGATAACACAAAGATCTGCAACAGGGTTGATACGCAAGGTGGGGTGGAAAGGACTTGGCAAGGTTGGAGGAATGGTCAGATGTATGGCAGCTTAGATTCAGCGAAAGAAGTGCAAAGTAATGCACCTGGGAAACAAAAACCCAGGGAGGAGTACACAATGGGGTGAGATACTGACAGGGGTAGTCATATCAGGCGACCTAAAGGTGGGTCAGCAATGTGAGAAGGCAGTAAGGAGGGCTGGGGGGATACTGGGATACATAGGGAGAGGCATCACCAGTAGGAAACAGGAAGTTGTTGGCCCTCTGTACAGACAGTTGGTAAGACCACATCTGGAGTACTGTGTACAGTGCTGGAGACCCCATCTACACAAAGACATAGGGTGGAGGCTGTCCAGAGGAGGGCAACCAAAATAGTGCAGGGTCTGCACCAGAGGACATATGAAGAAAGACTAAAGGAGCTTAAGATATATAGCCTCAAGGAAAGGAGGAGAGGAAGACATGATAAGCTTTCAAATACCTCAAGGGAATCAACAAAGTCCAAGAGGGCACAATTTGAAGATAGAGGGGGGATGGCTCAGAGGTAACGTGAGGGAGTATTTCTTCACAGAGAGGGTTGTAGATGCATGGAACAGCCTTCCTGAGGAGGTTGTAGAGTCAAAAACAGTGGGGGAATTCAAGAATGCATGGGACAGATATAAGGCAGTTCTAGTGGGGGTAGAAGGAAGTAGGCTGTTGGTAAACCAGGATCTGCAGCTTATCCGTTAGGTAGGGGAAATGGGCAGTCTAGGTGTGCCAAGCAGTCCTTATCTGCCATCAAATTCTATGTTTCTTGTTAGTGGTGGATTCTTTTGTCCTGAGCCAGCCAAGACCAGCCAGAGATTTTCTCAGACTCCTGGGACACATGGCATCAATGACAGCAGTGGTCCCTGGTGTCAGGTACAGAATGTGAGAACTGCAATTTTACCTGAGTACTCGCTGGTCTCAAAGGAGCAATGCCTTATTAAAGCTGATACCAGTCACATATCAGTTTCAGCAGGCTCTGCTTTGGTGGAAAAACCCAGCAAACCTGCCTGTGGGGGTGTTCCCTTTCAGGGCTCTCTTCCCACAAAAGTGATTACTATAGATGCCTTCCTGTTAGGTTAGGGAGCACATTTGGACAGTGCTTCAATAAGTGGTACCTGGACTACCCAAAAGTCTCAGTCACACATAAACCTCCTGGAGCTCAGAGCCATTTTCCTAGGAATCAAGACTTTCACTCCTCTCGTAGAAGGACTGTACAAATAAGGACAGACAACACTACTGCAGTGTTTTACATAAACAAGCAGGGTGGCACCAGATCAAGGATACTCTGTTCAGAGGCTCTAAAGATTTGGTCTCTTGCCTGTTCCTTGGGAGTCAGCCTTTCGGCCATTCACCTCCCTGGCAAGGACAACACCCTGTCAGATGCT
Organism: Neoceratodus forsteri; assembly: GCA_016271365.2. Classification (NCBI taxonomy): domain Eukaryota; kingdom Metazoa; phylum Chordata; order Ceratodontiformes; family Ceratodontidae; genus Neoceratodus; species Neoceratodus forsteri. Next base: position 171,167,108 of record JADMNL010000030.1, read on the forward strand.
GTCAGTCGCATCAGTCAGGGCCACAGCGAATGGACTCTGAACAAGCAAGTGCTAGCCACAGTCTTCAGAAGGTGGGGTACACCAGAAGTGGATCTGTTTGCGTCCCCCCTCAATTTTCAGCTTCCTCAGTATTGCTGCAGGCCTCCAATCAAGAGGTCACTACCACTGGATGCCCTCATCCTGAACTGGTCAGGAAGGTTCCTCTGTCTTCCATCCATTCCCTCTGATATTCAAGGTGTTGCTGAAACTCAGACAACAGCCTGCATCAATGATCCTGGCAGCATTGGATTGGCCCAGGCAAGCCTGGTACCCTCTCCTGCTCTCTCTATCTAGCAACAGGCCTATTCGCCTTCCTCCAACTCACTCTCTGCTGACTCTACCCCAGACAGGAATGAACTACCCAGACGTATACTCTCTTCACCTCAAAGCTTGGCTCTTGAGAAGTTAAGAGTTTCCAACTTCTCACTACTCGGAGCAGGTCCTGAAGATCCTGAGAATGGCCAAAAAACCTAATACTGAGAAGACCTATGCAGCCAAGTGGAAGAGGTTTTCCCTGTAGTGCAAGGGCACAAGGGTGAATCCTCTAGCAGCCTCAGACTCTCAGCTGCTGGATTACCTGGTGCACCTGCAGACCTCTGACTTGAAGCCTTCTTCCCTGAAGCTACACCTGGCTACTATTTCGGCCTACCTCTCTGTGGGAAAGGAAGAATCTATTTTTTCCCACTCAGTGTTCAAGCAGTTTTTTTAAAGGCTTCCTTTACCTTCAGCCTCCAGTCAGGGAGCCTGTTCCTCTCTGGAGCCTGAATCCCTGTATTGGCAAGCTCATGGAGCCCCCTTTTGAGCCCATGGCTACGGCCCACCTTAAATTTGTGACCTGGATAGCTGTCTTTTTGGTGGCCATTACCTCTGCAAGAAGAATTTCAGAGTTACAGGCCCTGTGCAGTGAGCCCAACTATATCATCCCTCACAGGGACAAAATTGAGCTCAGGACAAATAGAAATTTCCTGCCTAAGGTAGTCTCTGAGTTTCACCTTAATCAGTCCATCACTTTGCCTGTATTCTTTACTGAGAAATCCACTCCTGGTGAGCAGAAGCTGCACAGCCTGGATGTCAAAAGAGCTCTCTTTTACTACCTAAAGCACACTAGGCAGTTCAGAGGTACTTCCACCCAGTTATTCCTTACCTATGGGGAAGTAGGTAGAGGAATACCAGCAATCAAGAGAACTAGTTCATTGCTGGTTAGTCTCTTGCATTAGATTTTGCTATGAGAAAGCTGGTCAACAACCTCCTGGAGGGCTCCTGGAGGGCTCACTCTACTAGGGGCACTGCAGCCTCTGTGGCCGCTGCAAGAGACATACCCCTCCTGGATGTTTGCAAGGTAGTTACTTGGAAAACTGTACGCACATTCATTAAAGGGAAACGTCTGTGTCCCGGTGGGCCCCACCTCAGTGTGAAGAGGGGCCTGATCAGCAAATGCATAAATGTTACAAAATGTGCCACTTACTGCTGATTATTTAATTTAAATTCATATCTGGTTGATCCTGCGCCCCTCCCCACTGGCATTTTCAGTTCCAACACCCTCCCCTTCATGCCCACAAGCACCCGTGGCTGTCCCCAGGATGACTTGGCAGGCGGAGAGCAGCCTGGGTGTCTCCATATGCTGGCTACATTGCTTGATTTTTAAACGGCTCCAGTTTGGAGCCAGTGTACTGCTGCAACATATGGAGACCAGTTACAGACAGCTAGCGTACCTGTTAGGATGTACCTGGTCTTGGTATTACAAGTACACCGATAGACTCCAAACCGGAGCTATCTGAAGCTACTGCAATACAGATATGGATGCCAGGGAGCCAGACCCTACTTACAAAACAAATCCTCCCTGGCGTCAAGTGCCCCACCCCTGGGGCACAGATCCATGGTACCGCAGTTAGCAGTACCATAATCCCTACCATGTAGCAGCCCACCCTGTGGCACTGACCACCCACCCACTCCAGTCACCTTACCACTGCCCTCAGTGCTGTGTGTGTGCATACGGCAACTGGCACAGCCCTCCTCACACCTCCTTGGCCGGCTGCCATATATCCAGGCAGGGAACATGCCTCTTATTTATAGGACAGGGTGACGCGCTAGACCCATTAGTGCCCACGCAAACCTTTGAATATCGGGCCCCTGAGCTTTTACTGGCTAGTCATTACTATTACTTGCAGAGCCAGTGCTAGCGTTGTTTAAATTATTTACTTCATGAGTGATCCGGGACAATGTCTGCTTATAACAGACTGTGCCTTAATCTGTTCCTCATGGCTGCTGCATCTTAAGCCTGTGGCTCCCACCAAAACCCAAGATGCTAAACAAAAGGGAACAACATTTAAATCAATTTTAACAGCCCTGAGTAACTCATATTTATCCTCAGTACTGTACCTTACATTTTAAATGCTGCTTGGCACTGATGTTACATGAAAACAACCTCTTTATTGCAATAATGGCCATAACTTACGTAGCACACTTTCATGGTCACAGATTTACTAAATATCCATCAGGTTATATCAGTCTCCTGCACCAGAGTCAACTGCTTGTTCAGGCAAAGTCAGCCTTAATAATTTCCAAACGTTTGCCCGCCTTGATGGGGTCTGAGAATAAGTTTTCCCTGCATATTGAACTCAGAATTTTGCCACAAAATGTAAAACATGAGTTACCCCAAGCCCTCGCATTCCAGCTCGGACTGTCTAAAAGCTTTTGTGGCGCTGCCACATGGCAAAACAACATCAGGATAACTGAAGATCTTACTTCGAGTGGGCTCTTGCAGCAGGTATTCACAAGTAGGTCTAAGCTGCCAGGTGTCAGGACCCCACGGAAAAATCTCTAGCCAGCAGTCTCTGGCGGGGACCGTTCCCATGTCAGGTGACCGGCGTCATCCAACGTCAGTATAAAGGGGGCGGTCCCGACGCCCGCCCTCCAGTTCTTTCCCGCCGTTGGCTTGCAAAAGTACGCGGAAGAACAGCGCTCACTTATCTCGCCATTTGGATAAGTATAAACCCTTTTCGACAATTTACTTCCTTATTCTGATAATTGTGTGTTACTGCCTCGCTGTGCATGTCGTCCCCGACGCCATCGGAATCCCTTAAAAACAAGTGTGACTCGTGTGGATCCCCGCTCCCTCACAAGGACGGCCATTCCCTCTGCCTATTCTGTCTGGGCCCAGACCACTGCTTGGAGGAGTGTGAACACTGCCGAAAATTCAGCGCTGCTACTCAGAAACTAAGGCAGCAGTCCCTGGAAGCCCATTTGCAAAAAAAAAAATGGCATCCATGGAAAAAGAACTGAAGAAATTGGGGCAGGCGACAACTTCTCCTGAGGGCCATCACAAGAAAAGGAGGGACAAGGAGAAACACAAGGATCAGGTCTTGCCATCCACAGCGGCTGCAACTTCGGCTGGAGTCGCGACTTTCCAGTTAACTTTCCCTCCCGGGGATCATCCTTCGATGGCTGCCTTAGTGATATCTAAGCCGATGTCAACCCCCCATCTGGCTTGTGCACGGCCCCAACAGGAACCTCCAGGGCAAAGGAGGCCCACACTCCCGCTATGTCCTCTAAACCCAGGCCTACCGGTCAGGGTACGTCCAATAAGCTGGGCGTCAGTCCCACTGATGCCTGCCCGGTCTCGGCTGATAAGTCGGTCATTGGTATACCTGATATCACCAACCGGCGACCCGTCTTCAGGCTCTCCTTCCACCCCGATGCCGGATAGTTGCCACAGTGCACACCTGTTGCATTGCCTACTGAGGTCCCCGCGTCTCCGCCGGCTTCTCTGGAGGAGTTCACTCCTCCCTCCCCAGCTGGGGTCGAGGAGCCTGAAATGCTGCCACTGGGGGTGCCTTCCCCAACGCCGGATCCTCAGACGCCGGACCCAACGCAGACAACCTGACGTTACTCTCCAGCATACCGCTTCCTGATGAGAGACTGTCAGAGCCCGATGGGTTCCCCTTCAGGCCCTACGCCCTCTGGGCTGATGCCTGATCCATCTGGTCCACCTGCAGGGCCGACGCCGGGACCTTCGACCCCGTTGGAGCCCCCGGTGCCAGGATACCCGATGTCGGCATACCCGACACTGCAGTATGTGGCTCCCCAGTACCCGGCTCCTCAGTACCCGACGCCGCACTACCCAACACCGCAGCGCCTGGTGCCTCAATACCTGATGAGACACCGCCATCGGGTTATGGAAACACTGCTATTACGGGTTTTCCAGGTTACCGTATCCGAGTCCCCTTCCACTTCCCCCTTCTCCACCTACCCCACAACCTCAGGTGCACTTGAGGGAGGTCTTGGCCTCCTGGTGGGCTGAGGCTAAAACACAGATCACCCAAGAGGTCGAAAAACGTATACCGACGCCAGACCCCTTACGTCAGCACGAAGAGACTCCCCTACCTCTGCCTGACACCAGAGCTGAACCTTCTGGCTCTTGGGCCAGGGAGGACACGCTCCCCCGGGAAACCCCCAGAGAGGGCGATTCTCCTCCTCCTCCTCCTCCTAGGGAGGGCTTTACTTCTTCTGCATCATTAGAATCTTCAGAGTCAGATTTGGACTCTGGATGCTCTGACCTAGAGGATGAGCCCCGCACTCCAGATAGACCCAGGCCGCAAGGTTCTCCGAAGTCCCCTCTGGAAGACCCTTCCTTTCTGGAGCTGCCGAAGAAAATCCAGGCTGCCTGGGAGTGACAATCCATGGAGCCAGACCCCCAGCGTGAGAAGCTTGCGGTCCATCTGGATCTCCCGGAGACTTCTCCCACCCTGACTCCACCCTGGATAGAGCCTCATGCAGATCTTGTTTCCACTATTTGGAAGCAACCTTCCTCATTAACCCCCCTTCCTCAGAAGGCAGACAGGCTATAACCAGGCTCCTAAGGGAAAGACTTCCTCAGCCTTCACCCCAAGGCTGATTTGGTTGTGATTAGCGCCACACACGACCGATCAGCCAACCCTAAGCACCTTAGCTCGTCCCCTCCTGACAAGGAACCACGTCTTCCGGACCAGTACAGGAAGAAGGTCTGTGCTTCTTCCACTCTGGGCATGAGGGCCCTCAACTATGTCGGCCACATGAGGGATTACCAGAAGGCTATCCTTAGTCAGATGGAATCAAAACTGGACTCCCTTCCAGACTCCCAGACTAAGCAGGAACTGGAAGATCTTGTCCACTCCGTGCATTCGGCCTGTAGACACATGCTTCGTCCTACATATGATGCAGTGGATACAGCAGGCAGGAGCTCAGCCTTCACCGTATCCTTGCGGCATCATGCCTGGCTCCGAGTGTCAGGTCTGGCCCCTGAAGTACAATCGGCTATCCACGATGCTCCCTTCAGAGGGTCTGTGCTGTTTGGCGGTGATGTCAAGGACATAATCACCAAATTACAGGAGAAGGGTTTGGCATTAAAGTCTGTTCAGACAATGTAGAAACCCTCTCAAGGGCAGAAACAGTCCTTTTGGCGCCCCAACTGCCAAAGGGCTAAGCAGACACAATCCAGACATCCCAATAAATGTAAGGCTGTGCCAGCTGCCAAGCCCCCCCCCCCCAGCAAGAAAGCTCCCGGGGCCTCAGCCGCTACTCTGCCCTCCGCCTCCTGACTCCCTGCCTCTCCCACTGCCTCTGTCCATTTCAGAGGAACCAGTAGGGAGGGAGAGTCTCCTCCCATCTGACGGGCTGGGAGAGGATAACGACAGATGCCTGGGTGCTCCAGCTGATTGCAGCAGGACACTTGATAGAATTCATTAAAAAAACACCTTGCAGACCACCCCCTCCCTTATCGTACTCCCCTACTCATTTGCAATTGGTACTGGAAGAGATACACTCTTTTCTGTTGAAAGAGGCAATAGAACCTGTCCCCCTCCATCTTCAGGGTACAGGTTACTATTCTCACTTCTTCCTAGTACCAAAGAAAACTGGAGCTCTGAGGCCCATTCTCGACCTCAGCTCCCTCAGTCAGTTTGCAGAGTACAAATGGTTCCGAATGCTCTCCCTCCAGAGCCTTCTTCCCATGCTTCGGCTGGGCCTGTGGCTATGCGCCCTGGATATGCAGGATGCCTACCTCCATATTCCCATTTGCCACACCCACTGCAAGTACCTCCGTTTTTGTTTTCAGGGGTCCCACTACCAGTTCACGGCTCTCCCATTTGGTCTGTCCTCAGCCCCTCGAGTATTTACCAAATGCCTGGTGGTAGTGGCGGTCTTCCTGCATACTAAGGGGATCCAAGTCTTCCCCTACTTGGACGATTGGCTTCTGGCAGCCCCATCCAGGGAGGAACTCTTGGGCTCCCTTTCTCTCACCCTTCAAGTTTTCTCTGACCTGGGGATTATAGTCAACCTTCTCAAGTCCCATGTGATCCCGTGCCAACGGCTGCAGTTCATAGGGGTAATGTTGGACATGACCCTGGGCAAGGCCTTTTTGCCTCTGAACAGAGCCGAGACACTGTCAATCCAGGCTCGGTTCATTTTGGGTCTCAGATGGGTCAGAGCCAGGAAGGTCCTCCGTCTTCTCAGCCTGATGGTGGCCGCCATCCCGGCCGTCCCACTAGTTCGTCTCCACATGAGGATCTCTCGGTGGACCCCACGGACTCAATGGGATCAGTCCCAGGATGACCTGGATTACGAGATCCTGGTGTTGGATCCTATGGTCAGGGACTTACAGTGGTGGACGGTTGCAGATCACCTCAGTCTGAGGACCCTGTTCTGTACCGTCCCACCCACCCAGACCCTGATGACGGATGCGTCATGGGCAGGCTGTGGTGCCCATCTCGGGTCTCATCGGACTCTAGGCAGCTGGTCTCAGTTCGAACAGAGACTCCATATAAACGTCCTCGAGCTGAGGGCAGTCCTTTATGCCCTCCAGGCTCTCCTTCCAGTTGTTCGTCCTGGTCATCTTCTCGTACAGTCAGACAACGTGTGTTGTCTGGTACCTCAACAAACAGGAGGGAACTCATTCTTATCCCCTCTGCCGGGAAGCCATGAGAATCTGGCACTGGGCGTCCCAGCACAGCCTTCATCTGACTGCTGTCCATGTGCCGGAGATGGAGAACACTCTCACGGACACTTTTAAGTCACTTGTCAGCCAAGTCTCACGAGTGGGAACTAGACCAGGTTGTGCTAAACGATGTCTTCCAGCATTGGGGGACTCCTCAAATGGACCTTTTCACCTCCCCCGACAACACCAAACTTCCTGTCTTCTGCTCGCTCGCTCTAGGGCGAGACGTCTTTTGTCGGGACGCGCTGTCTCTGTGCTGGAAGGACAAGTTTGTTTATGCCTTCCCTCTGGTTCCTCTGATCCCAAGAGTGCTCAAAAAGCTAAGGTCGGAAGGGGTGAGAATGATCCTCATCCCTCCTTTCTGGCCGAGGCAAGCCTGAGTCTCTCTTCTGCAGCAGTTTTCTGAAGAACCTCCTCTTCCTCTACCAGTGTCGCAACACTTGCTGACCCAGGAGCGGGGGACCCTGGTGCATCCAGGCCTCAAGTCTCTTCACCTTCACGTGTGGCTCCTTCAGACATAGCTAAAATGCAATTTGGAGTTTCCCCTGTGGTAGCAGATATCCTGGTGGAGGCCAGAAAGCCTTTGACCAGGTCCACTTATGCCATGAAGTGGAAACGTTTCACTACCTGGGTGGGTTCTACTAACCTAGAACCTTTTTCTTGTCCAGCCAGTAGGGTTCTGGACTACCTTAGGCACCTGTACGACTTGGGCCTTAGTTATTCGTCAGTGAAAGTACATACGGCAGCCATTTCGGCCTACCACATCCCTTTCAGGAGCAGGACATTTACACAACTAGAAGTCTCCAAGACTTTTCTACGAGGGGTCTTGCACCTAAGACCCCCGATTCGCAACCCTGCTCCCCCTTGGGACCTGAATTTCATTCTGGAGAAGATTACTCTGCCTCTGTTTGAACCAACAGTGGAGGCAGAGCTAAAGTTTCTTTCTTGGAACACTTTATTTCTGGTGGCCATTACCTCAGCTCGGAGGATTTCCGAGTTGCAAACCCTGATGTGTAAAATCCCCCCATTTGATTTTCCACAGTGATAGAGTGGCCATGCGTACTAATCCTGAATTTCTTCCGAAAGTGGTGGCTGATTCTACTGTGAATCAGTCCATCGAGCTTCCAGCCTTCTTCACAGAGCACTCCAATCAAGGAGAGTACCTCCTCCTTTCCCTGGATGTACATAGAATTCTGAGATACTACACTCGCAGGACTAAAGATCTCAGAAAAACAGCCCAACTCTTTTGTGTCTTTCGCTCACAAGAGAGAAGGCAACCCTGTTTCCAAGCAATGCCTTTCTAGATGGTTGGCCAATTGTATCACTTTCTGTTACGACAAGTATCATAGGACCCTTCTGGGTCAGGTCAACGTCCACTCCACTAGAGGGGTCGCGGGCCTCTGCCACTTGCTTTAAGAATGTGTCAACGGCTGAGATTTGTGCAGCTGCAACTTGGACGTCCGTCCATACCTTCACAAAACATTGCAGTTTGGACATTGCCTCTCGCTGCAGAGCAGGCTTCGGGCTAGCTGTTCTTCAGGGAATTCTCTCATGATTCTTATCTAGAAGCTCAGCCTTTGTGGATGGTGTTTCCTCCTCCCGCTTTCTTTTTGTTCCAGACTGTTTGGGACTCAGTCCTACTTGTGAATAACTACTGCAAAAGCCCTCTCGAAGTAAGATAGTACAGTTACATAAGAACTTACAGTAGCGGTACAGTAGATCTTAGAGAGTGGCTCTTGCAGCAGATATTATCTTTCTCTCCCTCCAACCCCTCAATTTCTTCTTTCAGAATGGGGGCCATATCCTCTTCTCTCCTGTCAGACCTTTGGCTCTTGGCGGGAAAGAACTGGAGGGTGGGTGTCGGGACCGCCTCCTTTATACTGACGTTGGATGATGCCGGTCACCTGACGTGGGGGCAGTCCCCGCCAGAGACTGCTAGCTAGAGATTTTTCCATGGGGTCCTGACGCCTGGCAGCTTAGTCCTGCTTGTGAATACCTACTGCAAGAGCCTCTCTCGAAGATCTACCGTTACGGTAAGTTCTTATGTAACTGTACTATTTTGACCAATATTGTTTTATTAATTTTGTCATGATGAAACAAAGCATCAGTTCCAGTCAGGAAACATTTTACATTCGTAACGACATTAAATCCACTATACAGGATGTTTGTATCTCCTAACAAAACCCCAGTGGTGAGGGGGAAATCAACGTTTTAAATTCCTAGTAAAATCTAAACTAGATGTGCTATGGATAACAGTCCAAGAACGCATGGCAAAAAACTCTAGGGAATTAACAGTCCGAGCAAATGTCCACAGTTGTCTGCCCTTAAATAGGGCTTGGGGCCATGCCTATCTCAAGTAGTAGAACATTTCTTTAATAGAAGAATTAGAAAAAGGTAACTGCTATAGCTTTAAATAATCTCCATATTTATAGACTGGAAGTACATTGCTAATAAAATAAAGAAGAATTGGGGGGTTCCCTTCTCAAAACTTCCTAGCATTCATGTTCTATAAATAAAATGAGATCTGAAATGAATCTCATTCTCGATATAGGAGCTCCCCACAGTATTCAAAGTACAAATTTTAACATTAAGAAAGCTCAGAAGAAAATAATATTGATAATGCAATATGCACCCCAATCAGTCTCACCCACATAAAACTTCATTTCTTTAAAGAACTTTATGGTAGGTTAATGGAAAATATATGGAACGTCAGTAGTCCCTCCAGCTCTTCTCCGCAAGGAGAGAAAAGAAAGTCTGGCACTCTTCCCTACAGGGAGTTTTAAACAAAAGAGATAGCACCTATGAGTTTTTCAACCCTCTTCCAGTTCATCAGGACTATCTTCCTGTTCCCCTGTCCAAACTTGATGTGCATTCTGAAATTTAGTTGTCCATAGTCCTGCATCCGAGGGGTCAGTAAAAATTTAAATCTTGTCCTGATAAACTATGCAGAGTTTTGCAGGGAACAGAACAGTGTGCGGGACTGATAGATCTTTGAGTATATGCTGAACCCCATTGAATTTCTTTCAGCGTTGTCGGGTAGTGAAAGAAATGTCCAGAAATAAGTGCACCGGGTTATCTTCATAGAGCAGGGGATAGTGGCATCTTGCTAGCTGCAGCAGTTGGTCCCGGGTGCCCATTGCGTCCAGAACTGCCTTCACTATTCAGGGGACGTCACCATCTTGCCTTCCTCATGGTTGAATCCTATAGGCTTTTAATAAAGGCCATTCTGCAGGTCCAGGATGATCTCCCAGTTGGTCCTTCAGCCAGATTTTGAGGAACATTGGCAGGTGGTCTCCCTCCGCTCCCTCGGGAACCCCCAAGAAGCGCACATTGGCCACCTGGATCTGATTCTCAAGGGTTTCCAGCCTGCTTTGAGTGAGTTTGGAGTCCCCAGCATACTGAGCTGCAGCATTATTACAGCATTCCATGTGCTTTTTGACATCGTCCATTTCTACTTTCAAGACATCCACAGTAGTCTCAATCATGCCCATTCGTATGGTAAGGGAGTCTAGTTTATTGTTCACCACAGAGACCGATGCCAGGAGCTGTCACATCTTAGCCCCTAGCGATTGATGGGTCTCTTCCTGTGCCGTTTCTGCCACTCCAACCACTCCATCGTACGAGGCTGATCACGTGCTGGGCCCTGGTATCGCAGACTAGGATTGCTGCTATTAACCCTCTGTGGCCCCTTGATTAGTCTTATTTTTGCCCATAATGGTCTGTAGGGTGTCCTCTATCGATGAGTTCCAAACTTTCCAATAAATGAAGAAATGCAGTTTATATGGTAAATTAAATCCAGTACTGTGCGCAGCTCAGCAGTTCAGCTTCCACCATACTCGGGCTCCACAGCACCCTCCTCGTAACTGTACTATTTTGGGTGTCATTATCTAGTAATAGTCTGTTCTTACATTTGGTGGCCTGCAGGGTAGTGTCTCTGATGTGGGCACCCACTGTCTTAAGACAATTCTGTGTTCAGGATTGTGAGGACATTTACAAGGCAAAACCCTATTAGTTTTGACAGTTTTCCTCTCTAAGTCAGAGTTCAGAAGTCGACCCAAAAGTTCTGTAACAAACGAGACTGGATTCTCCGTCTTGCTATTTTCAGTAGCCATAGAAGGCGGGTATTCAAGACATGAGCTCCATTCTCAAGTTGTTCCATTCTGATTCTCATAAGTTTATTCTCTGCAGCATATGCCTGTAACCGCTGTCGCCGACTTTTCTGCCGATTCCATAGCAGCACAAGCCTCAGCCTGTCTCTGTTCTCCAACCCAAAACAGGTGCACTGTTGTACTCTGATTCATGACATGGTGTTGACAACTTTGTTTCAGTGTGACACGACAGCGACAGATTTATGTCGACCACAAGTTGCGGTTGGCATAAATCCGTTGGGGAAACTGTCTGTTTATGATGTTTTGCATTATGGCGGTATGTGTGATTTTGTATTTCTTTGAAACTTGGTTTTTATGGCCAGTGCCCTTTGGGGTAACTCTTGCCTCAGTACTTTTGCACTGAGGTTCTTTGTCTTTTAGCTTGTTTTTTGGGGGGGCTCACCATGACCCAAACCCATTAGACCAAATTAGGGCTTCCCTTGGAGTGTCATACAGACGAGGCACGCTGATGGGTTCTGGGTAGGGTGAAACGTGTTTGTGTCTTCTGTTTGCACCTTTGCAGATTGTGTGAGAGTCCCTTTGGCACCATGCATTCCTGCTTAAAGCTGAACCAGCCTAAAATGTGATGGTGATTTTCTATACATCCCTTGTGTACAATAAGGATGTGTTTTTCTGTGGGAAGTGAATGTAAATACTTTTAGAAGTTAATCCTTGCTTTGAATTTAGGTAAATCTGTGTAGATAGTGTTTTACATTTTGTATTAGAGTTTTTTTAACTTGGGTTTTTGACGTAATAGAATATGTTTGATAATTAATACGTATTTTTTTTTCTCTTGTGTACAACCTTCAGCTCACCTTGGTGAGTTGCAATTGTATGTTTTTAAATAAAGTTCTGTTCTGTGGGGCTGCACCTCCATACACTGTTGTAATAACGTTAGGAAGATACATATTATCAGTTTTGCATTTCCCCTGGTGGTACAACCATGAACAGAGTTTCATTGGTGAAATATATCTTCTTAGATAGTCCAGAGCTGTATTATTTATGTTTGTGTGCAGCTGGCGCCAGATGCTGTCTCTTGTGCTAGATAAGGAGAGCCAGTTTAGCCTTGCAGATGTAATCTTGGCTGAGGTTGGAAATAACTGCTTATAATGATTCAGCCAGTTTACTCTAGTCTGGCAGAATCTGTAATTTATGTAACAATTTGATATTTGAGAATTGGCGCCAGATCATATCAGCAGAATCACAGTGCAGTGACATCAGTGGATTATGACTTCCAGTGGCTATCTTCTCTGTAAACTGTAGTCTAATCTACGTAAAGAAAGCAAACTTTTGTCGACTGCCAGATGGCCCAGTGGAAAGTACATTGTGCTTCAGTGTTGACGTCCTGAGTGCAAGAGAGGATTCCAAACATGGGGTTTGGGTGGCTGGGCGGGCTGGGTAAAGTAATGCTTACGGCAGTGCCTTCTAGCTGGGGTAGGTTGGAGCTGTCACATTTGCCTGCTGGAGCAGTGACTTCATACAGCAAGTTGAGGAGCCTGCTCCTTCGCGCGCACGCTGGGGGGGGGGATACGCAAAACGCTGCTGTTTGCAAAGCTGCTACAGACACTGCACAGAACTGGGGAGGAGAGAGTGTCAGGAGGCACGTAGAACTTAGAAGTCTGCAAATGATAACTGGCCCTAAAAATTCCCCCAACTGTCCGTCAGGATGAAGGCAAATGCTGGAACTCTCTCCAGCCCTGCACAGCAATACCCACCTACACCAGATGTGCGATTTGGAATGGTGGGGATGCTCTCAGCCCAAAGGCCTGCAACAAGGGTAAGCTGAAGTCATGCACCAGGCAAGCTGCAGTGATAGTGGGCCGCAATGATAGTGGGCAGTAGTCTGGGGCAGCCAGATGGCTGGATGACTAAAGGGGCAGTAAACAGTTACATTTAAAACATTAAATAATCTTTGCAGCTGTTCTGTCCCCCATTAGCCTTGTTACGTGGTCTTTAAAGAACCTTGTGTGGTCTACCTGTATGTTCAAATATTTAACCAGTTTCCAGTTTTGTTTTGTTTTTTGTTAAAGGATTAATGCTTTTATTCCTCTGTTGGTTACCTTCTCCGCTTCTGTTCCCCAGCTGTGTCCACATGCAGCTACATGTCTGGCATTGAGACACCAGCCCTGCTTCCTAAGCTCCATTCAGGCCTGTATCCCTCAACAAGCACACTGTGGGAACCCTCTCCCTTGCAGTGCAACCTGGGCTGTGGAGCCAGGGCCATTGCTGGGCCCAGTGATGTGGGCGCCATGACTGCCCTGCATGTTCAGCAGCCTAGGATTTCCTCTTCCACCTCCCTGTGTGTAACACTGGGCTGTCCTAACACTGGCCTGTAGTGAGAGATTCAGTGTTAAGTGTACACCCACAATGTAACATGAGGCCATCCTGACACTGGCCTGTAGCGAGAAGTTCAGTGTTAAGTGTACGCCCACAATGTAACGTGAGGCCATCCTGACACTGGCCTGTAGCGAGAGGTTCAGTGTTAAGTGAGTGCCCACGAAGCAGCACTAGGCCATCCTGACACTGGCCTATAGCAAGAGGTTCAGTGTTAAGTGGGTACCCACGATGCAGTGCTAGGCCATCCTGACACTGGCCTATAGTGAGAGGGTCGATGTTAAGTGGGTGCCCACAGTGTGACGTACTGTAGGTCATCCTAACACTGGCCTATAGTGAGAGGTTCAGTGTTAAGTGTGTGCCCATGCTGCAGCACTAGGCCATCCTGACACTGGCCTATAGTGAGAGGGTCGATGTTAAGTGGGTGCCCACAGTGTGACATACTGTAGGTCATCCTGACACTGGCCTATAGTGAGAGGTTCAGTGTTAAGTGTGTGCCCATGCTGCAGCGCTAGACCATCCTGGCACTGGCCTATAGTGAGAGGGTCGATGTTAAGTGGGTGTCCATGCTGCAGCGCTAAGCCATCCTGACACTGGCCTGTAGTGAGAGTTTCAGTATTAAGTTAGAGTCCACTATGTGAAGGCTTCTTCTTTATCCACAGAAGGTACTCATGCAGCCAGGGGCAAAGGGGGAGTCTCCCCGCCCCCAGAATCTGCATACACTGTTTCCACAGCACAGCAAGACTGTAGTGGCCTAGGGATAGGTCGAGATTGGGGCACAAACTTGGGTCTTTCTCGTGGAAGCCTGGCCTGCTGACACTGGTGCTGCCAGGTCCAGTTGCAGTTTAAGTTCAGTAATGATATTAGTAATGAAGGCCAAGGGAGTATTTCTTTAGTAACTCCATTCTGTCTTTGGTGTCCAGCATTACAACTTCGTGCGCTGACCCCTAGACCAAAATGTCACCCAGCCCTTCCATACTGGTAATGAAGGTTAAGGGACTGTATCTGTTCCTACAACATTTCATTGATTTCTGAAACTGCCACTGATTAGAGGTTGCAAGTCTGAACCCCAGTGTTGGAGGTGTGTGTGTGTGTGGTGAGATCTGAATTTACAGTGATACACTACATTGGTTGTCAAGGCGTCTTGCTGGGAGATCTCTCCCCCATCAAGTGGCTGCTCTTCTGAGAGAGAGAGACAGAGAATGGGGTGGGGGGGGTGGCGCCTCCGTGTTTCTTTGCCTTTTCTCCACTCCATTGGAGCCAATGTGGACTGTATCGGAGTACTACCTAGGATTTGTTTTTTTTTTTGGGGGGGGGTGTTGCAGGTTTTGTAGCAGCTGGTACAACATAATTTTTTTTAATTATTATTTATTTATTCCATCCTCGGCTGGGGGGGTTTCCTATGGTTCCCCCATCCGTCTGGTCCCACAGCCCCCGTGCCACTCCCAGTGCCTATGCTTGACCCTCTCCGCCATTCCTCTCACTGGCTGCTTCACGCGGTGCCACCCCACCACATGAAATCTGGGGATCAGGATCCGGGGAGCATCTCAAGTCGGAGTGGCGTGGGCGCAGATGGACGGACTTCATGTAGCGTGCCAAGTTTTTCTCTGTGTTGGTACCCATCTCCGGCACTGGCGAGCAATGGCATCAATGACGCCCTGCGCGCAGTACACGTCTGCATGTCCCCACAGCAGACCGCCACTTGCATCGACTCCTGCCACCACCAGGAGCCAGCACAGCCGCGTTGTCCCACCTCACCTCCCGGAGGAGGAGAGCAGTCTGGGATGCTCAGTCCCCCAGGCTGACCCCAACGACCCAAGCTCATTCCCGAACCCGGGTCGCCGGTGTGGCACGAGGTGTGGCGTGTAGCGTCTCAAACCTCAGCGCCACTGGGCCGGCCACTGGTATAACATACCTTGACAACAGTATTAAATATGGGAAGTGAGAGGGTGGGGGATTTTCGTGGAAGTAAATTACAAAATAAATGGTTGCACTGTATGCTGCCCAGGAAAACAGAAACATTCGTCAGTATTAGTGTCCCGCATTAACCCAGAAGTATAAAACATTTTCCTGCTTTTGTAGCATTTT
Source organism: Neoceratodus forsteri (assembly GCA_016271365.2). Classification (NCBI taxonomy): domain Eukaryota; kingdom Metazoa; phylum Chordata; order Ceratodontiformes; family Ceratodontidae; genus Neoceratodus; species Neoceratodus forsteri. Next base: position 171,182,687 of record JADMNL010000030.1, read on the forward strand.
TCTTCAGAAGTTCGGAAATGCAGAGCATTTTCCCCGCAGTGTTATAGTTGTTTAGTTGACCGGTCATAATGTGGCACGCTTAATAGTGTATGCGACATTATGGCTAAACCGGTGCAGCGTAGATAGAAAGCGTTAATGGTAACATCATGATACTGCTGTACGAGGTATTAGCGTTTCCCAGGCAGAGGATAAGACCTCTGCTGGGAGTGGGTTCCGTCGAGCAGCTGCTGTGGCTTACAGGACTGAGCCACAGCAGCAGGAAGCCAGTGCTGCATCGGGACCGGGTTTGATGTCGGTCCCAGAAACTTTATTTTTCTTGACTTGTCGCTTCCGAGTTGAACCCGGAGTTGAAAATCTTAAACGGGGGGCAAGAGCCCCACAGAAAAGATATGTTCATGGCAGAAATTGCACTGTATTGGCAGCGCGCACTTTCAGTATGCTGCATAATGTCTTGCGACATTATGACCCCGTGCCTTCCTTTTTCCTCCAGGTGGTTTATGCAGGCGGGCTGTCAGCCCTGTCCCTGGCATCTGCCTCCGTCAGACTTCAGCATGCCCGAAGTCTTGGGTCGGTGGTCCAGGCGACGCGGGATAGGCAGGCAGGGCCTTATAAAGCTTGTGCTGACCTTTTTTCCATTTTCTCCCACTTAGGTCCCCTGCCGCAACGGCACATAAGCGTGTGCACGTGCAGGTTCACACATGATACAGAACTGCAGCTTCTCCTTTCAGTGCTGCTCAAACACTGGCACTACCCCCAGGCCTCCACCTGGTGGCAGCCAAGGGTCAATTCGGCATACCTCCCCACCCCTCAAGAGGAAAGCTGTCTGGCAGACCCTCAGTCCTTTCCCTCCTCCAGCCGACCCCCTGTAACTTAAGCTTGTTCCCGAACCCGGGTTGCCAGCGTAGTGGGAGATAAGGTGCCAGCGCCAAAGCCCTGCACACCACTGGCCTGGCTTAAAGTTTTTTTTAATTATGTAACAGCATTCTGGCAACACATTGTGAAGAAATTGCAAATGCTACACCTGCTCACTGAATGTCATTCAGTTCCTATCAAGCTCATACAGATAGCACAAGTAGATAATTATGTCACTTCTGTTTACAGTCTACATCTGATGCATAAAAATACTGGCACCCACTGCTTTTATTAAAAATAATTGTATAGTGTTTTCTACGTGGCATTACATACTCGTGTTTGTGCCATCGATTGTAGCACTAAAAGTCATAGGAACTGTTTTAGTTACATGCTCTTTCCATGGTCTTTACCTGTTTGCAGGTATTATGGAACTAGAGTGTGTATATATATATAATATTTTTTTTTTTAATTTAAATATTTGGAAACAACCCTTGAGCAACATGCTTTTTTACAAAGGTTCCACGTCAGGTAATCAAAATTCACAAAACAGTGAACAATACAATAGAACAAATGATTTCAGTAATCAAAACAGAGTGGGAGAATAAAACACAAAAAATTTGTTCCTGGGCCAGAGAGCGAACAGTGCAGTAGACAAGAGCAGCTCAGAGCTAGAGCATTGTCAGAATAGGGGGACAGGGAGATGGGAGACATTCGAGAAAAGATGAGGGAGGAGAAGGAGGGTGGATACCGAGGAAGGAGAAACGGAAGAGAAAGGGGCTGGGGAAGTTAGAAGGTATTAGGGGGTAGCAGCTGGGGTGAATTAGTGGTTGGAGGTGGGTGACTGCAGAGGAAGATGAGGTGAGAGGAGGCAGATGATCAGGGGAAGGGGCAGGGGTAGGGGAGATTGAGTGAAGAGGGGGGTAGTAAGTGCTAAAAAGGGCAAACTCGGAGATGGAGGGGGAGAGTATGAAATGGTTATTTACAAAGCTAGCCTGGGTCTAGCTAAAGTAGAAAAGTAAATGGTAGGAGTAAGTGCCAGGAAGGGCGGACCCACCCTTATAATTGTCAATATAAGTATTTTATAACTGTTCTGTAACAGTTCCTAGATCATTTTCTGTTTTTGACAGGATGATCTGGGTCATAAATCAGCTGCTGGCCTCTCTACCATCATTACCTGTGAAAATACCAGTCATTCCATCATTATAGAAGGTAGGCAGCTGCTCTGCCTGTTCTCCGAACCCATGCTCATCCTCATTGTGATGAATGCTGTTCTGGTCACAGCTCAGGCATCTCAAACTGGCTACATATACAGTAGTGCATAACTGGATATGCAGGACTGCGGCAGCTCCGTTTCTGCTTCATACTGCCATGTGGACTGTAGTGCCCGACTTGGGTGCAACAGAGACCTCTAGTTGCCGAGGACTTGAGGCTGCTTGCTCCCTGTCATCTTCTGGCAGAGCTCTTGACTTTTGAACTAACGGGTCTCCTAGTTTGAATTCCAACAAATGTTCTCCCATGTTACAGTTCAAAGCAGCAGTGCATGATAGATGTGAAGATTTTACCTATATTTTTTTATTTTATTTTAGATTGCCACATATCTCCTGACTTTTTAAGATGCCATTTTTTCCACATTTTGAATCTGCTGTACCATGTTTTATTCTGAGTTGAAATAATAAAAGGAATGCTCCTTTTAATATGGCTTGGACCAGGTTTTCATCAGTATTCTCTGTTTTTGTACACCAATTGTTTTACAGTCCCTTTTCTTGTGACTATAATGAACTAGCGTGAAGCAGACACTGCTGTCTGACCTTATTGGACAACAGGTATACAGCACCAGCTGAGAATACTGATGAAAACCTGGTTCAGACTATATTAAGAGGAGCATTCCTAGCCTGCCCGTCGGTGCAGCAGTAGTGCTACTACTTACCATGCTGGTGACTTGTGTTTGGGAACGAATGTGGGTCATCGAGGGCTGGCTGGGGGGGGATGGATTGAGCGTTCCAGAGGACACTGTCTTCTGGGGAGGGAGGGCAGCCTGCTCCACGTCAGTGCTATCACCTGGTGTGATCTACAGACCTCCAGCACAAGGGGGGAGGAGTTCGACGGGGTGCTAGTGGAAGACATTCACGAGATGGCAACTAAAGGGGAGGTGCTGCTGGTGGGAGACTGCAGTTTGCAGGATGTTGATTGGAGCATCCCAGCTGCAGACACAGTAAGGAGCAAGGACATCCTGGATGCCCTGCAGGGGGCGTGCCTCAAGCAGCTAGTGATAGAGCCCACCCTTGAGGGAGCAGTTTTGGACATAGTACTCACCAACAGGGACAGAGTTGCTGATGTAATGGTGGGGAGCCACCTGGGGTCCAGTGATCACCTTATGGTGTGGTTCAATGTGAGAACAGTGGAGGAGTCAAACCACACAAAAGCGAGGGTCCTGGACTTCAGACGGGCCGACTTTGCAAAGTTGGGGAAATGTCTCAGGAAAGCCCTGGCGATTTGGAGGGGGGGGGGGGGGGGGGAGGATGGTGGTGTTTCAGCAACTCCATGTCAAAGTCATGATAGGTCATCTAAACATTTAAAAGTCACAACAAAAAACATGGGTTGCCATGCTTGTTTTTACATTACATTGGTGAAACTTAATCCCACTTTATGGAAAAAATCCAGAAGGGGTAACATTCTTTTATGATTGTAACATCAGTGTTTTAGATGTCAACATGAGTGTGAAAGAAAAAGTGAAACAAGGACACATTATTTGTCATGACGCTTGCTTCATTTGTTCCACAAATGCAAAAATAGAGAGTAAATTACCAATATCATGACACCCTCTTGAATTGAAATTCCCCCAAAAGGGGGAAATATTTGCATATTTTTATACATGAAACTATTTCAAACCCATGTAATTTTCATAAAACATTTTTGATAGCTGTAGAATATGGTTATGAATATAGAAAAATAAATATAGGGGTTGCCATGCTTCTTTTGAATATATCTGTTTTCAGAGTTGCAGTTTCAGAGGTGATCGGCTCAGGACAAAAATAACTGGAACATCCCAATAAAAGATAAAACTTGCAAGAATGCTATTCAGACAATTCAAAAGTATATGCAGAATGGCAAGGACTTTCACATAAAATAAACAGTGTAACCAAAGACAGACGTATGTAGGTAAAGCACCTTGAATAATGCCAATGGCTGCAACTGTGGGAACTAATTTCCTTGCTGCCATCCTGTACATATATATTCTTAGCTGGACATGACATAATAGGATAAATCATTATTCTAAGGAAAAAGAAGGAATTTACAATTATCAGGAAAAGACAGTCTTGTTACAATTCTTAAGATTTTCAGTGCAGGAAGATTTTAAACTCTGGGCGAAACATTTGTCACAAATCCTGAAATAAGTGCAGGTACAGGTTGTGTATTTGACCCAGACAGTAAACTGTTTTCTGTGTTTATCTTTGTTTGCCTTAAAAGGCAATTCCAAACTTTCTCAGGAAGTGATTACATCACAGAGACTTAATCAGCCAATAGCTTGGGTAACAGACCTGAGAACAGTGTTATAAGCAAGTGTTTATAGCAAACTCATCAGAACAGCTAATATTTTCCTAGTCAAACTATCTCTTGTTGGGAGCTGCAATACTGAACATAGGATTTGCAAGAAAGTGAGTTGTGCTCACAACAGAGGGAAGGAACTTCAATTGTCTTTGCTTTGTAGCAGATATACTGCAGGTGGAGGCTGCTTCTAACTGAAAGGTGAAAGAAGGAATTTACAATTATCAGGAAAAGACAGTCTTGTTACAATTCTTAAGATTTTCAGTGCAGGAAGAGTTCAAAGCACAGCTGACTTATTTTGGGGCTGACTGCTTTCAGAGCACAAACCACCAGGCTGTTTTGGGGCTGGGAGGTTTACCTGTGTCTGACTTGGATGTCTGGATTTTTCTCTGTTTGATTAGCAGGGATTTTCTCTGTCAAATTGTTGTGTATAGTATCTTGCAGACAGGAAGGCACTCATCAGGCGGTGGGTCAGAGCTCTTAGCTGATTGTTTTGTGAGGGCACAGTTTAGGCACAACCCTTCCCACCCCTCACCCCACCCACCCCTGGAAATAGGTCCTTTATACCTGGGGTTCTGACATCATTTCCTCAAGAGTGCAAGGTGCATATCAATGTCATATCCTCTCTAGCACACAGCACTGAAAATATACGCATACACATTGTATAATATATATTTATTTCTATATAACAAACCAATCACTCACACAAGCACACACACACACACACACACAAAAAAAAAAAGTACATAGTCATGTGGGGAGTAGTGCAATGTAATGGCTGTGGGGCAGCAGTCTTCCGGGAGTCTTTCTGGAGGCTGAGATGCTGTCCCTATTTGCAGACAACTCTCTGCCCTGAGGGAGGAAGTTGCCCGTCTTCAGGCCACACTGGACAGCAGTAAGAAAACCTTCCCCAGGCCAGACTGGATGGTAGGAAGGAACCCCCATCCAGGGAGCACCAGAGCCACCACCACTACCTCAGAGGTTGCAAAAAGCACAGCAGTTGGACCACAGTGGGCTCAGGGAGGGTGAGGAGGGTGGAACAGAGGCACACCCAGTCAGTTGTTCCATTCACAATCCATACACCATTCTGGGGAGCACAGCTCCCTATGGATGCACCCACGGAGGAGATTAAGGAGGCTGAGGACACCTGTCACAAGGGAGGCCCACAGGAAGGAGGCAGAGGATGCCACAAGGAAAGGAAGCAGCTCCTGGTGGGGGACTCAATTATTAGGGGGATAGAACTGGGGGGAGCAGGGAAAACTGAAGTAAAGTGCCTGCCTGGTGCCATGGCTTGTAGGGACAGGAAGCGCATCCTCAGGATCACGAGAACACCTGCACAGGAGTCTGAGCTGGATGTCATTGTCCACCTAGGGACAAATGACTTGGCTCAACATGAGCTTAGAGCAGTGCAGAAGGACTTTGTAGAACTGGGGAGGAGCCTAAGACAAGTAGCACACACAGTATCCTTCTCAGAGGTGCTGCCTGTAAATGGCATGAGTGAGGCAAGGGTACTTTACACCATGCAGTTTAATGAGTGGTTGAAAAAATGGTGTGGAGCACAGGGGTTTGGCTTCATTGGGGACTGGGGTTCCACCTGGAGGGACACCAGCCTATACTGGCAGGATGGTCTGCATCTGTCCAGGAAGGGAGCAAGTCTTTTAAGCAGTCGGTTTAAATGCTTCATTGGCAAGCTTTTAAACTAGTCAAGGGGGGAGGCACTGATAAGCAGCAGAAAAATCCCAGCCTCTCCCTACAAAACAGGGTACTAAATGGGAAAAAGACCGAGGTAGAAAGGTCAGTGGGGGATGCTGCAACAGAAAGTAAAGCCATCAAAAAATGGAGAGCAATGAGTACCTATGCTCGTAGTCTGAGTAACAAGCTTCCTGAATTAGTGGCCTTGATGGAGGAGGAACATCTGGATATCGTGGCAGTCACAGAAACATGGTACACACAAAACCATGACTGGGATGTAAACATACCAGGATACACTATCTACAGGAGGGACAGGGAGGGTAAAAGAGGAGGAGTAGCTCTTTACATAAGGGAAGGAATCAAAGCAACAGAACAAAAGGGTAAACAGGGAGGAGAAGAAGCACTGTGGGTAAATTTGGAGACCGGCAATGGTACCACAATCCGCACAGGGGTTGTATACAGACCCCCTTCTCAGGGGGAGGAAATGGACAAGGAAATGATAGAAAGTATACTCAGTATGGCAGAAAAAGGGGAGATATTGCTGATGGGTGATCTGAATATGCCAGATGTTAACTGGAGTGCAGTTGCAGCAGCCACTTCTAAGAGTGGGGTTATTCTAGATGCCCTACAGGGGGCATGCCTTAGACAACTAGTACTGGAGCCCACTAGAGAGGAACAATCTTAGACCTGGTTCTCTCAAATGGAGATGAAGAGAGGATCACAGATGTAGAAGTGGGTAGCCATCTGGGAACTAGCGACCATCGAACAGTATGGTTCACAATAAACACAGCAATAGAGTCAAGCCATACAAAGACAAAGGTATTGGATTTTAGGAGGGCTGACTTTGTCAAAATGGGTGAGTGCCTAAGGAATGCACTAGCAAATGGGCAGGAAGGAGGGGTGGAAGAACAATGGGGAATAATAAAAACTGCCATCACAGAGGTAACAAGCCTTTGTGTAAAGCAAATAAACAAAACGAAACGAGGTAAGAAACCACTATGGTTCTCAAAGGAAGTGGCAGTGAAGGTTCAAGAGAAAGAGCATTCAGGAAGTACAAGGAATCACAGAAGGAACAGGACAGAGAACTGTATCAGTTAAAGCAAAAGGAAGCTGGGAAGGCAGTCAGAACAGCAAAGGCCCAAACCGAGGAAAGATAGCCAACTCAGTTAAGAAGGGGATAAAACCTTTTATAGGTACATCAGGAGCGAAGGAAGACCAAGGGAGGATAGTGAGGCTTAATAAAGGGAGGGAGGGTGGGCAGAGGGTGACTGTGAAAAGGCAGAGATACTAAACAAATATTTTTGCTCAGTATTTACAAAGGAAGAGGGTAGGTACCTAAAACAAACAGTAGAAACACTCTGGATACAGAAGTTGATACCAGCCCATTTACAGAAGAAAGGGTTCTGAAAGAACTCTTAAAACTGAAGGTGGACAAAGCAATGGGGCCTGATGGGATTCATCCCAGAATTCTAAAGAACTAAGGGTAGAACTAGTGACACCACTGACTACCCTCTTTAACAAATCATGGGAGGATGGGGTGGTACCGAGGACTGGAGGAGGGCAGATGTGATTCCCCTTCACAAAAGTGGGAGCAAGGCAGAAGCAGGAAACTACAGACCTGTTAGTTTAACCTCAGTGGTAGGAAAATGATGGAATCACTTCTGAAGGAAAGAATTGTCGAGTATCTAGAGGCCAGAGGGGCACAGGACCCAAGGCAGCATGGATTCACAGCGGGAAGGTCATGCCAGACAAATATGATAGATTTCTTTGACTGGGTGACCAAAGTAGTTGATCAGGAGGGGCTGTGGACATGGCCTACCTAGACTTTAGCAAGGCATTTGACACAGTCCCACACAAAGATTAATAAACAAGTTAGCCAGCCTGGGAGTGGGTCCCAAGATGACAGCCTGGGTAAAGAATTGGCTGGAGAATAGGTCACAGAGGTAATAGTAAATGGAGTCCACTGAAAAAGAGGGGCTAGTAGTGAGTACCCTGAGGGGTTCAGTATTAGGACGGTCCTCTTCAATGTCTTTATAAGCGACATTGCAGAGGGACTGGAAGGAAAGTATGTCTCTTTGCAGATGACACAAAGATCTGCAACAGAGTTGATGCACAAGGTGGAGTGGAAAGGATGAGAAGGGACTTGGCAAGGTTAGAGGAATGTCAAATGTATGGCAGCTTAGATTCAATGCTAAGAAGTGCAGGTAATGCACCTGGGAAACAAAAACCAAGGGGAAGAGTACACAATGGGGGGTGAGCTACTAACAACAACAAAAATGGAAAGGGACCTGGGGGTAGTCATATCAGATGACCTAAAGGTGGGCAAGCAATGTGAGAGGGCAGCAAGGAGGGCTGGGGGGATACTGGGATGCATAGGAAGAGGCATCACCAGTAGAAAACAGGAAGTTATTATCCCTCTGTACAGACAGCTAGTGAGACCCCATCTGGAGTACTGCGTGCAGTTCTGGAGACCCAATCTCCGCAAAGACATAGACAGGATGGAAGCTGCCAGAGGAGGGCAACTAAAATGGTGCAGGGTCTGCACGGAAGACATATGAGAGAGACTTCAGGAGCTTAATATGTATAGCCTCGGGAAAGGAGGGAGAGGGAGACATGATACAAACTTTCAAGTACCTCAAGGAATCAACAAAGTCCAAGAGGGTAGCATCTTTCAAAAAAGAGGTGTGCAAGAACAAGGGGCACAATTTGAAGATAGAAGGGGCGGCTCAGAGGTAATTTAAGGAAGTATTTTTCACAGAGAGGGTGTGGATGTATGGAACAGCCTTCCAGAGGAGGTTGTGGAGTCAAAAACAGTGGTGGAATTCAAGCATGCATGGGACAGTCATAAGGCAATTCTAGGGGTTGGGGGTAGGAAGAAGTAGGCTGCTGGTTAACTAGGACCTGCAGCTTATCCATCAGGTAGGGAAATGGGCAGACTGGGTGGGCCAAGCGGTCCTTATCTGCCGTCAAATTCTATGTTTCTATGTTTCTAATAATATTTTCATATATTTAAGAATGCACTTGTGCCAGAAAACAACCTTGAAACTGTTTAAGTGCAACAAAAATGGGAATTTGAAACACCAAGGAACTTCTTTAAGCAAAAACAAGAGGGGGGAAAACTCTATGGTTCTCAAAGGAAGTGGCTGGGAAGGTAAGAGCGAAAAGGTTGGCATTCAGGAGGTACAAAGAAACACAGTGGGAGGAGGATAGTAAATTGTATCTGGAAAAGCACAGGGAGGTGGGGAAAGCAGTCAGGAGTGCTGAGGTGCAAATGGAGGAAAGAATAGTCCAGCTAGTAATGAAAGGGGACAAGTCATTTTTCAGGTACATTAATCAAGAAGAAAGACCAGGGGTGGGATTGTAAGGCTAAAAAGGGAAGGAAGGGAGTGTGCAGAGGGGGACCTGGAAAAACAAGCGATCCTGAACAAATATTTTTCTTCAGTATTCACAAAAGAAGGGGAAGGAGAGGGACCCCAGTTAGGTGTTAGGGGCATCAATGGAAGGGAGGTAGGTGGACACCAGTCCATTTATGGAGGAGAGAGAGTCCTAAAGGAACTTGCAAAACTGAAATGGACAAAGCAATGGAGCTGGATGGGGATACATCCAAGAGTATTAAAAGAGCTTAGAGAGGTACTGAGCACCATTGCCAGCCCTGTTCAATAAATCCCTGGAAACGGGTGTGGTTCCGGAGGACTGGAAGAGGGCAAATGTAGTCCCTCTCCATAAAAGTTTGGAGCAGCGAAGAGGCTGGAAATTACAGGCCAGTCAGCCTGACCTTTGTGGTGGGGAAATGAATGGAATCACTACTAAAGGAAAGGATTGTAGTATATCTTGAATATAGCAGAACACATGATCTGAGGCAGCATGGATTCATGGCGGGAAGGTCATGTCAAACAAATCTGATAGATTTCTTTGACTGGGTGACCAGGGAATTAGATCATGAAGAGGTGGTGGATGTGGCCTACCTGGATTTCAGCAAGGCCTTCAACACCGTTCCACATAAGAGGCTTGTAAACAAATTGGACAGCCTGAGAGTAGGTCCCAAGGTGGTAAACTGGGTCAGAAATTGGTTGAGGAGTAGAACACTAGAGGGTGGTGGTAAATGGAGTTCAGTCCGAGGAGAGGAAGGTGACCAGTGGGGTGCCACAAGGATCAGTTCTGGGGCCAGTCCTCTTTAATGTCTTCATAAGTGACATTGCAGAGGGGCTGGATGGGAAGGTATGCCTCTTTGTAGATGACGCTAAGATCTGCAACAGGGTTGACACTCCAGGGGGAATGGAAAAAATAAGGAGGGACCTAAGCAAGCTTGAAGAGTGGTCAGGAGTGTAGCAGATTAGATTCAATGCTGAGAAGTGCAAAATCATGCATTTTGGGACACACAAACCCAGGGGAGGCGTATATGATTGGGTGGGGGGGGTACTGACAGCCATCAAACAGGAAAGGGACCTAGAGGTAATCGTATCTGATGACCTAAAGGTGACCAAACAATGTGACAAGGCAGTGGGGAGAGCCAGTGGGATGCTGGGATGCATAGGGAGAGATATTACCAGCAGAAAAAAAGAGGTGGTGATGCCACTGTACAAATCGTTGGTGAGACCTCATCTGGAGTACTGTGTCCAGTTCTGGAGGTCGCGCCTCCGAAAAGACATAGACAGAGTAGAGGCAGTTCAGACAAGGGCAACAAAAATGGTGCAGAGTCTGCACCAAAAGTCGTATCAGGAGAGACTAGAGAACCTTAATATGTGTACCCTTAGGAGGGGGATATGATACAGACTTTAAAATACCTCAGGGGCATAAATAAGGTACAAGAAGGTAGCATCTTTCAGAAAAAAAGATATTCAAGAAAAAGGGATCATTATATGAGGCTGGAAGGATGTAGACTTAGGGGTAACATGAGGAATTATTTTTGTCATGGAAAGGGTGTTGTATGCATGAAACAACCTCCCAGCGGAGGTGGTGGAGGTAAAAACGGTAGGGGGGGATTCAAGAATGCATGGGATAGACATAAGGGAACCATAGTGATAGGAAAGAGAGAACAAGCCAGAGATCAAGTAGGGTCTGTGGTATTGCAGTATGTAGGGAAAATGGGCAGACTAGCTGGGCCACTACCACCTCTGGAAGGCTGTTCCATGCATCCACCACCCTTTATGTGAAAAAGTTTTTTCTAGGGACATGGATATGTTGTTCATCCACACTGTCTGGCAGGTTTCTTGCCGCTTTAAATCTTGCCGGAAGGTCTTCAAGCTGGCTCCTTCCACCTACCCGGGTGGTAAAACTCTCGGCTCCGCCCCATGACGCCAGATCTTCCTTACCGCTTGGAAGCTCAGGTTCCCTCCTTAGCGCTCTGCGTTTTAGACTCGATCCTAACTCTTCGGTTCGTCCGAAACTAGTTTTGAAGTTTTCTAAACCGGGTCTTCTTATCCCCGCGGCGCGATGGACAAATTGATTCCGCTTGGAGGCGCCTGGCGGCAGAAGATGTCAGGACGGATCCGCACTCCACGTGCATCTACTGCCTCAGCCTAGACCACGACCTGCAGGTCTGGTAGTTGTGCCGCTCCTTTTAAATAGCGTCCTGGAGGATCGCTGCCGATTGGCTGAGGCGCCCGAAAGTGTTACCCGCGGTAAAATCCAAAAGAGGCTCGTTGGGCGGTGTCCGCGGTGGCTGGCTCGGCTGAGCAGCTCGGGCGCATGATTGCCCTCGGGAGGAGGCGGCCCAGGCCACATCTTCCTCCCTCTTGATTGTGACATTATCCCGCTCTCTCTCTGAGTTCCTCTTATTCGGCTTCATTCAAGGAGCTTCGCCAGTCCCTTTCCACGAAGGGAGAGGGGCCATCGGGACATTCCTCTCGGCCCAAGAAGAGGGAGTCGAAGGGTAAGTCCCATCGTCGGTGTTCGTGGGAGCGGGAGAGATCTCCTTCCCCAGACAGCCGATCGTCGACTTCGGTCGAGGTTGCGGCTCAGGCCACTGGCTTCACGGCGTCCCCGTCAGGCCAGCCTGCCGAGACACCCTTTGACGCAGTCGAGATATTCCTTGACCCGTCGGCCGGGTGGTCGACTGGTAGAGCCGACAACCCCTCTTTGCCGGTTTCCCCCGGTGCAGACCGAGGATCTGCCCGCACCTTCGGGGTGGCAGTCCCCGGTTAAAGTGTCGAGCTGAAGGAAGAGTGGGTGTCCCTGCCCTTCAGGCCGCCCCTCGGTTTCACCGAGGTCTCGATCTCGGACTTCATCTCGGTCAAGCCGCTCCGCCCGACATCGGGTCAGCTCGGCACCAAAGTAAGTGGCGACACCGCTCCTCCTCGTCCTCCTCCTCGGATGAGGAGAGGCTTCGATGCAGACTGCGTCGGCGTTACGAGGAGCTTATGTGGCAGCAGTTACTGTTGTCCGGGAGTAAGTCGACTCCGATTCATCCCCCAGCCATGAAGTGGCTGTCGCCCGAACGGCCGAAGCAACCGCTCGCCGCAGTCGAGATGCCCATTTCTGGGCCAGTTGTTCGGCCAAATCTAGCTGCCCCACTGATTGTGGTGGAACCTCGGTCGGGTCACGGCCTGCCCCACAGGTTGTCGGTCACCCTGACTCCCGACCGTCCTCGGCAGGTGGAGGGTGGCTCAGGCCGAGGCAGCTCTTCACAGACTCTTCGGAGTCCGATGACGACTCCTCCCTGTTCCCCAGGCGGGTCGGCCTGGAGTCCTCCGGGGGCCAGTCTCTGGACGATAGCCCATTGTCCTTCATGGGTCTGCTTCGGCTCATCTCGGAGTCTACTGGGATGCAGCTCGAGCCCGTGTCAAAACGGGCCAAGTATCCCCTGACGGAGATACTAGACTGAGGGGATTCACCCACGGAGGCCTTCCCTGTGGCTGAGGCCATTGTCGGCCCAGCCTTGGAGCTTTGGCAGCGGCCTGCTTCCTGTCCTTTGCCCTCGTCCAGGATGGCCAGGAAGTATGCGGTCCCTACCGGCTCTTTGCCCGGTTTCTCGAAGTACCCCTCTGCCGAGGTTTAGTCACCGATAAGCGTCTTCGAGGCGTTCCGAGAATGCTCGGGACGTGGATGAGCCCTCGACAAAGGTTCAAAAGACTGGACTATGCCGGGCGCAAGGTGTACGCTGCGTCCTCCCTCGGCCTCCGACAGGCCAGCTCAGCCTTGCTGATGGCACACTTCTCCCACGCCCTCATGGGCTCCCTGGATGAGATGATCCCTCATCTTCCGGCCAACCTGCGGACCACTGTCCGGCAGGTGCGGGACCAGGGTAGGGCGGTGGCTAAGCAGCAGCTTCAGACTGCTCTGGACATAGGTGATTCCTTTGCCAGGTCAGTAGTGGCCGCGGTGGCCATGCACCGCAGGGCGTGGCTGAGGATATCCACCTTCACGGCGGATACCCAGCACAAGTTGGCGGACGTCCCCTTCTCAGGGACTGACCTCTTCGGCCCTGGAGTGGAGGGACACCTCCAGCGGATCGAAAAGTCCAACGCCACTCTGGACTCTGTCACCTCCGCCCAGAGGGACAAAGGCCGCCGGCAACAACAGCGTAAGTCCTTTCGTCCTTCGGCCCCTGCGGCACGACCGGCCCAACAGCACCAGCACAAGGGCCAGCAGGCTCGCGCTTGGCATCCCAAACCCAAGCCAGCGGCTTCCTCCAACGGGAAGCAAGGAGGTAAAGGACCAGGAGGTCCCTCGGCCGGTCCCTCCTCCAAGCCTGCCCAGTGACGGGTTGAGGGGTGTCGCCCCCAACCTCGTCACCCTTCCCTGGGTTCCCCCCGGGGATGGCTCCGCCGCTTCCTTTCCGCCTGGTCCGTTATCGCCACGGACTGTTGGGTTTTGGAGGTGGTAGGAAAGGGACTGCTTCTGGAATTCGAGCAGACCCCTCCCTTTCGAGCCGTCACCCCCCCCCCGAGGGGCCACTGGGGGCCGAAGTCTCGCTGTCGGCCCACCGAGCCGATATTGCCCTGCTCCTCGAGAAAGAGGTGATCAGGAAGGTGGCGGATCATCCTCCAGACCTCGGGTTTGTGTCCAGGTATTTCCTGGTCCCAAAACGGACGAAGGGCCGGTGCCCCATTCTCGACCTGCACAACCTGAACAGGTTCCTAAGGTCTCGGACCTTCAGGATGGTCACTCTGGCTCAGATAATCCCATCCTTGGAACTAGGCGTGTGGTTTTGTTCCCTGGACCTCCAGAACGCGTTCTTCTCGTCCCGATCCATCCGTCTCATCAGAGATTCCTCCGCTTCAGAGCGGAGGGATCTCTTTTCGAGTTCCGGGCCATGCCCTTCGGCCTCTCTCTAGCTCCCAGGATCTTCAACAAATGCATGGCAGTGGTGACAGCATTCCTGCGGTGCCGAAGGGTCTGGGTGTACCCCTACCTGGTCGACTGGCTGTTTGCAGCCCCCTCCAGAGCGGAGGTGGAGCGGTCCAGAGATCTGGCCCTCCAGGTTTGCTTTCAGATTGGCCTCCTCATCAACAAGGCCAAGTTGGAACTCGTGCTGAAGTAGGTGATACACTTCATTGGGGCAGAGCTGGACTCTCTTCGAGCCAGAGCTCGGCTCCCGGCGGACAGGGCCGTGGTTCTTCCTCCTTGCCCAGTCATTTCTGGTTGGGCAGTTGCGCCCTGCCCGGGACTCCTGCGCCTCCTGGGCCTCATGGCGGCCTGCACCAGTGTGGTCCATTGGGCCCGTTGGTACATGTGTCCCCTTCAATGGGGACTGGCCAGCCAGTGGTCACAACGCTACAATCCATTGGATCAGTTGGTGACAGTGACCCAGGAAATGTGAAACGCTCTCCAGTGGTGGACCATTCCGGCACATCTGCAGGAGGGCATCTCTCTCGACCGACGCATCTCTGATGGGTTGGGGTGCCCATCTGGGGGAGCACAGAGCGCACGGCCTCTGGTTCCCTCAGGAGTCCCGATGCCATATCAACCTGCTGGAGCTCCGAGTGGTCCGCCTAGCTCTCACCGCCTTCGCTCCGTTTCTATGGGGTCAAGTGGTTCAGGTCAGCCGGACAATACCATGACCATGTACTACCTAAACCGCCAGGCGGGACACGCTCCATTGCTGTTATGCAAGGAAGCTCTCCGCATATGGTCTCGTCTCGCAGCCTGGAGGGGATCTCCTAGCCATTCACGTGGCAGGAGCCTCCAACACCCTGGCCGATGCCCTAAGCCGGATAGGGGCTGCGTCTCACGAGTGTTCTCTCCTGCCGGAGGTAGTACAAGATCTCTTCTCCCACTGGGGCACGCCTCAGGCGGACCTCTTTGCCTCCAGGGAGAATGCGAAGCTGAGACTTTCATGCCCGCCCCCCTCAGCAGGGCTCGCTGCAGGGGGATGCCTTCTCGAACCCGTGGACCCCGGGCCTCTTCTACGCCTTTCCCCCATTTCCCTTGATCCACGAGGTGCTTCTCAAGGCGAGGAGGGACAAGGCGCAGGTGATTCTGGTAGCCCCAGACTGGCCCCGCTAGTTCTGGTATCCAGATCTCCTCAGTCTCGGCTCCAGGCTCCGGAGGCGGCTTCCAGCCCGCCCGGACCTGATCTCAGTCATCACGGGAAGGTATTCCATCTGGACCTTCAATCCCTGCACCTGACGGCCTGGTTCCTGAGCGGCTAGAGTTCCAGGCCTTGGGTCTTTCCGACGAGGTCCTCAACGTCGTTGAGGCGTCCCGTAAGGAGTCGACCAGAAAATGCTGTGCCTTCAAATGGAAGAGATTCTCCATTTGGTGTCAAGGAAAGGGCCTGGACCCTTCCTTCTGTTCCTTAGCAAGCATTCCGGACTACCTGTGGTCCTCTTCTCAGCAAGGGCTTTGGTCGACGACCCTTAAGGTGCACCTGGCAGCCATGTCTGCTTACCGGGCGCGGACTGGAAAGCAGTCGGTGGCGCAGGAGAAGGTGGTCGGGCGCTTTTTCAAAGGCCTTGATCACATTTCCCCTCCGGTGCGAGAACCTCCACCTCCGTGGGATCTACTGCTGGTATTGGCCAAGCTCATGGGCAAGCCATTCGAACCAATGCTCAGGTGCGATATCTCCCACCTGTTGTGGAAGACCGCCTTCTTGGTGGCTATCACGTCAACCAGAAGGATGGGAGAGCTCCAGGCGCTTTCCATCGAGTCTCCTTATCTGGTCTTCCACAGGGACAAGGTTGTCCTGCGCCCCAACCCGAAGTTCCTTCCAAAGGTGGTGTCGGAGTTTCACCTTAACCAGGTGTTGACTCTGCCGGTGTTCTACCCCAATCACACCTCGGAGGCCGAGTATAGGCTCCATATTTGGACCCTAGCAGAGCGCTCGCTTACTTTAAGGAGCGGACGGCTGAAGTTCGGGGAGAGGTTCGCCAGCTGTTTGTCACCTATGCTGAAGCCACACCTGGCAGACCTGCAGCCAAGCAGGCGATAAGCAGGTGGGTCACCTCCTGCATAGATCTCTGCTATAGGTTGGTGGGCATGGAGCCTCCCAGAGGATAAGAGCTCATTTACCGCTATACCGCTGCATCGGTAGCTGCTTCCAGGATGTCCCTATCCAGGATATCTGCGAGGGCTGCTACCTGGAAGTCGACACATACCTTTATTACCACTACCACATCGACCTTGAGTCACGCCCGGGATGCTGGTTTTGGGGCCTCGGTTCTCAGTCTTTATTCCCTAAGTAGAGATTGTGCTTGCCTCCCTCCTCCCGGAGAACTGCTAGGAGTCTGCCAGACAGTGTGGATGAACAACATATCCGTGTCCTAAAATACGGTTACTCACCTGTAACAGGAGGTTCTAGAATGGTATATATTGTTCATCCATTCCACGACCTCCCGGCTAAGGCACAACCTGGCTTCCAGCGGGCTAGATCTGGCGTCATGGGGAGGAGCCGAGAGTTTTACCACCCGGGTGGGTGGGAGGAGCCAGCTTGAAGAACTTCCGGCAAGATTTAAAGCGGCAAGGAACCTGCCAGACAGTGTGGATGAACAACATATACCATTCCTAGAACTCTTGTTACAGGTGAGTAACCTGTATTTCTCCTGTGTGTCTCCCCCCCCCCCCAAGTCTAATAGCTTGTTCTTAAGTCTCTATCCTATCTCCCCTCTCTCTCCTTTCTTCCAGGGTGTATTGAGGTCCTTTAGTCTCTCCTCATAGGGTACTTGCGTGGCAGCTGGGTAGGCAGTATAGCGCAGTGGTTTAAGGCTCTGAGCTGCAAATCTGGTGACATCCAGCAGACTAGACCTGGGTTTGACTCCCACAGCTTCCACTTACATACTGTGTGACCCTGAGCAAGTCACTTAACTTCCCTGTGCTCCCAGGATGCACCTGTAAAAAAGCTTTCAGCTTAGTGTGCTACTGCTGGTTAAACAACTAAAAAAAAAATTGAAGCGGGGGGACAATGGTAACCACAGAACAGGTGGCTGTTGAGAGAGTCATTGGAGTGGCAGTAGGAAAGAGTAAGTGTCACCAAACTTTTGGGGGGGGCTTCGGTGGGGCTAGAGGGTCTTGCCGCTATCTGCTCTGCCTCACACGGGACAAATCATAGCAGCAGCTGGCCATAGGTGTACCACTCTTTTTTTCACCACTGAAATGAGTCCCTCTGAAACTGAGTCTCGTCGTGGCTCCACAGTGGGAGCGCAGCCTTCTAGGTAATGATGCCATCTGTGTTCCAGAACAGCTGTACCTAGAGGCCTCCTCCCTTCCTGGTTCTACGTGTCTGCCCTTGCGTGGCAGCTGGAAGAACTGTGGCAGCCACAGAACTTGCAGCTGTCGAGAGAGCCATAGGCATGGCAGCAGGAAGAGTAAGTGCCACCAAACCATTGTTTCTCACCCCAGGGGTCTATTAGCATCAGTAACTATTGCAGTGAGCCAACTAGGTAGTACTGCCCCGGAGGTGGAGATTATGGTAATGAGTTTATGAATTAGCCAATGAGATTGAAGCTTGAGGGTGTGCTGCACAGGGAGAGCGAGGAAGGCCCCAGAATTTTTTCTCCGCCTAACTGAGAAACACTGCCTCTGAGGTGCTCTCTATCTTGGCCAAGAAAAAGTGATTTTTCCTGTGCTTGGTAGTTATTGACTTTGTCTCTTTACATTTTAAAGTGTGCTGAGTATTTTCTTCTAGTTTTTAGCGATTCCCCTCTGTAGGAGTGTGGGATAACAGATGGACACAACACAGTTCTTATAAGATTAACACACTTTGTCTAGTATGATGTTTATTGCTTCATAAACATTTCTTTAAGGTAGATGTGAAAGAGAGACTTAATAAAAAAATAATGAACAGAAAATGAACACAGGTAAAGTTCTTAGAATGTGGCAAACTTCGCTCAGCTTCCACTCAGAAGTAGTATGGTACTCCTCTCAGTCCTCTACCTACACCAGCCAGCAGTTTATACATTCCTGTCCTGAGTGTACTGTTGCTCAGGGCATTTCATTATTGGTACCAGTACTTTTCCTTATAATCCCCACATGGGCTCCTTTTATCAAAATGTTGCAGAGGTCACTTTCTTAACCTCTCAATAGCTGGACCTTTAAAGAGGAAAAAAGGGGGACTTCCGGTGACGTCACACCCTTAATGGCTGCATAGTTCGATCGGCTCTCCGCTTACCCGAACAAATCCTCCTATAACTCCGATTTTTTAGTGAAATTTTGTCATCCAAAGGAGGATACCAGAAATGTCGAGGAGGGTCGACCAGTCCAGAGTTAACCTGGACAAGGACAGAGATCCGGGCGGATTGTCGGAAGGAGATTCGGGCAGCGAGGGCTCCAGGGCCTCGGCCTCCTTGCGTGGTAGCAGGTCCCGGGCTAAGCAACCACCCCTGAGTTCGATCCAACGGCAGATGTCCCTGGTACTGACTGAACTCAAGGATTTTAGAAAAGAGATGCGGTCCACCGTTACTGCACTATACACCGATCTCTCTAAACTAGAAAAGCAGCAAGAAGACCTAGAGCTGCAGACCCCGGAGGTGGATCGGTGAGTGGAGGATGCGGAGTGTGCCATAGTACAACTCCACCAAAATGTACAGCACTTGCAGGCGCGAGCAGAGGATGCCGAGAGCAGAAATAGGCGCAACAACATCCGTATTTCTGGGGTGCTGGAGGGCACGGATATGATCAGCTTTGTGAGGCAACTCATTTTGGAAAACATTCAGCTTCCAGAGCCCCCATCCATGGAAATCGAGAGGGCACATCGCACGTTGGGCCTGAAGCCGGCCCCAGGGACCCGCCCCGGACAATCCTGGTCCGATTTCTAAAATTTCAAGAGAAAGAAGCCATATTAGATTCAGCATGGAAGCAAGGGACTGTGTTGCTAGGCTCAAACAGATTGTACCTTGAAAAGGACTACGCTCCTGAAGTTATGATGTGCAGGAAACAGTACATCCTGGTATTAAGAGCCCTGAAGGCATCCAGCCTCCGCTTCAGAACCCCCTACCCTGCAAAACTGACGGTCCACTTCAAGGAGGGAGCCCAGACTTTTGAACTGGCGGAGGAGTCAACCCGGGAACTGCAAAAGCACAAGATAGAGGTGAACCAGGGGCTCAACACAAAGAAGGCCACCATCTCAGCAAAATTGGCCCAACAAGTGTGGAACAAGGGACAACGGGAGGCGCGCAGACGACAAGGGCAGGCGGCCATTCTACAAATAGCAAGCACCTTGCGTGGAGGAGAACTATCAAATGCTGCTGGCAAATGCACCCCGAGGGCAGTCGATCCAAAAAACTCCCGTTGAGGACTACAGCGGATGAAGGCACTGACCTCACTAGAGGACCTTGTGTGTTCCCTCG